>JAGIQG010000024.1:18067406-19267406 GCA_024679065.1 Sphyrna mokarran | reverse complement strand
AGTGATGAATAAGCTGTTGCTTTGTGCTGGATGGTGTCGAGCTTCAGTGTTGTTGAAACTGCAGCCACCAGGCAAGGAGAAATTGTGGATAGACTTTGAGAAATCAAGATAGAATTCCTAAATTCTGGTCTTTTTGTTATTGCAGTATTTATATCTGGTAAATGATAATTTCCAGGATGGTGGTGATGTGGCTTCTGCATCTTTAGACCTGTTGAATGTTGAGGGGAGGTGATTGAATGCTGTCATGCTGGTCATGATCATCCCCGGCACTTTTTTGGCAATTTTATTTGCTGTTTAGCCCAGATGCTGTTGAGTTCTTGCTGCACGTGAGCACGGGCTGCTTAACTATCTGATGAGTCCTGAATGGTGCTCAGCATTGTCCAATCAACAAACATCTCACTTCTGACTTTATGATGGAGGAAAGGCCATTGATGAAGTGGTTGAAGATGGTTGAGCTGAGGGCAGTACCCTGAGCAACGTCCTGAGATTGAGATGAATGGCCTCCAACAACTACCATCTTTGTATTGAATATTATGCCAACCAATGGAGACTTGGATTGGATATTTGTAAATGTCAGAAAATGGAGGGCGGCATGTTGGCTCCTCCAGCAGCTTACTGGGTAAAAGTACTCCTGAAGTCACTGCACATGGAGCTTTTGAGTCAGATCTCCTGTCCACCATACCTCTGATTTATAGAGAAGAACTGAGTCAGCCAAGGCTCCTGCTTCCCATCAATATCTAGTGACGCTTACTGGAAAGTGCAGCTGCTTGTGTGCTGAATGAGGGCAGGATTAGATTTGATGGTGATTATCTTGCTGTCAAGATACCTACAGGACTTTCGCTGTTTTTTAGGCTCACGTTTATTTTGGGCAAAGATAACATGTAACTGTGTGTGAAACTGTAGCTGAGCAACAAATGCAAGGAGAAACTGAAGGGTGTATCTTGGTCAGTTTGTACAATGACTATTGCTATTAGTAATGATACATAGTTAACATGAGTCAGAAGGAACTTGTAGTTCCACAAGGAAAAATTCATCATTTCTTGGCACATAATGTTTACAGCATTTCTGCTGCTTCCTGTAAAAAAATAATTAACTTTGCTTTGGCGCCTGGGATCGGTTGAGGCAGCTTTGCAATATCACCTTCTGTTTCTCCAGGCAGATTGTCATCTGTTAACTAAATATGAGAAGAACTGTAGTATTCAAGTGAGGTACTGAAGCATATTTTTATGCCTCTTCAATCTGTTACCCTCAGGGGTCTCTCAAAACATCAATAATGAAGTTGCAAATCAGCCAACAGGTTTGGGGGTTTAAGCAATACATCCTGTTACAAATTTCCAGAGCTTGCTGATTTATTTATGTCACATGCAGACTTTTGAATGGACCCATCTTGCATTAGGTTGAGCTTTCTCTATACTCTAGCTATGACTGTAGCTACTACATTCCACACTCTCTCATTTCCTTCTCTATGAATGGTGTGCTTTATATATCGTGCAATTAACAACACTTTTCATAGAATCGTAAAATCCTACAATGCAGAAGAAGGCCGTTTGGTCTATCGAGTCTGCACCAACCACAATCCCACCCAGGCTCTGTCCCCACAACCCTACGTATTTACTCTAGTTAGTCCCTGATAATAAGGGTCAATTTTGCATAGCCAATCCACCTACCCCACACATTTTTAGATTGTGGGAGGAAACTGGAGCAGCTAGAGGAAACCCATACAGACATGGGGAGAACATGTAGACCCTGCACAGACAGTGATCCAAGCTCAGCATCAAACTCAATCCCTAAAGCAGCAGTGCTAATTACTGTGTCACTGTCACCGCGCTGTCCTAATATGTGTGACAATAAATCAAATCTTCTTCCTATCCCCGTACAACATCTCCCCTTCCATCCCTCGTACTGGATTTTTATTTGCCCATTAAACTTGCCAGAAAAATATAGGGTATGTACATTTGTCTTTTTATTCATGCAATGCCAATCAATCTCTGAGATTGAAAAGAACAATTTAAGTATTACATCTCATTCCTATATATAATAAATCGTCATTGGAGATGCAAGTCTTAAAAAAATCTTTACTTTTCTATCGCTCCTTTCTTTCACTCCAACCTTGCTTTTGCTGCTTTCGTTTCTCTTATTTGACTCTATTTGATCCCATTTCCCTGTCTATTGTTCCTGTCTTTCTTTCTCAATCCTTAAGTCTAATTGGTTAAGGGGATTGACTGTTGATCCTATCCCAGATGCCCTAGTGTGCTTGCCATGTTTTTATCAGCTCACACATTCAGTAACTTATTTTTTAAGATGGTGGGTGAGGAAAAGGTCAAAATAACCAGGTATTCGGAGACTTATCCAATTCATTAGATCAAAGAACCTGCTGCACCGTGCCTTGAAGTTAGCTTGTGTTTTACTTTTCCGGGTGTGAAGCTTGATTCCAGACTTCATGGTAGCACAGTGGTTAGCGCTGCTGCCGTTCTGCACTAGGGACTAGGTTCAATTCCGGCTTCAAGTCGCTGTCTGTGCGGAGCCTGCATGTTCTCCCTCTGTCTGCGTGGGTTTCCTCCGGATGCTTCAGTTTCCTTCCACAGTCTGAAAGACTTGCTGGTTAAGTGCATTCAGTATATACGAAGTATGATCATTAGGGGATTTTCACACAACTTCATTGCAATGTTGATGTAAGTCTACTTGTGACACAAATTTTAAAAAAAGTCTTAACTGGTTACAAAATTTTTTTTGAAGATTGATTATCTGACAGTGGTTTTTCACTTCTCAGAATACCACTCCCTTATCAAAAGACTTGAGACCCTTGTCCTCAATGCTTTCCAATTGCAAGATGGGTGAGCCTGAATCCTTATTGTTTAGGTGATGTGACACAGTTCATTTGCTGCACAATGCATCTTTCCAATGTGCAATGCCTCCTAAAATTCCATTAGTGAAACAACCTACGTTCTAATGGTCTGAATAGAACGAAGTGGTTTTTGTCCATTGCTTTTATCTAAATATTATATTTTGCAGTGAATGAATGTTACTGCCATGCAGACCCATCACTTTGATTGGCAGGGCCGGCCCTAATTCTTCCTTATCAATCACAGGCAGATCTAAGATACAAACCTAATCAGAGAAATGCATTTTCGCACAACCACCAAGAAAGCATATTTACAGTCAAAGTGAATCTTATCCAGTTGGCAGCAGGCATTTATAGGTGCTTTGACCTTTTGAAGCTTTTTCCTGCATGAGCTTGAGTCACCAAACCACAATAAGATTGATTCACGTAGGAAAGGAGTGGTCTCTTCAACCCTACTCCTTTTCCTATATTCCTTGGCAAATGAGCAAGAGGGGAGAGATGATCATGCAGTTGGTTATGATCTGGCATGCACTGCCTGAAAAGATTGTTATTCAGCAGTAACTTGCATTAAATGAAACTGACCATCCTGAGCAACACAATTTTACAGTGAACAATTATACATGTGGTGTATTAATTTACATTTGTTGTTTTCAGATATTCTGTAGAATAGTTGATTGTGTAACAGCAGTAGCATAATTGCAAAACCCCTCACCTTTCAAAGAGCAAAGGAAATTACAGCACAGGAACAGGGCCTTCAGCCCTTCAAGCTTGCACCGACCATGCTGTCTGATTGAATTAAAACCCTTTCTGGGGACCATACCCTTCTATCCCTATCCTATTCGTATATTTGCCCCTTAACACCCAGCTCCATATTTTATCCAAACCTTGTAAGAACATGCTGTCTGTAGAAATGTGGAACTGCTAACATCTGGATGTTGCGTCATGAATGTAAACC
The DNA here is from genome assembly GCA_024679065.1 of Sphyrna mokarran. Taxonomy (NCBI): domain Eukaryota; kingdom Metazoa; phylum Chordata; class Chondrichthyes; order Carcharhiniformes; family Carcharhinidae; genus Sphyrna; species Sphyrna mokarran. The sequence goes on along the minus strand of JAGIQG010000024.1, from coordinate 19,263,609 downwards.
TTAATGCATAACAGCTACATACATTTATGTCACACCTTTAACATAGTAGAACTTTCCAACATGCTGAACAGGAACAGTGTTGCCAGGCAATGACCATCACCAGAAAAAGACACTAATCACTGCCCCTCAACATTCAACCATCCCTGAATCCCCCACAATCAACATCCTTGGGATTACCATTGACCAGAAACCCAAGTGGACTCACCACATAAACAGAGTGACTACAAGGCAGGTTACAGGCTAGGGACTGCCTAGGGACTCACCTCCAAAGTCCCCAAAACCTATCCATTATCTACAAGTCAGAATTGTGATGAAATACTTCCCACTTGCTGAATGGGTGCAGCTCCAACAACATGCAGGAAGAGGAAGCTTGACACCATCCAAGACAAAGCAGCCTGCTTGATTGCTGCTACATTTACAAACATTCAATCCCTTCATCACTGATGCTCAGTAGCAGCAATGTGTACTATCTACAAGATGCACTGCAGCAATTCACCAAAGATCCTTGGACAGCACCTTCCAAACCCATGACCATCTAGAAGGACAATAACAGCAGATAATTGGGAACCCTACCACCTGCAAGTTCCTCTCCAAGCCATTCACCATCCTAACTTGGAAATATATTGCAATACTTTTCCAGTTGCTAGGTCAAAATCTTGGAATTCCCTCCTTAATGGCACTGTGGGTCAGCACATAGACTGCAGCGAGTCAAGGAAGCAGCTCACCACCACCTTCTCAAGTGCAACAAAGGATGGGCAATAATTGCTGGCCAGCCAACATGTCCCACAAACGAATTAAAAAGTCAAACAATTTGACGCTGAGCTATACTAGGGCAACAGACTAAAAGCTTGGTGAGAGGTGGACCTTAAAGTGTGGGGGAACAAGTGCAGAAAAGCAACGAGGTTTAGGGAGGCTTACTGTAATGCAGTACTGATTAACATAGATCAGAGGCTCTCAGTTACTATTCCATGGTTTGTGCTTTGTTGTCTGATTTTTACAGGGGCAGCAGTAGGTGCATTACAGCTGGACTCTTGGATCCTGTCCCATGAGAGATAGAGGCCAGTGTTTGCAATCATGGTGATTAGTTTACTGTGATGTGTGGGTGTTGGATAAATCCAGTATTAGGTTCAGATATTGTCATGGCCCACTGATCGGAAGTAGAAATGCCGGCATTGGACTGGGGTAAACACAGTAAGAAGTCTGACAACATCAGGTTTAAGTCCAACCTGTGGACTTAAACCTGTGTTGTCAGACTTCTTACTGTGTCCACTGATCTGAAAACAATGCTAATCAGGTTCATGCTCAGAGTAGCCATTTTGATGTGATTATATAACTGGTTAGGTTTCTTAGAACCTGCATATATATGATGTTGATCCCATTAACTCTTGACACTTGAGAGGAAGGAAGTAAAATTAGAGAGAGAGAAAATGAAAAGCATGGCAAGCTCAACAATTTCTTGTAACATTTGAAGCCAGTTTAAAACAAAAACAACTTGCATTTATATAATGTCCCTTGCGTAGTAAAAGACCCAAGGCATTTAGTAGCTTAATAAAACAAAACTTAACATTGAATTACATGAGAAAGTAGAGCAGATGACTATAGCTTGTTTGGCTAGTAAAGGAGCCCCTTAAAGAATAAAGGAAATTTCACCATCAAAGAGTTAACCTAAAGTGTCTTTTTTTAAACTTGTCGACATCTGCTAATGTGGAGCTGAATTATACCTTCCAGTTGATCTGTGAACAAGGCTGTTCCTCTCGACACGAAAAATGTCAGCACTGTTGTGAATAAATGCATGAGGTTATAAAGATGAATGGATTATAAAAGGTCGGGGTTAATTCTGTAGCATAGCACTGAAGCTGTCGGAGGAGCAGTGTATTTTATAATGTAGTGTTGTGTCAGGGTCTCCAGCTGCGAGTGCATAGTGAAAAGCTGCAATAAGAACACTGGCATTTTATGAGTATAATTGGACCCATGGTGGCAACTATCAATTAACTTCCCATATACCGATCCAGTCTCATTGATTGGAGAACCAATATGTATCTCTGACTTTACATAAGACTTCGTGCACAGTTTCTTTCTGGTGAAATTGTGCAGCTTGTCAAGTTGAGGCTTGTTGATGCTGAGGAATGGAATACATATATTCCTTATCTAGCATCCCTATGTTGGCATCAGTTTGTTCCCCAGTCACACATTGCTTGCTAGATACAAAATGAACTGTTCTCTATTCTGCTTCAATAATATGCCTTCGATCAAACCTTAAGAAAGCTACTCCAGCTGCTTGAATATCTTTTTCCGGCATCAAGTATAAGGTCTTGTCAACAGATCTTTCCCTGGCTTCTTGCTACCTGAAGTTCCACTTGTATCCTACTATTTTTGAATTCCTGTGCAACCTCACTGCTCTGTTGCTTCCTTGGTGATGCAGTATTCAGACAACTCAACATTTTCACATTAACTTCATTGCAGTTTTAATGTAAGCCTACTTAGGATTTATAAATAAACTTTCTCTACTCTCTGGAGTTCTTTTCCTTAATCCTGCCTTATTGTTTTACTCCATGATTCTCAAAGCTGTCCTTTAATGGTATGCTTTTGACAGGGCTTTCAGTCAGTGCTGCTTTTTCTGATACTTTTCCTGGAAGGAAATGTTCTTGAACTTTTATCCAGTGGTTTAACATGTTGATGAACACGTGGTTCTGTCAAGTTTTAAAAGCTAATCAGAATGAAATATCAGTTGAAGTAGACCTAGAGCTCTTCTTTTAATTGAGCATTGAACAATTATACCAGAACAGCTATCCTCAAATTCTGGAATGTGCACACCATGCTTGGTGAGGGCAAAATGAGTTCCCACCAACCATGTTTTACTGAGGCTGAATTTCAAAAAAATTATAGGAACATACAGCACGAAAGCAGGCCATTTAACTCATTTGTGCTGATTTTTTAAAAGGAAATTTTAAGGTGAGTTAAAAGCACGATTCCAATGATGGAAATCACATAAAGTTGGAGTCAAAAGATTGGAAAATTTGGGTGGCAAACATCTCGTGGTTCTCTGTGTCACTTAGTAAATTATTCTGTCATTAAAATTATTATTTCACTAGTTACAGACCGTTTGCAGCTACTGGAAACCTAGGTGAACACAGTAAGAAGTTTCACAACACCAATTAAAGTCCAACAGGTTTATTTGGTAGGACAAGCTTTTGGAGTGTCGCTCCTTCAGGTGAGTGAAGAGTTGTGTTTACAAACAAGGCATGCATAGATACTGACTGAATTTACAAGATAATGGTTGGAATGCGAGTTGTTACAGATGAACAAATCTTAAAGGTGCAGACAGTGTGAGTGGAGAGAGGATTAAACACAGGTTAAAGAGGTGTGAATTGTCTCCAGGATAGTTAGTGAGATTTTACCTTCACGACACATGACAATGCAGAATCACTGAGCAAAAACTGATAGCCAACTTCCGCACACATAAGGACGGCTTCAACAAGGATCTTGGGTTCATGTCACATTATCTGTAACCCTCATGACTTGCCTGGGCTTGCAAAATCTCACTAACTGTCCTGGCAGGAGACAGTGCACACCTTTTTTAATCTGTGCTTAACCCTTTCTTCACTCGCATTGTCTGTACCTTTAAGACTTGTTTATTTGTAAAGATTTGCATTCCAACATTATCTTGTAAATTGTGTTGATATCTATGTATACACTGTTTATGAACACAACTCTTCACTCACTTGAAGAAGGAGTGACACTCTGAAAGCTTGTGCAACCAAATAAACCTGTAGGATTTCAACCTGGTATTGTGAGACTACTTACTGTACTTACCCCAGTCCAACATTGGCATCTCCACATCAACCTAGATGAAAACATCCTTAAAAAGGACATTGAAAACGTATGATTGGAAGAGCGCTCAACCTGTCAGTAATTTATGCATGTCATTCACAAAGGATATCTTTCTTATAGCCTACTCGTAATTTAGCAGCATTGTAAGAGTACGTGTGCCAGCTCTTCATTTCAAGGGACTGTATACTAGTGAAATTCCTATTGCTACATTCCTAATAAAGGGAGGTAGTGGAGAATGGTGTCAGTCACATGGAGTAGCTGATTATGGGAAGAATCCCTATTTGTTGTGAGATTGGGGGTGAGAGGTTAGTTTCATGGAGGTGCAAGAAGGAAATCACAAATGTTTGCTCCCTGGGTGCCTCTAATGTGCAGTTTTCTTTACAGATAAGACTTTGATTAGTAATATTGACTTTGAATATTTTGATCAATAACATTTTCTTGAATGTTTCAAAGCATCTCAAACATACTGCACACAGAGATCCCACTAGCAGCAGTAAACCAAATGTCCTGTTTACGAGCTGATCGTTGAAGAATTGGGAAACTCCGTTCTTTAATGAATATGGCCATGGAATCTTCAATGTCCATTGCATTAAATTGCAGATTCCTCTTTGTTCTTTCAGAAAGAAGAGGAGAAAAAGGCACATTAAACCTGCCAGTTGTGGGGAAAGTACTGGCATCCATCATCCAATAAAAGCACATGAGCTCTGGAACAAGTTAGAGAGTCAACATGAATTTGCAAAGGGTAGATGTCAACTTAATTTTTTTGAGTATTGCTGAAGAAAGGAGACATATTGTTGAAACTTTGTCTTGCTCGTGTCAGGACAGACGCAAGAATACAAAATTTCAATCGGAACAACAGCTATGCTGCATGAGAAAAGAATGCCGATTGGTTGGCAAGTGGATTCTGGTAGAAGCATTGCCTTGGAGAATGCACCAGGGAATGATTAACCCTGAGTTTTTGTTTAAGAACATCTCAACAAGGGGAAGGCCATTTAGGACTGAGATGAGAAGAAATTTCTTCACTCAGAATCTTTAGAGTTCTCTGTCCATCATTCAGTTCAAGACTGAGATCAATTGGTTTCTATATATTGAAAACATCATGGCATATGGGGATTGTGCAGGATAATGGTGTTGAGATAGAATATCAGCCATGATCTCATTGAAGGGTGGAATGGGCTCAAGGGACCAAATTGCGTATTCCTGCTCCTACCTTTTTATATTCTTATGTTCTTAAATTCAAAAATGGCAAGTGAATTCTGATTATTTAAGCTATTGCTGTCCGTACTCAAACAGCCTGTGCTTGCATGACTTGGAGCACAATGTCTAACATTAAATGTGATTCTGCGATTGGAGAGCACAAACTGAGCATTCCCAAGTGCACTAAAAAATACACTAATAATCAATTTAGGATTATCAGTTGATCTCACAATGTGGCTTAATTATACTTATTAGTAGCTACATATATTCATCTACAGGACCCTCCCTTCAAACAGAGAAAATGCCAGGCGTTCTGATTTTCTCAAGTGGATAAAAGCATGGGGGGCATGTTCTCGATGATAATGCCTTGACCAATCAGAATTAACTTGCCTTTTTTATATTTAAACAGAAGTTCGGAGGATAACTGATCCCTGGTGCCATTCTCCATGGCAATCTCAACTAATCAGAGTTCACTCCTTAAGCATCATCACCTTTTTACAAAATAAATTGTTGTTTTCTTGAAATTTGCTATTTTTTCCTGATGAGAGTGAGACAAAGTAAAAGTTTATTTATTAGTTACTAGTAAGGTTTACATTAACACTGCAATGAAATTCTCCACGTTGCTACACTACACGTCTGTTTGGGTAAATGCACCTAACTAGCATGTCTTTCAGACTGTGGGAGGAAACTGGAGCATACAGAGGAAACCCACGCAGACGTGGGGAGAATATGTGCTAACTCTGCATAGACAGTGACCTAAGCCAGGAATCAAACCTGGGTTCCCTGGAGCTGAGAGGCAGCAGTACAAGTCATTGTGCTATTGTGCCACCCAAAGTTTCAACATCATTCTTTTTTCTTTCGTGCAATTCTGTATTATCGAGGCAATTTTTTTTGAGGTAGTCACTAGTTTTGATGGAGTTTCAAAACTCATCTGCTAAGACATGAACAACAGGGTTATTAGAAAATAAATTGGTGGAAGCCTTGTGATAGATTACAAATCAGTTAGAAGGACATAAATACAGTAGGGCCCGTGGTACAACATGATATGATATTCTCTTGGAATGTTTTCTGGGGTCTCAGCTGAAGCACTAGGATACTCCCGAAAAAATCCAAGAGCAGCCCTCTCATGACCCATCGCCTGTATGCCCCTTGTTAGACAACAAGGTGGCCCAAAGCACCTGTAGGATAAAACAAGTACATCAATATCATCATCTATTTACACACTTCCCAGGGACTCCCAAAACTCATGATCCCTATTTTAAATCCGTTTTCTATACCTCTCCATTCCCATTCTGTTCATGTGCCCGTCTAAGTATTTCTTAAATAACTCCACAGTGCCTGCCTCCACCACTTCACTTGGCAGCGCATTCCATACCCCCACCACCCTCTGTGTGAAAAAACTCCCTCTAGCATCCAAATCATACCTTACCCTCCCTCACCCTAAGCCCGTGACCCCTCGTGCTATTTGAATCGTAAATACAAAAATGATTTGCATTTTTAATATAGTATTTTTAGTGTAGTAGATTATTCCAAAGACCTTCATAAAGAGTGTGGGTATTTTGAAGAGTATCGAGAAAGAGTAGTGTGGTTTAAGGAATTTAGAATTCCAGGCTTTAGGGCCTAGATAGTTAAAAGTATGGCCATCAACTGGGGAGAGATGAAAATAGATGATTGCAGAGATCTCTGATTTTCAAACGAGGTTAGATTACCGAGATAATGTGGGGTGAAGCCACAGAGGAGGGACTTGACAACAGGATAAGAATTTTTAAAATCAAGATGTTGCTAAAGATGAAACTGGGAGGCAAAACAAATTGTGTAAATGGGAGGGAGGAACATGCAAAACAAGTGAGCAGGCAGAACTGTGGCATCTTCATCCTTAGTGACTTTACAGTGCTGCATGGATCAAGAATTATATGTCAAGATCAAAATTAATGAAGCTCCTGCAAAAAGTCTGAATTGTGTTTGTGTGTTTTTTTTTTGTCTTAAATGGTGCTGTCCAGTGAATTCAGCCTCCAATTGCCAGCTTAGCTCACATAGCACTGAAAAGGGCTGCCTGCTCATTGCATGAAAACATCACTTCATGCAAATCTTATGCAAAGCTGCTGCAACATGTTTTGCTCTAAATAACCTGCAGTCAAAGGGCAAAGCGTGTTTTAACCACAGTTAGTTTAGAAAGGGCGTAGCCTTTGCATACTGCTTTCCGTGATCCATTTGGCTGGCTAGGTTTAGCTTGAACAATATTCAAGGAAGTCTACGTTATCCAGAGCAAAGGAACCCATTCCACCAGCTTGGCAAGTGGGATTAGGTGGGCAGATCAGAGCATTTCATGTGTTGGTGCATACTCGATGGGCTGAAGGGCCTCTTCTGCACTGTGGTATTCTGTGATTCTGAAATATTCACTACCACCATTGCACAATTTGCACCATCTACAAGATTCATTGCAGAACTTCAACAGAGCTTCCAAACCTATATCTACACACGTATGACCTTGTTGATCTTTAAGAGGCCCTATTATCTTCCTCGTTAGACTTTTGTCCTTTATGTATTTGTAGAAACTCTTTGGATTCTCCTTTGCTTTATCTGCCAAAGCAATCTTGTGTCCCTTTTTTTCCTTCTGATTTCTCTTTTATCTATACTCTCCACTAGATCTGCTTGATCCCAGCTGCCTATGCATGTCACATGCCAATTTTTCTTGACCAGGGCCTCAATATCACAAATCATCCAGGGTTCCCCTAGTTCTATCAGCCTTGCCCTTCTCTCTAAAAGGAACAGGCTTACCTTGAACCCTGGTTAACACACTTGAAAGCCTCCCACTTATCCAGACATCCCTTTGCTTGTCCAATCAATTTCTAAAAGTTCCTGTCCAATACTATCAAAATTGGCTTTGCCCCAATTTAGAATCCATCATCAACAAGAGCAAGGGTAGCAGATACAAGGGAACATCACTACCATCAAGTTTTCTTCCAAATTGCATACCGTTCAAACTTGGAAATATATCATCATCCTATTCGCTGTTGCTCAGCCAAATCCTGGAGTTCCTTTCCAAACAGTACTGTGAGTGTACCTACACCACATGAACTGCTCAAGAAGGTGGCTTGCCAACACTATCTCTAGGAAAATGAGTGACGGACAATAAATGCTGACTTTGCCATCTCAAGTACAAATTTTAAAAAGTCGCTGACATTGTGATATCAACAAACCCACAGTATTCCTGTTGACAGCACACTGAAGTTACCAATCTCCTTGATCTCAGTAATGTTAGATTGCCAAAGATGAAACATTTTCTCAACCGAGAACCAAAGTACTGATGGCAGAAACTGTGTCTGCTTCACACACAAATGTAATCGGTAATCCTGGTATTTTTCATAGCCTCATGCATGAAAAGGGCCTTAATCTCCCTATTTCATAATTGAGTTTGTACCTGTTTTGTTAGCAATGCTGCCGGTTCAGTCTGCTGGCTAAGTTTCAATCCTAAATGTTTCAATTGCCGCCCCCCGCACCACCGTCACCACCACTCTATTTCCCAGTGACTGCAACATTACTTCTACAGTTCTCCCTCTTGAGATTCAACCCTGTTGTCACTCCAGGAAATGCGCAAATGCATCTTGGCTTCAGTATCTCTTTGTATCCCTTCTCCAGCTATGGCCCATGGCCCACCCAATGTCTTGCAATAGTATTGTGCTTTTTGAGTCCTCAGTGTTTCACGGCCAGTAGTTATTTTTACAGGGCAGTCATTGTTACTTTGTCAAGCGTGGCAACCAGCAACTGACAATGGAATAGATGACTGTTTAATCTCTTTCATTGTCATATTGGTTGAGAAGTGAATGTCAGCTAGTCACCAGGAGAACTGTCCCTGATCATCTTTGTAAAATTGCACGACAGTACATTTCTATCCACTTAAATCTGTAACCAGGGCATCTGCCTAGTACTGAACGATTACACCTCTGACAGTGCAGCAGTCTCCTAACACTGGAGTGCCAAGATCATGTGCACAAATTTTGGAGTTAGGTTTTGAAACCACAACTTCCTGACTTGGAGACACAAACACTATGCACTGATCCCAAGTGTTTGCTTGTTCTCTCCCCTATGGTTTTGTGTTGCATGCATTTATTTTGAATGTAAGTTTTATTTTCTGATCATCGACTGGGTGAGACCATAATGTTTTGCATTTATAAAGGAGCATTAATGCAGTAAAACATTCCAAGGCCCAATACGCATCATCAAGTGAATATTTCACATCCCGTAGAAAAGGAAGAATTGGGACAAATAACCAATCTTTAAGAAGGAGAGAGATCACGAGGCAGAGAAGTTGAGGAAGAGAATTTCAAAGCAGTTGAAGCCAATAGTGAAATGATTGGAATCAGGTTTATGCAAGAAACTGGAATTGGAGGAGTGCTGAGATGTTGAAAGCTTTAATGTTGTACCCAGTGAGTTCTAGAGGTATTTATGATGTATCATATCCTTCCCACTGATATTGTATGGTCTCTATAACATTGTGTGTTCGTTTGAAAGCTCCATTTTTGATTATTAAATCAGGGGAAAGTGCCAATCTGTCCCCCACTACCACAAATTTTGCAGTCGAGTATCCCACATTTGGGGACATCATAGGCATCAGCACACCTGAACTGCAATGGCTAGCCTCATCCTGGGCGAACCACCTGCTTGATCATGGTTCTACCCCTGCCTGGTAAGTTGAAAATAAACGTGATCAAAATAGGCAGGTGTTTAAAAAAACATGCATCTTGCATTAGATAGAAAGCAATTAAATCTTTGTCCCAATAACTTTGGTAAACCACTCAAGTTTTTGCTATCTAAACTGCTAGTTGAATTACAGCCGAGTAATTCACTAATCACGGATAATCAAGTGCATATTCGCTTCGCTTTCCTGCGAGGCAAGATTTATAACCAAATCTGTTTATAGGGCAGATTTTATTATTTCATATAGCCATGTACCATTTTGTTTAGAACCCAAGAGAATACACATCACGTAACTGCTGTCACTGATAAAGACATGGAACTTTTAAAAAAAAATCATGAACACATGAAGGAAATTTCCCTCCATGCTTTGGTTAAGTAAATAACTTGGACTATGCGTGACTAATGATAATACTCAAATGCTGATCTAAGGACGATTTTGTGCCTGCACACTCTGTCTACATAAATAGCGGTGCGCATTCACAACTGGAAAGTCTGATTTCATTAGCAGGTTTCCAAGTTCCAATCTTCCTGGCCCCTCATTTTGCAGAATGGTGAAAAGTATGCCGTGGGCCTGCAAAAAACTAATTTTAATACATTAGTATGTCATTGGCAAGCAATTTCTCTGGGCTACTTCTCCAAACCACCCCCCCTCCCCAAAAAAAAACCCAGATATTTAACAGGTGCCAGCATGATGCCAAATCGTCACCACTTACAGCACTCTGGAAGGCATAACTTGCAAAGAAGAGGAATGTGGCCAGGCAGTGGCCCTGGCATTGCTCCTTGGCACAGATTGACATTATGCCCATGCCAACCTGGCAGTGTCAACCTGTGCCAAGATGCAGGCCACAGTGGTGGGGGAGGAGGTGATGATAGTTAGAAAGGGATTTATTCAGACTTGGTTATGGGCTCAGATCAGATGGAGGAGCAGGATATTTTGCCAATAGCTGTGGTTGATGGTAAGGGTGCGCTGATGATTGGGGGGAAGAGAAGTTCTGACCTCAGTTGGGGGTGAGGAGGGCAGTCCCTGAGACCTCTATGGGGAGCTGGGGGGGTGAAGGGGAAGGTTTATTCTGGTTATGATCAGTGCGTCTTTTAAAGATGGTGCCCTGACCTGTTTTGCCAGTGTCGAGCCCCATTCCGCTGCATGATGTGGGAAAATTGATCCCTTGATTTTATTTAGGCAAAGTGGCATTAGATATGGCCAGGCTTTTTTGCCATAAACAACACACTGCCATTTTTTGATAAGATTCCCCCAATGCTTTTGGTTCAGAATTAAAAAGTGGCAGAAGCTCTGTCTGTTTGAAACTTCAGAAATCTGCTTAGCTTGGTGCAATTGTACACATCTGTAGTAAATAAATTAAAGTGTGATGCACCTTTAGATTGGGTGTATGGAAGCTGAGTGGGTTATATTAATTAATTCTCAGAATGCCTGGAGCCAAGCCACTCAGTAATGTCTGAACAGCTGTCTTTTTGGTGTTTTGTGCAAATAAGTTATTGCATTGTCTTCGGTTTGTAAGCTTGAGGTTTTATTTTCAAAAAGAGATTTTAGTTTGATCTGTTCTGGAGACTGATTTATGCTGAGGTATAGTCCCACAGCTACCCACGCTTCTCACCTAAGTGACCCAGCCTCTCTATGCCAACCAAGGCAGTCCAATTTGTGGAAGGGTTTTTAACTTTTGGTAGTATCCTAGTTGAACCCAATTCAACCCTTACCTAATGTCATTGGAGGAGCATTGAAGAAACAATCCTGGATGGAGAATTAAAGTAAATGAAGGGGATGCTGGTGGATAAGTGTGACTGAGTTGAGCAGCACAGGTTGGAAATAATGGAGGGAGCGCTATTGGAAGGGAAGTGATTCATAGTAATTAAGCTCGGAGAGAGCAACAGGTTTCCGTACTTGAAACAAGCATCAATAGGGAAAGATGTGAGCAGTCCTGTGCAATAGAAATAAGTGGTCTTGATGATGTATGGGATGAAGGATTTAAGACTTGCATCGAGGTTGAACAGAATATTGAATCTTGTGGCTGGTGTGTTGAAGGTGAAGGTAGATGCAAGAAATTGGAATTTATTGTTCAGGATAGAAACCATGATTTTGATTTTCTTAACATTACATAGAGAGTAATGGATGTTCTGTCGCTTGATGTTTGAACAGGAAGTGAGAGCATGAAGGAGGGGATAATGAGATAGAACTGGCTGCCATCAGTATATGTGGGACAGCAGACTTTGTCCCTGCCAATGTTGTTGCTGAGGGAACCCATTTGTTTGTGGGTATGAGATAGAACCTTAAGAATGTGAGCAGCTTCATTCAACTTCCAATGCAGTACTGAATACTCACAGCAAAACTGACTGGAACCTCTAAAGGCTGAACATATAGTGAATTTGCCATCTCTCCATTCTGTTGGAAAAGAGTTCGATAAGATTGACATACGGAAAATGCTTCCACTTATGGAGGTGTTCAAAACTAGGGATTGTAAATCTAAGATAGTAACTACTTTAAGCAGAGAGTGATTCAAATGTAAAGTTTGTTAGTCCATGGAGTGATTGAGATGATTACCATTGATGTTTTTCAGCATAAATTGGGTAAGTACCTGAGGGAGAAAAGAAAGAAGATTATGTTAACAGGATGAGATGAAATTGGGCGGAAGAAGGCTGATCAGAACATTAAATACTGGCATAGCAGTAGGGACAAATGGTCTTTTTCTGTGCTGTACATTTCATAGAACTAAACATAATAGGTTTTTTTTTGCAGCATGCAGCCTTAATTCTGCTAGTAATAACTGATGAAATCCTGATTAAAATGATCTAAACGTGCATTTAATGTGGGTTGGAGGGCCATTTTATCAGTATGTTGGTTGTGGCCATTGCAAATTTTTCAACGTGAATGTGTAAAATGGTAAATGCCCTTTGAAAATACATAACCTGATTGAATGTGTGCCTATGGCCATCTAATTGGCGTATAACCAATAATAATGTGTCCAAGAAGATTCTCTTTCCATGAGAGTGCTGCTATCATAGCAGATGGGTGAGGGAAAGTGTTAGCAGCCAACAACATGGATTTCATTTGCACTTAGTCAGAATACTTGATGCATCGGATTTATCAGAAAGTTCCAGATTTGTTCCTGGCTTCTCCCCATTTTTGGAAAGGGTGAGTAGGGAGAAACAATGGTCAATTTACCTGAGGTTTCCTGTTATACACGATCAAAATGCAGCAAATGTTGGAAATCTGACAAAACATCATTGATCTGAAACGTTAACTCTGTTTCTCTCTCCATTGATGCTGTCTAACCTGATGAACATTTGTATCTTCGGTTTTCAGAGCGTGTACTAAATTTCATTGGGTTTGCTGGATAATAGGCTATAGCATTTGTATAGTCAGCAACAAATGTTAAATGTAGTTAACATCAAGGATTAATGAAGTTCTATTTTTCATGCAGCATATATTAATTTGACTGAATTGTTCATTCAAATAAAAGCAGTGCAATGAAACGCCCAATGCGCTCTTACTGAAATTGCATCATTTGAGGGAGTAGCTATGAACTGCCCTGTTCATAGCTACTTGTACCAGGCAATCTGCTGTCATGGTATATCGCGCTCTTCTGTCTTGCATCGTGCTTGCACAGTTAATGTTGCTCACGTGTGACATCCATCATCCAACAATGCCCACATCAGCCACTTTCTATTGCTATCCAATTTGCTCTTTAAAGGAGACCACTGTAGTTTATCAGCTCTGACCAAATGGCTGGCATACTGACCTTTTTTTTTGGATGTCACTTTTTGGAATTCTTTTTGCCCTTGGAATTTCAAGCACCTCTTCATTTGCAATGTGGTTATATTTGATGTTTGGTTTCACAGCCGAGACAAACTGACATTTGTCAGCCACTGTATTGGGTTCAGCAATTTTATGTTTGAGCAAAGCGCTTCCCCTAAACCATAAACCATTGGACATACTTACAGGTCTTCAGATATATGAAGAGACTGGAGATTTGCTAAGTTGAGAGAAATCTTGATAGAGGTATTCAAAAATCATGAAGGGTTTTGTTGCAGTAAATGAAGTGTTACCAATTGGAGAATAACCAATAACTGGAGGACACAGATTTAAAGTAATTTGCAAAAGGAGCAGAGGTGTCATGTGAAGAAAAGTTCATACAATGATATGCACTGACTGAAAGAGTAATGGAACCTGATTCAGTGGTAACTTCCAAAAAGACATGTACTTGAAAAAAGTAACTTGCAGAGCTATAGGAAAAGAGCAGCAGCTATTGCACAGATTCATATAATCCTACAATAAAAAAGGAGACGATTCAGCCCATCAAGTCTGCACTAACCACAATTCCATCCAGATCCTATCCTCATAACCCCATGCATTTACCATATCTAATTCCCCTGAGACTAAGGGCAATTTAGCTTGGACAATCCACCTAAACCGCACATTTTTGGACTGTGGGAAGAAACCAGAGCACCTGGAGGAAACCCACACAGACACAAGGAGAATGTGCAAACCTCACATTCCATCCAGTTACCCAAGCTGGAATTCGAATCTGGGTCCCTAGTGCTGTGAGGCAGCAGTGCTTACCATTGTGCCACTTTGCTGCCCCAGCTCTTTGAAAAAACCATCACAGATATGATGGGTTGAATGGCCTCCTGTGATGTATTGTTCTAAAAAAACTGACGTGTACCACAACTTGTATATATTATAAAGTCTTGGATCTGTACACGGCGTGCTTTGGTAAATTGCTGCTGTTGAACTTTGGCAACATAAAGGATTTGAACAGAGACATGATGGAATGCATGCCCAGGTCTGACGGCATGGTCTCATGATGCCATTGAACTGGTATTTTATGATGTCACAGCAGATGGAGCTCGCTGTAAGGCATCCACTCTGACAATAAACTAAAAATGGATGACTAAATAAAATCTAAATGTGATTTCATATAGTGAAATAATCCCCTGTATTTTATAGATTGAAATAAAACTCAGAACAACATTGAAATCCTACAGGTACTTTGGTCCTCCTTATTATCTAACAAGGGGCATACATGCGATGAGTCGTGAGAGATGCTGCTCTTGGATTTTTTTCGAGAGTATCATAGTGCTTCACATCGTTAGTGTACGCTTGACCTGGACCATTTGATGGGCAACACGACAGCTCAGTGACTATCGCTGTGCTGTGCAGTTACATGGATTTGGTCCTGTGTCTGTAGGAGTTTGCGCATTCTCCCTGTGCTTGCGTGGGTTTTCTCCAGGGGCTCCAGTTTCCTCCCACATCCAAAGGATGTACTCTTAGACTGATTGGCAAAACAAATTCTCCCTAAATTGTCTCAAATTTGGTTCTAATGCATAGATCTATAAACATAGGGATCATGAGTAGAAGTGGGAACATGGAAGTGGCGGTACAGGCTCGTTGGGCCGAAGGGCCTGTTTCCCGTTTTGTTCTTTGAAGTATTAAGCACTCTGTTTGCTTTGGATTAGGCACAGCACCCAAGTGCATAGTGTGCAATGCAGTACTTTGGACTTGACACGCAACTCATATTTATTAAGCATAGAGTACCCAGTGCGATAGCATTGTGTAACAGTGAGCTATGTTCAGCAGAGCTGCTGTACAATAACTTTTCTTTCTTTTGCAGTACTGTTACGGAGACGGGTAGCTGGGAATGGAAAACCGTGAGGGTAAGTGTGAGGCATCCTTTCCTGCTCTGCATTTTCTAGTTTGTGATGTGTTAAGGCTGCTTTGAAAGCCATGTAATGTCTGTTTTTAAGCACAACAAAGTGGGTATGCTTTGTAATGCACTAATTTGTTGAGCGTGAGAGTTAGAGATATACTAAGTGTTGAAAAATGTTGCAGGGAAGAATTGGAGGGGGGTGGTGGTGGTGGAAAATGTACTGTTCCTTAGTTTGATTATCAACTGGTGGCAGGAAATGGGAGGCGGAAGCCTGTAGAATGAATATTCATACACACTAGCTTCACGTATTCAGCATAAGGGCTAAAAAGCCTGTTCTCCACTTTACACTTATTTATGTTAATCCTTGAATCATGTTATGTGAATTAATAGGATTTATGTAACTTGCCTGTTTCATCCAGCAAAATAAACAGTTTATCTGAATATATTTTGAATATGCTAATACTAAAATCTGCCACAGCCTGAGCACTGATGTGAGTCACTCTTAAGCTTGTTAATGAAGTGTTCTGGCAGCAAGTGTAATATCATTGGGAAATGGAAGAGGAAGAAATGATGGTTGGGGCAACAAGGCTAAAAGAGTCAATAAAATAATTTGGTCTGGAGTCCTTGTATGATTTTTGTGTAGACGAAAGCATGTTCTGGGTGAAATCAAATAGAGCAATGCTGAATTTTAAATGCAATGAGTTAAACCCATAGCTGCTTTGCCTTGCACTATGTGGCATCTCTTACATTGGATCAGAAGTCCATTTGCTCATTCTGCCCAAAAAACTGACCATGCCTCCAGGGCAGAATAGTGAGGTTCTGTTGATTGCACCCATCCTGGGGGATTCTTCATGTAACCTCCCAGATCTCATAGCAGACAAACTCTCAAATCCAGTGTTGATTACCTATACTTTAGTGATCATGTATGTCCTATCCTACTGCTGCAATTTGTTAGTTGAAGACAGCAGTGACCAGCAGTCAGTTGAATTCAATGTAAATGTAAAACCAAGGTCATCAAGTCAATCAGTTGATGAATGGCTCATTTCATACAGCAGCCCCATTCCTCTCCCCTTAAGAATTTTTTGTTCCACACAGTACAAACACATGAATTATGAACAGGAGTACGTTATTTGGCTTCTCAAATCACTGTTTGATAAGATAGTAACTGATTAAGATCTTGTATGCTTTAATAAGATCACCTCGCATTCTTCTAAATTTCGATGGATACAGGGATAATCTTTCCTCAGAAGATAACCCCTTCATTTCAGGATGAATCTATTAGATGTGGAATCTACTAAAATTGATTCAGTGCAACTGAGCAGAATACTCAATGAAGAGTTTGCACTTCCATGCTAATTCATTAGTGTAACATCACCGCACCAAAACATGCCATGCTCAGAGCATTCTGCCTGCCTTTTTCCAATTGTGCCCCTAACAGCATGCCAAGCCATTTTTATGGAACTCCTCACCCAGAAAGTAAGGGTAAGTCAACTGGAAAGAACATAGGATTGAGCAGTGTGGTAAGAACTTGGCAAGATGGGGCAGTGTTGAATAATACAATAGCCAAATGCAATAATGTTTAGTTCAATTTATTGTGGTTCCATTAATATCTTAGTTTGGGCTTGCATTAGATATGGTGAATAGGACCTTGGATACAACTCTTATCAGAGCTTAAGGTTTCCTAATTCACTACTTGCAGTAAATGCTGATGAATTATACCTGTTTTTGACATCCATTAATCATATCAATCATCAAAGTTAGTTCTTTCCGGAGTTAAATTGCTTATTTTAAATAGTTAATGCCCTGTTGCTTGAAATGTATGTTCCACTGTCTGATTGGAATCTGTGTCTGGTGAAGCTAGATTTCTGCCCCTGGATATTTTATAATTGGAGAGGCAGTCCATGACTTTCTTTATCAGTTTTATGCACATGACCTCATGTGCATAAAGTGTTTTCATATGCCTCTTTTCATGCTGTTAAACATTGGTGACTGAGGCTAGGTAATCAAATAGCCACTTGGTATTTCCCCAACGGATGGTCAGGGGAGGTTGCAGGCCCCGAGATCAGATGTGCTAGGAGAGGCAGCGGCATCAGCATTCCATCTTGCTGTCTCAATATTGTGTGCAAGTTGACACCTATACATTTTTTACATTGTTGACATATGTGAAACTTTGCCAGCACCACCAAGGAATGTTTGCGGCCAGAATATCTAAGTCACATTCTAAATTGTACGTGTGCAATCTTGTGCATGTGCAATTTTGCAGTTCCTATGAGTGCTATGAAATCCAGTTTGTGATGTAAACTGGGTGAATTGCTGAGCAGCTGAACCCTGGGCCATTTCAGATTGAAACATTTCGACATTCTGAAGGGGACAGAAAAAGTTTAAATTCAGGTTTTTGATCCATGGTGGAAACCGATCCATGGTGGAAACCAATACAAGTGCAAATTCTTGGCCTTTCTAAACTGGATTGTTTGAAGTACCTTGTTTCAATTAAAATTTTAATGTTGTTAAGATCCATAGTTTAAAATACTCTTAATAGATGATGCCTCAATGCCAAGTTTCTGCAAGTAGAAGCTGATTTTGCGCTGAGAAAAGTATGTAAATGATTGACATTGAATCAAATTATTGCTGGCAAATATGTTGGGAAATTTTCACATGATTGGAGGCAAGTACTTAGACTTGCTTTATCTTTCCCAAATCCTAAGAAATAACAACAAGCAAATGCCT
The DNA here is from genome assembly GCA_024679065.1 of Sphyrna mokarran. Taxonomy (NCBI): domain Eukaryota; kingdom Metazoa; phylum Chordata; class Chondrichthyes; order Carcharhiniformes; family Carcharhinidae; genus Sphyrna; species Sphyrna mokarran. The sequence goes on along the minus strand of JAGIQG010000024.1, from coordinate 19,245,496 downwards.
TTTTTTAAACTATATGTAGCTTCATGGACATAATGGAGCAGTAGTGGTTCCAAACTATAGTGAACTCCCAATGCTTCCTGTTCTTTTATCCAGTACAGTAATGGCTTCAGTCACTGATGCTCCACTTGATGTAACCTTCATCTTGGGTTTCCTGAAATAGTAACTATGCTGACTTGTGATAAGATTGTGTTTGGTTTGTTTAGGGCGGTGGATCTTTCCTGCGATGCAGTTAAAATCTGAGTACAATCCAAAAACTGCAGCTCCCAACAGAATGGGGACTGAAAATAATTATCGTATTAAAAGAGAACCAGATGGAACTCGAGTTCCAGTTCATAAAAAAAATCTCTATTTTTAATAATACTCTGTGGGATCTTGTGTTGGTGATCATTTTTAGTTTTTTTACTATGCTGACTGATCACGGACTAACCGGTTGGAAAGTTTTCCTGGCTCTTAACTTTGTAAATAGGCTGCCTTTTGAATTTTTCAGTTTTGCTGTGATATCTGTTATGTTTAAGTATATAGCTGCAGAATGAATGGAAGGACGCTTCTCATCTTGTTCACAACTTCCTGCTACTGTTGCACTGGCAGCAGGTGTCTGACCAGTCTGAAGGCTAGATGAAGGATCAAATACTAATACTTAGATAACCTTTCCTTTCATGTAGTATCTGACTAGAATGCTATTCTTGTTTCAGAAAGTTTGGTTACTCAGCTGCAAGGAATAGTGTTTGGCAGCTTTGTGCTCAGATATTGCATGACACAGATAAAATGGTGCCTTTTCTCAATTCGTCACTTCCTTTTGTTGGCTGCTTTCCTACATGATGATGGCAAGCTGAGGACTTCGTTCAGCATGTTTCTTGCAGGAAAATATATAAACATGGTTGCTGGAAATAGTCCAGTGAACAGCTATAGATTTTTTGACTTCGTATTATTTTGGAGGCGACACAAGTTTTGTAAAATATATTCTAATCTTAGGAAATCTGCTTGCTTAATATTACCTAATTTTGTTCCTCCACTAATCTATTTCATTGTACCAGATTACAAAAATATTTTAATTGTTGTCCGTCCCAACTATCCTGAGATCCAAAGAGTGCAAGTCACTTTTTTGTGAGTTTATCAGGAGTCATAAAGTTTGCCATTTCCTCAGATGCTGCAGTACAGTTGTCTTCAGAGAAAGCATCCAAGTGGCTATTCTTCATATATGATTCAATATAACAAGCGTTGGCAGGCTCTGTGATTTTAAGGGACATCATGCCTGATTTTGTTTGTAGCTAATGTACGCACATTCTTGCGCGTCGAATTCACTGGAGCATGATTTGAGACCGTGACCACATTTTATCCTTTTAATCATGAGGGCACAGCACGCTTGCAGATGTGGTTAAAATTTTGGACATTGCTGCAAAAATAATTCATCTCAGAAGAGATATGAGACTTCATCTGTGCATGTAAACGATCGTATGGCTTTTTTTTTAACAACAGGAAAGTTTTCTCTGTTGTCCTGTCAAATATTTATCTCTAAACTAACATTGTTTAAACAGATTATCTGATCATTTATCACATTTTTGGGAGCTTGTTTTATTCAATTTGGCTTCTCTGTTTCCTTTATTACAATGCGATTGCTCTTTAGGGATATTTCATTGACTGTAAAGTGTTTTGAGACATGCTGAGGTCATGAAAGGTGCTGTATAACTGTAAGTCTTTTTATTGCTGTTATGAAATGATGGCAGCACTTGAATTCATTGACTGTGAAGCTCTTTGGGGTGTCATCAAAGATGCTTTTTAAATGCAAGTTATAGCACTAATGGTGGTAGCAGCTCCTAGCAACACAATCAGATGAAAGCCAAATATAAAGCTGCCACCATTGTTGATGTAGGCATCTGGAAAGATCAGGTTTTTTTTAGCAAGTCTTACAGCCAAATGCCAACTTTACTTCAGGTTGTAGCTGGCTATGTTAAGAGCTGTCAGCACTGTTGCACTCCATCTGAGAGCAATTTTGCATTTGGGCAGTGCTCCTCATAAAGGTGGCTTTCTCAGTGCTTTATAATGCTGAGAAATTTCTTGAATAAGAAATTAAGGAATTCTGAGGGAGATGAAGGCATGGTTAAAGAGAGTAGGTTTTCAGCATTTGAAAACCTATTGTGATTTTTGAAGTTGGAGAAACTGAATAGAACAAAGAACAAAACAGCACAGGATACAGGCCCTTTGGCCCAACGAGTCGGCGCCGCCACGTCGATGTTCCCACTTCTACCCATGATCCTTGTCATCCCTGTCTACGTTTATAGATCTATGCATTAGAACCAAATTTGAGACAATTTAGGGAGAATTTGTTCTGCCAATCAGCCTAAGAGCACATCTTTGGGATGTGGGAGGAAACCGGAGCACCCGGAGAAAACCCACGCAAGCATAGGGAGAATATGCAAACTTCCACAGACACAGGCCCAAATCCATATATCTGCACTGCACAGCACAGCGATAGTCACTGAGCTGTCGTGTTGCCCATCAAATGGTCCAGGTCAAGTGTACACTAACGACGTGAAGCACCAGGACACTCTCGGGAAAAAAAAATCCAAGAGCAGTCCTCTCACGACCCATCATGTGTATGCCCCTTGTTAGATAAGGTTGACTTTACTTCAACTTTACTTCAGGCTGCCTTATGAAGACAGGTTGAGGGAGCTGGGACTGTTCTCCCTGGAGAGACGAAGGTTGAGAGGCAACCTGATAGAGGTTTACAAGATGTTGAGAGGAATAGATAGGATGGACTCTCAGAGACTAACCCTCACCCTAAGCCCGTGACCCCTCATGCTATTTGAGTCCATCCTAGGAAAAAGCTTAACCCTATGTCTATATCCCTCAAAATCTTGTACACCTCTATTAGATCTCCTCTAAGTCTACATACTTCTAAGGAGAACAGCCCCAATTTGCCTAACCTCTCCTTGTAACTCAGACCTTCCATACCAGGCAGCATCCTGGTAAACCTCCTCTGCACACTCTCCAGAGTCTCCACGTCCTTCTGGTAGTAAGGTGACCAGAACTGGATGCAGTATTCCAAATGAGGTCTAACCAACATTTTATACAACTGCAACATTAAAGTCCAGCTCATGTAGTCTATACCCCTTCCTATAAAGACTAACATACCATATGCTTTCTTCACAACCTTCTCCACCTGCTCTGCCACCTTCAGAGACTTGTGTATCTGCACTCCCAGGTCCCTCTGCGTTTCTATACTCTTAATAGGTCTACCCTTTATCATACATCTCCCCCCCCTACATTCTTTCTCCCGAAATGCATCACCTCGCATTTATCAGGCTCGAATTCCATCTGCGATCTATCTGCCCAAGCTACCAGCCGATCTATGTCCTGCTATATCGCCTGACAATGCTCCTCACTATCCACAAATCCAGCCATCTTTGTATCGTCTGCAACCTTGCTGATCACTCCACTTACTCCCTCTTCCAAGTCATTGATATATATTACAAATAGAAGAGGTCGCAGTACCAAGCCCTGCGGCACACCACTAGTTACCGACCTCCAGCTAGGAAAACACCCTTCCGCTATTACTTTCTGTCTCTTATTACCAAGCTAGTTACTTATCCATCTAGCTACCTGTCCTTGTATCCCATTAGCCTTGACCTTTTCAACTAACCTCCCATGAGGGACTTTGTCAAACGCTTTACTGAAATCCATGTAAACGACATCAACGGCTCGCCCTTCATCAACCGTTTTCGTCACCTCCTCAAAAAATTCTACCAGATTCGTAAGACAAGATCTCCCTTTAACAAAGCATGCTGCGTATCCCTAATCAGATTGCATCTCTCTGTGCCCATACATCCAATCTCTAAGAATCCCCTCCAACAGCTTCCCTACCACTGACGTCAAACTCACCGGCCCATAATTTCCAGGGTTATCTCTACTACCCTTTTTAAACAACGTCATCGTGCCAACAAACATTTAGAACCTTTAGCATGGTAAATTGTCAAATAAGCTTCCAGCTATTCAACATTAGCTATTTTCCAGTCCTCTGGAACCTCGCCTGTGTCCAAAGAAGAGACAAAGATTTGCAATAGGGGCCCAGCAGTTTCACCTCGTGCCTCCCTAAGTAGCCTGGGATAATACTGCTGCCTCAGTGCTAGGGATGATGTAGAGATGCCAGCGTTGGACTGGGGTAAACACAGTAAGAAATCTGACAACACCAGGTTTAAGTCCACCCAACTTATTTGATAGTAAACACAAAAGCTTTTGAGGCTATCCTCTTCGTCAGGTGAATGAGGTGTTCTGGTCTCAAACAGCACATATAATAGCACAGACTGTTTACAGATTACTGATTAGAATGTGAATCTTTACACCTAACCTGCTATTCAAGTCTTAAAAGTGGCCAACAATTGAGTGGACAGAGCGCTGAGCACAGGTTAAAGAGATGTGTATTGTCTCCAGACAGCACAGTAAGTGAGGTTTTTTGCTAACCCAGGCAAGTCATGGGGGTTACAGATAGTGTGACATGAATCCAAGATCCCTGTTGAGATCACCCTCACGTGTGCGGAACTTGGCTATCAGTTTCTGCTCAGCGCCTCTGCGCTATCGTGTGTCATGAAGGCCACCTTGGAGAAAGCTTACCCTGTTCTCTTCCTGCTCCCTTCCTGTTGGCGAACACTTCAGCGGTCACAGGCATTCGGCCTCTGACCTTCGGGTGAGCATTCTCCTAGGTGGCCTTCATGACACACGACAGCGCAGAGTCACTGAGCAGAGACTGATGGCCAAGTTCCACACTCATGAGGATGGTCTCAACAGGGATCTTTGGTTCGTGTCACACTATCTATAACCTCCATGACTTACCTGGGTTAGCAAAAAACCTCACTTACTGTGCTGTCTGGAGACAATACACATCTCTTTAACCTGTGCTCAGTGCTCCGTCCACTCACACTATCAGCCACTTTAAGACTTGAATAGCAGGTTAGGTGTAAAGATTCACATTCTAATCAGTAATCTGTAAACAGTCTGTGCTGTTATATGTGCTGTTTGAGACCAGAATACCTCATTCACCTGATGAAGAGGATAGCCTCGAAAGCTTGTGAGCTTACTATCAAATAAATCAGTTGGACTTAAACCTGGCGTTGTCAGACTTCTTTAAGTGCTCGGGACCCAGGCTTGATTCCCAGCTTGGGTTACTGTTTGTGCAGGGACTGCAAATTTTCTCTGTATTTGCATGGGTTTCCTCTGACAACCCACAGATGTGCAGGTTAGGTGCATTGACCATGCCAAATTCTCCTTCAGTGTACCCGAACAGGTGCCAGAGTATGACAATTAGGGATTTTCCACAATAACTTCATTGCAATGTTAACGTAAGCCTACTTGTGACACTAAAAAATAAACTCATTATATGTTGTTATCTGACTGCAGAAACCACCTAACATGATGAAACATCCCACATGTGCAGTATAAATTAATACAAGACAACAAGCCACACTAGATGACCTTGGGTTGGGTGGTCAAAAACCCGGTCAAAGAGTTTGATTGAAAGGAATGCCATAAAGAAGAGAAGTATTTATTTATTAGTCACATTAGGTTTACTGCAATGAAGTTACTGTGAAAATTCCTTATTTGCCCCATCCTGGCGCCTGTTCAGGTTCACTAAGGGAGAATTTAGTGTAGCCAATGCACCTAACCTGCATATCTTTGGACTGTGGTAGGAAACTAGAGCACCCGGAGGAAACACATGCAGAAACAGGGAGAACATGCAAATTCCATACAGACAGTGACCAAGCCAGGAATCGAACCCTGGTCCCTGGTGTTGAGGTAACAGTGCTAACCACTGTGCCACCATGCCAGCTCCAGAGGCAGAGATGTTTCAGAGTTTAGACCCAGAGGGAATTTCAGAACTTTGACTCTTGCCAACTGGAGGCATAGCAGTTGTGGAGGAGTGCTTAAAAATGCTGAAGACCCAGAAATCTGATTTTCATATTCTTTCTTTACATTTCATTTATTTTAGAAAATCTAACTGAGCTTTGATCATTCTTGTTCAATCTTCCAATGATTTGTAATCATTGTAAACTCGGGGTAGAAATCAGATGATCTTGATTGATTGATCTTGGTGCATGAAAGTGGCATCAGTTTTCAGAAGGGAGTCTCGACTCAGCTGATGCCAGAAGATGCAATGCCAATATTCAAAGAAGAGCAAATAATCAAATCCAATATCCTACCAACATTCCATTAACTCAACATTTATCCTCAACTGACATCTCGACAGAAATAACTTGCATTAGTGTACAGCATCTTTTAAATAGATTTTCTGTTTTTGTAATCTAAGTTTTTCATAATTTCAAAGATCTTGGTTCATGTTCCTCTCTTTAAAAGGAAAGTAACCCTGCCTGTTTGACTTTTCTTGAGGTAGAAAATCTCAGTTCTAATGCAACAACCACTTTGTTGTATCGTAACTTTAATGTTGTAAAATGTCATAGTGCGTTTCACAGGAGCGGTATCAAACAAAATCTGACACATGCCAGCACATATGTCCAAAAGCTTGATCAAGCGAGAAAATGTCATGAAGGAGGATAGAAAGGTAAAAAGGTTGAGCAAAGAATTTCAGAACTTTCAGCAGTGGAAGAAACAAGATATAAAAGCGACTTTTAAATTCAGGGATATGCAAAAGGCCAGGATTGGAAAAGCGCAGTTGCCTCAGTGGGTGGTGGCCATGGAGGGATTTGAAAAAGAATGCAAATGTTACTTCAGATTAATTAGTCATTTATTCCTTTGCTGTTTGTAGCATCTTGCTGTGTGCAACTTGGATATCTGCACTTGAAAAATGTTTCCTTGTGTGTGAAGCACTTGGGATGTCTTAAGAATTTGATAAAGCGTTATCTTCAAACCTTTTCTGGTATTTATTTTTAATTTACTTTAGAGATTAATTCAATTGTAAATATTTTGACTCATGTTTTATACATTTGAGATTTATTCTTTAAAGCTCAAGTTGTTGTGTTGGCCTTGACGATACGCCAAGTCTATCAGCGTTCCGCAAATAAACAGTGCATTCAGTATGATTAACTCTGTAGTGCATGTATCCTAACTACATCCTAACTGCATTCTAACTCATCACCCCTGTATTTGTTGATCTGCATTCTGGCAACCCACAGATTTCTGCACTACTCCAATTCCCACCCCTTGAACTTTCCACTTTTTCATTGCTCCACCAATGACAACTGTGATTTCAACTTTCTCAGTCCTTGCCTCAGGAATTTCCTCCTCAAACCTTTCTGCCACTTTACCTCCCTCTGCTCTTACAGATGCTTCTTAAAATCTATTCCTTTAACCAAGCTATCCTCATATCATACATGGCTCAGTTTCAAATTTGGTTGCCTGTGTTCCTATGTAAGATGTTTTATGATGTTAAATCAGCGCTTTAAGTGTAGGTTGTTGTTGATTGTGTAGGGCCCTAACTCTCCAAAACACAGCATTCACCAAGAGTGTGAAAGGAGTAAAAATTACATTACTGCCATTGAGTTGGGTGGGTGAAAATTTCCCATGCTGCCGTGTCCACCTCCCAGCAGGTGCTGGATTTTGGTTTAGATTGCCTTATGAGTCATTTTATTTTAAAAAATACTACTTTATGCACGATTGTATTGAACTATTGGAAATCAAGGAACTCATAAGCAGTAAGATGGCCAGTTTCTAAGATAAGCAGTGATGATGTCATATAGTTGCAAAACTGATACCCAACATTTCGACTCATAGAATCCTGACAGTGCAGAAGGAGGCATTTGGCCATTGAGTCTGCATCAACTGCAATCCCACCCAGACCTAATCCCCATGCATTTACCTTCGCTTAATCCCCCTGACACTAAGGAGCAATTTAGCATGCCCATTCAACCTAACCTGCATATCTTTGGATTGTGGGAGGAAACCAGAGCATCCGGCGGAAACCCATGCAGACATGGGGAAACGTCTAAACTCCACACAGACAGTGACCCTGGCTGGGAATCAAACCAGGTCCCTGGCACTGTGAGGCAGCAGTGCTGCCCATCCTTCCCACCATCCTTGGTTATCACTATCACTCCTATCTGGAAAATGGCACTTAACTGATTATGACCAAAGGAATTGATTACAAAGACAATGATTGGAACATCTTAAGAGTGCCGGGTATTTCACGCATACCTTGTTTCTGTATCCTGCCTCAAAAATGGAATTTCCTTCCTAGTCCATTTCTCATCTTTTGTAATGATTTGGGAGTTTGTTTTCCTCCTTGTCCTTCTCATTTTCCTTTCTCAGTGTGCCATTTGCTCATCCTGTTGGATACGAGATCAGTTGTACAGGCCCCTAAAGTTGAATGGCTGCTTCCCTTATTTGATCAAATACTATTTACAGTGGAACGATTGCCTCATAAACCAACATGCCTGTTCCAAACCTTAGGTCCTACAAAAGTGGCTGCCACCATTTAAAGCTTCACTCCTGTTTAGATGTGTACTCTTCTTTAAAATTAAACCTCAAGTTTAGACCTTATTTCTGGCTGCCATGGAAACTCTGCTTCAGACACCCTTAATTAAGGGGCACAAGCATATTAAAGGACCTGGGAATATGAAAGCGTTTAAGCTCTCATACCCTATTCAAAAGGAACAAAGCTTTCAAGTTGCAGTGTTGAATAATTGAGGTGATCAGAAGTGCTTTTTAAACTGCTTAACATAAGTCACATGATTTATTGAAGTTGCGTTGGTTTAAATTCCACAAACAAGAAGCAGTATGGGATTCAGCACTCAATACGAGTGACAGAGCGACAAGGTTCTGTTCTGCTTCGAAATCATCCTCAGTCAAAAAAGTACAGATTTTTGCATCTTTTACCTGTTGCTCAACAGGTAGTTGAGTGATTTTAGTGATTTAGCGATTGTTTTGTGTATTTTTCTAGCTCAAGAAATACTATGTCTAATTCCAATGTTGTGAGCTGCCAGTCTAGCTGAGATTAATTGATTCAGTATAGCCTGTCACATTGCATGTGGTCAGTGTCTTACTGGGTATCATACTTAGTTATTGGTTGAACGAGTTGGATAATGCTTTATTTGTTAGTGCACAGAACTTATTCAGACACAACATTTAATGATGATACTGGCTGAACTTCCTGTTTTGTGGATTTTAGCAGAACAATAACTTGACCAATATTGATTGCTTAACATGGGAAAACATCCTAAGGTGTAATAATAAAGACACTGACCCACGGAAGGACAGATGACAAACATATGATTCAAGAGAGAGATTTTAATAAGTGCCTTGAGAGGGAGAGAGTTTAAGAAGAAATTCCAGAGCTTGGGGCCTAGCCAGCTGAAGGCATGGCTAGTAAGGGTCAAGGGATGCCCAAGAGAACACAATTGGAGGAGTACCAAAATCTTGAAAGTTTGTAAAGCTGGAGGGAGGCTCTAGGGATAATGAGTGGGGAGGCCATGGAAAGATTTAGAGGACTTTAAAATTGAGATATTGTTTGATCAGGAGCTGATGAAAATAGCAAGCATAGAAGTGATTTGTGAACAGGATTTGAAATGGGTTCAAGTACAGATGAACACAAGTTTGTGTTCCTGTTCTATCCAGTAGAAAATGGATGGTTGTCGAGTAGAACACTGAATAATCACCTCTAGAGGTAGCAGAGGAATGGATGAGAGTTTCAGGAGCAAAAGAGGCAGGGCTGGAGTCGAATGATGTTATGGAGGTGAAAATATGGCATCATGATGAAGAAGGGAAGATGTTGGAATCTTTTCTCAGGGCTAAACATCAAAAGGCTCTGACAAAGGGTCACCCAAATTTGAAATGTCAGCTATATTCTCACGCCATAAATGCTGTTAAGCCTGCTGAGATTTTCCAGCATTTTGTTTTTGTTTCAGATTCCAGCACCTGCAGTGTTTTGCTTTTACCAAAAGGTCTTATTCAGTTCAAACGGTTGCTAGAACTGGAAAGAACGGTCAGGAATTTGTAGTGAGAACCAAATGGGATGGCTTCAGTCTTCCATGCATTTGATCAGAGGAAATTTCTGTTCATCCAATTTTATACAAGTGGTATAACAAATCAAAGAGATGGCGGGATAGAACGGAGTGCCCTCGGTATGTATAAATGTGGAACTTGATGTTCAGCTGATATTTAGTGGTAGATAAATAGAAGGGGTTCAAGGAAAGACTCTCTGGGGAGTGCGGGAGCTAATAGTGTGTGTGTGGATAAATAAGCCATTGCAATTGCTATTTTGACTGATAAATAAGAATGGAACCAAGCTAGGGAAGTTTCACCTAGTAGAATCACTGCCACATGTTGGAGGAGAACAGTCTGGTTGTGTCAAAGGCTGCAAAATGGTTGAAAATGATGGGGCCTGTGATGAAGAATGTCATTTGCAACCTTGTTTCAGTACTGTGGCTCAGTGTAAACTTGGAGGGATTTGAACACTAAACTGTGGAAAGAGATGGGCACGAATTTGGGATGTGACAGACTTTGGAGAGAAAGATTGGTTCAAGATAGGGTGGTAGTTTGCAGGGAGAGCAATGATAAAGCGCACTTGATAGTACCTCGAGAAGAAATAGTTAGCAGTATTAGCTCATGTTAGCCCAGGAAGACAGAATCAGTGGTCAGCAGTTTGGTTAGAATGGGATCAAATGAGCAGGAATGTGAGACTCGAGAGGGAATATTTTCGATGAGATTGAGACTCTATCTTTGACCCCCTTCTATTTAACATAGATCAATACAGCACAAACAGGGCCTTCGGCCCACGAGTTGCGCCGATCACATCTACCAATCCACAGACCTATCTATAACCCCCTATCCTATTCTGTTCCATATACTCATCCAGAAGTCTCTTAAAAGATCCTAGTGAGTTTGCCTCAACAACCTCCGACGGCAGTCGGTTCCATTCACTCACCACCCTCTGAGTGAAAAACCTACCCCTGACACCATCTTTGTATTTGCTTCCCTGCACCTTAAATCTGTGTCCTCTCGTAGTGACCATTTCAGCTCGGGGAAATAGTCTCTGAGAGTCCACCCTATCTATCCCTCTCAACATTTTATAAACCATTTCTTACCTACCCTTGAATATCATCCAACAGCTGGAGCTAATGTTCTACATTTATATATATATACCAAGGGCTCTATCCCACTACCTCTTTGGACCCGTCCATTGTCTAATTTGTCATACCACTCATCTAACATCCATAACTGGATCAGCTGAAATTTCCTCAGACCAAATGCAGGGAAGACAGGACAGCAGAAAATGCTTGGGGATGTCTATCTGAAGGGAGCAGGGGAAAGGAGGGAAGCATTTTTGTGATCAAAAAATATACATGAACCTTTGCACTTATTGTCAGATATGAATGTGGAAGTTGTAGAAGAAGTTGATTTAAGAAGATGGTTTATGTTGAAGAGAAGCCAGTGAGTATCTGTGCATTCCTGGATGAGAAAAGTGAACAGTTTTAGCAATGAGAAGCGTGATTCAAGACTATCAAAAGGAGTCCAACCTGATTTAGGGATGCAAGGTTAACCCAGTTGTTTGCCAATGTGCTTAAATCTACATCTCTAAATCATAAGTATTTGAGGGAGGTGGGATGCAAAAGATTCATTCACTGCATAAATGTCATGACAAATTTTAGGCCAGAGACTAGATAGTTAGGAAATTGAATGTATAGTGGTAAGTGATTTCAGGAAGGGATTTTTCTTTGGGCACGGAAAGAAGTGGTTTTGGGAGGGAATATTGGTTGACTGCAATTATATATAAACAATCAGAGATTGCCTTCTCATAATAAATATAATGAGGCCATATGAGATAACAAGATTGAGGAGATTGCTATTATGTGGGTAGGACGGTTTAATATGGAGGGAGAGTAACTTGAGGAGAGAGTGCAAGAAGCATTGAAGGACAAAGCACTAAGGGTGAGAAGCCTTTCAGTACAAAGGCTAAGGAAGGAAAGTAGTGATATTTGAGTCTTTGGTACAGAACAAGAATTTTAAATGAGCAATGTGAAGGTTCAAACAAGGTGAATAGGGCAAGTGGTGGAAAGCTTCATTTAAAGAAAAATAGTCATCAGTCCTCAACCATGTCTCTGTTAAGGCATGAATGTCAATGTGATCAGCCAAATACGTTCATAAATAGTAATGGATTTATTTATAAGCCAAATAGAGAGGAGTGATAATAACTGACTCATTGGCAGGATCCACCGAATCAGATATGAGATCAATGAAAGGGAAGGCAGTCAGTAAGATTATTTTCCAGTGGGCAGGGAGGGAATGGAACTGGCAATTTGACTTATTGCTTGTTAAGCAGTGGCAAGCACCTCTGGGGTACAATTGAGACAACCATGTAAGCTGTAGCATTTTTATTTGAGCTGGTGTCAACTTGGGGTAAGAAAGAAGCTAATAAAAAAAATAAAATCTTGAAAACTGTAACAGATCTGTCAGTGTCCACGGAGAGTGAAATAGTTACTGTTTCAATTCCAGTATGACTCCTGTTCGGAGTATACCGTCAGATTGGACTCAACAATAACTGTTTCTCTCTCCACATTTGGCTGCTAGACCTGCTCTGTTTTTCCAGCATTGTGTCTTTATTTCAGATTTCAGCATCTACAGTATTTCACTTTCAAGCAAGAAGTTAAATTGCATTGGCTGACTCTGTGTAGCCAATGAAATGTTTTTCTTGTTGATTGCATTTCTGTTCCTGGTCGCACCCATGTTGTTGTTCATACTAATCCCATTATCTACAAGTCCCTTTTTTCTTAAGAGGAAACTTCAAATCAGTTTTTAAATACTGACGGTTATTTTGATATTTACTGCGGTATTGCTTTAAATTGTAAAACATTTGGTTTCCTCCACCACCTCCTCTAAAGCTCAGGCTTTGAGATTAATTAGCGAGAGACATTTCCTCCTCCTCCTCCTCTTCTACGTAATTCACCACTGAGTCAAACCTACGCCCACTACAGTTTCTCTTAGTCTTGAACAGCAGCTGACTTGAAACACAAGAGCCAAAGACACCCATCTGACCAGTGGAGTACTGCCTCAGTTGTTTACATGTTTTGTACGTCGTGTGTTACGAACTTGGTATCTCAGAATGAAAGTAAGCTTATTTAATTGGTTTCTCGTGTGTACCTGCTACTTTGAGACCACCTCATGTTTTACTTGCCTTATTTCAGTCCTCAAAGACAGCACCCAATGTCGTATTTTTAAAATGTGACATTGTGTCAGCTGCTGTTTTTGCTTAAGTTCTGCCTGTTTTACAACAGATTCTGATGTTAATTTCAGAACGTTTTAAGAAATTCGTTGTATCTGTGAGGTTACTGGTTGAGTTTGGGCTATGTTAAATATCTAATAACTCTCCTTTTAGTTCCTGATTGGACTTGAAATGATTCAGTCAGTTTGATTGCTTATGTAGAGGTTTCTTCCCATGTGAAATCATGTTCATCTTTGAAATATTTTTACAGTATGTAAACCTTTGTAGTTATGTTAATTATAGCATGAGATGGTAAATGGGCCATGGATTCATAATGCAGCAGCTATGTTCCACCCTCATTGCTATTCATATTCCACATGGGGAAATAGAGAGCATTGGGCGCATAACATTGCGCAGCACAAATATTTTGTTTTAAGTCTCGTGATGAGCTACAAAATCCCTTGTGGCCTCATCTTTCTCTATTTCACTTACCTCCCCCAACATTCAAAGAACTTTATCCTCCTCTAATTCAGGTCTCCTGTGCACCCCTAATTTGCTAATTTTCTTTGCTCCATCATTATTGTTTAAACCTGAAGGTACAGCCACCTGTGACTTAAGCTCCAGGTATCACCACCACCACTGCCCAATTGTCTTAATAACTGTGTGGTTTGGTGTCAAATTTTGTTTAATAATGTTCCTGGAAAAGGGCCTTCGGGTGTTTTGCTACATTTTACGAAGTTATTTAAATGCAGGTTGTAATGGATTGTCTTTTTCTGAGTCTCTCAGACTGAAAACACCTTCAGCCAAGTGTGCTTGGCAAAAGCTGTTCAACTTCAACCGCAAGATAATATTCTCAATCCATTCTTTAATATGTTAAATGACGTCTATGCTATTTTTATAATTTTTAAAAATTCTTCTCCCGTGTCGTTAGTCTGTGTCATGCACGTAATGAGTAGGTGCAACAATGTGTTTTGAGGCCACTGCCAATGATGACTCTCCCTCTTTTCGTCATCTTTCTGCAACCTTGGTGAGGCTGAGTCTCAAAAGGGATTGTAAATCTTTGGAATTTTTTAACCCAGAGATTTGCGGATGATCCATCATTGAATACGTTTAAGGCTGGGATATAGAGATTCGTGGTCTCGAGAGAATCAAATTTCAGGAATGGGTGAAAAAGTGGAGTTGGAGCCCAGGTGTGCTATGATCATATTGAATGATGGAGAAGACACAATGAATCTTACGATCTTCCATTTCTTATGCTTGTATCAAGATAAGTCGCTCCCCCACTTCAAACTAACTTAAATTTGGAATTCCAGATGGGGAGTTGGTCCCTCTTATACTAGGTCTGCATAGTGTGCTGGTGTCTAAATGTATCCCACAAAGAAAATTATTTTTGCTCCAGTCTTCACTTTTCCCTGCAACTGCTAAATCTGCTGCACTTGTTCAGAGGGAGTCTGTGGGAAGTATCTGCCATGTATTATCTTGTCCAGCTGATCAAGTGAAGGCAGTGAGTTCATGTTTTCAGAATGCTGCACCAAGGAAGGCCAGGGCTCATGTTGCTTTTGTCCTAAACTCGCATACTTTCAAACAGACAGTCTAGTTTCTGTCCAGCCTGGATGTTTTTGAAGGCAACTGCACAACATCTTTCTTTGTCCCAGCTCAGTTTAGTTAGTTGGTACTATTAGGCCTGTATGTTGCCGCCCCACGAGTGGAACTAGTGTAATAATCAACTGAGTTGTTGTGCCTATTATGTAGAATTCTAGGAATATAGGAATTACAAGTAGAAGTGGGCAAATTCAGCCTGTGAGCCTACTTCACATTCAATCAGATGATGGCTGACGTCTCCCTGGTCATAAATCCATTTTCCCACCTGTTCCCATATCTCTCTCCCCCTTTTTTTGGGAATCACACATATAATGACACCAATCATATAAGCAGTTCTACTCCTCCCATCCTTCCTGATTTAACTCTGAACATAGCTCTCTATTCTTTTCTCATTCATGTGCGTATCTAGCCTCCCCTTTAATATATCTATAATATTGGCCTTACTTATTCCCTATGGTAGTGAGTTCCACTTTCTTACCTCTCTGAATTAAGAAGTTTCTTTTGAATTCCTAATTTTATTTCTTGGGCTTATATTGATTGCTGCCAGTTTGCTCTGAGAACAGAGATCCAACCTATTCATTCTCTCTGACAAGTGTAGCCATGTGGTTCTGATATCACTCCTTTAAATGTTCTCTGCACTTCTTCAGTCCTTTTTTATATAATTATGGTACATAATATAATTACTGTACATGATACTCTAAGTTTGGTCTAAACAAACATCATTACTGAGGTTTGGCTTCCGACCAACTGAAGGAAGCAGGAGACAATACCAATGACGACGTATGTTTCTACAAAAGCAGCAACTCAGAACCGGAACAGCAAAGTCTGAGATGTCAGTTTGTGGCAGAGAAGATCACTGCAATAAAGGAGGCTTGGAGGATAGAAGGATTTGTAAACACAAAGTAGAATCTTGTTGAGTGATGCAAACATATATACAAATATAAGAATTAGGAGCCAGAGTAGACTCCTCAGTCCCTTCTCTGACCTTCAATAAATCTTGGCTGATCTGAACCTAACCTCAACCCCGTATTCCTGCTTATCCTTGATAGGTTTTTGCCCCCTAGTCACTCAACAACCTTAAAACTGTTCAAAGATTCTGCACTCATTGTCATTTGAGGAAGAGGACTCCAGAAACTCACGACCTTCAGAGAGAAAAAAAATTCCTCATCTGCCTCAAATGAATGACCCTTTACTTTTAAACAATGACCCCTAGTTCTAGATTCTCCAAAAAGAGGAAACATCCTCTCCACATCACCCTTTCAATACCCTTCCAAGTCTTAAAGGTTTTGATCAAGTTGGCTATTACTCTTAACTGCTAATGCATACAGATCTAACCTTTCCAATCTTTTCTCATAAGACAACTCACCCATTCCTAGTAATAGCCGAGTAAATTTTTTCCTAACCTCTTCTAACTCATTTAATCTTTTCTTAAATTTGAAAGTCAATGCTATACACAATATTCCAGATGTGGCCTCACCAATGCCCTGTACAACTGAAGCATAACCTCCCTACTGTTATAATCAATTCCCCGTAGAATAAACAATAACATTCTATTAGCTTTCTTAATTGTAAGTTATATCTGTACGCTAACTAGCCTTTTGTAACTCATGCACTAAAATACCCAGATCATTTCACATCGCAGCTGTGCAATCTCTTGCAATTTTGATTATCTGCTTTTTCTTAATCTTCCTGCCAAATGTATGATTTCACATTGCCCAAGTTATACTCCATTTGCCAGATTTTTCTTCATTCACTCATCCTATCGATATCTCTTTGTAGCCTCCTTACATCCTCTTCTCAATTCACTTTCCTACCTATCTTTGTGTTGGACAAACTTCATTGATTTCAATGGTCAAATAGCGATACTGAGTGAGCGAAGATTGGGCTGCATAACATTTGGAACAATCTGTCTTATGTGGTCAAGTTTAAGGACAAGATTTTGCTGACCATTTGGTAAAGCTAGCATTTGTATTGGTCGTGATATTAGGAAGAAATCCCATTCTTCAAATTGTACCATAAAATCATCTTTGTCCCCTGTGAAGACAGACACTACCTGAATTAAAAGTTTTGTCTGTAGGAAAGTCTTGCTATAATTGAGTGTTTGTCAGATCGTATTTGGTTTAGTGTATATAATTTTCATTTCCTTACTGAAGAGGGGATATACTTGCATTGAAAACAGTTCATTGGAGGTTCACTAGGTTGATTTCTGGGGATAAGGAAAAGTTGAGCCGTTGTAACAGCGCTGTGGTTGCATCAATACTATGGACTGCAGCAATTCAAGAAAACAGCTCATCACCTCGAGGGCAACAAGTGTTGACCCAGCCAGCTACACTCTCATTCCATTAAAAAAAAATTAAAAAGGTTGGTCCCATACACTCTGAAGACAAGAATGAAAGAATTTCTTAGGGTTGTGAATTTTTGGAATTCTCTAGAAAGCAGTGGAGACTGAGTCATCAGATTCATTGAAGGTTAATAAAAATATTTTTGAACTTTAAGGCAGTCTTGACTTACGAAGAATAGGCAGTGAAGTTTAAATCACAGTCAGAATAGCCAGAATCCTGTTGAATGGCAGAGGCCTGCTGTTATGTTCTTATATTCTGATAATCCAAGCTTGGCCAAAGATTTGGTTTTAAGATGTATGTTAAAGGAAGAGAACAGAACAGAGCAGAGCAAAATGTAAAGAGATAGAAATTTAGGAAGGCAACTCCAGAGCTTCAGACCTTCTGCATAGCTGAAGGCACAGCCAACTCAATCTCCTGACTCACGTTGGAGAGCTACTAACAGAACCATGGCTGACACTTTTCAAATGAAGCAGTCCTGGGTGGCATGGTGACACAATGGTTAGTGCTGCTGCCTGTTGATGCCAGGGACCCGGGTTCAATTCCAGCCTTGGTTGATTGTCTGTGTGGAGTTTGCACATTCTCATCGTCTCTGTGTGGGTTTCCTTCAGTTGCTCTGATTGCCTGCTACAATCCAAAGTTGTGTGGGTTAGGTTGATTGGCCGTGCTAAAGATGCTTTTTCATGTTCGAAGATGTGTCGATTAGCAGGGTAAATACATGGGGTTAAAGGAATAATGCCTTGATGGGATGATTTATTGGAAAGGCAGTGCAGACTTATTAGGCCAAATGGCCTGCTTCTGCACTGTATGGTTTCTGTGATTTCTATGAAAGGTGCCGGCTAAATTTATTGCCGGTTGGGGGATGGAAAGAATCAGTAAATTGACAATGTACTGGACAAAATATAACATCCTAGTTTGAGCAAACAGAGAGATATCACATTAGATGACTGGTATTGTGCTGTCATGGTGCCTCAGACCTCTTCCTGCATGGGCCATTTCCCAATTTTAATTCAGACAGATTCTGTCATTCTGACTACAGTAGAATTCAAAATATTCTGGTAAGTTCTTTGCATGCTTCTGTAATAGTGGATAAGCAAGAGTACATTCGGATGACAATGTACTTTTAGTCACATTAATGTGGTTTGCAAATGGCATGTTCTGTATCTTAGCCTGGAAACATTAGCTGATGTTATCTGTTGATTTCATGCTGGTCCATACTATTGAGCCCCAGTGCACAGATCTCTCAGTCAGTGGTGACACCAGAGGTCTGCTTGTTGGATTTCCTGAATGTAGATTGTGCATTTGAGTGTGAGCTACAATACATGATAAAAAGTGATTTGTAGTTTGAAATTTATCACTCAAGATAGTTCCTAAAAGACTGTTTTCCTCCTACCCCAATTTTGCATCCTGTGCACGCTAAAAACATGCCCTACCAGCACAGTATGTGCTGCTTACTATGAATTATTCAGGACAGTGAGCAGGTGCCAGCACATGTGGTTGGCATGGATGGATCATATGCAAGGGACCATTAACATTTTTAATTGTAGGACAACTTGGAACATGACCCCAATTAAAAACACCATGCAACTTGGGGTTTCTCTAAATGTTCTCTCCATTTGAACTCATTCAATTTATTTGACACATTTTTGAACTCAGCGATGTATGTGCAATATTGATTTTGGGAATGCAACAACTTGGTTTCAGGTATCCAATATCAGCATTCCCCTAGTTATGTCGAGTATGGTGCGTTACAGAGTAAAGCCCCATCTTTACTGCCCTGACAACCTCTCGACCTCACTGCTGTAATTTTTATTTCTTCCTTACTACATCACCTATTACTGTGTTTGATTTCAAGTCAAATCCAAAGAATTACATTGGAATTGAAAGTTTTGCTCTGAACTGGACTTCAATTCTCGTGAGAGAAATCTGGGAATATTGGGATGTAACTACTACAGGTACCATGGAACAAGATCTGTTTCCACTTACCCCTTTCATTTCTTCCTTTCCCCTCTTTCCTCCTCCCCTCATTGACCATCTCTCTTCCTCCCGCCATCAACTGTCTCTTTTCTCCACCCTATTTTCTTTCTTTTTCCTAAAGCTGTTTTCCCCCTTCCTGAATCCCCTACTTTACTTGCAACATTTGTTTGTGTATTGGATTGATATGTGGCTTTTCCATGAGTTTTGTCACTATGTTGCCCTGGGTCAGGCTTTGTTCAGTATACAGATACTTCACCTACTCTTGTTCACTGTTGTTATGGTTCAGACCAGAAACTCAAGTGTTTTATAGAGCCCATCTGGATCATAAGTTTCACATCTTGAATTTGACTAGGATAAATACTTAAACATAAGAACATAAGAAATAGGAGCAGGAGTAGGCCTTTGAGCCTACTCCACCATTCAGTAAGATCATGGCTGACCTGAAATGAATCAGTTCCACTTTTCCACTTTCTCCCCATAATCCTTAATTCCCTTGTCTATCAGAAATCTATCTAACCATGACTTAAATATATTCAACGAGGTAGCCTCCATCACTTCAATATGCAGAGAATTCGAGATATGTTCTTATGTTCTTAAAAAATAAAACCCCATTTAAGAAGCACTAAAAGGATATCTGCAGACAAGGCTGTGTTCATGATATCAGTTGAGGCTGTGAACTGCAGAGAGCATGTTTTAATAAAAATCGTTTAAGGTACGCTAACATCACATTGTGCACAAATTAAAAAAAGCAAAGAGTGCTCAGTGCACCGATGTTTGATAGTAGTCATGATGTGGAGTTGCAGGCGTTGGACTGGGGTAAACAGTCTCACAACACCAGGTTAAAGTCCAACCAATTTATTTGATAGTAAATTCACAAGCTTTCAGGGTTTGCCCCTTCGTCAGGAGCATGGAGAGTTCTGGCCTCTTTTATGACCTGTTATATACTGTGTCTGAGGCCAGAACTCTCACCTGACGAAAGGGCAAAGCCCAAAAGCTTGAGTTTACTATCAAATAAATTGGTTGGACTTTAATCTGGTGTTGAGAGACTTCTTACCATGTTTACAGATGTTTGATCCAAGATCACTTGCACACTGTTGCTTGGAGTGCATATGTTTATGTTGAATGCAGAGCATGTTGTTCATGGTCAAATTCAGCCAAGCTTGTGAAAAATCTAGTTTGAAAATCAGTTTTCAGTTGTGCCAAGTCTGCAGAAGATGTTTGACCTTGCCTGAAAATGTCATTATTGTGATAAGGATTTAATTATTGCTAATAGATGTTCAAAAATAAGACAAATCCCCTTTAACTCAAAGTTAGGTTTCCAGGCAGAATCTGGTTCACTTGTGCGGTGTGTTAAAATTTTGATTAAGATCAGGTTTCCATGTAGAATCTGTTTAAATTTTGAAGCTCTTCATTTTAAACCTTTATCAAAACCCTCAATTTTTTTTTTCATGGGGTGTGGGTGTCACAGACAAGGCCGGCATTTGTTGCCCATCCCAAATTGCCCTTGGCCTGCTAGACCATTTTCAGAAGGCAGTTAGTTCAGATCTTGAAGCAGTGAGAGACAGACAACTAAGATGCAGTTTCACTGCAAACACTAATCTTAATCTCTCAAGATGTTCTGTAATCTGGTTGCAATTTTAAAATATACGTTCTTATTATTTTTCTTCATTGTCTTACACTCTGCAAATTTTTCCCTTTTCCTTTCTTGCCTCTTTTCCACAACCCGTTGCTTCACCTCTCCTCCCCTCCCTATCACTGATGCCTTCCTTCCATTACACTGACATTAAAATATCTAAACCAGTATGCCATCTGGATATCAACTTTGGGAGTATCACAGCCAATGTCGATCCTACCATTTGTTGAAATCCTTATACACAGTTGGAGCATTACCTGTTGGAAAGTGATTGGCTAATTTGATCCTTTCTAACCAAAAAGCACTGAATGTTAACATCCTTCCTACAAATGTTGGGTTGATGCCATCTCTTTTGGCATCGATTAGAGAGAGATTGAGCCTTCTATCATGGGTAATGGAAAGTTAGTGGGTCTATCGAGTCTCTTGGAACATTTTTCCTTTAGCCTCCTGGGCCCCAAGTTCTGATATCACCCCTGGAAACCTCTCGGTTTCTCCACCTCTGTCGCTTCCTTTAAGCTTCTTAAAACTTGCCTCTTGGATTCAATTTTGGGTCATACTGTCTCTTTTTGTCTGATAATGCCCCTCTGAAGCACCTTGTGAGACTCCAAAAATGTGCAGGTTAGATTGATTAGCCATGCTAAGTTGCCTTTTCGTGTCCCAGGATGTGTAAACTAGGAGGATAAGCGGGGTTAATACATGGAGTCATAGAGATAGGGCCTGGGTAAGATGCACTGTTGGAGAGTTGGTGCAGATCAGTGGATCACATGGTCTCCTTCTGCACCATAAGAATTCTGTATTTTACATTAAAAGCAATCCATAGATACAAGTTTTAGTAATTTAAAATATTCCATTTTTTAAATAAAAAATCAGATAATCTGTAAAACCAAATCACTGACTTCAAACTAATTGCTTGTTTAATGTTTTTCTGCTGCGAGAGCGCCATTATTCTTTGGCCAATCAGTTTTCACTCCTGAATGGACTGCATTGTATAGGATAGGAACATTCCTAAGCTGAAAACAATTTGTGTGCTATTCCTGGAATTTGGGACAGTGACTGACTCCTCAGTTAGAGGCCACATGCTGCGGGCAGACCTGTAGAGTGGTGAGTGGATGGTTGTCATTTTGCTCTCCCCAAACCTTGCCCTGCTAGTCTGGCCTGACTAGCGCAAGCCTAGGAAACTAGTTTAATAGAGCCCTTATGTTTGGAAAAGTGCCCCTTCTGTAATTCTCACAGTTTTCAGTGTTGTATTTTAATGCTAGTCAACTACTGCACAAAATCAGTGTAATTGCTCAGACCCAGAAAAGGACCAGCTCACAGGAGGAGGTCAATTCTTTAAATTTCTCCAGTCTCTCATGTGCATCCCATTCTTCTTTGCCACAATGTTGGTGGCTGTGCCTTCAGTTGCCTGGACCCAAAAATTTAAAGCTCCCTCCCAAGAGTTCCCTTTCTCTCTCTCTCTCTCTCTCTCTTTCTCTCTCTCCTTCCCTCCCTCCCTCCCCAACACCTGAGAAAGTTTTACCTCATTTAACATTTAAATGTAAGTTGTTGTTATTGTTCCATTCTTCCCTTCACCATTCCCCGCCTTCCACACATCTCTGCAACAACTAATTCTTTTCCAAAATCTAGGAAATCCTCAGTGTATGTTGATCCTGAAAAAATGATCACAATTTTGAAAAAGATTCCTCCTTCATAAGTTCATAAGATATTGGAGCAGAATTAGGCCCATGGAAGATTGGTTCTCCAATGTATCAAACATTTTTTGCACAACCGTCATAGAGTGAGTTAATCCCATGAGAGGGACTTTCCTGGTCACTGTGCTGTTTTAAATGTTGGAAGGGTTTTTGAGATTCCACATCTTCTTCTTTCCCTGCAATCAACAACAGAATAATGCGGTCAAAAGTCACATTTAATATAGTATGTCAGCAGCATTATCGAACAGAGTTTGATGCTGGGCACATAAGATGATATTAGGACCAGTGACCAAAAACTTGGCCAGTGAGGTATGTTTTAAGGAATATCTTAATGTCAATAGAAAAGAGGTAAAGATTTGGGGAGGAAATTCCTGAGTTTAGGAATTCCTGACAGCTGGAAGCACAGCTACTGATAATGAAATGATTGATATCCAAAAGGCTAGAGTTGGAAGAGTGTAGGGATCTTGGATGAATGATTGGCTGGTGGAAATCGCAGGAGGAGCGAGACCTTGGAGGGTTTGAACTTAGGATTGCAAATTTTTAAAAGCAAGAGATTGCAAGCCAGAGTTTATTGGCTGCTCGGGACCTAGTCTAAGTTTGGATATCAGACATCAGAGGTTTGGATATTTCCTGCTTACAAATGAGGCCAGTTAAGAGTGTTGGATTAGTTGTATCTAGAGATGACAATGCTTTGGGTGAAAGTTCCAGTTGCAAATGAGCTGAGACAGGGATAAAATTGGGATGCAGGTAAAATGAGACCCTCAGCAACTCGGTGATGTTTTATTTTCAGCTTTTATTGAATTGAGGGGGAGATTAATTCTCATCTGCTCTGTGTTTGGCCTGCAATTAATGGAGGCTTTTAACTGGCACAGACTCGACTTTTGTCCTTTGTAACTTCCCAATTGGATTCTGGTAATTCCTTCTCTGTAATGTAGGATTGTTTCCATTGGAAAAGATTCTTTTATTGCTCCCTTCATCACAAAAAGTACTTGTGTTTCTGTGCTTCTCCTTTATATGGCATTCTTGCAGAAAGCTTTGGGCTTAAGCCCTACTCCAGGACTTGAGCTCAGTGTATTACTGAGTGAATGCTGCACTGCTGGAGGTGCTGCTTTTTGGATAAGGCATTAAACTGAGGTCCCAACAGCCTCTCGAGTGGAGTTGAAAGATTCCATGGCACAATTTTGAAGAAGAGGGGTGCTATCTCTTTTATCTTGGCCAATATTTGTTCCTCAGCTAACATCACTGAATACAGATTATCTGGTCAGTACTACAATTCTATTTGATGGACTGTGTTGTGTGTAAATTAGCTGCTGTTTCCCACATTGCAACAATGGCTATTATTATGAAAATACTTTGTTGGCAGCAGTGCCTTTTTTGGATTTAGAGGTGGTGGAAGGAGGTCTTGTGGAGGCATCCCTCATCTCTGAGCCAGAGCTTCAGGTTCAATTCTCACTTCAGGACATGATGGCCATGGAAGATGTGTTCATAACTTGATCAAATAGATCGATTGTCAGCCAGTAAATCCTTTAAATATCTCTGGCAGAGGGTAAGAGTGAGGGAGTTCCCTAGTGAACCACAGTGCAGAAGACAATCGCTGCAGCATTCCTCCAAGCTTAATCATGGACCAATCCAATGAAGTTCCTGGTCGCCAATGCTGCCTTGGGGTGTGGTGTCTTAAGAATGAGGAGGCATTTTGAAAGGTGATGAATGAATACTTCTGATTAAGGTGATGCCAGCACTGCGGTGGTATGAATGGAACCAAAGGAGAGAAGTACCCTATAGGTGGATTATACATAAAAGAGCATGAGATGGTCAACAATGTGAAAGGTGGGAGGAGTCTGACGAGACTGGTTAAAATTCCTTTCTCAATGGAGTCTCCCAGGGTAGAGGTGAAACCAGATTAAAGCCTCCATTGAGGAATGGCGTGAGTACAGCTCCGAGGCAGCAGTGAACTCAGTGACTTGATTTAAGGATTGGTTACTGAAAGCAGGTGGTGTCATCTTAATAAAGATGGGAATATTGCAAGGTCGAAGCAGATTGGTAGGTAATGTTGGTGAGCACAAAATTAGAATGTAGTTTTGGATGGTCCGGATTTGATAAAGAGTAGAGGAAATTGGTTCAGGATGGTGTTATGGACAGTGTGCACTTGTGGAATCTTGCAGGTGGAAAGAGTGGGGTTGGCCTGTGCATCCAGTCTGAGATACCTGCCTTTTTGTAGCCAAACATGAGAGAAAATTCACCAAACTTGATAGCAAAGTCCTACATTGTTTCTTTGCATTCGGCTGCACTGTTTCTCAAGAAGACATTCTGTGCCTCTGACAACACTAATTTTGCTTTGGTTATTTTACAAGTTTCCCTTACAGGGAGATGATTATTTTGGTAGACAATACAGGAGTGAATGGGGGTGGGAGGATTGGTAGTTGAGGTGTATGCAGTATTGCACCATCCTCATATGCTGAAATCAATTCTCCCAATTTCAATATGGTAGCAGACTGACCTCTAGTGGTAGCTGACTTGTATAATTGGTGCTGTACACAGATGCAACAACAGGTCTGTGAGTGTCTGAAAGTGATTTTGGCAATCCTAGTGGGATCATTCCTCAGAATTTGAGGTAAAATCTCAACCGCATGGATTGGCAGCAGGGGTCAGATGACAACGCACAGGGAAGGAACAAGAAAGGAAAAGCATCCTCAATTTCCTTGCCACTAATTTTATCTCCTTCCCTTTCTGAGCAGACTTAACCATAACTTGTGTTTTCAGCATCCAGCACCTTTATGGCCTAAGGCGCTTCACAGGAACATTACTACACAGAACCCCTTCTGTTCCATTAACATACCCTTCATCAGAAAGCAGCTCTTCCTTCCACTATTAACTTCATCTGTCTCTGCCCCTGCCTCAACTTGTCTGTTGTCAGATGCATCATAGAAAGCATTCTTTATGGTTGTATCACAACTCGCCTACTTTGGGGGCATTCAAATGTTCGGTGGATAGGCATATGGATGATATTGGAATAGTTTAGGTTAGAGGGTCCACTGGCCGGCGCAACATCGAGGGCCGAAGGACCTGTACTGCGCTGTAATGTTCTATGTTCTATGGCTCCTGCTATGCCCAGGACCACAAGAAACTACAAAAGGTCGTGAATGTAGTCCATCACAAAATCTAAACTCCCATCCATTGATTCTCTCTCCACTTTCCACTGCCTCGGAAAAACAGCCAGCATAAACAAGAACCCCATGCACCCAGGACATTCCGTCTTCCACCACCTTCTGTCAGGAAAAAGACACAGGAGTCTGAGGTCACGTACCAACCAATTGAAGAACAGCTTCTTCCCTGCTGCCATCAGACTTTTGAATGGATCTACCTCACGCTAAGTTAATCTTTCTCTACAACATAGCTTTAACTGTAACACCATATTCTGCACTCTTTCCTTTCCTTCTCTATGAACAGTATACTTTGTATAGCATACAAAAAACAATACTTTTCACTGTATACTAATAAATGTGCCAATAATAAATCAAATCAAAAATCACCTTCAGCCTTCACTATTCAAATGCTCTGCTAACTAGCTCTCCATCATCCAAGTTTTATAAAGTTTCACTCATTAACAGCTTTGCTGTTTAGGTTCTTATCACATTTGATTCACTCATCTCAAGTATGCTTGCTGACTTGCATTCATTGCTGGCTGCCAAATACTCATTTAAATTTTTTCATGCCCCATCATTCTTTTGCCTTGAAACATAGTTCCAAATCTTGATCTCCTGTGCATTCGTTCACTGCTTTCGTGATACTTTTGGCAACCATGTTTTAAGACCTAGCCCCATGTCCTGGGAATTCCTCCTTAAATCCTTTGATGTTCCATGTTCTCTTTTATTATCTGAGCATCACAGTTTAGGTTCATTGGCTGTGTTAGATTAACCGTAGTGTCAAGGAGATTAACAGGATAAATATGTGGGGTTACAGGAATAGGGATTTGGGTAGGATTATGGTCAATACAGACTCGATGGGCCGAATGGCCTCCTGCACTGTGGGAATTCTATGATTTTTATAAAATCATTCAGGAATCCAGTAAGGAAGTTAGGAGAAAATTGTTTACCCAGGGAGTGGTTAGAATGTGGGATTTTCTTACCACATGGAGCACTTGAGGCTAGTAACACAGACACGGTTCAGGGGAAATAAGAAACTGTGTGAGGAAAGGAATAGAAGGATATGATCAGGTTAGTTGAAATGGAGTTGATAGGAAGCTCATTTAGAGCATAAACTCATTGAGCCAAATGACCTGCTTCTTTGCAGTACGTTATATATAATTTTCTTTAAAACTCATGTGATTGACAAAAGCTTTGGGCACTCCTAATATTATCTTTGGCTTACTGACTTGTTTTCCTTATGTCCCAGTGTTAAAGGTCATTTGTAAAGCATCCTGTGGTCATAGTTTTCAACCTGTAGTTTCTGCTGCTGCGGCCTCCCAAACTCATGGCTTTATGAGGGAGAAAAATGCCAACTACCAGCACAGATATGATGGATCAAATGGCAGCCCTCTGAGCTGTGTCATTCTAAAGCATAAACTGTATCTAAAATAATTGACAAATTAACACTCCCTTTTTAAGTTGATGTTTGAAGCCTCAAAAGTTCGCTCCCAAAGCAGGGATGGACTAATGCTTTAAGTACAAAGGTGAACTGTCAATTTGAGTGTGAGCAGTCACCATTTAGAAATATCATTGGTACCTGATGCAAAGTGTAGACGTGTCAGACTCCTGTGCATTTTCTTAACATAGCCATATCATCTGCCTGATCCCTTGCACCCAGTTATAAAATGCTGGTGAATAAAGTATGTATTCATGAGGCAAAAAAAATTGAGGCTGACTACTAATATGATTATAGCATGTCATGGTTGAAAAGGAGGTCAATTTATATGCCAAGTATATGCAAAAGCAGGGTTCTTGGAGTGGAAAATTGGATTGTCGTTTATGCCAGGTTTTATGGTAAATGAGTGTGGAGTTGATTTTTCTTATAGATGTGGATGCTGTCCTACCTAATTTCCCTTGGAAAAGTGATGGTGAAATGCTGCAGCCCATATGGGGTAGGTGCACCCTCTGTTGTTAGGGTTTTATCAGTAAGAGGTCTGACAACACCAATTTTAAATCCAACCGATTTATTTGATAGTAAACTTGCTAGCTTTCGGCCTTTGTGCCTTTGTCAGGCAAATGAGGTGCTCTGGTCTGCAATAGCACACATATCAGCACAGACAGTTTATAGATTGCTGATTAGAATGCGAATCCTTACACCTAACCTGCTATTCAAGTCTTAAAGTGGCTAACAATGTGAGTGAAGGGAACACGGAGCATTGGTTAGAGAGATGTGTATTGTCTCCAGACAGCACAGTAAGTGAGGTTTTTTGCTAACCCAGGCAAGTCATGGGGGTTACAGATAGTGTGACATGAAGCCAAGATCCCTGTTAAGACCGTCTTCATGTGTGCAGAAGTTGGCTATCAGACTGGTTTTTATCCCAGTGACAGTGAAGGAGCAGCAATACAGTTCAAATTCAGGATGCTGTTTGACAGGAAAAGGAACTTGCAGGTAATGGTATTCCCAAACAACCAATGCCCTTGTTCTCATTTTTGTGGTCAAGATTGCGGATTTGGAAATGAAATGAGGAAAAAGAATGGTGTGTTGACCAGTCCATGTCTAACATCTAGTCCAGCATGTGTTATGAGAACTGTTCAAGTGTAGATTAAATTGTCAGCTTTGAAGCCTGAACTCTTGAACTTCATAATGATCACTGCATTTGTTCGTTCTTCCTGTATATTCTCATCCAACTTCTGTTCCAACGTGGGTTAACTTGAAAGAATGTAGGTTTTGCCACGCTTTTTGTTTCCAAACTTTTTTTTAAAGGCCAATACTTTGAAGGGGACAACTCAATAATCAGGTTCGGCGTCAAACTCGGTCTCAACATTGGTCAGTCTTGTACTTTTTCTGATTTCAGTCCTCCACCATAGAAGGCATTCTTTCTGGTTGTATCAGAGCCCAGTACGGCTTCTGTTCTGCCAAGACTGCAAGGAATACCAAAGGCCGTGAAGGTAGCCCAATCCATCACGTAAACCAGCCTCCCATACATTGACTCTGTCTATACTTCCCACTATCTCAGCACAACATAATTAAGGACCCCAAGCACCCTAGTATTCTTTCTTCCATCTTCTTCCTTTGGGAAAAAGATGTAGAAGTCTGAGGTCACATACCAAACGGCTCAAGAACAACTTCTTCCCTGCTGCCATCAGACTTTTGAATGGACATATCTTGCATTAAATTGATCTTTCTCTACACCCAAGCTATGACTGTAACAATACATTTTTCACTCTCTCATTTCCTTTTCTATGAACAATATGTTTTGTCTGTACAGCGTGCAAGAAAATACTTTTCACTGTATATTAATACATGTGACAATAAATCAAATCTTCCTAGTCTGTAACCCCTCTGGCATCAATCCTGCACCCCATCAAATATCCCACTATTGCCTTGGCTGATCTGCTGAAATCCTCATTCTTCCTTGGTTTCCGCTGGACTTGGGTGTTCCAGGTGTCTTTCCTCTGTGGGCCAAAGCTCTGAATGTTCTAACTTGAGCCAAGTCCCATTCAACTTGGTTCCCAGTGCTCACTCACCATATTGGCTACCCCCAACCTTGGCATCAAATTTTAAAATGTTCATGTTTTCAAATCACTCTATGGCCTCCCCATCATGGTAAGCTCCTATAGCCCCTCAATCCTCCCACATTGTTCTACTCCAACCTCTTGCATGTCCTCAACATTAACCATCACCACTGCTGGCTGTGCTTTCAGCTATCTTGACCCTAAGCCCTGGAATTCCCTTCCCAAATTTCTCCTCCACAATGCTTTGATCTCCTCCTTTAAGCTGCACCTTCAAACTTACCTCTTGTACTAAACTTTGGGTCACTTCTCCTAATATCTCCTTATGTGGCTAGGTTTCAAATGTAGGACAGTAATGACTTTGCTAATACAAGTTAACATATTTTACAGGACTATAGGGAAAGAGCAGGGAAATTGGATTAATTGGATAGCTTTTTTTTTGAAGAGCTGTCACAGGCATGCTGGGCTGAATGGCTTCCTTCTGAACTGAGATTTTTTATGTAACATAACTAAAATTTTACTATGTTTTGTGAGGGTGAATAATACTGTATCTTAGCCCTAGGAGAATTGTGTTTGCCTGTTGCCCATTGGCTGTAACCAGTAACATATAACAGAACACCTGAGCAGTATTAAAAACAGATCATTGGAGCTGAAACTGAGTTTCTTTGTGTGTGTTCTTGGGATGACTTGACTTGGCTGCTGGGTCATTAAGATATATGTGTTTATTTGCTGCTTTCACTCCAGTTTGGAAGGTGGTGAAGATCAGCCAGACCTCAGTGAAGCACAGAACAGTAGTACAGCTCCAATACCATTGCTTTTTTTGTTGGCAGAGTGTGTCAAACGGAAAAGTGCTGCGAAAAAACCTGCTTGTCTGGCTCTATTACTAATGGACTGCACCATGTGGTGCTAAGCAACAGGAGAAAGGAATTTCCACTTACAGATACAACCTTGTGTGCTATATTTGCAAAGCAACTTGGAATCACTAGTTTACTTTTGAAGCGTAGATACTTATGGGTTGTAGGCTAACTTAGTCGTCATTTGGTGCGCAGCAAAGCTCCACAAACAAAATTGTTGATAAAAATCTGTTTTTAGTATTTACTGATGGAGGTAATTTGGCCTAGTGCCTTAGGGGAAACTCCCAAGCTCTTGTGCAACAGCATTTTTGTGATTTGTTTTTATTAACCTGCACTTGAATAGGCAAAATGGAGCCCAAGTCTTGTTAAAGATTGCTGTTCTGTTGTGTCGTGCTCCTTAATACTGCTCCTTTGCTGTATGTTCCCTCAAAACTGCTCCTCTGTTGTAAGGCGCTCCCTCAATAATGCCCCTCTGTCCTATAGCGCTCCAATGATAGTCATGATGTAGAGATACCGGTGTTGGACTGGGGTAAACACAGTAAGAAGTCTCTCAACACCAGGTTTAAGTCCAACCAGTTAATTTGATAGTAATCTCACAAGCTTTCGGAAACTGTGTTCTTTCATCAGGTGTGTGGAAGGTTCTGATCAGAAAAGAGCATATAAAGACACGCAGTTTACAGAATACTGATTAGAATGAATAGCAGGTTAGCTGTAAAGACTTGCATTCTAATCAGTATTCTGTAAACCTTGTGTGTCTTTAAATGCCCTTCTCTGATCAGAACCTTCCACACACTGGACAAAGGAACACAATTTCCGAAAGCTTGTGGGATTAGTATCAAATAAACTAGTTGCACTTAAACCTGGTGCTGTGAGACTTCTTACTATAGTGGTCTCTCAGGATTGCTCCTCTGCTGTTTGATGCTCCCTCAATACTGCCCCTCTGCTGTATAGTGCTCCCTCAGTACTAATGAACCTCTCCTGCCCGGGCCAACGGCGTCCTTGGCCATCTGTTCTAACGGCGTAAGATTAGGGATCAGGATAACGAGTGACCCTGCTGGGAAACTGCTATCCCAGTGCACGTCACTAATTGGTGCTGAACATTGGGATGGCTGAAGAAGCAATTCTGCCACAAACTTCGTGCTAATTTTTCAATCTTTTTCTGCAGAGATGCAGTCAATGGTTTGAGAAAGTGAGCTTAGTTACTGGGACGACCATTGGCTGGGACACAAATTGATAGTTTATTTAGCTACTCAGTTTTTCCCTGTTACCTCATGAACCTTTTTGCAGCAGCACACAAACAATATCCTGAGTTGCGGGTCCTCAGCATTGCGCCTGTCCTCATTATGTTTGGCATCCTGCAGATTTGGGACTAAAGTTTTTGAAAGCTTTTAATTGCGAAAGGAAAAGCAAGTCAGGATGGGGGTGGAATGGGTTGTGGAATACATTATTTAATGGCCCTGAGGTGTCAGTCATTATCTTCACGCCCAACATTCCAAACAATTATATCATGTCAATCGTGAACTAAAGCAATCCATGGTGCGAGAAATCCAACAACTGGATCTCTCTGAAGTTAGGAAAGATGACCGTTTATAAAAGTTGAATATTTCCATCCTGATGGAAATGAGTTCTCTTCATTCTTCATGTGTCCCTCTGCCTACTGTTCTCTTCTCCTCACTTCCCCACTTTGAACCCTAAAGTTATGGAAGTTCTGTTCTATTGAGCATTCCTCCCATCTGCTCCATATTGTGTTCCTAATCTAATTGATTTCTGTTGAAATGCTCAGCCATGCTGTTGTCATCGAAGAATGAATAACTCCATTGCTTTCCTAATTAACGCTGATCTTCCATCAATGTTTTCTGATCGTCCATAAATTTCAGCTCATCCAGGACCCAGCTGCCCAACTCCTATCTACGTGAAGTATTGCACAGTGAAGCTAAAGCAGAATAGAAGATAAGAACATAGAACATAAGAAATAGGAGCAGGAGTAGGCCATCTAGCCCACCCCGCTATTCAACAAGATCATGGCTGATCTGAAGTGGATCAGTTCCACTTTCTCGCTTTCTCCCCATAACCCTTAATTCCCTTGTCTATCAGAATCTATCTGCCCATGACTTTAATATTTTCAGCGAGGTAGCCTCCACCACTTCAATGGGCAGAGAATTCCAGAGGCTCACCACTGTTTGAGTGAAGAAGTTCCTCCTCAACTCTTATCTAAACTGCCCTCATTTTGAGGCTGTGCCCTCTATATCTGATACCCTTCTAAGCGAGAAGAATCTCTCTACCTCTACCCTATCTAGCCCCTTCATTATCTTGTCTCTACAAGCTCCCACCTCAGCCTTCTAAACTCTAATGAGTACAGACCCAGTCTATTCAAGCTCTTTTCAAAGGCCAACCCCCTCATCTCCATATCAGCCCAGTGAATCTTCTCTGTATTCCCTCCAAGGCAAATATATCCTTTTGCAAATGCTGTGACCAACACTGCACACAGTACTTAAGTTGCAGCCTCACCAGTGTCCTGTACAGTTCCAGCAAGACCTCTCTGCTTTTGTATTCTATTCCCCTCGCTATAAAAGCCAAAATTCCATTTGTCTTCTTGATCACTTGCTGCACCTGCAGACTGGGTTTTTGCGATTCGTGCACAAGGACCCTCAGGTTCCTCTGCACTATAGCATGCTGCAGCTTTTTGCCCTTTAAATAATAATCCCTCCTACTATTATTTCTATCAAAGTGGATAACCTCACATTTGCTAACATTATACTCCATCTGCCAGATCCTCGCCCATTCACTCAGCCTATCCAGATCTCTCTGCAGACTTTCAGCACCTTCCACGCAATTCGCTTTTCCACTCATCTTTGTGTCATCAGCAAATTTTGTTACCCTACACTTAGCCCCCTCCTCCAAATCATCTATGTAAACAGTTGAGGCCCCTGCACCTATCCCTGCGGCACTCCACTAGTCATCGCTGCCAACCAGAATAGCACCCATTGATTCCAACTCTCTGCTTCCTGTTAGAAAACCAATCCTCAATCTGCGCTAACACCTTATCCCCAACTCCATGCACCCTAACCTTTTGTGAGGCACCTTATCAAATGCCTTCTGGAAATCTAAAAACACCACATCCACCGGTTCCCCTTTGTCTATCGCACTGATCATGTGTTCATAGAAATCCAATATATTTGTTAAACACGATTCCCCCTTCACGAATCCGTGCTGCGTCTGCTTAATCAAACCGTTCTTTTCTAGGTGACTTGCTATTTCATCTTTGATAATGAATTCTAATATTTTTGCAACTACGGACATTAAGCTAACCGGCCTATAATTTCCTGCCTTTTGTCTGCGACCTTTTTTAAATAGCGTAACATTAGCCATTTTCCAATCTTTCGGCACTTTCCCAGAGTCCAGCGAATTTTGATAAATAATTATTAAGGCATCTGCTATCACCTGTGCCATTTCTTTCAGAACCTTGGGATGTATTCCATCCAGTCCCAGGGACTTGTCTACCTTCAGTCCCATCAGTCTATCAAACACTACCTCTCTAGTGACAGTAATTGCATTAAGGACCTTATCTCCTACCGTCCTTCTATCTTTAATAATCAGCAAGCTATTTGTGTCCTCCTCTGTGAAGACTGACACAAAAAACTTATTTAAAGCCTCAGCTATTTCCTCGTTACCCACAGCTAAATCCCCCCCCTCATCCTCCAAGGATCCAACATTCACTCTAGCCAGTTTCCTCCTTTTTACATATTTGTAAAAACTTTTACTGTCGTTTTTTATATTTAGAGCTAATTTAGCTTCATACTCTATTTTTCCTTTCTTTATCGCTTTCTTTGTAATTCTTTGTTGTTTTTTAAACCTTTCCCAATCTTCTAATTGCCCACTATTTTTAGCCACTCTGAACACATCAGCTTTTAATTTAATGTTCTCCTTTATTTTCTTTGATAACCACAGCTGGTTATCTCTTCTCTTACAGCCCTTCTTTATCATCATATTTCTGCTGAGAACCGAAAATGATCTTCTGAAAAATCCTCCACTGTTCCTCAGCCACCCTACCAACCAATTTGTGTCCTCAATCTACATTCGCCAATTCCGCCCTCATTTTATCATACTCACCTCTGCTCAAACAGAGGACACAGGTTTGGGACCCTACTTTATCATCCTCTATCTGCATCAGAAATTCAACCATACTATGATCACTCGTCCCAAGAGGATCCCTCACAAGAAGGTTCCTAATTCTACCTGCCTCGTTACACAGTACCAGATTTAAGATAGCTCATTCCCTCGTAGGTTCCGTTACACACTGTTCAAGGAAACTATTCCGACAGCATCCAAGAACTCTTCCTCAAGCCCACCATGTCTGACTTGGGTCAACCAATCAATATGGAGATTAAAATCCCCCATAATTATTGCCGTTCTGTTTCTGCACGCATCAATTATTTGTTTGTTTATAGCCTGCCCCACTTCAAAGTTATTATCTGGGGGCCTATAGACCATATCCACCAGTGTCTTTCTCCCTTTCTAGTCCTTATCTCCACCCACAATGATTCCACGTTTTGCTGTTTGGAGGCTATATCTTCTCTTACCACTGCCCTGATATTATCCTTTATTAATAGAGCTACCCCACCTCCTTTATCCTCCTGTCTGTCCTTCCTAAATGTCTGATATCCCAGATATTCAGTTCCCAGTCCCGGTCACCGTGCAACCACATTTCCGTAATGGCCACTAGATCGTACCCATTTGTGCTGATTTGCGCAATCAGCTCATTCACTTTGTTTCGAATGCTTCGTGCATTCAGATAAAGTATCTCTATACCAGTCTTTTCTGGACCTTATTTGTAGAATTGTTACTAACTTCTCTCGTGCCGCCTACTCCTTTAATTAGTGGAACATCCTCAACATTAACCTGCACACGTATTCTCTCCTTTACTTTTTGTAATTTCCCTCACCCCTGCACTCTCCCCTCACTAATTAGTTTAAAGCCTTATCTACAGTCCTGATTATACAATTCGCCACGATTCAGACGAAGACCATCCCATCTGAACAGGTCCCATCTGCACAATATTGGTGCCAGTGCCCCATAAATTGGAATCCATTCCTCCCACATCAATCCTTGAGCCATGCACTCATCTCCTTAATCCTATTTATCCTGCGCCAAATAGTGTGGGGTTCTGGTAGTAATTTAAAGATAACCACCTTGTTGGTTCTGCTTTTTAATTTGGTTCCCAGATTATCATACTCCCTCTGCAGATCCTTAGTTCCTATTTTGTCTATGTCGTTGACACCTACATGAATCACGATGACCGGATTCTCACCCTCCCACTTCAGGTCCCTCTGCTACCCAGATGAGACATCCTGGACCCAAGTACGAGGCAGACAACACACCCTTCGGTATTCTTTATCCTTGTCACAAAGGACAGTGTCTGTGCCCCTAACTACACAATCCCCAATTATCACTACATTTCTCTTTACTTCTTCTGCTTTGATCTCTCCCTGCATCACTGTACCGTGGGGAGTTTGCTCGTCCACCTTGCAATACTCGTTTTTGTCCACTGGGAGCAAGAATCTCAAACCTGTTTGTGCAGATTCAGAAGCTGAGGCTTTTGGGCCTCCCCCTCCTTCCTCCTCCTCCTCCACCTCCCCTCCTTCCTCTTCCTCTTCCTCTTCCTCCTCCTCTTCCTCCTCCTCCTCCCCTCCTTCTTCCTCCTCCTCCCCTCCTTCTTCCTCCTCCTCCCCTCCTTCTTCCTCCTCCTCCCCTCCTTCTTCCTCCTCCTCCTCCTTCTCCTCTCCTCCCCTCTTCTCCTCCTCCTCCTTCCTCCTCCTCCCCTCCTTCTTCCTCCTCCTCCCCTCCTTCTCTCCTCTTCTTTTTCCTCCTCCTCCCCTCCTTCTTCTTCCTCCTCCTCCCCTCCTTCTTCTCTTCTCCTCCTCCCCCTCCTTCTTCTTCCTTGCCCCTCCCCCTCCTTGCCCCTCCCCCTCCTTGCCCCTCCCCCTCCTTGCCCCTCCCCCTCCTTGCCCCTCCCCCTCCTGCCCCTCCCCCCTCCTTGCCCCTCCCCCTCCTTGCCCTCCCCCTCCTTCCCCTCCCCCCTCTCCTTGCCCCTCCCCCCTCCTCCCCCCTCCTCCTCCCTCCTCCTCCTCCTCCTCCCCTCCTCCCCCCCCTCTCCCCCCCCTCTTCCCCCCCCTCTCCCCCCCCTCCCCTCCCCCCCCTTCCCCCCTCCCCCCCCTCCCCCCCCTTCCCCTCCCCCCCCTCCCCCCCCTCCCCCCCCTCCCCCCCCCCTCCCCCCCCTCCCCCCCCCTCCCCCCCTCCTCCTTCCCCCCCCCCCTCCCCCCTCCTCCCCCCTCTCCCCCCTCTCCCCCTCCTCGCCCCTCCCCCCTCCTCCTTCCTCCTCCGCCCCCCACGCTCCACTTCGTGTTTAACTTTTAAAACTGGATTTCCATTAAAGCCCGCAAAAAAAACTTTACAAAGTCAATTGCTTACCTTTACTCTCTCTAACCTTCTCTCCACTCGCTTCGTTGAACAACGAGAACAATTCTAGCAGGGGTCTTGTGATGAACAAACTCTTCTTTTATTTTGAAAGAGGATGAGGCAGAAATTTTTGTCATCCTCCTTTCTCACTTAAATGTTTTCACTTCTCCATTCCCAATCTCCATTTACCCTTTAAAGACTTAAAGACTTAACTATCTGTACCTCTTCTGCCATTTACACGTTCTTATCATTTAATAGACACTCTTAGCACCTTCCTCAGCTTCCTTCATTCTTATTTACATTCCATTTGTCCAATCAAAGCCCGCCCCCACCCCCCACCCTCATACTATAAATCTCTTCTGATTTTCTCTGCTCTCAACATTAGCTTTATTGTCTCTCCACAGGTGCTGTCAGACATGCTGAGATTTTCCAGCATTTTCTGTTTTTTGTCTGAGGAGAAATGTCATTGAAATAAAAGTCTGTGGTTCATAATTGCTCTCTTCAATAACTGGGTGCCTTAATAGGATTGCTAATTCTGGGAAATGTCGCCACATGATTTCCCACACTCAACTGCAGTATCTCCAGACTTCTGCCTTTGGTCATCCCACGTGTCAATAACAAGACACTCCACTTGCCCAAGGCATTTCAGTGTACCATAGTTTTGGCTTTTGAAAATCTGGTCATCCTATCAGTGACCTACGTTGGCTTCAAATTCCTAGTATCCTCAAACTTAAAATTTTCCACTATGTTTAAATACATTCATGGCATGTTCCTCTTCCTCTCTTTAAAATCTCCAGTCCAAGAATCCCCTCAACCCACTTCACAGGTTCTCTATTCCGCTGACTCTGCCTCATATCCATTCCCTTCACTCTTTCTCGTCTCTCTGTTTCCCATTCCATTTCCATGGGGTGTAAGAATGTAACTAGGCGAGGTTTAAAGTTTATTTATTAGTGTTGCATGTAGGCTTACATTAACATTGCAGTGAAGTTACTGTGAAAATTCTCTAGTCGCTATACTCTGGCGCCTGTTCGGGTACACTGAGGGAGAATTTAGCATGGCCAATGCATCTAACCAACGTGTCTTTGGGAGGAAACCTGAGCACCCGGAGAAAACACGTGCAGACACGGGGAGAACATGCAGACAGTAACCCAAGCCAGGAATCAAATCCAGGTTCCTGGTGCTGTGAGACATTAACGTTGTGTTACCATGCTGTCCACAATGAGAAAGGAACAGGAAGAAATGCTAAATGGTATGAATTATGTACGGAGCCTAAATGCCAGCACAACTAGATTGATTCACTAGTGTGTTCTGTGCTGAATATACTGTGTAATTCTATGCCTAGGTCCTGAACGCTAGGATTATTTCCCTGAACCCCTCTGCATGTTGTATGAGTCATGTTTTTCTCTCTCCCCACTTCTGCAAATATAAATGTAGGTTTTTTTCTTTTCAAGATAGTGCCTTAAGATCACCTTCATCCACCTTAAGCAGATAACTCAGATCTCATTTAATGTGTCATCTGAAAAATGGCACCTCTGATGATATAATTCCCAGGATAATCTCTAATCATTCTTATAGGTTTTGACAGGCTAGGTGTAGAAAGGATGCTTCCCCTAGTGAGGGCAAGGAGAGAGGTATCTAGAATCAGGGGAGACGGTTTCTGAATCTGAGGTAGATCATTTAGGACTAAGATGAGGAAGAATTTTTTTGCACAGAGGATGGTGAATCTTTGAAATTCTCTGCCCCAAAGAGCTGTGGGGGTTCAGTCACTGAGCATGTATAAGACTGCAATTGATAGCTCCTTGAAAGTGGAGTCACAGGTGGACAGAGTGGTGAAGAAGTCATTCAGGTTTCACTGGATACAGGAGTTGATTTGATTTATTATTGTCGCATGTGTTAATATTACAGTGAAAAGTATTGTTTCTAGCATGCTATACAGACAAAGCATACGGTTCATAGAGAAGGAAACGAGAGAGTGCAGAATGTAGTATTACAATCATAGCTACGGTGTAGAGAAAGATCAACTTAATGCAAAGTAAATCCAGTCAAAAATGTGATAGCAGCAGGGAAGAAGCTGTTCTTGAGTCGGCTGGTATGTGACCTCAGACTTCTGTATCTTTTTCCCTACAGAAGAAGGTAGAAGAGAGAATGAACGGGGTGCTCAGGGTTCTTAATTATGCTGACTGCTTTGCTGAGGCAGCAGGAAGTACAGACAGAGACAGTGGATGGGAGGCTGGTTTGTGTAATGGATTGGGCTACATTAACGACATTTTGTAGATCCTTGCGGTCTTGGGCAGACCAGGAGCCGTACCAAGATGTGATATAACCAGAAAGAATGCTTTCTATGGTGCATCTGTAAAAGTTGGTGAGAGTCACAGCTGACAGGCCAAATTTCCTTAGTCCTTTGAGAAAGTAGAGATGTTGCTGGACTTTCTTAACTGTAGTGTCAGCATGGAGGGACCAGGACAGGTGATCTGAGCAACTTAAAAACTTGAAGACCTCGATCTTTCCACTTGGTCCCCATTGATGTCTCCAGGGCATGTTCTCCTTTATGCTTCCTGAAGTCAGTGACAATCACCTTCGTTTTGTTAACAAAACATTGGTATGTCTTGTTGAAGTTGTACAAGATATTGGGAAGGCCACACTTGGAATATTGTGTACAGTTCTGGTCACCCTATTACAAAAAGAATATTATTAAACTAGAAAGAGTGCAGAAAAGCTTTACTAGGATGCTGCCAGGACTTGATGATTGAATTATAAGGAGAGGTTGGACAGACTGGGACTTTTTTCTCTGAAGCATAGAAGGCTTAGGGGTAATCTTGTCGAGGTCTATAAAACAGTGAAGGGCATAGATCCGCTAAATAATCAATATTTAGGGGAGCCTAAAATTGGATGGAACAGATTTAAGGTGAAAAGGGAGAGATGCAAAATAATCCAGAGGGGCAATTTTTTTTCACACAGTGGGTAGTGAGGTCTTGAACAAGCTGCCAGCAGTGGCAGTAGAGGTGGTACGTTTGTCTTTAAAAAAACATTTTGTCAGTTACATGAGTAAGATGGCTATCGAGGGATATGGGCCAAGGCAATTGGGACTAGCTCACCATTTAAAGAAAAGGGTAGTGTGAACACGTTGGACTGAAGGGCTTATTTCCATGTTGTAAACCTCTGACTCTATGGTAGATTTTTCATTATTATCAAGGGATTGGCGACAGCGAGGGAGACCAATGTTTAGCAGAAGATTAATCATTGTTTAGTTGAATGACAGAGCAGGTTTGAGGGGTGGAATGGTCTACTGCTGCTTCTATACGGTAATCCTTCAGTACTACTCAAGCTTGTTAACCGATACAGTTAAAGTTTCTGTGTTATAAGAATGCTTCAGAATTTTTGACTGCAGTGGCCCCGTACTGGAAGTACAAGTGCTCTTTGTTTTAAAGTTAGAGGCACAGATGTGCAGGAATCGTTTTGGAAGTGTTAACTTCCCCATGTTCCCAGTTCTGCCTCCAGAGTGTTACAGGATGGGGACCAGTAGAAAAATAATGAATGGCGGTCACTAATGAAGGATTTATTACTAGAATACTGTCTCTGTTCAGAGCACTAAAGAGTTAGTGTTTAAGTATATTTGTTGCAGGACCTGGATACAGCAGAATGTTTACATAAGAATCCAGTGGTGGGTGGAGACACAGACACATATGCGCACACCCATGGGGACACAAACCCACACCCACAGTGTCAGTAGCAAAGCATTCTATTTGTGGATCAAATCCCCTCCCCCTTTAACCTCTGACTTCAAGTAATCTGCATTGAGGAATGATGGGCGTTCATCTGAGAAGGGAAGTAGTAAGATTACCTTATTTATGAACCCAGGACAGCCCCTGAGGATTTAGAATGAGTCAAGCTGCTAAGCGTAACACTTGGACGAGACTGAATCATGCAGCCCTTAGTTTTCCACATTGACAACAATCCTGGGACTACATGATTGTCAAGATAAATAGCAGAGGCAGAAAGTTTAGAATGGGACAGGCTTCCTTTACGAAGGTGCCTGAGGCAGCCATTTGTGGTAAGTGCTGTATAACAGACAGAGCATTCAATTTACTTGGGTGATGTTACACCATTCTGGTGCAGGTGAACTGATCTGGCGATAGGAATTCAAGGGCTGTGAAAAGCTGCTGTGTATCAGATTTCACTCGATGGCATGCCTGTGTTAAGAAATTAAGATATGTTTTTAGATCTTTAGTAAGCTGAACTGTGTGGTGCAAATGAGCCCAGATATTCTACTAGCTGTGCAAGCCAGCAAGAACGATGTTTTCTGCATAACGATTTTATTTATATTGAAAACAACCATTCTCCCTCGGACCTAGCAAATTGCAACTTCAGGATACAGCGTGAAAATGGTTCCCTTTTCTCAGACGATGCACATCCCACTAATTTGCCTTTCTCTGAATTATTTCATCCCCCAATTCTGGCCCCTTGCGCATCCCTGGTTTCCTTCATTCCACTATTGCTGGCCTTGTCTTCAGGTGTCCAGAGTCCGAAGCTCTGGAATTTCTCCTCTTTTATTTCTGCCCCTCTACCTCGCAATTAAAATTCTTCACAAAACTTCCTGCTTTATCCAAGGATTTTACCAGAAATGTAAAGAATAACTACCAGAACAAGATGAAAAAGGGGTCTCTTTCCTTGAGATTTTTTAAAATTATAGAAGGTTTTGGTAACGTTGATAATGTTTGTTTTCACTTGTCTCCTTATGTGGCTTGATGTTTAAAAATTTATAATATTCCTGTGAAACACCTTGATTGTGTTTACTATGTTAAATGTCCTATATAAATGCAAGTTATTGTTTTAGCAATTGGGGCAGCACGGTGACACACTGGTTAGCACTGCCGCTTCTCAACACCAGGATCCTGGGTTTGATTCTCAACTTGGGTCACTGTCCAAGTGGAATCTGCACATTCTCCTTGTGTCTGCGTGAGTTTCCTCCTGATGCTCCAATTTCCTAGCACAGACTGAGACTCGTCCTGGTTAGGTGCATTGACCATGCTAAATTTTCTCTGTGTACCTGAACTGGTGCTGGAATGTGGCGACTAGAAATTTTTCACAGTAACTTTATTGCAGTATTGATGTAGTCCTTTTTGTGACTACTAAATAAAGTTCAACTTTATAGTTGTGACAGAATTAATGAATGATCAGTTCTTGAAGTAAAGCTGCTTCATGTGATTGACAAGGAGAATGTTTGCAAGAGGAAAGAGGTTTTTTTCCCCTCAAAAGTTTAAACTGTTGATCATGCCTCGCTGGGCATGGGATCTAGGTCTTTTTTTTAGATTGATTTTCATTGTAATTTCTGAAAGTGGGCCCCATCCAATGTCACAGTAAAACAGTCATCACCTCTGGATAAAATTCCCTGGTTATTAGTTAAGAGATTGATGGATTTGTGGGACACATGTGTCGGAGTCAAATTTAACCTTGTATTTTGGAAACACGAAATTCCAGGATGCTTGCTTGTTCTGAGGATTGTATTTCTGGAATCTGCATTTTTCTGGAAGAACTTGCAAATCTTTTTGGCCTTTATGAAAAGTAGTGCTATTAATTGATTGTATAAAAGAGATGCACACTGTCTGCTACCAGAGAGGCAGAAACAATGGCTTGTATGCTTTTGGCTCGAATTTTTGAAACAATTATTTAATATGAATTTGCCAGCTAATGTTAAGCAAATTTCTGCCTTTAAAGCTTTCTCTAGATGTGAGATTTGTGTTGTGTTTGTGGTTTAAATTGATACAGGAAAGTGGACAGCAAATATGTGGAAATGAGATAGGTATATAATGATCTTCAATTTTGTGTTACATTTGTGAATGGCATTGACTCTCTTCACAGGGAAGCATGTTTTTAAGATCTACTTACAGAGATTTCTTGCTTTCTCTGCCAATTTTCTTCCCCCTCCCGCTTTGCTGAAAATACCAGCACTTGCTGATATCCACAGATATTGATTAGAAGGAAAGTTTATACAATTTATTTGTGTCACAAGTAAGCTTACATTAATAATACAATTAAGTTTCTATGAAAACCCCTGGTTACCACACTCCGGCGCCTGTTTGGGTATACTGGGAGAGAATTTAGCATGGCCCATACACCTAACCAGCATATCTTTCAGACTGAGAGGGAACCCGAGTGCCCAGAGAAAACCCACGCAGATACGGGTAGAGCATGCAAACTCCACATGGTGACTCAAGCCGAGAATCAAACCCTGGGCCCTGGTGCTGTGAGGCAGCAGTGCGAACCACTGTGCCACCATTACAGCCCCATTAGAATATACTCAGCTCCTATAAGGAGAGTCCCAAGAGCAATTCTTAGCTTTAAAAAAAAACTTCCCCACTCAGTCCACTTACTTAAGAGCAGCATAGGTGCAGAAGTAACC
Source organism: Sphyrna mokarran (assembly GCA_024679065.1). NCBI lineage: Eukaryota > Metazoa > Chordata > Chondrichthyes > Carcharhiniformes > Carcharhinidae > Sphyrna > Sphyrna mokarran. Next base: position 19,202,765 of record JAGIQG010000024.1, on the reverse strand, counting down.
AAATAAATTTCTGCAACATAATTATATAGTTATTTAATTATGGTACCTGGTGATTGATTATTTCAGAGTAATAGAATGGGAAGGAACAGAGACTGAGTATAAATAGGAGTGGACTGGATGTTGGACATTTTCTTTCACAGACTAGTGAAACTCTGAAATATATTACCAATTGGTGTGGTGTGTGCTAACAGCTGGTGTGTTCCTTTTCATCAAATCCACATGTTGATGTAAATAGACTGGATTTAGTGGGCTTCATGGGCTGGTCTCTATTTCTGGAACTTATGTTCTTATTAGATCAGCTGATTCATCCAAAGAATGTTTTTTCGATTCCTAATTTATCATTCATTCACCGATAGTGAGTAAATAATTAGAACTGTTTGTTTTACGTGGTTGGGTATTTTGTTTTGAAATTGTTGCCATTGTTTGGGTGTTTATTTTAGAAAAAAAAGCTGCATCTTGTTTCTAGCACCCAGACCAGCCCTGCCTGCCTCTCTCCCTCCAACACTGGGATCATCCCTATCTCCCTCCAGCACTCAATCCATTTCCCTCCAACACTTGGACCCGCCCTGTCTCCCTACAACACTGGGAGCAGCCCTGCCTCCTCCTTGCCAGCACTTGGACCCGCCCCGCCTGTCCCCTGCCAGCATTCCTCGTCTCCAAATAAATTGATTCCTAATAGTTAGCTGTGATGTCACATTATGTAATAGATAGATACAAGTTGTTAAGGCTACAATGTTGAAAATCCTAGTCCTTGCAGTGTGGTGATGTATGATTTGCTTAAATATCATAACTCCGTGGATAGTCTTGGTAGATTCCCTGCAGGATATATCAATGTTCACCTGTTAAGGAGTAGGAGAGCTTGTATTTCAAAAGGAGATCTTTGTATAAGCCAAGAAGTTGCATTGTAAAAGCTGCTTCAAATTCAATTTTGCAACTGTTGGATGTGTAAGTGAAGCTAATTTAAACATTTTTTTCCACTGAGGTCCATTATCATCTCATCTTGGTGTCCTGGTACTGATCTCTCTCTGCTTTTGCATTCTTTGGAGAGGAAAAAGATTAAGAATTTGCAATATTTTCAAAGTTACATGACTTGCTTGTCTTGGCATATTGAACATGAAAGCTTTTGTGTTCTAGGTGTGCTTTTGCTTTGTATCTTTTCAAACATAGTGCACCTGCAACTAATTTTAAGATTGTACAGCATATGAGGCATTTCAAAATTATTCATTCCATCATTACTCATATTAGGAAGATTGCCCTTTTGAGAAGGATGGCTGTTCACCAAGAACTTGCATCAATATATACTCCTAAGATACTTCACATACTCTGAAATTGGAGAAGGATGGAGTGGAGGATCAGCAGGGAGCACGGGAATAGAATGCCTACAATACATTATAGTACAATACAGGCTCAGAAGAACAGATAAAAGAGTTCTTTAAGCATTTGAAGGCTGAGTTGCCGTTAATAACAGAGAAGAAGTTTGACGTGCAGCTTCAGGAGCAGGCATGTGATACTGTGAAGCAGGATAGAAGCCCATAAGGTTGAGGGAATTTGGTGAGGAGCTGATGGGAAGCAGACACATGGTGGCTTAATGTAGATATCAACAGTGAACCCATGTGTGTTGATATCAGCACTGAATTCAAGAAATTAATAGATCCCTTGAGATTATTAGCAAAAGAACAAGAGCATTCTTCCATTGCAATTATTCCTGCCCAATAGTAACACATCAATTAACTGATCATTTATCTTGGAGTTGTTTATGGAACTGGGCTTTGTGTAAATTGGCTGTCACGTTTGACTGTATTTTGTTGGCTGTGAACTACTTTGGGATAACCTGAAGATGTGAAAATCACTATCTAAAGGTTAGTTCCTTGAGGATAATTGAGGGAAAGGTTACTCCTGCCCCATAAGCTCTGAGTATCTGGCTCAGTGTTCATTGAAGTCATTGGGGTAACCCTACTGGAGGGTGGAACATGGTAATTGTGTTTTTTATATTACAAGCCCCACGCATACGCAAATCTGAACACCTTTGCTCTTCTGTATGTAAACATTTTACTCGTGGGAGGGAGGGAAATGGGCTGCTACAGAATCCACCATTAGGAAAAAAACTCTGGTTTTCGTTTCTCAGAATTATTAATCAATCAACTCCCTGTCCACATTGTTCCTCCCAAAAATTGGATGGCCCTCAATGTGGGATTTGACCTGTCACCTGTTTAAAGGTGTACAATCTACTGGGTGCCCTGCGTAAAGGGGACCAAACATAATTGAAGAGCGATGGTAATTAGGCTGAAATTTTGTCTTAAGTTTGGAATCACAATGATCTTTCTGATCTTGCTGCAATGGTAGCTTGAGAGTTTTGAAGTGGCAATGCACAGCACTGAGGAAATTTGCATCACAGCAGTTCAATTCACAGAACCAGACTGTGAATGCCTCCACAAACAACCCTGAGGAATGGCTTACATAGAGGTGTCCCCTTTTCTTGATGTGTTTAAAAATATCAGGAAATACTTGCCAAGAGTAAATTTACATAGCGGATAGTTCTAAGAACCTTTTGAGTTCGATTGCGGAAAACTAAGAATGGAGAATGTTCATTAAACAGCTTTTCTGTATAGAAGAAAACCTCTTTACTTATGTTTAACTTAAATCTTTGCTGGATTGACTGAGACTTTATACCTTTCAAAATTCAGTCAGCCACTTGAATAAGTAGAAGATGCCCCACCCTGCTTTAGTTGACTCTTAATACAAAGGACATAATCATGTATAAAGAAACCTCTATTTTGATGGAGAAGTTTCTTTGCTGGATGTTTTCCGTAGTGTTGAACATCTTTTCAAAAATTATTTACAAGGACAGTGAATTTTTGTTGATGTGTAAAAGTGACCTTTCTGGTCAAAACCCTTGTGAATAATTTGCGTATATTGGATTTCCTACTCTTTTGAGAAAAAGTAGGTGCTGAAGTAAGCAAAATACTGAGTACTGAATGCTGAAATCTGAAACAAAAGGATGCTTGGACTCTTTGAAGAGTTTAAGGACTCAAAACATTAACTGTTTTCCTCCTAATAGACACTGGGGGACCTCCCGATGTTTTCCAGTGTACTCTGTTCTTGTTGTAGCAAGAGATCTTGATATGGTAGGATAAAGTAGGGTAAAGGGGGCTCAAGGAGCATAAAGTTCTACTCGGACCAGTTGGATTGAATGGCCTATTTCTGCAACTGTGCATTCTATATAAAATTTGACTCAGTTTACCCAATAGATAGTTGTTTCAATTGCTCTTTCTACTCCCCTCCCTTTCAACTCCTTTCTTACCCATCACTATCTCCTCCCCACCCCTCCCCTCCAAAATCTATCAGTTTGAGTTGAACATTTTAATTGCTCTGTAAGCCACTGTTTTTTAGGGTAGAGTTTTCCATTGCCCTTTGTGGGAGAATATGCTTCCTGATTTTGCTCCTGAATAACCAAGCTTTTTTTTGGTCCCTTTGTCCTGAATTTCCCACTGGGTGCAGTCATCTCTATCTATCCTATCAACTCATTTTATCTTTTTAAGTGAATTGATTGGATCACTCCTCAGCCTTTATGGTGAAAAATATAAGCCAGGTTAATGCAACCTATCCTCATAATTTAACTTCATCAGATGCACAGTATCAATCAGTCCATGCTATGCCCCCTCAAGGCAAACTTGTTTTTCAAGGTTTTGTGCCCAAACATGAGTGCAGCATTCCATTAGTGGAGTCTAACCAAAGCTCTGACACATAATTTCCTCTCTTCTACTTAGAATCATAAAGCCCTACAGTGCAGAAGGAGGCCATTCAGTCCATTGAATCTGCACTGCCCAAATCCAACCCAGGCCCTAACCCCATAATCCCATGCTTGTACCCTAGCTAGTTCCCCTGACACTACGGGACGGTTTAACGTGGCCAATCTGTGTAATCCATACATTTTTGAGCCTAACTATTCCTACCTCCTTTCCTACCTGTCTGCTGCCTTTTAATGACTGGTGTGGGTAAGTGCCCAAACCCTTCACTTCTTCAATGTTCCTAATCCTTTGGTTTTTAGAAGATTTATCATTCTTGAATTCAAAGCATATGACCTCACACTTCCTGTAATTGAACTCCATCTGCCACAGTTTTGTTTAATCAGTTCATCAGGCCTTTCCTTTTTGTCTGGGATTGTTGGCAGAGCTTATTTTAATTCTGTTTTAAACATCCTAACACCTAGTGCATATGTGAGGTCAGAAACAATTTAACTTTGACTGATCTTGACTGCCAACAAATGCTTACTTTCCATGATGGTCTTTTAGATCATGGAAACGTGAACAGATGTTTTCCTTCAGCCAAATTCTGAACTGCTGCTCTTGGACCATGTTTAAAACAGGAGCAAAGGGCAAGTAGGCTGCTGTATGTCATTCTGTAATCCTGAAACTGAAAATCTGCTGCTCCATGAAGATGTCATGTCACCTGAACAGCCTTTTGCAAGGTGAAAATCCAAGTTTCTCATCATCTCACTAGGTTCTCATTTCATTGAGTTAAACTTTAAGGAGAATCTGCTACACCTTGGATCGCTAAGTTCTATGTATATAAAGTAAAGTTTATTTATTAATCACAAGTGAGGCTTACATTTACGCTGCAATGAAGTTGCTGTGAAATTTCGCTAGTCACCACACTCTGGTACCTGTTCTGATCAATGTACCTAACCAGCACGTCTTTCAGATCATGGGAGGAAACTTGAGCACCTGGAAGAAACCCACGCAGACATGGGGAGAACATGCAAACTCCACACAGACAATAACCCAAGCTAGGAATTGAACCTGCACTGAGGCAGCAGTGCTAACTACTGTGCCACTATACCACCCAGCTATGATTCAAATTTTGACTTTTTTTTGCGCCTGATTTAAAAGTTTGTTTATTATTGTCACGACGCTTACATTAACACTGCAATGAAGTTACTGTGAAAAATCCCCTGGTCGCCATGTTCCGATGCCTGTTCAGGTACACAGAGAATTTAGCATGGGCAATGCACCTAATCAGCACATTTTTTGGACTGTGGTGTTCTTTGTTCTTCGAAACCGGAGCACCCAGAAGAAACACACGCAGACACGGGGAGAACGTGCAGACTTCACACAGACAGTGACCCAAGCAGGGATTTATTGTATGGCATATTGAAGAGTAGAGTAAGAAGAATTGTTTATATGGTTCTTCTCAAATGGAAAAATAAACGAAATAACAAAAGAGTGATGTGTGCAAGAGTTCACAGCCTGTCCATCAATTTGATTACAATGAATTGGCGAAAGAGGTTTTTGAGTTGCTAATGAAATCTCTGGCCAGTAGTTTATCTTGCACGTAAAAAAAGCAAACAAAAGAAGAATAGTAGTTGTATGTTTTAAATCAAGCATTCCGGAGTGCTTGGATACAAGGGTTCCCAAGCCACGTGTCTCGGACCTATTGGGCAGTACATAAAGCGAACCGGGTATTTCTGAGAATCCATTTTGCCAAGGAGTCTTCAAATTGATGATAGAAATGGGTGCCCCATAATCTTAGGCTGGATTTGGAAAGCTTATTTGGAATCCAGTGCCTTATCTCCTTTCTCCTTTGCTTTTCTTGTTGTCTTTGTTCTCCCCTTTCCTGATCCATTTTCTCTGCCCTTTTTTCTCTCACCTCCCTGCCTTTCTCTCCTTTTATCTCCACTTCCCTTTCTCCAATTCTCTCCATCCCCTTTCTCTCTCCTCATTTGCGTTTCTCTCTTCCCAGCTTTCCCATTTCTCTCTGTCTCTATCCCACCCTTCCATTTAGTGCACCATTTGGTGTGCTTTTCCACCCCACTCCCAGTTTCCTCAGCCTTCCCCCCTTGCGTTCACTCTCCCCCAACCCATCCACCCCCTCCAGCAAGTTCGCTCTTCCCCAGCCTCCCCCTCTGTTTCCCTCCCCACCCCCATAACATTATTCACAAGTAACTAACAGATATTCCCTATGCACCAGTGGGGTCTGATTGATGTTGCTTTATGTAAGGCTATTTAAGAACTGGAAACCAATACTCCATAGCTTGATGCTACTTGCTTTGTTGTTTAATTCTAATCCCTCATTTTGCACCCCGGAATTTAATTGAGTTTTATTTTCTCTTCCAATGACTGTGCAGCTGAGGAAGGGGAGCAGCTTCCGCCAGTGGGCTCGGAGAATGACGTCTCTGGCTCAGACACACCTATTGCACGGAGAAGAGGAAAGTTTCCGGGATTTGGGAAAATATTCAAACCATGGAAATGGCGGAAAAAGAAAACGAGTGAAAAGTTCAAGGAAACGTCTGCAGGTAAGAAACTGGGAAAAAAATTAAAGCATAGTTTGTAACACATCAGAAGTTTAAATTATTTATCTCACTGTGCCCCGATGTAAATTTTATTGGCTTAAGTGAAAACTGATTCAATCAGTGCAAACTGTTTGAAATTTCACAACTGTTCACAGAAAAACAGTTGATCCTTCCCAGTAGTGTCTGTTGGATGTTGTGTGTAAGGTCTTTGGATGGAAACTGGATTGCTGAACAGCTGTCCATATTTACCACCTCATCTGAAGAGTACTGCTCTGGTAACTTATGAGAGGGCTGGAATTATATCCCAGCAAGAATGAACAATCATGAAAATAAGATTCAAGTTTAATGAGCAGAGTCAATGTAGAGAGAAAGTGTTTTCACATTTGAGTGGGTCCATTCATTAATTAGAATCCTGTTGACCCATCATGCCAATATCAGCACTTTGACAGAGTTGTCCAATTAGTCATATGCATCTAGTTCTGTCTTCCTATCCCTTTGTGTTTCTTCCCTTTAAGCAGCTATCTTATTCTCTTTTGAAAGTGGTCAAAAACCTTAAATCTGTGTCCACTGATTGCTGGCCGATCTGCTACTGCATACAGTTTCTCTTTTACCCTAATGGAAGCTGTTCTTGATTTTGCATACCTCTATTGAATTCAACCATAAACAACTGAAGCTTCTCCAGGCTCTACACACAATTGAGTCTCTCAATTTTATTAAATCTGCAACTTCTCCAAGGCCTTGGGGTTCCTTTGAAAGTGTCGTTCCCAAAATTGAGCACAATATTCCAGCTGAGACCCAAACAGCTTTAGCGTAATCTCCATGTATTTGTTCTTCATTCCTCCACTAATCAAGCCAAGAATCTTGAATTTTCTTCAGATTTCTCAACTTATGTTGCCACGGTCAGAGATTTGTTTGACTTTTTTCCAGGGTGTCATTGGCAAGCCATCCTAATTGCCTTGAACTGAGTGACTTGCCAGACCTGAACACTGGAATCTGAAACGAAAACAGGAAAATGCTGGAAAACTCAGCAGTCTGATAGCATCTGTGGGGGGAGGATAGATGACCCTTCAGCTCTGACTAAGGGTGATATGATTCAAAACATTGGTTCTATTTTCTCTTCACAGATGCTGTCAGGCCTGCTGAGATTTTCCAGCATTTTCTGTTTTCATTTTAGAAGGCAGTTCAGAAACAGCCACAGTTGGCCAGACCAGTAAAGGATGGCAGGTTTCCTTCCCTTAAAGACACTAGTGAACCAGATGGGTTTTTGCAACAATTGATCATAATTGTCATGGTCACCCCATTACTGAGACTCGCTTTCTATTCCAGATTTTATGAATTGAATTTAAATTTCACGATGTGTCGTAATGGGTTTTGAATCCCTGTACCCAGACTATTAGCCTGGGTCTGGGCCAATGACATTATCACTACACTACCATCTCCCCTTTGTTAAAATATATGTTCAAATCTCTTCCTGCATCCCCTTATGTTTGGATGATTTAGTTCATATTGCCTTACTTCCTAGCAAAATGTAGCATTTTGCACTTCTGTGTTAAATCCCATCTGTCATATGTTTGCCCATTTCGCAAGTCTGTTTATATTCTGGAGTTGTTACTGGCCTCATTGTTTACTATAATTCACTTGTTCAGATTATTCTAAAAGTTTAACACTATGCCTTGCGTTATTAATGCATTGTTCGAACAACCTCTGGAGAACACCACTGCCTTTAGACTTGGAATTATGTCACTATACTTCACCATTGCTGGGTCAGAATCCTGGAACTCCTGTCCTAACAGCACTGTGGTTGTACCTATGCTAGATGTTTATATGCTATGCTTATCTTTACTCAAAGAGTGATTAGGGAATGGAATGCCCTGCCTGCAGCTGTCGTAGATGCGCCAAGTTTGGTGGCGTTTAAGAGGTTAATTGATAAGTATATGGAAGAGAAGGGAATGGTTTAGTTTGGAGGGGCATTGCTTTTTATTTTGGTCGGCACAACATCGAAGGCCGAAGGGCCTGTTCTGTGCTGTAATGTTCTATGTTCTATGTAGTGCAGCAGTTTAACTGACTCACTGTCACCTTCTCAAGAGCAATTTGAGATGGATAACAAATGCTAGCCTCGCCAGTGATGCACACATCCCATGAAAGAATTTTCTAAAACCATATCTAAAAAAGGTGAAGGCAGTCATTGAGCAAATCATCAAAGCAAGTGATTTCTTCTCTAGTTATGACTCCTTCTGCAATGGAGTGGATTAATTCTTTCCAAAAGGTAGTCAACATTTGTACCTACCAATTGGAATAGAGAACCTGTGTGGTGAAAAACATGTATTTTAAAGAAAGAAACTCTTTGCTGGAAATATTCAGCAGATCCTACAGCATCCATTGCTGTAGAAGCAGTTCTTCTTCACATCCGACCTTTGAGAAATCTAGAAAGATGCTCCCACTTCAGCACTGAGGGAGAGCTACATTGCTGTAGGAGCCATCTTTTGGATTAGACTTTAAACTGAGGCTCTGTCTGATCTTTCAGCTGTAAGATCCTCCGACACTCTTTTGAAGTTGATCAGGGAATTAACCGCTGTGCTGTATGTTACTTATCTGGTCATTATTATGTTGCTATTTCTGGTAGCTTGTACAAATTAACAACCACGTTTTCTGTATTGCAAAACAACTACAATTCAAAATTGGTTATAAGGTGCTACCTTTGGGAAAGTTATTTTGGGTTAGAAAATTGCAATTAACAATGTCACAGGGGTCAGCATTGGGGCCTCAATTATTTGTGATCTATATTAACGACTCGGATGAAGGAATCAACTATACTGCAGTTGAGTTTGTTGCTAATTGGTAGGAAAGTAAGAGATAATAACTGCGTTAGCAAAAATTTAGCAAGTGGGAGTACAATGTGGGGAAAATATGAGGTTGTCCACTTTGGCAGAAAGAATAGAAAGGCGGAATATTAGTCAAAAACACTGCAGAATACTGCAGTTACAGAGGGATCTGTGCATTATTGTACAGGACTTTCAAAAAATTAGCATGCCCATACAGCAAATAATAAAGAAGGTGGTTTGAATGTCCGCCTATATTTCAAGGCGGAATGGAATATAAAAGTAGGAAAATCTTGCTACAACTGTGCAGGGTGTTGGTGTAACTGCACCTGGAGTAGTGTGTATAATCTGAGGGGGGTAGGGGGATACACGTGCATTGGAAGACATTCAAAGAAGGTTCACGAAGTTGATTCCTGTGATGGAGTTGTCTTGTGAGAAAAAGTTGAGCAAGCTGGGCTTATACTCTGTTTAGAAGATTGAGAAGTAATCTTATTGAAACTCAGAGGATTCTGAGAAGGCTTGAGATAGTAGATTCTCCTCTCACGGGAGAATCAGTTTTAAGAATAAGGAGTTCCCATTTAAGGTGGAGGTGAGAATTTTTTTCTCTTCTGAGGGTCTTTACTCTTCGGAATTCTCTTCCACAGAAAGCAGTGGACGCTGAGTCGCTGAATATATTCAGGGCTGAGTTAATCAGATTTTTGAACAGTGTGGGAGCTGAGTGTTATGGGGAGGCAGGCAAGAAAGTGGAGTTACTAGCAGAATGATTACTGGCATTTGTTGTCTGAAAAAGAATGAATGCTGCGCTCATGATCAGAAATTATTAAAATTGGTGTTTATTCTAGAAGATTCTACAGTGCATAAGTAGTGTTTTCCAATAAACTTTCTTGGAATAGTGTATGGGGCTGAGGACAGGACAATAGGATGGGAGTGAGGCAGAGAATTAAAATGGCATATTATTAGAAGTTTATGAACCAAATGGAGAAATTCTGCAAAGCAGTCACACAATCTGCATTTGGTCTTTCCAAATGCTGCATTTTGAGCAGCTGTTTTGATACTAGATTTTCAGCATGCGCAATAGTTTCCCTTTGGCATCTATATTTATAGAGCGTCTTTCACAACCTCTGGAACTCCAAAACTCCTTATATAAATGATGTGCTATTTTATGTCATTGCTGTTGTAAAGCAGTAGCTAATTTGTATGCAGCAAACTCCTGTAAATGTCATAATCTGCAATTTTTTTAAGTGATGATTGAGGGATAAATATTGGCCAGAGCACTCGGGAGAATGCTCCCTGCTGTAATTCAATATGTTGCCACAGGAGCTTTTGCTCCCAGGTGAGGGGACAGGTGTGTGCAAATGATTCAACAAACAGCCGCTTTGGCTCCTCAGTCCTGAGTATCAGCTCAGATTTTGTGTTCAAGTGCCCTAGAGTGGGACATGAACACATGATTGTCCAAGTCTTAGACAAATGTATCACAGCTACCATCTAAAATGTCATGCTATAATGTCATAAAGTTTATAAATATCAGAAAAGTCAAAAATTTGTGTCACGAGTAGGCTTGCATTAACATTGCAACGAAGTTACTGTGAAAATCCCCTAGAAAATATATTAAGTGGTCTTGTTAGTTGAATTCAAGTTTGGGGGGTGTGGTGGCACAGTGGCTAGCATTACTGCCTCTCAGCGCCAGGGATCCAGGTTTGAATAACCTGCTTGAGACACTGTCTGTGTGGGTTTCCTCCTAGTGCTCCAGTTTCCCCCCTCGATCCAAAAAACATGCTGGTTAGGTACATTGGAAATGCTAAATTCTCTTTCCCTGTACCCAAACAGGCAGCAGAGTGTGACAGTTAAGGGATTTTCACAGTAACTTTGTTGCAGTATTAATGTGACAACAATAAATCAACTCAGCTTTAAACTGGCTGTGGAGAGCAAGGGAAGATTCTGCAGTTTTAATGTTCTAGGATTAAGTAGCCTAGTGAAATGAAAAAGAATTGGAAATTCAGTAGCAGGATTGAAGGAGGACTAGGAAAGCCCATCTGTTCATCTATTTTCTTTGAAAATTAAACTAAACTGAGAGTGTATACACTGTGATGCAAAAATTAACATAATTGTGTGGGATAGGCTGGATGGACAGCAGTTCTTTATCTGTTTGTTCATGTGTCCCTATTGGTGTTTGAGGCAACAACTTATTTCTCATTTCCCTCTAATGCTTTGCCTATTCCTCACAATTGAAAAGCTATTTAGTTTGAAAAAAATGGGAAATTACCATAATAACTAATGATGTCTCAATTCAATTTGAAAGTAGTCAATGAGAATGTTTAACATAACTTCTCAAACACTCATGGGATTGAGTGTGTTGGTTATGTACACCTAGGGATTATGTTGCATTAGCATGATCTTCTGAGCTTGCTTAATTGCCTTGAAGAGTTGAGAAGGAATTTCCCCTCAAATTTCTCTGAAATTGGTCATGATATTTATTTCTTCTAATTGTCTTCCCCTGGATGTTAATATCTGTGGTTGCAGAGTGCAACAGATTACACCATCAATATCTCATAATAATGATGTACTTTGAAATTCCTAATGGCCTGTCTTGTTACTTTATTATTAGTCTGGGCTGTGTGCGCCAGTGGCAATGATGATGTTTATTGCCCATTCCTAGCTGTCCCTGAGAAGCCACTGCCTTGAACTGGTGTATTCTGTGTGATGAAGGTGCTCCCAAAGTGCTGTTATGTAGGAAGTTCCAAAATTATAACCCAATGGTGACATATTTTCCAAGTCAGGGTATTATATGACTTAGGAAGAGCTTGCAGCTGATGATGTTGGCAAGAACTGCTGCCCTTGCCCTTCTGATGGTAAAAGTTGGAGGTTCAGAATTTCTGTTGAAGAATCCTTGATAAGTTGCTAGTATATCTTATGAATGATGCACTTCTGTTACACTGAGCTGCTGTTGAATGGGGCAAACGCTTTCAGTGGTGGCTGGGGTACTGATCAAGTGGGCTGCTGCTGCTTTCCAACCGCTTGCCAGTTTCTCTTCTTGTGTAGGTTGACTGTTGCTCTACAGCTTTTCTACCTCTGGTAGAAATTGTTGGAGTATTCCTAAACCTCTGCGTCTGCTGTTCTGTAATCATACAGTAACTTAAGTTGATTGGTCCAATGATATTTTTGTAATTGCCCTTTAGATAAAATGTCTGCCCTCAATTTAAATCCTACTGCTACAGTATGGCAGACATCAGTTTCTACTTTTTTTTGTTTTGAAGGCTGTTGCTGGGATATGGTGCCATCGCTCTATATCACAACTAAGTCTTCAGAATTCAATTCAATATAAATGACAATAAAGAAACACAGCTCTCATTTATTTTTCCCCTCCTCAGCTCAGAAGTCTAAAGGCTAGCTGTTCAATCTGTTAGCATTGGGACAGCATGGTGGCATAGTGCTTAGTGCTGCTGCCTCATGTTGGGGACCTGGGTTAAATTGCAGCCTTGGGTGATCCTGTGTGGGTTGCCTCTTGGTACTCTGTTTTCCTCCCACAATCCAATGGTATGCAGATTAGCTGGCTTGACTATGCTAAATTGTTCCATAGTGTCTAAAGATGTATAGGGAAATTAGTGGGATAAATGTATGGGCCTGGGTAAGATGCTCTATTGGAGGATTGGTGCAGACATGAAGGATTGCATGGCCTCCTTCTGCACTGTAGAGAGTTTATGATCTCCAGCTGAAATCAGCTTGCTAAACAAACCAGAGATGGAACGTGAAGCCTTGATATCGTTGCATGATGCAGTCACTGTATTGAGTCATTTTTACAAGATGGGAAATCTTGCAGCAAATTGAAATTACATCTTGGCAATGCAAGGCATTGTCCATTGCAGCACAGGCACAGTTTGTTAACACAAACCTCAGTTAGCTGCTGTTCAGAGTAGATTTGTCCTAATTCAGCAGTTCAGCTTCCACTCCATCTGTACCTATCAACACATGGCAGAACTAGCATCTAATTGAGTTTTCCATCAACTTTCTAAATTGGGGAGTGGGTGTGGGAGGTGATGACAGTAATTGGAATCTGCCAGTTTGATTTCTATAGTGACTATTCATATAAATTTGTACTGCAAAGAGTTGTTGAGGGGTCATTGGATTTGGTTACACGTAACATGATGACTGCAGTGACAACGCAATAGACTAGAAGGTTAGTGTTTGCAAGGTACTTTCATATTGTAATCTATTTGTGCTGTCACTGTGGCTTCAATACAAATCGAGAGTATACATTGAACTCTGTTTTGACGTTGTGTGGTATCTTCCTTCTTCTCCTCCTCCTCTCTCCTTAGCTCAATGATGTGGATTAATGCTTTGTACGCAGCATTCACTGTTAGTACAAAATGGTTAAGCTGGAGAGAAGTGTTTGGGCAGTATTACAAGTGTTACCTTTATTAACTTAAAGGGTCACAGCGCACTGCTGAAGAGCTTTAGTAATAGAGGGATGCACCTTCCTTTCAAATACGTTCATCCTTTGCATTGCAAATGTGGTCTTGCAAGACACTTAGATTTTAAGGATGCTGTGATTAAGATTAGCTCTTCATTGACTGAGAAGTTCAGGATCTTCCTACCGATAACAATGAGATATCTACGTTTGTAGTAGCACCGTGAAACTGCAGTTACTTCTAGTTCTCAAAGAACAAAGAACAAAACAGCATGGGAAATAGGCCCTTCAGCTCAACGAGCCTGTGCCGCCACCCCGATGTTCCCACCTCTACCCGTGATCCCTGTCTATGTTTACAGATCTATAGATTGAAACCAAATTTGAGACAATTTAGGGAGAACTTGTTCTGCCAATTAGCCTAAGAGCACATTTTTGGGATGTGGGAGGAAACCGGAGCACCCGGAGAAAACCCACGCAAGCACGGGGAGAATGCGCAAACTCCCACAGACACAGGCCCAATCCATGTATCTGCACAGCACAGCGATAGTCACTGAGCTGTCGTGTTGCCCATCAAATGGTCCAGGTCAAGCGTACACTAACGACGTGAAGCACTAGGATACTCAAAAAATCCAAGAGCAGCCCTCTCACGACCCATCATGTGTATGCCCCTTGTTAGACAACAAGGTGGACCAAAGCACCTGTAGGATAAAAACAAGTACATCAATATCATCATCTATTTACACACTTCCCAGGGACTCCCAAGGCTCATGATCCCTATTTTAAATCAGTTTTCTATACCCCTCCATTCCCATTCTGTTCATGTGCCCATCTAAGTATTTCTTAAATAACTCCAGAGTGCCTGCCTCCACCACTTGGCATTCCATACCCCCACCACCCTCTGTGAAAAAACTCCCTCTAGCATCCAAATTATACCTTATCCCTCTCACCCTAAGCCCGTGATCCCTCATGCTATTTGAGTCCATCCTAGGAAAAAGCTTAACCCTGTTTACTTCCCGAGTCAGATATCTTGCTTCTGATGCATAGCATCAAGAATGGGTCACATCAGTATTGCATCAGAATTGGATATTCCTATATCCAGATCGAGATGTAGAGTTGGATTGGGGTAAACACAGTAAGAAGTCTGACAACACCAGGTTTAAATCCAACCAATTTATTTGATGGTAAATTCACAAGCTTTCGACCCTCTGGTTCACCTGATGAAGACCAGAGGGTCAAAAGCTTGTGAGTTTACTATCAAATAAATCAATTGGATTTAAACCTGATGTTGTCAGACTTCTTACTGTCCATGTCGAGAACCGTTATATGCTTCCAGAGGGAATGGGCCAAGCACTGGTAGATTGGATTCGGTGGGAGTTCAGGTGTTTCTCACATGTCGGTGCAGATGCAAAGGGCCAAAGAATCTCTTCTGCATTGTATGATTCTATATATTCCTTTGTCTATGCTTTAAGGTAAAAAAATAAATAGGAGGCTGATAGTTCCTCAAGCTGATGTATCATTCAATATCTATTACATCAAGTTTAAAAACGATCTGCCTATTTTAAATAGGTTAATATTGTTTTAAAATAATCATAGGAATGCCATCAGAACACGTGGCCAGTTGAGAGAGCAGCCGTCTTTACATCCTTCAAGGTGAAAGCTTATTTTCAGCTACAATTTCCTTCAACAGAATTCTACTTTAAAGTAATGGAAAACCATAAAGTGTATTTTGATATGAGACTTCCTTGTAAACTGAGCTGCAGGTGTATCCTAGCCAGCGGGTAAACACTCTACTTCTCATTGGTAGCTCTGAACCCTTTTGTGGTGATTCTTACTCTTGTTGATGTTTATCACACCTCACTCCTGCTTGCCACCATTCTGTTTACAGCTGCTTGATTAGAATAGCGTTTCTCTTTGGTTTTTCTTGTTGCCCTGAATTGCAGCATGGAAAACTCAAAGATTGTCACTTACAGTTTTTTTAGAGTGGCACAGTGGTTAGCACAATGCCAGGAACCCGGGTTCAATTCCCAGCTTGGGTCACTGTCTGGAGTTTTCACGTTCTCGCTGTGTTTGCTTGGGTTTCCTCCCACAGTCCAAACGTATGCAGGTTAGGTGCATTGGCCAGGTCAAATTTCCCCTCAATGTACCTAAACAGGTGCCAGAGTGTGGCAACTGGGATATTTTCACAGTAACTTCATTACAGTGTTAATGTAAGACTAATTGTGATTAATAAATTAACTTTTAACTTTTAACCCTTGTGTTCAGCTTTGTAATAGAAGTATGTAATGCATCAAGCTAGTCTATATTGGATCTCAGTTCTGTGATTTATTCTTTTGTAATCCCTCCACTTCAAAGGAGACAGAGTCTCCATTTTAAAAAGCTGTTTACTCTGTGTACTTTGAACCAGTGGCCACTCTAAGAATCCAAATAGTGAAGGTTGATAGTCTGTTTCCATGTAACTGGGTTTGTAATGGATCCCAGTGCGAACCGTGGGTTTGTAAGCAGTAGTGGGAAACCCCAACTGAATTTTTTTCTCTTCCTTTTGCCACAAGATTCAGAGTCCAGTTAGAACACTACAGCACAACAAGGCCCTTCGGCCCACAAGTTGCACCGATCATATCCACATCGACTAGGCCATAGAGCTATTTGTAACTCCCAATCCCATTTAATCCCATGTACTCATCCGGAAGACTCAGCTGCTACTTTGGCAGAGATGAGTTAACTCTGTGTAAATAGAGGAACGTTTAGGTCTGAATGGCTCTGTGCTGCATTTGCACATGAGACCATCAAGGGAAATTCCTGATTCTGTGATTTTAATTAGATTAAATATTTATTACCTATCTTTCTAATCTGCAATTCCCACTAGCATGATATGAAAGGAGAATAACCTGTAAATTGTAAACATGTTTTATATTCTGTCTTCATCAGATAAGCCATTTATGCAGCTGTTCCTATTATAGTTTAGTAGATGATTGACTTATTTTATTTAGAAAACTGCCACTTAATCTTACAATTTAAATGAGACAATTGAGAGCTTTTCTTGAATATGAAAACCGAAGCTGAAATTTTCTAAAATAAGGCATGAATAATGCAGGTCAGTATTTACCTGTAAAAAGAAAGCTAACTTAATGTCTCAATTAAGTCCTCATTTTTGAAAAAGGGTCTTGATCTGGGACTGTTTGCATGTCCTTTTTGAGGCAAGATAATGCAATATCTGCTTCTGAAAGTGCATTTTTTAACATGCACATTACCAAACATTCTATGCCAATTTTTTCCTTAGTCAAAAAAAGCCTGAATTGAAAAAGGAAAGAAGTGGGAGGAAAAAAAAATCAATACAGCCTAAGCTGTTGACAGGCGATGCCTAAATGGTGAGGAGCCTCTGTGCAGAGGGATCTGGGAGTCGTCATGCATAAATCATAGAAAGTTAGCATAGGGGTGTAGCAGATAATAAGAAAGATAAATGAAATTTTGACATTCATTGCTAATGGAATAGAGTATTAAAGTAGGAAAGTGTTGTTGCAATTGTATAGGGCAAAGGTGAGACTGCATCTGGAGTACTGCGCACTATTTTGGTCCCCTTTCGTGAGAAAGAATCCAATGAGATCGGTGCTGCGACCGCAACTGGAATGGTTTTGCATGTAGAATCTACAGATGTAAAGTTTATAATTCCCTCCGTCCAGTTGTTTAACAGTGACAACATTTGAGCCTCAACATGCATGATAATATGCACTAATGTCTTTACAGTAATTAAGTATTTGATTTAAGATGGTATCTTTCGGTTATTCTTAACTTCTGCTCTCCAATATCCCCCCTTTTGGATGCTCTATTCAACCAACTTCTAACAAAGTCAATGATTTGGTACCAATTTCATGAGTTTCAACTTCAGCAACAGTCTCTTCTGAAGCATTTTTATCAAGTGCCTTCTGGAGAACCATACAAGAAAGATTCGTAGACGCTCCCCTATCTGTTCTTCAATTGTCTCTTAAAAGAAAATTAGTCATTTACAGATCCCTGTTGACTGCCTGATCTACTGAAACTTCTCAACAGATTCAGTCATCCTATCCTTAATAATAGACTCTAATCGTCAGGAAATTAATGACAGGCTAGCTGGTCTTTCATCCTACGATTTCCCTCTATCACCTTTATAATTAACTGAGTGACGTGCAAATTTCCAATCTAAATGAATTGCTCCAAATTGAAAGAACTTTGGAGGATTATAGTTTAGGTATCTGCAATGTTCTCTTGTATTATTAAAATCCCAGTATGAAGCTGTCTGATCTGAGGGATTTAGTGCCATTTGAGTCATTTCTTTGTTTGTTGTTTGGCGAGAATCTGATAAGTGGGTAAATTCTACTTTATCTGTAAAGTTTAAAACAGAACTTGGTGGTAAAGTTAAAATGCACCATAAGTAAGTAGATAATTTAATTAAATAGTTATTTAAAACACAAAGGATGGCAGGCAGGTGATACGTCAAGGTTGCAACATATGAGAGTTCCTGGATAACATTGTGAAATGAGGGTTTGCAGTTTGAGGAACTTTGAAGGAATGTCATTGAGCTGGAGGCTGAGTAGCAGAGAGAGGGAAAGAGTCATCTGGACATTTTGTTTCAGGAGATGATTACAACCCTTAAGATAGGGTCTACTGGTTTGCAAAGTGGTCAGGGACAAAAGGATGCGACTATAGTTGAGGTAGGCAAAGGGTCCCACAGGATAAGTGTCAGCCTCTGCAGTTGTCGAGCAGGTTTGATGTTCTTTCAGCTTGTTTGGATAAGAGTGGGGGCTACAGGTTGGATGAGCTGGCTGCGCTTGACAAGGTGATAAGGCAGTTTTTCAAGTGAGGGGAACACGTTAGAACTTAGTGGTGATAGGAGACAATATAATGAGGGGGATTGACACTGTTCTCTGTTCAAGGAGCGAGTCCAGGTAACCGTGTTGCCTATTTGGTAAGAAGTCTGACAACTTCAGGTTTAAGTCCAACCAGTTTATTTGATAGTAACCTCACAAGCTTTCGGGGTTTATCCCTTTGTCAGGTGAGTGGAGAGTTCTGGCCTCAGACAGAGCATATAATACTCTGTGCTATTATATGCTCTGTCTGAGGCCAGAACTCTCCATTCACCTGATGAAGGGACAAACCCCGAAAGCTTATGAGGTTACTATCAAATAAATTGGTTGGACTTAAACCTGGTATTACCAGACTTCTTACTGTGTTTACCTCAGTCCAACGCCAGCATTTCCTATCTGGTGCCAGGATTCAGGACGTCTGCAGAGGGGGAACTTGAGTTGGGAGGAGGAGGATCCAGTGATCATCGTCCATATAGGTAGGATGAAGAAAGAGGTATCGTCAGTACAAGGAGTGGAGACATCAAATTAAGAAGCAAAACCTCAAAGGTAAGAATTAAGCCATGTGCAAATTTGCATAGAACAAACAAGATTAGAAAAATGAATGTGTGGCTCAAACACTGGTGTGCGGAAAGCGAGTTCCGATTGTAGGGCACTGCACCATTACTGGGCAAAGTGGAATCTGTACCATTGAGATGGTCAACAACTGACGTTCTAGCAAGCCAATAACTAGGGAAGCAAAGAGAGGTTTAAACTGAATAGTGGGAGCAAGGAATCAAACGTGGGAAGATGTATGCCAAACTGTAGGACCAAAATGTGTAAGAAAGGTACTAATATGGTAAATGATGAACAAACTGTGGTAGGAAGAGGAAAAGAGTACATCTCTGAGTAAATCTGAAGTAAGGCTAGATGCCACAAAAATAGTTAAATTAAAAGACGCTGTATATAAACGCACAAAGCATCCGAAGCAGAACAGATGATAGTGCAAAAAGAAATGAATAAGTATGACCTGATAGACATTACAGAGACAAGATGACAGGATGAAATAGATTAGGACCTTTAATGTTGAAGGGTATGTGACATTTAAGAAACACAAGAGATTGAGAAAAGATGGAAATTAATGATGGTATTAGCACATTAGAAAGGGATGATCTAAGTTCAGGAAACTGAAATCGATTTTGATTGAAATGAGAAATTATAAAAGCAAGAATTCACTTGTGGGAGTGGCGTACAGGCATTCTAATTGTAACTACATGGTAGGGCAGAGTAGAAAAGAAGAGATAATGGGGGCTTGTCAGAAAGGTATGGCAGTATTCAAATTTAAATAAGGGCAATTATGGGGACATGAAAGCAGAGCCAGCTAAAGTAACATGGTAAATGTGCTTAGAAGGTAGGTCAATGGAGGTTCAGTGGCAGTCATTTAAAGGGGCATTTCAGAATATACAGAATAGATACATTCCGATGAGAGAGGAAGAATAGCAAGAGGAGAGCCTAAAATTACTTCTCTCAAAGGGTTGTGAATGTGGAATTCACTACTGCAGAGTGTGGTAGATGTCTGGACTTTGAGTAAATCTAAGGAAGAGGTGGGGAGCTGGCTTTCAGCTGGCTACTAATATAAAATCTGATAGTAAGAGGTTTTATAGACAGTTAAATAAGAAAAGAGTTGACACACTGAACGTTGGTCTGTAGAAGGTGCATTTGGAGAATTGATGATTAGTGGTGCTATGGAATTAAATAGGTATTTAGCATTGGTCTTCGCTCTAGAGAACACAAGTAACATTCTAAAAATAACTAAATCAGGAAATGGAAGAGAGGAATGAACTCAAGAAAATTAGAATCACCAGAGAAGAGAAGTGGTATTGAGCAAATTGTAGGGATTGTGGGCTGATGTATCCATGGGTCCAGTTGGACTTCAGCCTCTTGAAAAAAATGACTAATGAGAGTTAATGCATTAGTTTTAGTTTTCAAAATTCCTTATATTTGAATCTAAGGAATTCGCTAGATTAGGAGATAGCAAATTTAACACCTATATTTGAACAAGGAACAAAACAGCACCAGAAACAGGCCCAATGAGCCCGCACCTTCACCTCGATGTTCCCACTTCTACCTGTCTACGTTTATAGATCTATGGATTGAAACCAAATTTGAGACAATTTAAGGAGAATTTGTTCTGCCAATTAGCCTAAGAGCACATTTTTGGTATGTGGGAGGAAACCGGATCACCTGGAGTAAACCCATGCAAGCACAGGGAGAATGCGCAAACTCCCACAGATACAGGCCCAAATCCATGTATCCGCACAGCACAGCGATAGTCACTGAACTGTCGTGTTTCCCATCAAATGGTCCAGATCAAGCGTACACTAATGACATGAAGCACTAGGATACTCTCAAAAAAATCCAAGAGCAGCCCTCTCACGACCCATCGCATGTATGCCCCTTGTTAGACAACAAGGCAGACCAAAGTACCTGTAGGATAAAAACAAATACATCAATATCATCCACTATTTACACACTTCCCAGGGACTCCCAAGGCTCATGATCCTATGAAAAAGGGAGACAGAAAGCAGGAAACTACACGCCAGTTAGCTTAACATCTGTCATTAAAAAAAACCCTTGAAGCCGTTATTAAATATGTTATGGCAAGGCACTTGGAAAAATTCAAGCCCATTGAGCAGAGTCAACATGGTTTTGTGAAAGGGAAGTCATGTTCAACCAATTTACTGAAGTTCTTAAAAAGAATCACATGTCATGTGGATAAAGGAGAACCAGTGAAAATAATTAGAATGTATTGTATTTAAATTTCCAAAAGGCATTTGCTATGTTGCCACGTTAAAGGTTATTGCGGAAAATAGAAGTTCATGCTGTAGGGGATAACACTGGCATAGATTGAAGATTGGCATGCTAACAGAAACAGTTGGCATAAATGGTTGTCTTCCTGGTTGACAGGGTACAAGGAGCAGTGTACCACAGGAGTCGTACAGTGGCATACCACTCAATTTACATAAGTGACTTGGATAAAAGGATGAAAGATATGGTTGCCAAATTTGCTAATGATGCAAAAATAGGTAAAGGACATGATTACACGAGTGGGCAAGCACCTAGCAAATGGAGTGTAATACAGGCAAAAGTTAAATTATACATTTTGGCAGGAAGAACAAAAAGCTTATTTAAATGGTGAGAAATTGTAGAGTTCTGAGGTGCAGAGAGATCTGGATGTCTTAGTGCATGAACCACAGAGGGCTAGCATACAGGTACAGCAAGTAAAAGAAAATTAATAGAATACTATTGTTTATTGCAAGAGGATTTAAAAAGTAGGGAGGTTATTCTTCAGTTGTACAAGGTATTGGTGAGACCACATCTGGAATTTTGTGTGCAGTATTGGTTTCATTTAAGGAAGAAAGTAAATGCATTAGAAACAGATCAGGAAAGGTTTGCTTGAATAATATCAGGAATGGCCAGGGTTTCTTATGAGGAAAGATGAGTTTGGGTTTGCATCCCCTAGAGTTGAGAAGAGGCAACTTGAGCGAGTCCTTTAAGACCCTGAGTGATATTGACAGGGTGAATTTGGAGAGGGTGTTTTCTCTTGTTGGAGAATCAAGAACAAGGGGTCACTATTTAAAAATATGAGGTCACTCATTTAAATGGGGATAAGAATGTTTTTCTCTGAAGAGTATGGGTCTCTGGCACTCTTCCTCCAAAGGCAGAGCGACCTAGTTTCTTGATTAACAAGAAAGCTGAAAGGTTAGCAAGGATGGGCTGGAATTTGGAGTTGAGGTTACATTCAGACCAGCTATGATCTTATTGAATGGCAGAGTAGATTGGGTGGCTGGCTCCTGCTCCTAATTCATAGATATGTATGTACACATGTAATTTTGAATCCCAGATTCAATAATGCCTTTGATGTCTGTCATACTAACCCAAGTACATGCAACTTAGATTTGTGTACCTGTGGCAAATCTCTGGATTAGTCATCTGTCCTCAGAACAGACTCTTGTCATGCCTCGCTCTCAGGCTTCGCCATTTACCAAAGCCACACACATTTGAATTAACTCCAGACTACTTTTCTAGAGTACCAACCAACTCCTTAAATACCCTTCATGCCCCTCCACCCTTATCTCCAAGTGTGAAAAACTCCTGGTTGTCTTTAGGCCATGTCCTGCTTGCTTTCCCAACAATTGAAATATCCTTTAATTCTTGATACAGCTCTGAAGCGTGACCCTGTCCGGTTTCCTTTCCATCTCTTCCATCTGTCTGGAGCTCTTTTCAAACTCATCATAAATTCTTAAATTCCCTGAAGACGCTAAATTATTTCAGGCAGCATATTTGTCTCAAGAATCTCTACAGTTTAATAGTGAGCATGTCAAGTTTCCGTGCCTTGTTCTTCAGAATCATGGAAAACATCCAACAACATAGCTGTGGGATTTGAATTAATTGTTTTGCAGAGCATTTTGATCTGTGTATTTTAAAACTAGTGAAGTACTGCAGCGATGGTGCTAGAAGATGAAAGGCAAAGAATATTTACAAATAAAAATTAAATATTCCAGATGCTTTTGGCTGAAAACACGAAACACAAAGGAAGTACTCACCAGGCAGAGAACACCATTTTCAGTTCTGAAAGGTGTTATATCTGATATGCACACTGTCCAGCACTTTTTCAACTTCCTGACCTCCTGAGTACCTCGTATTTTCTGTTTTTGTTTCATACAAGAAGGATATTAGTTGAAGTCTTTTGGTTAAAGTGATTGTTCTCTTCCTGTCTGCCAAGCAAGTCCTGTGATAATGTTGTGAAGCACCTTGTTTTAGTTTTGAAAGTACTTAACACTTTACCAAACCTATTATATAATCAATGTCTCTCTAGTGTGGTGGCTAACGTGTTCGCTTGGCACGTGAAAAGGCTCAGTTTCGAAACCAGGCAGAAACACTGCTTGATCTTTTTTGCTAAGCATGAGCAAAGTCTGCCTAAAGCCTTGAATGCCTTGTTACATTGAAGGTAAGCAAATCATAGAAAGCATAGAAACGCTATAGTGCAGAAAAAGGCCATCTGGCCCATCGAGTCTGTACTGACCACGATCCCACCTAGACCCTACTCCCACATCCCCATACCTTTACCCACTAATCCCTCTAGCCTCTGCATCTCAGAACACTAAGGAGCAATTTTAGCATGGCCAATCAACCTAACCCTCACATCTTTGGACTGTAGGAGGAAACCAGAGCACCCAGAGGAAACCCACACAGACACGAGGAGAATGTGCACACTCCACACAGAAATGACCCAAGCCAAGAATCGAACCCAGGTCACTGGCGCTGTGACACAACAGTGCTAACCACTGTGTGACTGTGCCACCTTTAAGATCTGCTTACGTTGATAATCGCTGGATTCTAACATGGCATGAGGCCACTTATTCCATTGTGTCTATGTAGACTCTTAGAAGGAGCACTCCATTTAATCCCCTTTTCTTATATCACTTGAATTTTTATTGCTTACAAAAGCTGTGATAGATTATACTTCCAGCGCTATTTCTAGAGGGTATTCTATGCCCTAAGAATTTTTAAAAATGATTTGTCCCAGTGCCCTGTTTGAGTTTTTAAAGTGTATTTTATAATGTCACTTAAGGGGGCTTTGGAGAAAATTTATCTGAAAGTCTGTTCATGGACATATTTTTATAATTCCAGTTTTGGACAGGAAGTTGTCTGTGAGACAGAGCAGAGCTGAACTGGTTAAGAAGGGAGTGTTGAAAGAAATTCCTGAACAAGGCAAGTATGATGTGCACAGAATTAAGAGAGGTTTGCTATATTTGGAATTGACAAATACAGTCCAATCAAGTAATGAACTTGGGTTCTCTCCCACTCAAATTCTGTGATTGATTAGCCTTTGTATAGCAATGTATATTGTCATTGGGATTTCTTTAGTCATAACTTCGGAATTGTGAAACTTCCATGACGATTGTCACTTTATCTGTGAAAAGTACCCAGTTTTTTATTTGATTTGTGTCTGGACAAAGTCGATTGGCCATGGTAAATTGTCCTTTAGTACATCAAGGTGTATAGATTAGCAGAGTAAATATGTGGTGTTACGGGGATAGAATGGGGGAAGAGGGCCTGGGTGAGCTTTTCTGTCAGGGAGTCAGTGCGGACCCAATGGGCCAAATTGTTGCCTTCTACACGGTAGGGATTCTATGATAAAGCATTTGGAGCCGCACAGCATCAGGATGAAGTTCACATGGACACAAGCCTGTCAGTGGCACCAATAAGTTGGTAGCAACAAATGAAAACTACAGCCCCATAGGGTAGTATGATTTTTCTTTTTATTTAAACGTAAGCACCTATAATGTTTCGGTGTTAATAGATTGAAGCCTGGTGACAACAGTAGTAGCAGTTCCTTTAACAAATCTGCTGAGGCTTTCACACTTCACGGCTAGAACTGTGAATGCTGCAGATCAGCTGGTAAGTAAAGTTAAATATAGAGTGAGCAAGTGACTTGGTGTGACGTGTTCTCCTGTGACAGATTCCACAGTGTCAGCTTGGCTTGTAAGGAGTTCAGGAGAAACTTCTTTAACCAATAAGTAACTAGAATATGGAAATTGTTGCCACAGTGTGTTTAAGGCAGATAGCATGGATGCATTAAGGAGAAAGTTGGATTTGTACATGAAGAAAGAAAGAATAGAAAGATTCGTTGATGCGGTTCAATGAGTTAGGGCAGGAGGAGGTTCATGTGAAGCATAAATACTCAACCAGTTAGGCTAAATGGCTGATCTCTGTACTATGTGATATAATCTGGAATGCCTGAGAGGATGGCGACAACAGATTCAACAGTAACCTTCAAAGAAAAAAGTATCTATAATATTGAAAAGGAAATATTTGCAGAGATACATAGTAGGACTAATTGGATAGCTTTTCAAAAAGCTGTCATGAGTGTGAATGGCTAAATTACCATCACCTATATTGTAAGCTTCTGTGATATTCTTTAATTGTTGAAGGCTTTGAAACTGTCAGCTAGAATTGGCAACCCTGTTTCAAACTGGTCATGGAAATGTTGACTTTGTAGTTGATAAGTCTCATGTTGCTTTCATTGTGAGTGAGAAGATCTTTTAAGTAATTAAGCTTCTGAAGTCATTTGTACCATGACAATCTAGAATCTAATGATAGTTATAACATAGAAAGGGACCATTCATCCTATCTTGTCAATGCAAGTTCCCTAGGAGACAAACTCAATCCACTCATCTACCCTTTCCCTGCAGCGTTGCAATTTTTTCTCTTCAGGTGTTTATCTGTTTCCCTTGCGAAACCTGCCTCCACCATACATACTCTCAGTCAGTGCACTCTGGATCCTAGCCACTTGCTGTGTTTTTGTTAAAAAAATTTTCCTATAATGTCATTGTTTCTTTTGCGAAACAGCTTAAATTGGTGTCCTCTGATTCTCAATCCTTCTGCCAATGATAACTTTATCTACTTGTCCAAAAGCCTCAGTAATCCGGATATTTTGATGCAATGCGCCATCACATTTACAGCAAAATCTATGTATTACCCCATTCTTGCAGTCATTAAACATAGCAGACGTCATCATGATTTTAGCCACTGTAGAGGCTTGTTAGTGAACCCTCCTTCCATCCACTAGTGGTCCTGTGAAGTGCCTTAGCACATTTTGTGCATTAAACATGCTGTATAAAGCTATTGTTATGTAAAGCCAACTAATGTATTCATAACAGGGAATAGCCACCTTTATTTTATAAAATAAAACGTTACCAAATAGAATTTTGAATGAGTAAATTTTCACCCAAGGCAATGACCTGGCATGCCCTAGGAGTTTCTTTTGAGGAAATTATGATTTTACTTCTTGCATTTTACCAATTGTAATATGTAGCATTTGGGTGCAAAAACAGAGTAAACCTTCTGTTTTCATTTGCAGGATGTGTGCACCACTGCAGGCCAGCATTTATTGCCCATCCCTAATTGCCCTTGAGAAGGTGGTCGTAAGTTGGTGCCTTGAACCATAGCAGTCCCTGAGCTGTAGGTACACAGACACACACACACACAGCTGTTTGGGAGGAATCTCAGGATTTTGACTTGGCATCAGTGAAGGAACAGCAAAGTGTTTTGGTAGAGGGAAGAGGGCAAACTGTTTGCTGGAGGGTCAGTAATTTAAAAAGAGTTAAAGTAGTTGGTAACTGAACCAGAGGGAGATGAATATTTTTGTTTTTTTTACACAAAGGTTATAATGACTTGGAATGCATTGCCTGAGAGGTTAACGAAGTTTCAAAAATATTTCTAAAGGGATTTGGATAAATAATTCAAAAGGATAGATCAAAGAACCAACACAAGCGGTATGGGCCAAATCGTGGGCTACAACATTCTATAAATGTGTGATTAGATTCCGAAGCCAACACGCTATAACTCTTTTCTTCTTCAAGTTTGCGTTCAGTACACTTGCAAAATAATATATTTCCAGTCCTATTTGGCAACATATTCTTTCTCCTGAGCTCTAGTTCCACCTGTTGAAATGATCTGATTGGCTTAATGCCAGCAGTCCCTAATGCCAATGATAAAAGCCATTCTTTCATATTATATGCTGACAAACTGGTAATGGTTCAAAGGCTCTCAGAATTTAAAAAATATACATTCTCAGGATTTCTGGCATTTATTGCCTTTCCCTGGTTGCACCAAGAAGGTGGTGGCGAACCACTGTCTTGAGCCTCTGCAATTGATGCAATGAAGGTGTTCCCCTACAGTGCTCTTAGAGTTGAAGGATTTTTGAACAAATGAAAATGCAGCAGCAATATTTGCCCCAGGTCACAATGCTGTGACTAGAGGTGATGGTACTCCTATGTACCTGCTGCTCTTGTCCTTCCAAATGGTGATGGTTATGAATTTTGAGAAATACTGTTTAAGAAATGAGTTGCTGTAATACTAGTGAAGAAGTTTTAAGAGAAGGAGGAGAAATAGAGTTGCACTTGGAACTGATACATGTTCAGAGTTCACTAGTCAGAAAAATGAAAGTTTTTTGAGATTTTTGCTGGTTGGAGATTCAGTAACTTGAAAGTATCACATTTTTCTAAGGGTGGAAGAGTCAGTTACTGCGGGATATTGGTTTAGGGTGCGAGGGCAAGATTTAAAGGAGATGTACGAGGCAATTTTTTTTTACACAGATGGTGATGTGTGCCTGGAATTCACTGCTGGGGGAGGTAGTGGAAGCAGATATGGTAGTGACTTTTAAGGGGCATTTTGACAAATAATGAATGCAATAGGAATAGAGCAATACGGTCCCTGGAAGGGCAGTTCAGACGGGCAGCATGACCATGCAGGCTTGAAGGGCTGAAGGGCCTATTCCTGTGCTGTAATTTTCTTTGTTCATTGTAAGATTTTCAAATTGATAAAACAGAGTTTGGGAAAAATTTCTTCATGCAGAAAGTTCTATTGCAGATGGATTGTCCATGCAGAAGTAGTGTTGGGAGCAAAATCCATAACTGATTTTAAAAAGGAAATAAATAGTTAAAAATGAAAATTTAAGAAAAATGCAGTAGAAATATGGGACAAAGTGGATAATTTCATAACCATGGCAGCCAAGATGAGCTATAGGGGTTTCTGTGCTGGAAAATATTTTAGTAACGTAGAAACAGGAATAGCCATTTGGCCTATTGAGCCTGCTCCATCGTTATATTGGATTATGCTTGATCATCTACCTCCAGATCACTTCCCCAAGCTAACTCCGTATTGCTTGATGTCATTCATCTCCAGAAATCTATCAATTTTGAGTTTGAACATGCTGAATGCCTAAGCTTCCACAGCCCAGATAGTATGTTCCGAAGATTCACCACGTTCTCTTTAGCTCTGTCTTAAATGGCAAACCCCTTATCCTGAGATTTGTCTCCTTGTTTTCAATTCACCAAACAGGGGGAACATCATATCACATCCACTCCATTGCACGCTTAAGGATTTTCAAAATTTCAGTGGTCATGGCTCATTCTTCAAAACTTAAGGAAATCCCGACCCAGCCTCCCCTAACCCTCCTCATTAAGCAATCGCACCATCCCATGGATTAATATGGTGAAACTCTGATGCACAACCTCTATGGAAAATGTATCCTTATTTAGAGATAGTGACCAAATACCTTGGAGGTCTCACCGAAGCTCTCCACAACTGCGATAAGACTACTTTGTCCCTTCTGATTGTTCATTTGAGTTTTTCTTTTAATTGTGCCACAGTGCAGTGCTTTGGGATGTTTTCTACCTTTAAAAGAGCTAGATAATTGTACCCCATTGAAATAGAATTTGTAGTGACCAGCTGAAGAGGGTTCAAGCAAAAGGGAAGAGGAAGAGACTCAGCAGTTGACGAATGTCCTGGAAATTCCTGCGGACAGATGAAAGGCAGAAAATCAGCTGGAGAGGGATAAATGCTCCCATCTCCCCCTCCACACACTTCGTAAATGAAATGCAGATGGGTTTTATTCTTACCAAAGAATAAAACCTTTATTCTTTTAAAGGATTAAAAAGAATCCTTTTAATTCTTGCTGCAAATAATAATTATTGTCAACTTTGCATTAATTTCGTGCATTACTTTCTGATTCAAATATGATTGTCAACTCTTCAGAAATGTCTTGGAGTCTCTGGCATTAGAAGATTGATCTCCTGCCCATTGCTTTCAGTAACCCTGGAGTAAGATTGTAGGGAATGTTAAAAGCAAAATGACTTCTGTCATTCGTTTTATTAGTTACATATATTTTAGAGGTGAAGAAGGGTGTTTGACTAGCAATAATCCAATCAGTATGATTAAAAGTCTGTATGCTTTCCATTTGACCGTAGAGGGTGGAACACTGTACAGGTCAACATAGTGGGAGCTTGTGGGTGGAGAAGGATAGTCACGTGGTAGTAGCCTGAGAAACATGTCCAACTAGACAAACTTAGATGCATGTTGGTCTCCAAGCTTTAGGTTATCAAAATAGGTGCATCAGTGATCGAATGCAGGCTGAGTCTCTCACTCGACTGAGTGACCATTCTGAGGATGTGGGTGCTGATCAGATCCTGTTTGCAATACCAGCTCCTCCACTGTTAAAGCCAAGGAGAAATCATTGATCCATGGCTTCTTGATGCCAAAAAGAACGTAAAGAATTTCAAAGTAATCTGCTGAGAGGGTCTTGGAACATTTTAAAGAAATTGTTTCAAGCCTTCAAAGAGTCAGTGGTGTGATAGGCTAAAGCACAAAGGTATGAGCAGAATGCAGTGTGACTGGAAAAGATGATGAGCACTGTTACAGTGGAGACTGCCCAAACAGTTAACAATGGCTCTAAGCAGATTATAGAAAGATAAAGACATTGCAAAATGTAAGGCACAGAAGGGAGCTGATAAGTGGGTGTAAACAAATTATCTGCAATGTCTGTTTAGCAAGTGCTTACCACACAGGAATTCTTGTCATACTGCATGAGCAGTGATTTTGAGTGCACAGATTGGTAACAAAATAATTTTCTTACATGTTCCAACTCTCACTTAGGTTTGCATTACTAGTTTGCAGATTGAGATGGTATTAAGCAGTGCCACTGATTGCCTTTAAAAGGATGTACAAGTAAGACTATTCAGCCCATTTTGCCCGTGGTGCCCTTTGAAAGAGTTGCCTAATTAATCACTCCTCTCTTTGCCCATGGCCCTGCAAATTTACACTTCTCATGTATATATTCAATTTTTGTTTCCAAATTACCAAGGAATCTGCTTCCATCAGTCCCTTTTGACCGTGCATTCCAAGTTGAAAACTGCCATATAAAGAAAATTCTGCTCATCTTATCTTTGGTTCTTTTGCCAATTACCTTAAAGTTCCCTGGTTATTGACTGTGTTTGCACAGGAAACAGTTTGTCCCTATCTACTACTCAGTCAAAAACTTACCAAACTTCTATTTCTTCCATTCTTCAGATGGGGAAATTAACAGCAAACCTGCCCAAAACAGTACACTAAAGAATGGGCACACAGTTCCTGTGGGTGAATTGTCTACCTCAACAGAGGCTGAACCAGTAACCAAGGGTGAAAAAAGATTGAGTTTTTCAAAAACTCCACAGGAAGCAGAGGAGAGAGTGAAGATCTCCACTGAGGAACCGCAAAGAATTAAAGGTAAGAAATCAAAACATTTTCTGTTTTCTTTAAAACACTTTGTTTCATCAGGTTTAAACTGTTTTAGTTCAGTGATTAAAACACCCATCTTTACTATTGTACATAATGTATAGAATGATAAGCAAAAGAAAGGCTTGTCTCCCTTTTGTACAATTTAAATGACACCGTATTTGAAAATTAATTTTTTCACTCTTAAAATCTAGTCAATTTCCTCCTTGCTGCATGATCTAATTAAACTATTTCACCCAGATATATTTTTACACACTTCATGTCTGCAAGCCTACAGCGAAATACAATGGCATTGCATGAGGTATTTCAAGTATAATTTATCGTAACGTGCATTTCTTTAATTTTTTTTGGTTGCAGCTTGACTGAATTATAATAAAACCAAATTTGCTGTGCGAGAGCTGGCCATTTGACCCAGTGTGTATCTGTTGGTGCTTGCTATTTCAAAGGGATTGTCTAGCCTTAATTTCCTTACCTTTCCCTTTGCCTTAAAAGTATAAAGGCAGTATAAAGATTTGATTCATTTTAAACTTAACTGACTTGTCAATATATAGAGTCAGTGCATTCACTTGGTATCTGTATTTTACAACATAGAAAAACTACAGCACAAACAAACCCTTAGGCCCACAAGTTGCGCTGAACATGTTCCTACCTACTAGGCCTACCAATAATCCTCAATCTTACTAAGTCCCACATACTTATCCAAAAGTCTCTTAAAAGACCCTATTGGATCTGCCTCCACCACCACCACCACCGGCAGCCGATTCTACACATCCACTGTCCTCTGAGTGAAAAACTTACCCCTGACATCTCCTCTGTACCTACACCACAGCACCCTAAACCTGTGTCCTCTTGTGACAGCCATTTCAGTCGTGGGAAAAAGCTTCTGAGAATCCACTCGATCAATACCTCTCAATATCTTATACAACTCTATCAGGTAATCTCTCATCCTTCGTCTCTCGAAGAAGAAAAGATCGAGCTCTCTCAACCTATTCTCATGAGGCATGCCACCTAATCCAGGCAACATTCTTGTAAATCTCACGTGCACCCTTTCTATAGCTTCCACATCCTGTAATGCGGCAACCAGAACTGAGCACAGTACTCCAAGTGGGGTCTGACCAGGGTCTTATACAGCTGCAGCATTATTTCCTGACTCCTAAACTCAATTCCTCGATTGATGAAGGCCAGTATACCATATGTCTTCTTAACCACATCTTCTACCTGCGAAACTGATTTGAGCATCCTATGAACCCGGACGCCAAGATCCTTCTGATCTTCCATACTGCTAAGAGTCTTATCCTTTAATATTATATTCCGTTATCCCGTTTGACCTGCCAAAATGAATCACCACACATTTACCTGAGTTGAAGTCCATCTGCCACTTCTCCGCCCAGCCTTGCATCCTATCTATGTCTCGTTGTACCTTCTGACATCCCTCCAAACTATCCACAACACCTTCAACCTTTGTCATTGACAAACTTACCAACCCATCCTTCCAGTTCCTCATCCAGGTCATTTATAAAAATCACAAAGAGCAAGGGTACAGAACAGATCCCTGGGGCATTCCATTGGTGACTGACCTCCATACAGAAACAGACCCATCTACAACCATTCTTTGCCTTCTGTGAGCAAACCAGTTCTGGATCCACAAGCAACGTCCCTTGGATCCCATGCCCCCTCACTTTCTCAATAAGCCTTGCACAGGGGACCCTATTGAAGTCCATATAAACCACACGTACTGCTCTTCCTTCATCAAAGTGTTTAGTCACATCTTCCAAAAACTCAACCAGGTTCATTAGGCATAATCTGCCTTTGACAAAACCGTGCTAACTATTTTTGATCATACTGTACCTCTCCAAATGTTCGTAAATCCAGCTTTTTGGGATCTTCTGCATCAACTTAACAACCAATGAGGTTAGACTCACCGGTGGATAATTTCCTGGGCTATCTCTTCTCCCTTTCTTGAATATCTGCAATCCTCCAGAACCTGTCCTGTCTCCATCGATGACGCAAAGATCGTCACCAGAAGCTCTGCAATCTCTCCCCTCGCCTCCCACTTGGGCGGCATGGTAACACACAATGGTTAGCACTGCTGCCTCAGCACCTGGGACTCAGATTCCATTCCGGCCTTGGGTGCCCTTCTATGTGAAAACATCGAAACACAGAAACGTAGAAAATAGTTGCAAGGACAGGTCATTCAGCCCTTCGAGCCTGCACTACCATTCAATATGATCATGTACTTTCAGTATCTCACTCCCCCTTTCTCTCCATATCCCTTAATCCCTTTAGCCACAAGGGTCACATCCAGCTCCCACTTAAACATACCTAACAAACTGGCCCCAACAGCTTTCTCTGGTAGAGAATTCCACAGATTCACAACTCTGAGTGAAGCTAGTCTTCCTCATCTCAGTCCTGAATGGCTTACCCTAAGAATTATACTGTGACCCCTGGTTCTGCACTTCCCCGACATCAGAATCATTCTTCCCACATCTACCCTGTCCGATTCCATCAAGATTTTATGTTTCTTGAGATCGCCTCTCAATCTCTTAAATTCCAATGAGCACAAGTCTAGTTTCTTCAAACATCAGTCCTGCGAATCAGTCTTACGAATCTTTGCTGATCTTCCTTAATAGCAAAAATGCCTTTCCTCAGAAAAGGAGACCGAACTGCACATGATACTGAAGGTGCGGCCTTACCAAGGCCTCGTATAAGTGCACCAAGACATCCTTACACCTATTCTCAAATCCGTCTGCTAAGAAGGCCAGCATGCCATTAGCTTTCCTCACCACCTGCTGTACTTGCATGCGAACCTTCAGCGACTGACTGTTCCACCATAACACCGCTCTTTGGTTCCCTGTTTTCTCTCTCCCTTTATTATAAAATGTGGTTACATTAGCTATCCTCCCATTCACTGGAACTCTTCCAGAGTCTATAGAATGCTGGAACAATGATCACCAATGCATCTGCTATTTTTAGAGCCACATCCTTGAGTACTCTGGGGTGCAGAGCATCAGGCCCTGGGGACTTGTTGGGTTTTAGTCCCAGTAATTTCCCAAATACAATTTCCAGGATAATAAGGATTTCCTTCAGCCCCTCCTTCATGCTAAACCCTTCGTGTCTTAGTATTTCTGGCGTTTGCACATTCTCCTTGTGTCTGCATGACTTTCATCAGGGTGCCCTGGTTTCCTCCCGTAGTCCAGAGATTGCAGGTTAGTTTGATTGGCCATGCCAAATTGCCTCTTAGTGTCATGGGGGCTAACAGGATAAATACATGGGATTCCTGGGATAGGGCATAGGTGAGATTATTGTCTATGTAGGCTTGGTGAGCCACATGGCCTCTTTCTGCACTGTAGGGATTGTATGATTATTATTTGGTTGTTATCCATTGTACTAATGATAGCTGTGCATTGTGTAAGCTATTATCAAGGAATTGAGAAGGCCATCTTGTAATTAGATCATCATAAGCTAAAGCTAGACCTTGTTCAGTGTAATAGATTATATTCTATTGCACTCTATTTTCTGGTATCTAAAAAATAACCATTTTATAAAACTGACAATGTCCACATAAATATTTAATGAATTTTTTTATCTTTCCAGTGTAGTAATTTTGGTAGTTGTTTTCCAGTTTTTAGTGAGTTTTTGAGTTATCAATTTCCTTGTGCTTTTCATTCTTTCATATTGCATCTCCCAGTTTCATGTTTCCTCTGTCTGATGTGCGTTTTCTGCAAATTTTTTTTATATAGCAGAGGCTGCAGATCGACGTCCGATGTCAGGGATGGAACACATACGTGATCACAAACAGGCTTTATTGCCTCCTAAAAGGCACCTATCAGCTCCCACTTTAGAAGCTGGCGAGGGGCAAGTGAAAGATCCTGGAGCCAACTTGACAGCTGCCAAGGACGTTGCTTCCATTGTTTCCTGTTTCTCTACTTCCTGTTCCACTACTACCACCAATACCACTGACTCTTTGGCCACAGCTACAAATACCACCATCATCACCACCACTACCACCACCACCATCACCATCACCAACCCTGCTCCTGCCAAGCAGCCCCCGATTCCACCTCCAAAGCCCAACCGGAATAGCAATCCTTTGTTTGGTAAGTCTCAACGTACCACTGTATGGCATAGTTGACAAAGTAAGCAGCAGGTGGATTTTGACCTTGAAATGGAATGCAATTGCAGATTACCTATGATGAATTGCTTATCCGTTACCATCACAGATGGAGCTCAGTGTGGGCAGTGAAAATTCATAAAGTTTGTGTTGAAGAAAGTCAAATTAGGATATTTATATTTTCTTAATGGTGAAAGGGTGGGAGCTGCGGAGAGGCTAATGAGTTTAAGAATCTATGCATGTAAATCACAAAAAATACATAATTCACCGGTATAAAAGTGATCGGAAGAACTTAAAGGAATGTTGGCTTTTATCTTGGAGGATTGGAATGCACAACTGAGGAAGTGATGTTTCAATTGTACATGATGTGGAGGTGCCGACTTTGGACTGGGGTGGGCACAGTAAGTCTCTCAATATCAAATTATAGTCCAACAGGTTTATTTGGTATTGTGAGCTTTCAGAGCTCTGCTCATTCACCAGGTGAATCTGAAGTGCTCCAAAAGCTCGTACCAAATAAGCCTATTGGACTTCAATAGTACATGGTTTTGATCAGATCCCATCTGGAATTTGGTGAACCAAATTGTTGGAATATATATTAGCATTGAAGAGTGAAAGCAAATGACTTTCATTTACACAGCACTTTTCACATTCTGAGAGCATTCAAAGCACTTTATGGCCAATTACTCTTTATTTGAAGTATAATTACCATTGTAATATATGTGTGGCACAGACTTACCAGAGCTTAAAGGTTTAAATTATAAGCGTAAAGTGCATAAACAAAAGATTTAAGGACAATGTGATTGAATTATTTAAAATGAGTCTGGGATTTGGAAATATACATGGACGTTATTTTCTCTGGCGAGAGCATACAGATGAACAGGGTTTTAGCCTTAAAATTAGGCTGTGGCCACTTAGAAGTGAAACCACTTTCTCATACAAAGGGTAGTTGAAATTCGGAAGTTGCTTCTCCAAAGTGCTTGTGGACGTTTGGGGTCAATTAAAATCCTCTAGGACTGAGATTGGTTAGCTTTTGTCAGGTAAAGGTATCTAGGAATGCAGAACTAACGTAGATAAATGGAGTTGAGGCACAGGTCAGCCATGATCTAATTAAGTGGTGTAACAAAATCAAAAATTAAAAACTTACATTTATCACAGTGACGGTTTAATGCTTGCACAGGAGAAGGCTAAT
Source organism: Sphyrna mokarran (assembly GCA_024679065.1). Taxonomy (NCBI): domain Eukaryota; kingdom Metazoa; phylum Chordata; class Chondrichthyes; order Carcharhiniformes; family Carcharhinidae; genus Sphyrna; species Sphyrna mokarran. The sequence continues at coordinate 19,167,018 of JAGIQG010000024.1, read as the reverse complement.
ATTATAGCAAATGCTTTCAAACTTGTCCAATAACCTTTCCCTATTGCCCTTTGTCCATATATAGCAGCATTACTCACTCTTGAACATCTTGATGCAGTATTACTAATCTGTTGCTCTTCTGATGTCATAAATCTTTTGTCAATATATACATATCTCATGTTAATGTAAAAACCTGAAGCATGATGGTGCGGTTGATTGAAAGTTAACCTGTGTTCTTCTAAGGCAGAGTTAAATGGAAAAGATTTAAGAAAGGAATGTTCAACCTTATACTGAGCATGGTTTGTGCTCAAGTCATAATGCCATATTTAATATTTTCATATATTGATCACAACTGCCTGCCATAGGATATTTTATTCTGTCCAGCTGACCATCACTAAATTAATTGCCTTGCTGTTTGTTTAACACTCAAGGTCTCACAATGCCCTTATCTTATTGGGATGAAGTTTATGTTACTAAGCAATGAGTAGTGGTACAACTCTTAAAGCAGGCAAGTTTTGGAACGCTGACTCAATTTGCAAAATTGTGTTTCAGCGGAACTTAGTCACATCATGGCCCCTGGCCTGGTTGTGCCAGGTAAGCAATCGCCACCAGGGTCTCACAGGAGGATAAGCTTCAACCCACCTGTGGCTGAGCCAAACAACACTACCCAGAATGCATGCGAGAACAAGGAGAGACCACAGCTGCCAATGCAAGTATCAACGTCAGCACATGCACCTACTTCATCGCCAGCATTGCCTTCACGCCCATCTTCTGCTCCAGAACCCGCTCCTCGTCAGTCCCTCCCCCCAAGACCACCAGTCAGAGTTACTCCCCCTGTATTGACATTCAGTCATGCTAATGTGCAGCACGAGAAAGAACCTGACCAACAGCCTCATCCTTCATCTGATGACTGTCCTGAGCTCCTTCCGACTCGCCAATCTCAAGTTCCTTTGCACATAATGATCCAGCAAGCGTTGTGTAGTCCTCGGCCGGTCGTCACTGCAGCTGATGGTTCAAATACAGCAAAGTCATTGCTTTTTGAGACTGCTTTTGAAGACGCTAATAAGAGCCGGGCTTTGCAAGTCACCTTGGAGAAATTAAAATGGTGAGTACTTATGTTATTTGGGATGACTGTTGTTTTAACTTTGTGTCCCTCAAAATAAGCAGTGTTGGGTGATGGAACTATTTTTCTCAGGCACCCAGTGTCAGCTTCCAAGTACACCCAAGCTCATGTTTAATGAATATGTCACTGTCCATTAGTATCTGTGGATGATACTAAGATTGGCAGAGTTGTGGACAGTGATGAACACTGTCAGAGAATGCAGCAAAATATAGATAGGCAGGAACATTGGACAGAGAATGGCTGATGGAATTTAATCCAGACAAGTGCGAGGTGATGCACTTTGGTAAATCCAATTCAGTTGGGTGTTATAAAATAAATGGCAGAACAGTCGGGAGCATAAAGATACAGCGAGATCCTTAAGTGGCAGCACAGGTGGAAAAGGTGGTGAAGAAAGCTTATGGTATGCTTGCCTTCATCGGATGGAGCATTGAGTATAAAAGTTGGCAAATTACGTATAATTGTATAAAACATTGGTTAGGCCACATTTGGAGTACTGTGCCCAATTCTGGTCACTCTATCAGAAAGGCATGGAGGCTTTGGAGAAAGTTCAGGAGAGGTTTACTAGAATGTTGCTTGGTATGAAGGGTATAAGCTATGAAGAGAGCTTAAGTAAACTGGGAATGTTTTCCCTTGAAAATCAAAGGCTGAGAGGACAACCGATAGAAGTTTATAAAATTGAGAGGTATAGATCGGGTGAACAGTTGGAAGCTTTCTCCCAGGGCAAAAAAATGACAATTATAAGAGGGCACATGTTCAAGGTAAGGGGGAAAGGTTCAGTGGAGATGTGCAGGAGAAGTTTTTTCTTACACAGAAGGTGATGGAGACCTCAAATACGTGCTATGTGAGGTGGTTAGGGCAGTTAGTTACATGAGTCACATCTAAAACTTACCTTGATAGGCATATGAATAAACGGGGGAATAGAGGAATATAAGTGGTTGGTTTCGATCAGTAAACATAATCAGCACAGGCTTGGAGGGCCAAAAGGCTTGTTCCTGTGTACAGTACTATTCTTTGTTCCCAAACTCAAAGCATCCCCTTGCTCTTCAAAGAGCCTTTCCCACACCAGCCATACTTCTGCCTCTATGATTGCTAATTGGTGGCAAGCAAGTTCAGGGCTGTTTTGTGCAGTGGATTTGTGGGTATCAGGAAATGGATCTGAAGGCAGTGCATCCAACTCACTTGGGGAAGAAAAAGTATTTGTATTTGCATAAATCTCTAATCATACCATAGGGTCACAGTCAACAAAGCATTTAATGTAGTCATTTGTTATGGAGGACAAATATATCAGCCATTTTGCAAGCAGGAAGATCTCGTGTATAGCAGTGAAATTGATGTTCAGTTAACCCTTTTACAGTATTATTGATAAGGGAGGAATGTTGACCAGCAGTCCCTATTCTTATTTGACATTGATTCTTTCAGTATAACAACCACTAGCTCCACCCCATCCTCCCATCCTCAAACGTGGTAAATCCTGATTGTTACTGCCTTCCAAACCTGAGTTTGAAGCATGTAACAATGAAGAACTAGAGTGCTTAAAATGTAATCTCTACCAGTGAAATAGATGAGGTGAATAGTAAAAATGTGAATTAGGGAAAAATGAATTAAACGCATGATGGAAAAAGAATAGAGTAATATCAGACATACCCAGTTGCCTGTTTCTGTGCTGTACTTGCTATAATTGCCCTTTTGATGCCAAATGTACCCAAATTTCAGTGAGCATTGGTACACCTTTAGCCTTTGTTCATTGTTCTAATTAACCTAAATAATCATTTTTGTGTTGGGATTGGGTGAGCTTTGTAAACTGGCCAGAGTTTATCAGAATGTAGCAAATAGTAGAAGACTAGGTTAAGTTGAATGGTATGTCACAATGCATCACTAGACCTTGGTTGCAGTGAGAAAGTATTCTACAGCAAACATTCACTGAGCTTTGGAAGTTTAAAAGTCCACATAGTTGACAGAGTTGTGCTTCTAAGGATGTAGTTAAGCATATACTAATGATTACCAGAAGGAATGTCTGTCTGCATCATAAACACAACAGTAGTTAACATTTCAGAAGGAAGCCACAGAGGAGCCTGAATCAGAATTTTTTAAGATATATTTAATTCACTTTTAATTTTTGAAAAACTTGGGTGGAAGTCCTTTAAAAAGTAATAAAATTCTGATTTCCGCTAACCTGCAAAGCCATCTTTGTGATCCTTTGCATTTCTATTCCTTTCAGTTTTTATTTCTAATACATGGCTTCTGTGATTTTACTTGCAAGTTTCTCAGCTCAATTTCCCCCACCTCAGAAGGTATTGTCTCTATTCCAGTATATCAATGCCTGATTATCATTCACCCTCCAGTCCCCATTCAGATGACATTATTTGTAGATAAGCCTAGATAGTAAAAATTTGGAGGCATGAGACCTCAGCCTTGCCAGATTCTTTCTTTGGATGCTGAATGTTTGCGCAGGGAGTGCTGAATGGCATTTAGGATAAAGAGCATTGGCTGCCTGAATCCTCCTGAGTGAGGGTTGTCCAGTGTGTGCTTTTCGTCACCTACTGCTGCATCTGCTAAGACTAGCTCAGTAAGAATTCTCACAACACCAGATTAAAGTCCAACAGGTTTAACTTGGTATTGTGAAACTTCTTACCGTATTTATCCCAGTCCAATGCCGATATCTCCACATCAAGACCAGTTCTCACAGCTAGGTAGATTTCTCCATTTTCTCTTCTCTTCCTTCACCTAAAGACACTGACTCATGCTAGGGTAGGCATGCTGGCTGTCTTTATCTGTGTGTCAGCTTTAACAGGCTGTATACCTGTGTCACCAGTGTTAGTCTGAGCTATTTGCCATGGTCCAACAAGTTTATTTGGTAACATAAGCCACAAGCTTGTGACTTGAGCTACCAGATAGACCTGTTGGACTTTAATCTGGTGTTGTGAGATTTCTTACTATGCTTATCCAGTCCAACACCAGCACCTCTACACTAACCATCACCAGAGCATTATCCTGGGCTTCTGGATTATTTATCCAATAGCATTACCACTATGCTGTCTTTGACAGAGGATAGTTTTAAAAAAACCACATTACTGTGAACTTGGAGCCACATGTAGGCCAGACTAAGTAACAATATCAGACTTCCTTCTCAAAAGGACATTGGTGAGGAACCCAGTAGGTTTTTATGAAAATCAATGATAGTTTCTCGGTCACCGTTATAAAGATTAATTTTATATTCCAGATTTGCCAACAGAATTTAAATTCAAGCCCAGAGCTCTAGTGCCAGTTCACATTCTGTAGAACTGCCCTAACTAAAATCTGTTCTGCCAACTAAGCATGAACTAGAAACAGAAAAATGCTGGAAGTATTCAGCAGGTCAAATAGTATCCATGGAGAGAAAAACAAAGCTTGCACCTTGTGTTGGGAGCATTTTCATAGTAGAACTTGTAACAGAATTTAGACAGGAGAGGAGGGATCCTGTCAGCTCATTCCACCGGCACTAGATCTTTAATGAACATGTCTACTTAGTGGTATTTCTCTCTCCTTTTCCCCTACCCTTAAATAAAATTCAAGAAGTATTATTGGTTCTGCTCCCTTCATTGTTCTGAGCAAGACATTCTTTAACATTTCTTTTAAGTTTCCTGATCTCTCCCTTCATTCAAAGACAATTTTAAAGTTATGTCCCTCAGTCACCAGCTCATTGGTCAATGGAAGTGGTTTTGCTCTGACTTAGCAAAGCGTACAATTTTAAGGACCTCCTTCCTACCTTAACCCTTCTGTTTTATTGATGTAAGTCACAGTTTCTTTCATCTGTTCTCGCCCACAATTTTACCTTGGAGAATCTCTTCTTTTTTCATCCTAAAGTAGGGTGAACAAAGCTGAACTCAGTATTTTAGTTGCAGCTTCAGAAGCAATTCGAATAATATAAAAGCAAAAATGCTGTGGATGCTGGAATCTGAAACAGGAACAGAATGCTGGAAAGTCTCAGCAGGCCTAACAGCATTGTGGAGAGAGAATAGAGCCAACGTTTTGAGTCTGGATAACCCTTCAACAGAGCTGATTTTAAGATTTCACCATTTGTTGTAGTCTCCACGATATTCATCCCAAGTTGGATTTCCTTGAATTTCTCTGCATTAACTTTCATACATTCGATCCTTTCGTCAGAGCTGATACGAAGGGCCATCCAGACTCTCAACGTTGGCTTCATTCTCTCCCCACAGATGCTGTCAGACGTGCTGAGATTTTCCAGCATTTTGTTTTTTATGTAAATTCAGCAAGCCTCTTGCTGAAGTGCTTCATAGCTTATGTTTATAAAATCTAACAATGTTTTCAATTGTCCTTCTACTTTAAACTCATCAGTCTTACTACTCTGAGAATGATGCTACTTAGAACAAGGGAATGAGACCTATTGTTCTTGTAGAAGAGTTATTTAATTAGTCGCACTCTTTCTGCTCTTTCCTTGTAGCCCTGCAAATTTCTGCTTTTTCAAATATTAGCCAATTCCCATATCAAAGTTATTATTGAATCTGCTTTTGTTAACCTTTCAGATAGTATATCCAGATCAGCATACTTTATTGCATTAAGAAATTCGCAATATGCCTCTGATCCTTTTGCAAATTATCTTAAATCTAGATCCTCTACTTATTCACAGAATTCCTACAATGCAGAATAGGGCATTTGGCCCATCGAGTTTGCATTGACTCTCAGTATCTTACCCAGGCCCTCTCCCCTGCCCTATCACTGTAACCTCACATGTTTACCATCCGTCTAAATCATGTCTTGGGAATTTGGCATGGCCAATCCACTTAACCTTCACGTCTTTAGATTGTGGGAGAAAACTGGAGCACCCAGAAGAAACCAACACAGGCACAGGGAGAACATCTAAACTCCATAAAGACAGGTACACAAGGCTGAATCGAACCAGATCCCTGGTAGTGAGTGGCAGCAGTGCTAACCACCGCGCTGCCCCACGGTGACCCTCCTGAATTAATAGTCTCTCCCTATTGTTCAGCCTATCAAAATTCCTTATAATTTTCTTTTTAAAGTTATAGTCTCCACAATATTATTCATCCCAAGATGGATTTCCCTGTACTTTTTTGCATTAAATTTCACGTGATTGATCCCTCGCGCACATGCTCTCTCTTTATCCAATCTACTAATTTCTCCATGTCTCGCTGGCGCCACTCACAGTTTGATTCTCAGTTAACCACATTCAATATTCTTGGGCTGTCTGCATTTCGTATTGTGCAATGTATAATGTTTTCCACAGATAGGTGTTGCTGGTACTTTCATTAAGTAAGTAACCCCCTTTCATACAACCTGATTACCTAGCCCCTCTGATGAAGAGAACACTGAGGATGAGGAAGAGGAGGAGGAAGAGCAGAGGCCCGAGAAACAAGACTACCCACCACTTGTTTCATCAGTTGTCATCATTCCAGAACTCGTGAGGCAGGATGAAGACGTAAGCGACTCGGATGATGATGGTCCAGTACTATACAAGGATGACTACGATGAGGATGAGGAAGATGATCAACCCAGTATGTGTTTATATTCATTAAATTAAAATATGTACACTTTGGTGATAATGCTATTTGCAGATCATTTGATAATCTATTGTTTGTCGAGGAGGATTGGAAGTCACAGTTGCATATGTCCAAATGAGAATTTACCAATCCTGTCTACCCTGAGCATCAAGACCAGAGATTGGTATTTCATGATCTTGCCTTTATAACTACAGGTACTTAACCTACTGCATACTTACAATGTTGTTGTACACTTTGTAATTTGATTGGAATTTAATTTCACCCTTTTCCACAAAAATTAAAAATGAGGAGCTTTGTTTAGCTATGAAATCATTTGGAAGAAAAAGGAAATATCTTATTTCATGTTCTGTAAAAACTTTTCCAAACTTCTGTTTAGGTTCATTGGCCAATAAAGTAAAGCGGAAAGACACTTTGGCCCTTAAATTGAGCAATAGACCTACAAAGCAGGAACTTATAGAGAAGAATATCCTACCTCGTCAGTCTGATCAGGAAAGACTGGAGATTCGACAGCAGATTGGAACAGCGTTGATCAGGTAGGTCATCCTGAAAATGCACAGCAGATTTCTCAATCCTAGAGACAACATTGCTTTGCCTCTTAAACTTAACTTATTAATATTTGCTGCTTATACATTGGTGCAGTAGTCATACGACTTTGATAGTGAGCAAGCTTCACTGCCTAATAGAGCATCAGCAATGGTTCAGTTGCTAGCACCTATTCCTCCAAGTTAGATGGATGTGAGTTCAAATCCCAAATCAGGGACTTGAACACAGAATGTCTAGGCTAGCACTTAAATGCAGCACTGAGATACTGTTACCCAATCAGAAGCTCCATTGTTTAGATGAGACATTACGCTGAGGACCTATTCGTTCTCTCGGGCAGACATATAAAATTCTGTGGTACTATGTGAAGAAAAGCAGCTTTTGGCCATTATTTATCCCTCAACCAACATCACTTCAAAGAAACATCTGGTTTGTATCATGTGCTGTTTGTGAGATCTTGCCAAGCTCAGATTAGCTTCTGTGTTTCCCTACACCACAATCGTGGGACGTGAAGAGTACTTCCGAAAACTCTTTACTGCCAAATGAAACCCTGAGACCATGAAAAATGCTGTATGAATACAAATTCTTATGATATTGTTGGTTGTACATGGCCTTTGAGACTGATTCTAGAGAGGGCCAATTAGTGTTTGCACTCCTGTGTTGACTGTATTAGGTGTATGGTGGGCTTTGGTTGTGCTTCCAATTGTGACCATTGCATACAACGATGTTCTGGTTCACTGCTGGCAGTTGATTGACATCTCAACAATACCTCTACACTGATTGTACACCATGTGGACTGAAGAATAAATTTTCCAATATGGTGATATTTAACGAATGTCATTATATGTGGTGTTTATGCCATGACCCTTCTCGCTCACATATTGCTGTTTGACATCCAGAAAGATAAATGCATGGTCAATAAGGGCGATTATATGTAGGTGGGTAAATTCCAGACACCATGTAATGACCAGTGTGTACCATAGCCTCACAGACTAGTCAATCTTGGGTTCAGTTCCCAGGTTGTGCTGAACACTAACCATAGTGGCAGAAGTTTAAAAAGCAAAGCACCTCTGCATGCTAAGTCATCTTGCTTTTGGAGGAAGCTAGTTGTTAGAAACCTAAACTTCAGACAGAGCTGTCACCTGAAGTAATTTATCCTCTTCCATTTTAACAGGCGTCTGAGTCAAAGGCCAACTGCGGAAGAGCTGGAGCAAAGGAATATCCTTAAAAGTTAGTACATCTTATATCATGAAATGCTAATTTAGTTCACATTGTAGTGAGAAGGACATTGATGTGGTTTTACCCACGACTGGTTGTTTTTGACATGCTGGTGTTGAAACAGACATAAGCTGTTGGAGACACATTGAGGGATAGCAAGTAGACTGAAATTTTGAAATTACAGGCTGAGCTATTTATTGCATGATTGTTGAATATTATTTTGTAAACAGCAATATTCTTTAGCTTGGATGTGTAAAGCCAACTACACAAAGTATTGAGGTTTTTTTAAACCCGGTTCAGACATTGTTCTCTTGTCTTTCTACTGAATCAGTATAGAATTATCTCCAATACTAAAATGGCGAACTTCAAGAAAGAATATTAACACAAACAAACAAACATACAAAAAATTGCATAGAGGAGACGCGCTGTTGAAGATTAAAATTAGCCTTTCCCAACCAAAATTTCTAACTTCATTTGCGCTTTTATACCAAAAGAAATGAAAACGCAATACTGGTTAGGAAAATTACAGACAGCTATCCTATAAAAGTAACAACTTGCTTTTATAAGAATTATTTACATACTGTAAGAAATCTCAAAAATATCACAAAAAGGAAAAGAGGGATATGGTGGACGACATGCAAGGGAGAAAGAGGAGAGGGCTAGCTTAGGGATGCAAAAATATGATCAAAAGGGATGATTTTTGGAAGGAGTAAGAATTGGTGAGGAAGAGGAAAGCCGGTATAGAGTTTCTATACCCTCTTTTCCTTTTTGTGACATTTTTGAGATTTCTTACAGTATGTAAATAATTCTTATAAAAGCAAGTTGTTACTTTTATAGGATAGCTGTCTGTAATTTTCCTAACCAGTATTGCGTTTTCATTTCTTTTGGTATAAAAGCGCAAATGAAGTTAGAAATTTTGGTTGGGAAAGGCTAATTTTAATCTTCAACAGCGCGTCTCCTCTATGCAATTTTTTGTATGTTTGTTTGTTTGTGTTAATATTCTTTCTTGAAGTTTGCCATTTTAGTATTGGAGATAATTCTATACTGATTCAGTAGAAAGGGCAGAAGTCTTTCCTTGGATTGGTACAGTGTTGTTAATCAATGTACTAAAAAAGAAAGTTGACTACTACTTTCATTAGCTCATGTACTGATTAAATAACATCCTTACTCTACAGATAAAGATGAGGAACAACATGAGGCAGAGAAACGAGAGATCAAGAGACGGCTTACCAGAAAGGTACTGAAGTAGACCTTTTGTAACTTGTTGCATAAAAGTCTGTTTTAGAAATCGGTGTACTAACCCTCCAGGCCTAGTGACTGGCCCTTGTATATCCAATCTGGGAACTGAGAAATTTAAATTGACAGCACTTCTCTCAATGCTGCGCTGTTGAGTTTTGTGCAGGGCTGGCCTTTCTCATCCCAGTCCTTTCTTGTGCCTTTCTAATTATGTTTATATCAGTTTTATTCAAATACTCAATTGAAGAATTCTGGAGAAAGTCACATCGGCAAATGTTACATGATAGAAAAACATTTTTCAAATGACTGTGGATCTTCAAGGCAAGTATAAATGTTTTTGTAACTTGTAATATCTGATTACTTTAGCTCAGTCAAAGACCCACAGTAGCAGAGCTTCAGGCTAGAAAAATCCTGCGCTTCCACGAATACGTTGAAGTAACGGACGCCCATGATTATGATCGACGTGCAGACAAACCATGGACTAAATTAACACCAGCAGATAAGGTGGGGGAGTGTTTGTGGCAATGAGTTGGCTGTGATCTTGTCTTCATATAAATGACTGCTTTCTTCAATTAATTAGGATTCATATTAACTGTTACTTGGATTAATGGGAAGTGTAATGGAGGCTGTTGGGGCAAATCTCATTTTACTTCAACTCTGATGGATTCATTGGATCAATGTTCTTTACCAAATTTAGAGAAACCCAACTTATACACTAAAGAAATAGACACCTTTGTACTTGGAAATATCAAATACATTGACGATTCATATCCTAATTCCTTGTATTTCACAATCTTTTGAGATCCTATAATTCCTTAATGTGCTGTACTTTTGTTCAGTTTGAAATTTAGTACACCAATAATTAGCTTTCCCTTGTGTGAATGAGTACTGACAATCTTTTTATCACTCTCCAGGTACTGAAGGGTCAGGCTGGCTTTGCGGGGGTCAGCATTTCCTTATTGCTTCAGGCTTTTCTCGCACTCCATCTGCTCATCCTGAATTATTAACATGTTTTGCAGACATGTTGGCATCATGCCCTTTTATTACATTCCATTTGAGATTTCTGCTCACTGCACTTGAAGCTCCCTGATAGTAATGGTCACTTTGCAATTGAAATAGGGGAAAGAAGAGCTGTACAATTATGCATTGGCCTCTCTTGGTTTCATTCTTTGTGTTCTTTGGACTGATTGTTGCAAGTCTGTTGCTGGTCATGTAGGTACAGACTATTTGAAATAATGAGTTAAGAACATTGTGCAAGAAGTGGTGCTAAAGCAAATAATTTTTCTTATAATTCATAATACCAATATACAAATTACTTTAAAATAACTTCATTGACCCTTGAATTTTGTGATAGCAAGTTCCACATTCTAACCACTCTCCAGGTAAAGGAGTTTCCATGAAATTTCCTATTTGATTTGTTAGCAACTATCTTATATTTTATGGCCCCTAGTTTTGGCCTTCTCACAAATACTAACATCTTGTCTCGGTTGACCCCCTCAAATCCCTTCCTAATTTTCAAGACCCCTATTCTGACTGGATCATCCTTTGGAATTTTTTAATCATTTGCCTTCCCATTTTCTTTTGGGATAAAAAATTGCCCCATTCTTTCATAAACTCTTCACTATACTCGAATGATGGCGATCACTCAGAAATAGGACTGACAACAGATAATCTATTCTTGCAGTACCTGCTCCTTGCTTTAGGGGGAGCGCCTTTTGCTGCAGAGTGCATACAGATGCTAGTACAGTACCAGGTGCATTGTTTTTTAAATTGAATTGTTGAAGTGAATAATTGCTGTGCCACCTTTGTGATACAATGATTCAGAGCACATCTACGTACTTGTTTCAAACCCTTCTGTTATACCCTTACAGGCAGCGATACGAAAAGAACTAAATGAATTCAAAAGTACAGAGATGGAGGTGCATGAAGAAAGCAGAATGTATACAAGGTAAAATCTATTTTAATTCCAGAAATGAACTCTGTTGTTGCTGCTTTGTGCATCTATTAGCGTTGTAAAGTTTGCACCCTAATATGTCGAGAATGATTAAATAGTCGGCCAAGAGAATAGACCCAGCAACAGTGGCAGCACAGTGGCATACTATCAAAATTGATTTGCCCTGAGTGTCCTCAATATTGACTCCAGACCCCTTAAAGTTTTGTGGCATCAGATCAGACATGTGCATGGAAATATTCCCCCCCCAACCACCCCAACTGATGAATCAGTACTCTATGTTGAACACCAATGGGAAGAAATACTGAGGGTAACGAGGGCACATAGTATACTCTAAGTGGTGAACTTTGATGTCCATCACCAAGAATGACTTGTGGCCAAATTCTAATGGATGTAGTTGCCAGAGTGGATCTGGGAACAGAGGAAAACCTACTTGACCTCATCTCACCAACCAACCTGTTCAAGATGGTCTTGGCAGGAGTGGCTACTCCGCGGTCCTTGTGGAAACAAAGTTCTCTCTTCACACTGAAGATACTCTGCATCAACCTAGACAATATTCTGACTTGGGTTATTAAATGATAGGGACTGTTTGCGTACTCCATTGACAGGTAATGACATCTCCAACAAGGAAAAAGCTAATTATCTTCTCTTGACATTCATTCCATAGAATCCTTACATTGCAGGAGGAGCCTATTGGCCCATCGACTCTCCAAAAGAGAGTTCTACTAAGGCCCATTTTCCCGCTCTATTCTTGTAGCCCTGCACATTGATCACGGCTGATGCCCATAACCTGCACATCTATTTGAATACTAAGGGGCGGTTTAGCATGACCAATTAACCTATCCTGTATACATATCCTTCATTGTGGAAGGAAACCAGAAAACCTGGAGGAAGCCTGTTTAGATGTGGGAGAGCGTGCAAGTCCCGCATCACACAAGGCTGGAATCAAATCCTGGTCTTTGGCATTGTGAGGCAGCAGAGCTAACTAGTGTGCTGTTGTGTTACCTGGTGATACCATTGCTGAATCCCCCACTATCACGATCCAAGGGCTCACCATTGACCAATCATATAAATATTGTGGCTGCAAGAGCAGGTCAGAGGTTGAAATTTCTGTGATGAGTAACTTATCTCCCAACTTATCTTCAAAGCTCATTTTGAAGAGTGGTTGTCAAGCTAGGCAAGTATCCTTGTGCACCACAGTGAGATTCCAAAAGCAGTAATGAGGGAAATGATCAGATTATTTGTTTTTAATAAAGAACAAATGTTGGCCAGGACACTAGAGAATCTGCCTCGCTCCTCTTTGAAATAGCACCAAGGAACCACTTTGGCCTTGGTTGAGTATCTTATTGAAAATATAGCATCTCTAATAATGCAGGGCTCCCTAAACATGGCACTTAACCATAGTGTAGATGAGCTCATGTCTTAAATAGGGCATCTCTCAACCTTCTGACTTGGAAGTGAATGTTACTGACTGAACCAAAGCTGTAAGGGAAACAAAATAAGGATTGTGTTTAAATAAAATCATCAAGTCATTCTTGTTTTTAACCCTTATTTATGTTCTATAGGTTCCATCGACCATAAGAACGTGTACAGATGCAGACGGAAATCTAGCTACACAGTATGGGGATAAAGTCTATCCCTGAGTACTGTACATGAAGCCGTGTTGTACTGACAGTTGTGTACAATATATTCAATACACTTTCGATGAACCTGGTGCCATGGAGAGAAAAGTTAATACTTGATAACCGTATCATATGTAAATCCTGCTTTCATCAATTAACAAATCCTCAAAATGGAGGTTCCCCTTGATCGTATCTGTCTCTGCACCTCCAGATTTATACAATACTGCAGCCGGTTTGAAATCACAGCGCCAAAAAAACTTTGAGCTGTTGGAATTGTGTGCTTGGGAACGGTTGTATTTCTCTTGTGCTTTAACTGGAGCTGGAAAGTATAAGTCTGTGTATGCGGACTAAGGTTGGATTCCCCTCCTCCTACTCACCACATCCTTTGGGCCCCTACCACGTATGATGGCTTTGCTTGGACATGTCGATGGGAGGTTGCTCTTGGTCAGTGTGATCTTTGGTCCAAGAATAGCTGTCCCAGACCTCCATTTCTGCAATGTCTTTGTATCCACGGTTAATCCTGTAGCCTTGAGTTGCTAGTTTTTCCAGTGGGAAATTGAGATTCCTGGGACAACTTCAGCAGAAGACTGAGTTTTATTTTTCATGTGACCAATTTCATATAAGTCCATTTCTTGCCTCTCACTCCTGTTCTTTAAATTTAAAAGTGCTGTTTTCACTGAAGCAGGCCTCTATTGAAAAAGTATTGCAGCACCTGGAGTCTTTTACTTTCCATCTGAAAGACACAACAGTTCTGTGGGGGAGAAAACGTATTCCTTTATACAAAATCAGGGATTGGTTTGTACTGGACTACTGATCATGCCCCTGTGGGAGAAATGCCTCACTCTCAACTGCTGTATAAAACATTGGTTTAGATTGAGTCAGTATGTGTACATTTGTCTTCCTGTTTAATTAATTATTAAATAAAAGTATTATGTGACTTTTTAAAAAAAAAACAAATCAGAATACACTTAAAACACTACTTGGGGTGAATTCCTTCTCAAACAAACAAATATACATTTGCTTGAAATTCTATTTCCTAGACATTTTAAGTTGCCTTAATTAGCGAATTTATTTTCTCATTCTCAAGGTTGATAGCATGTAACAGGCAGATTTGGCAGGAGAGATCATGATTTGTTATGTTTTTTATTAAAATCTTTCTCTCTGGTATTTTCACTGATTATCAAGCAATAGATTTCCAAATTTTATATTGATTTGGACAGGTCAGTGAATTCTGGTTGTGTTTCGTGGTGGAATGTGCTGGCTGACTGACTTGCAGGATTTGTCTTTACTTAGAGTGAGGCACTTGTTCTGTTTTATTTTTAATATTCTCCAGACAGCATTATTATAAGGCTGTTGAATATGAACAGACCAGCGAGCCTGTCTTGCTTAACTACACTCTTAATCATACTTCAGTTTCCAGGCAGACTTTTTCACCATTCTCTATTATATCCAACTAAAATATATGCTCTTTGTTTGTATTTGCGTTTTAACATGGGAAGGACATAAAATCAAAATACTTGTCACTGCATTGAAGCAAAGAGCAGGCCAGGCACTCTGACATTAAGCATCTATTCATTTAGTGATGGACAATATTTGATTCTGTTACCATGCTCATAACATAGATTGAACGGTACCTGTTATGCATCACCATTCTTGTTTTCTTCTGCTTTCTGTCCTTCACAGTCCATTAAAGATAAGGAGGAACTGGAGACAATAGATAAATTTCAAAAAGCATGAACATTTTGGCTCGCTTGCTGTCGAACCATAGTGAGCCTTGACATTTCTGTTTGTGTTGCATGTCATTATTGGTCGATCAGATCAATAATACACATAGGAATGTGCCTCCCTGATAACAGCCGAATGAGATCCCTAGTAAATTTTTGGTTAACACGCCAGTTTGGTGTTAATACTGAGCCATACAGGCTGGAAAGATCTCCAGTTTGAAATCTGCCCCATGCTATTTCAACCAATATCTCATCACTTGGACATTGCAGTGTCCCTGGGCTGAGGAGGAAATTCAGGCAGGGTTCCCACTCCTGATTGCTGTTTGTAGCTCTTGCAGCTAATGCATGTCGGAAAGAATCGTGCTGGGTCATTGAAGGGCCTGCCAAAGTTCTCACTAGGTTTGCACTTGAAGAATCGCCAAATTTGGCGACAGGGTGATGGGTTGGGGGGGAGATAATACTAGACGATTTAATGTGCCCTCCTTCATGAGTCACTGCAAGAAAGAAGAAAGGAGAGCAAATTAAATCATTTACAGGGCAAGAACATAAGGGTGCTACTACACACTGGAGATTTCGGGCATTCTACACTGCTAAGAATCTAATTTAGTATTTTTATTTTGTTTAAACCAGCACATACAATGTGACAGGGATTTAAGGACAGCCCCCTCCTCCCCCTTCCCCTTTTTAGAAAAGAGAATTATTGCACATGTATGTAATGTTTTAGAAAAGTATGTTAATACGTTCCCTTTTTGTAAGGTGTTGGGTATTTTAAAAAAGTCTTCCTTGTACCTTTCTCTCTGGTTCAGCTCGAGAATTTACTTGTTTGGTCCCACATCACAGTGGTACTGTTTTGAGGGGGATCCGGTGTGTCCAGACTGTCCACTCAATGATTTCCCCCCTCAATTATAAAATGCAGCTGCACCAAGAGGAAGGTTAAAAAGACGTTGTTAAAATCCAGCCTGTATTGGGAATTTTCTTTTTAAACGAAAGACACACATTGATTTTTTTTTTGCAGTCTGTATAGTTGATGTATGTACATTTTCATGAGTTGTAAATAATTGAACATTACTTATATTGTTTTTGGTGTATTTTGTTCTCATTCAGTGCTGCTTTCTTTTATTAAAAAAAAGTAGATTCCTACTGATTATAGATCAGTTGAATTTTTTAAAAAATCAAATGTACACAAAAATTCTCTTCCTCAGTCCAGTTACTCAGGGCCCTTAGTTTTTGTTGAACAAATCACTCTCAGCGTAAAGGGACATTGAGCATTAAAGGGAGATGTCTCTGGATAGGTCAATTGAGGCAAAAATCGCTTAGAAGGCAATTGGATGCTGTGAGCAGAGAATGTTTTTTTTTCTGGATACGTGAACCAAGTTGGATCTAATATCCATTTAGCAATCCCATCGTCAAAGTTTTTCAAAGGTTTTTTTCTAATCCAAAAATGGTGGAATTTGAAGTCTCTGGTGTCTAAACCATCACATCAATAGCTTGCAGGCAAAAGATGAAGGAAGCCTAGAAGTGAAAGAGCTAAGGTGACATGGCCTTATGCCACATGTCATTTTTCACTCACTCTTGGGGTCTGATTTAAGTTAGTTAGTTCATTCTGTTCAGTGCAGTCCTAACAAAGATTGTGCGACCAGTGAGGCTATTCAGTTCTGTTCCACTTCATTGTCCAAATGAAAATTAAGTTCTGGTACATTGTTCAAAAAATATCACCCAGATCTAGCTTTAATGAAGAACTATTTCAATTTATTAAAATAATCAGAGTCCCACCCTGAGTGCAAACCCTTGCCCAGATCAAAGTCCTGTTAAAAGTTCTTGCAAATAAATTCAGGTAGGTGAGTATTAATTTTGTGCCTGTAATTCTATTTATTGTAATCTCATTACTTACTGGAGTTTACTTAAATTCTCAAGCTATAGGACCTTCTCTAGAATCCAATTCATCTCATGAATAGGAATAAGATATTTTTGGTACCTGTAGCTATTTGCAAAATGTGTCATATGCATCGGAATTTAAGTGCAAGTATTTCCCTCTTAGTCATTGTAACAGTTGACCTTTTTTGAGATAGTGTGTGTGTGTGTGGGTGTTGTCCTAGATTAAAAGAGGCTCTTACTATATGTTAACCTGGATAGCCTATTACTAGTTCAGAGATTACTTACAGCATACCTGGGTTGGTATTTTATTCTTCAAATGTAAACCAGAGACTGTAACAATTTGGATTATTGATGCTATTTTATACCATAGCACACTTTGGAGAGATCTGACCGACTGGCACTGAAATAAAGGTTATATTCATTTGTTGTGTACATTTAATTTTTTTGAAATTTAACCTATGTTAACTCAACTGGAGAAACAAATTTGTAAAAACCCTTTGCAACAACGGCCAGAATTGTTCATGAGCAGGCGACCAACAAGTGTATTTAATTTTATTTTGCGCTTATCCCCTTGTCTGTGCACAGCTGATAACTTGCCACCGCATTGCCTCCCTCCACCAGTCGTTGCTGCATTGTGAATAACTGGCAGGTGGTGGGTATTCATGGGATATAGGTGACTCATTTGTCTTGACTTACAAATTTTAATAGACACCCCGCCCCCAGTTACTTGAGGGGACAGTGAGGTGCACTTTCAGGTCACCTGAGAATGACCAAATTTTGTCTTGATAAAGACAATGGAGCCTTGGGATTTTCTGTTTACTCACTGACTCTACTGTGCTGTGAAGCCAGCATCTTTGCTTTCCTTAAAAAGCTATGAATAGATGTCCCAGTGATTTGCTGAGCTCCCTCCTCAGTCTTGAACTCTTGCACAGCAGAGTCCTCCAAAATTTTGCCCCATTGGTTTCTGATCGGGCAGCAGTCCTTGCCACATCTGTACAAAAGGAGAGAGGGAGAAAAAAAACGAGCCAGGATCCCAACTGCCAACAAGTGTAATCCAGTGACATTGGACAATGTGTGTGTGAACATGCACTCACCTCCAATGTCAAGTGACCTTCTCAGACTCATTCTCCTAGACCTGCCCATGAAGCATGGCTATTGAGCTGAGTTATCAAGGGAATAGTTTGGACCCATAGAGCCACATACCTGTGGGAATCAGTGCCTACAGGAAAAGGGAAGGGTAAAGGGATTTTATTATTTTAAAAAATCATGTTGCAAATATGCAACAGTGAATGACAGGAAAATAACTCAGGTTTTTAAGTAGTTTCCTTGGTTTTATTTAATATTTCTGGTCTGTTGCTAGCTGTCCATCTGGAGATCAGAGGACAGTTCTGATTTGGAAAGGGTTTGGCATGCCACCTAATGGCCTTGTTAATTGGCTTCTGTACAATGAAACCAACGTGGTGGATTCAACGTTGTTATTTTTGTAGCCCTGCTTTTAATGTTTTAAATGGAAAAAACACAAGTGTGTCATGTCTACTCCCATATGTGATTTTTTTTTCCCTTGTTGCTTTTCTCATTTGTTTAAGGGAGAGGTGCCTTAACATACTGGGTTTTCTCATACATTTCTCATTCCAGACATGACATTTTTAAATCCTGAATAAAACTACAATCATACCTTTCTCTGTTGCTGTGCTGTCAATTATTTGTGACTTTTATTAATCCATAAGTCAGAAGATTTTCCTGGACTGCAGTTTGTTTTTAATATAAAACCTGTATTTTTATTTTGATTACTAGTTCTGTTGCTGTGATGAAGGAGCTGAGTTTAGCAGTACAACTGCTGGAAGGTAGTTCAGTCTACCAGAATCCAAATGAAAATGAGTAAAGTTCTTTAAATTTTATGTATTAGTATCACAAATAGACTTAAGTTAACACTGCAATAAAGTTACTGTGAAAATCCCCTAGTTACCATGCTCCAGCGCCTGTTCGGGTACACTGAAGAGGAATTTAGCATGGTCAGTGCACCCAATCAGTGTCTTTTATACTGTGGGAGGAAACCGGAGCATCTGAGGAAATGCATGCAGAAATGGGGAGAACGTGCAGACCAAACGGGTATTGAACCTGAGTACCAACATTATGAAGTGACATTTCTTTGACACAAGGTGAGCAGATTGTTTAGATTGAAATACTTCACATTGACAGTTGTGCATGTAGAGCTAACTGTGCAGTGTCGAGGGTGCCAGTGTTGCAAAACATTGGAAGTAAAAGAAGAATAAAAAGGAACAAAATCTTATTTTTATAAAGCCTTTCATAACCTCAGGATATCCCAAAGAGCTTCACAGTCAACAAAGTATTCCTGAAATGTAGTTTCAAGTGTGGTTAGTGCTCTGAAAACTTGTGATTCCAAATAAATCTGTTGGACTTTAATCTGATGTTATAAAACTTCTAATGTCAAATGAGGTAGTTAATTTGCAAACAATAATTTCCCACAATTTAAATGAGCTATGATGATATTGGTTGAGGACTAAATATTGGTCAGGACATTGGGAAAAGCTCCTATGCTTCTTTGGAATTGTGCTATGGGATCTTTTACATTGATATATAATCTCATCAGAAAGTAGAAGTTGCAAAGACCTGATGGACTGAACAACTCCCTTCTGTGATGTAAAGTTCTATCATTCTAGGCAAGTTGTCATTGGTGACAGTTGTGCTCTAGAGAAAGTTTGAGTAAACTGAGGAATCTGGATTAATGTAAGATGTTTCTCAGACCTCATCATTGTGCTTGTAAGTTGGCATCATTGATAGCCCTGTCACAAGAAGATAAGAAATAGAAGCAGAAGAGCATAGAGATGGTCGAGCCTGCTTCGCCATGCATTACAATCATGGCTAATCTTGAGATTCAACTGCATTTTCCCATTCATTCCCCACATTCTTTGATTATTACACCAAAAGTTTGTCCATCCAAGCCTTCAATCTGTTCAATGATGGAGCATTGTGGCCATCTGGAGTAGAAACTGCAAAGATTCACAATCCTTTGAAAAAAATTTCATCCCACCTTACTCCTAAATGATTGACCATTTATCCTGCCCTGCCCTCGTGTTCTACATTTTGCAGCCTGTAGAAACAACCTCAATGTGTCTACTCTATCAAACCCTTTCAGAATATTGTGGGTTTCAATGAGATCACATTCTAAGTACCAGAGAGTACAGGCCCAATTTCCTCAGCCTTTCTCTAACCTTCCCATCTTATAAACCAATCTTGTGGTGTACTAGCTCCAATACAAGTGTATCCTTAAAATATGGAGAGCAAACTGTATGCTATTCTACATGATCTCACCAAAGTTCTGTACCCTTACACTTGTACTCACATCTCTTTGCAATAAAGCCAAATATGCCATTTACCTTTCTGTATGCTAACTTGATACCCCAAGTCTATCCACATCTGTAAGGCACACATCAGGAGTGTGATGGAATGCTTTCCACTTGTCTGGATGTGTAGCACCAATAACACAAGAATGGGACTCCAAAAGAGTCACATTGGATTTGAAACAACTCTGATTCTTTTCTCCACAGTTGCTGCCAGACCTGCTTAGTTTTTTGAGCACTTTGCCTTTTTATTCCTCAGAATATTAGCCTGGGCCTCTGGGTTACCAGTGTATTATCATTAGTGGAGATAGTGACATTGTGGCTATTTGCCAATGCAGAATAAATAAAAATTGATGATCAATGAACAAACTCACGTACAAACATTGATAAGTATTTATAAGAGGTAAGGCACTGTATCGTTCATCAAATTAAATCAAACATAAATAATCCTAGATATTGTATTCCCTTGCTACAGCAGATGTTCTCTTCTACTTGCTCTCACTTAGAAAATACAACAGTGTTGTGTAAACATCAGTACAGCCATTCTGATCCCGAGCCTCTAATTATTCTCCTAAATTTACTGAAGTAAAAGGTGATGACGGAACGGCAATGAGCGAGTGCTTTGTCAGGAGATTCTTGGTTGACAGTGGTTCAAATAATGCTCGTTTACGTTGCTGAAGGGTTTTGATCTCACTGTCCCACCAACCTCAGTTCTGTGTGTTGGCACCTCAAATAGGGGTTGGATCTTTGCTTCGGAGGGTTCATTGCATGACCTTGTTATCAACAGCCCCATCCCTAGCCTCCCAACATTGGTTGGCCAACAATACATATCTCCCAACGCACCATCACTTTACAACAATTAGGAAGTGAGAAGACTCTCATCCAACTGGATAATTTTTTTCGCCATCTGCACTATTACCATAACTAAATAACAGAAGTCCAAAGCAAGTTGGCAGGTAAAATTTTTAAACTTTATTTGTTAGTCACAAGTAAGGCTTACATTAACTACAGTGAAATTACTATGAAATTCCCCTAGTTTCCACACTCTGGTGCCTGCTCGGGTCAGAGCAGCTAACCAGTTCATCTTTCAGACTGTGGGAGGAAAATGGAGCACCCGGACGAAATCCACGCAGACACGGGAAGAACGTGTAGACTCTGCACAGACGATAACCAAGCTGGGAATTGAATCCAGATCCCTAGTGCTATGAGGCAGCACTGCTAACCACAACAACTGTGCTGTCCCATTTTTTAAAAACATTTTAAAATGTTCCATGATTTTTTTTTCCTGGGTTGCTCACAACAGCGTCTTGTCATGGGCTTGCAAATCTTGGACACTCCAGGCCATTTCTCAAGAGTTAGCAACAGTTATCCCAACATTGTGTCCTACAGAGAGGGATGAATTCATATCCATGTTTCATCACATGCCAGGATCTCAAATATGCAATATGATTCAATCTGCCCTGGATTGAAAGGGTGAGTAATCTCAACCACCCTCGTGGATTACCACGGCCACTGGCCTGAATATAGCATAATTTATCAGTGTTTCTGTAGTGCAGTGATTATTGTGTTCACCTTGTATATGAAAGGTCCCAGTTTGAACCCAGGCAACGTTATCAAAGCTTGCTCAGCTAAATATAAGGGAAAGTTACAGAGGGATCGCAGAATTGTTACAGCACAGAAGGAAATCATTTGGCCCACATGGCTGCACTAGAAGTGCATAGTTGTAATGTCACAGCATCTGTACAGTGTAGAAAGAGACCTTTTGGCCCATCTGAACTAGCTTGCTGAAAGAGTATCCTACCCAGTCCCATTCCACTGTCTTACCCCTGTTACCTTGCACGTTATTTTTTTTTCAAATGGCAATTGAATACCTCGATCAAACCTCAAGAAGTTCTTTCCAGACATCAACTACCCTTTGAGTAAAAAAAGTTTCACACATTTATTCCTATTGACAATTATTTTGAACCAGTTTCCCTGAGTTCTTGATGTTTTCTTGAATGGGAACTATTTCTCACTATTTACCCTGTCCATATCCCTCACATCATACTATTTCTATCAAATCTCATTTCAGCCTTCATTTATCTGAGGAAAACAGTCCCAATCTCTCCAATCTATCCTCATCGCTACAGTTCTTTATCTCTGGAATCATTCTTGTTAATCTGCTCTACTCTCTCCAATGCCTTCACATTCTTCCTCAAATATGGTGTCCAGAACTGAATGCAGTACCCCGGATGAAGATGAACTAATGTCTTATATACGTTAGACTACAGGAGTAATCCAGAAGCCTAAGTCATGGTCTGGACATGTGGGTTCAAATCCTTGTGGAATATTAATTAATAAAATCTAGAATGTAAAATCAACCTCAGTAATGGTAACCATGAAACAATTGTCTTAAAATCCCATCTGGTTCACAAACACTTTTAGGGAAGGAAGTTTGTTGTCCTTACCTCGTCTGGCCAACGTGACTCCAAATCACGTTTTTGACTTTTAACTGCCCTTTGATATGGCTGAGGAAGCCATTCAGTTCAAGGGCAATTAGGAAGACCAACAAATGTTGGCCTTGCCAGCAAAAGGTCATGAATGTAGCCCAACCTCCCACCCATTGACTCTGTTTACACTTACTGCTGCCTCAGCAAAGCAGCCAGCATAATTAAGGACCCCGTGCACCCCAGATATTCTCCCTTCTACCTTTTTCCGTCAGGAAAAAGATGCAAAAGTCTGAGGTACATACCAACCGAATCAAGAACAGCTTCTTCCCTGCTGCTGTCAGAGTTTTGGATGGACTTACTTCGCGTTAAGTTGATCTTTCTTGAAATCCTTGCTATGACTGTGATACTACATCCAGATGCTCTTGTTTCCTTTTCTATGAATGGTATGCTTTGTCTGTATAGTATGCAAGAAACAATACTTTTCACTATGTTAATACATGTGACAATAATAAAATCAAAATCAAGTCCCACATCCCCTGAAAGACTTAACAGCAGAAGTACTTGATGGACAGAAAATAAATGGTACAACCCTAAATGGGGTTCAGGATCAGAAAGATCTGGATATATATGTGATATTGTATCTTAGGCTAAATTAATAGAGACATACAAGAGGAAGGATGTTATCCTGAACTTGTGTAAGACACTATCTCAGCCTCAGCTGAAAGGACATTGCACTTTAGAAAAGATATAAAATCAATGGAGACTGAACAGAAAAGATTTATAAGAATGGGTTCTGGGATGAGGAACTTTAGTTATAAAGATAGATTTCGTAATCTTTCCCTATTCTTCCTTTCTCCACCTACCTTTAAAACCTAATAAGCTTTTTGGCGTCTGTCTTAATATTTCCTTAAAGAATCATAAATTTTACATTGCATACACCTGCAATGTAGAACTGACCACTCAAGACTGCACCAATTCTCTGACAAAGTATCTTACCTAATCTCTCTCCCTATCTCCTATCCCCTAATCCCACGTATATCCCTGGCACTAAGGTGCAATTTAGCATTGCCAATCTACTTAACCTGCACATCTTGCAGGAGTATGGGAGGAAACCTCGGATGACTGTGTCGAGTTTGCACGTTCTCCCTGCATCTGAGTGGATTTCTGTCTGGTGCTTCGGTTTCATAGAATCCCTACAGTGCAAAGGAGACTGCTTGGCCCATTGAGTCTGCACTGACTACAATCCATCCAGGCCTATTCCTGTAACTCACATATATGCCCTGCTAATCCCCTGACATTTGGGTCAATATAGCATGGTCAATCAACATAATCCGTACATCTTTGGAGCATGGGAGGAAACTGGAACACCTGGAGAAACCCAGGCAGAGTTGGGGAGAATGTGCAAATTCCACATGGACAGTGACTTGATGCCAGAATTGAACCTAAGTCCCTGGCACTGTGAGGCAGCAGTGCTAGTCACTGTGCCACCCCACATTCCAAAGAGTTGGGTGGATTGACCATGCCAAATTGCCCTTTAGTGCTTAGGGGATTAGTGAGGTAAATATATGGGGTTATGGGATAGGGCCTGGGGAAAATACTCAGTGGGACAGTCAGTGCAGATTCAATGGACTGAATAGCCTCCTTCTGCACTGTGTAGGTATTCTATGAAACTGGAGCACTGGGAGGAAACCCACACAGACATGGGGAGAACATGCAGTTTACATGGCTGAATGGTGTGAAATGTTATTTGATAAGGCTCCTATGAAGTATCTTGCGACATTTTACTGTTGTATGAATTTTGTGAGCTACCACTGTGGATCGGTGCTACCAAATTACATGGACTTGCAAAATCTCACTAACTGTCCTGTCTGGAATCACTATACATCTTTTTAACTGGTGCTTAATGCTCTCTCCACTCACATTGTCTGTACCTTTAAGATTTGATTAGCTCTAAAGACTAGCATTCCAATTATTATTCATGTGAGTTGAACATGTGTCTCTGTATACTCTGTTTGTGAATAGAACTCCCACCCATCTGACGAACGAGCAGCCATTTCCCAAAGCTAAAGGCGTTTGCTACAAATAAACCTATTGGACTTTAACCTGGTGTTATGAAACTTCTTACAGTGATTCTGCTACTCCCAACCAGTGGGCGGCGCTGCTGCGGGCAGGGACAAGGGTGGGGTTTGTGTGGGGGGGCGGGGCCGCTCCCCACAATCAGAAAGCTCATTGGGCGGCCGCCCGCTATAAAAAGCGTCGCTCAGGCGACGCTCGGTCTTTTCGCCCAGCGGAGCCGGAGAGGTGAATTAGTGCTCATGGTGCTGTGTGTATGTTTTGGGTTCACGCGGCAGCAACGCGGCGGGGGGTGGATAAATACTCTGGTTTTGAAGCAGGGAGGAAAGGGAGTTAAATTAGATCCGAGGGGAAGGAACCAGCGGAAGCGGGACCTTGGTGACAGTTTGTGAGAGTTACTGGGAGACGCGGTTAGAAAGGGACAGACGCCATGATGGAGCCGTTGGTGATGGAGGGGGTGGGTGGGCCCGGATGTGACCCACGTGGGTGGCAGGGGTTGAATTGAGAGCATATGTTGGGAATGAATGGGATTTCGGCTGCGTGTCCACCGCCTCCCTCTGGTCCACGTGGTATTATTTTCCAAAAACTATTACTTTGAAAGATTTTTCTGCAAAAAAGGCTTCAGCCAGAGGTGACCGCCCCCCCCGGCATCTACTTAAATTAGTTATAGTTTTAAAATTCATTTGCAGGGATGTGGGAGTTGCTGGCTTAGACCAGCATTTGTTGCCCATCCCTAATTGTCCTTTAGAAGTTGTTAATAGGCTGCTTGCTGCAGTCCATGTGGTGTAGGTGCACCTATGGTGATAATGAGGGAGCTCTGGGACTTCGAGGGAGCAGCAATATTCAGGATGGTGAGTGAAGAAAGGGAAGCTTCAAGGTTTGGTGTTCCTAGACATCTGCTATTGTCCTTCCAGATAGTGGGTTTGGAAGATGCTACCTAAAGAACCTTTGAGTTCCTGCAATACATGCTGTAGATGGCGGCTACACATGGCTGTTGTCAGCCTTCCTGATGGTGGCAGAAGTGATGTGTGGAAGTGGTAGCAATCGGATGGACTGTTTTTCTTGGATAGTATTGGGTTTTTTGAATTGTTGGGGCAGTGCTCATCCAGACAAGGGGCCATGTGTAATGTGTCAACTTTTGCATGTGATGTTAAGGTGAATGGTAGAGCAAAGTGTGTAGAGGATGTTGCAGGTCTGCAAAGGGATATAGATAGTCTGAGCAAGGGTCTGGCAGATGGAGTACAATGTTGGTAAATGTGGTTATCCATTTTGGTAGGAATGATAACAAAATGAAATATTATTTAAATGGTAACAAATTGCAGCTTGCTGCTGTGCACGGATACCTGGGGTGAGCTTGTACGTGAATCACAACATTGAAATGCAAGTGCAGCGGGAAATTAAGGTGACTGGATTTTTGTCCTTTGATGTTGGACGGATGGAGTTTAAAAACGAAGTTGTGCAGCTGTGTATGATAGTGAGGCCATCCCTGGAGCACTGGAATTTTGGTTGCCTTACTTGGGGAAAGGATGATGTATTGGCACTACAGGTGGTGTAGAGGGTTGATTCCAGAGTAGAGAAGGTTAGCTAATGAGGAGAAACTGAGTAAGTTGGAACTTATAGAAACATACAATGAATGGAATAGATGAGACAGAACTAGGGACATGGCCTCAATATAAGGGGGAACAGGTTTATAACAGAGTTGAGGGGAATTTGTTCACCCAAATGGTTGTGAATCTGGAATTCCCTACCAAGTAAAGGAATTGAGGCTACCTCATTAAATGTTATTAAGGCAAGGATAAATAAATTTTTGACAGTGAAGGAATTAGGGTCTATGGTGAGTGGTAGGTAAGTGGATGCTGAGTACACAAAGATTGAATGGTGGAGCAGGCTTTGGTGAGTTGGGAAGTGACTCCTCAATCACCACAGTATTTATATGGCTGGCCCAGCTTAGTTTCTAGTTGGTGAGAATCAGTGATAGTAAAGCCATTCATGCGAGATTATATTTGGAATTCTGGAGGTCCTTGGTTGGCTTTAGATCTGACAGTGTGGCTTTCAGCTAATCAAGTTTACAGCATGGAAACAGGCCCTTCGACCCATATTGTCCATGCTGCCCCACTTTTTAAACTTCTCGGCTAATCACAATTGCCCACATTTGGCTCATACCCATGTAAAAGACAAAATTGTACTGGACTCCGCTACTATCTCTGGCAACTTGTTCCAGACACTCACCACCCTCTGGAAAAAAGTTGCCCCTCTGGATATTTTTGTACTTCTCGCTTTAAATCTGTGCCCTCTGTTTTTTAGATTCCTCTGCTTTTGGGAAAAGATATTGACTGACTATCTTGTCTGTGGCCCTCATTGTTTTATAGACCTCAGTAAGGTCTCCCTTCAGCCTCCTACATTCCAGAGGAAAAATGTTCCAGTCTATTCAGCTTCTCCTCATAATTCAATCCATTAAGTTCCAATACCATCCTAGTGCATCTTTTTTGCACTGTTTCTAATTTAATAGTATCCTTTCTATACAAGGGTGAGCAGAATTGCATACAGTATTCCAAGTGTGGCCTTAACAATGTCTTGTACAGCTTCAAGACGTCCCAACTCCTGTTTTCAACGTTCTGACCAATAAAACCAAGCATGCTGAATGCCTTCACCACTCTGTCCACCTATGACTCCACTTGCGAGGAACTATGAACATGTACCCTTAGATCTTTGTTCTGTAACTCTCCCCAG
This sequence comes from Sphyrna mokarran, assembly GCA_024679065.1. NCBI lineage: Eukaryota > Metazoa > Chordata > Chondrichthyes > Carcharhiniformes > Carcharhinidae > Sphyrna > Sphyrna mokarran. The sequence continues at coordinate 19,139,634 of JAGIQG010000024.1, read as the reverse complement.
TGCCCTACCATTAACTGAGCATGTCCTGTCCTGTCCTGTCTGGGTTCAGTCTAGCAAAATGCATCACCTCACATTCGTCTAAATTAAACTCCATCTGCTATTTGTCAGCCCACTGGCAAATAAACACTCTGAATTTCTGTGGTAGGCAAACCATTGAAACCCTAGGGACTGATTCTTAGAGTGCATGCGCATGACACTTAAAAATATTGATTCACTGTGCTCATAAAATCCCTGCAGTGCAGAAGAGGCCATTTGGCTCATCGAGTCTGCACTGATTGACATGAGTATTTTACCCAGACACTTCCTGTTCTGTATCTGTAACCCCATGGCTAATCCATCCAGCCTACACAACTTGGGACACAGACAATTCAGCATGGTCAGTCCAGCTAATCTGCACCTCTTTGGGGGAAACCCATGCAGGTATCGGGAGAACGTGCAAACTCCTCACAGTCTTCCAAGGCTGAAATTGAGCCCAGGTCCTTGGGTTCTCCCGTTTTACTTCACTTGGTATAATGGATTTTAATGTAAGCTGTACTTACTGGATCCTGACATTGGCTGCTGGGTCTAATATGAGGTAAACATATTTGTCAGTTATCAGTGTTTACTCTGGACAGTGGGTGTCAGATAATGCCAATATATTGAAACCAAATCTGAATGAGTGCTGTTCAGTCCAATCTCCAGTCTGTTCACTAGCCATTATGAGGGACCCAGTGTACTGACATGTAAAGGTTCTCTTGGAATAATTTATGCATAGACTGTACTTAGTTGAATCCATATTAGTGCAAAAACTAATTCTGAAAGCATTTTTAATTTTTAGATGGAATCTCATGTCTGCAAGGCCGTTGGCGAATGTGTCAATCACTGGAGTCCTGAAGTAACTGGAACTGGTGCTGAATATCTTGCGGTAGGGACTGGCTGTGTACTTTTAACCACCTCGTATACAATGTTGAAGAGCATTAATTATCTTTTCTAATGAATCATAATGCTTTGCAACTGAAATCTAGCAGTGGGCTTGGTTTCCCCTGTGTGATGTTCCAACGTGGATATCCAGCAAGGTTGCTCTTGCCTGGCTCTGTCCGTGTGGCGTATGGGAGCACAGGCCTCTGTGTCTATGACGTACAGTCCCATTCCACGATGTTGGAGAGAAAGTGTGTCCCCAGCTTTCAGCTGGTGTGGACAGCATCCTGTATATTCCTTAACCTTCTCAGTGTATACAGTAGCTGAGGAGACAAACCATGCAGGTTACAATTACTTGTGCAAAATGTGTGATGACATTGTGGGGATGGGTTGGTGTCACTCTGGAGTGATCAGTATTTATTGTTCAATCTGGTTTGTTTCTGTAGTGAGACTGGATTCTACCCATTCTGAGTGTCGGAGACCCTGTTAACCAAGAATGCTGGGGCCAGTTGCACTTTGGGAAAGGTGATTTATTTTCTTATCTTGTTATTCCAAAAACCCAATGAGGATATCCAGCAAGGTTGCTCTTGCCTGGCTCTGTCCATGTGGCGTATGGGAGCGCAGGCCTTTGTGTCTATGACGTACAGTCCCATTCCACGACATTGGAGAGAAAGTGTGTCCCTGGCTTTATGCTGGTGTGGACAGCATCCTGTATATTCCTTAACCTTCTCAATGTATACAGTGGCTGAGGAGACAAACCATGCAGGTTACAATTACTTGTGCAAAATGTGTGATGACATTGTGGGGATGGGTTGGTGTCACTCTGGAGTGATCAGTATTTATTGTTCAATCTGGTTTGTTTCTGTAGTGAGACTGGATTCTACCCATTCTGAGTGTCGGAGACCCTGTTAACCAAGAATGCTGGGGCCAGTTGCACTTTGGGAAAGGTGATTTATTTTCTTATCTTGTTATTCCAAAAACCCAATGAGGATATCCAGCAAGGTTGCTCTTGCCTGGCTCTGTCCATGTGGCGTATGGGAGCGCAGGCCTTTGTGTCTATGACGTACAGTCCCATTCCACGACATTGGAGAGAAAGTGTGTCCCTGGCTTTATGCTGGTGTGGACAGCATCCTGTATATTCCTTAACCTTCTCAATGTATACAGTGGCTGAGGAGACAAACCATGCAGGTTACAAGACTAATTAGAAGTACAGTTTTGGAGATTTAAAAGCTGGATGTGTAGTAGTGTGGGTCGGACAGCAGATGCAGTTCACACAAACAAGTGAACCATACCTGGTTCACACTTAGGAAAGATATCCATGATGGCTCCCTAGAGATTGTGAAAGATGGTTAGTAGAATGACACAAGGCATTAGCTAGATGAAGAGAGACTGGGTTGGAATTGTAGTGTAACAAATGTCTTGTGCAGATCTGTTTCTTGCACTGTGATGTGTGTCCTTCTGCTCTGATTTAAAATAATTGAGCCAACATTTACTTTGTGAAGGAATTCTACACACCTGCTGCCCTCTGGAGATGCTGTGACTCAAAGCCTGACTGATTTTTAAGGTTATTACTTTGTCACTCCCCCACAATACCAGCAGGAGAGACCCCCCCGCCCCCATCAATTTGTTCCAAAATCAAATCTTCCTGAGCCAAAGCTTTGTAATTATAGAGGGTGGGATTGTTGGGCACTTTACAGGAAAGTTGGTGCCACTGCATTTGCATAGGGTGGATGGTTTGAGGAAGATTTCTGGTGTTAATGTTAAGTATTCATCTCTTGCAGGGAGAACCTATATTGAAGATGGCTGAGTGGTGAGTTACTGATTTGGGTTTTCAGTTTTTTGAAAATGTGGTGTGAATTGACTGAGCTAAGCATTTGAGAGAATGGTTCTTAGAATTAATTATGATCCTGTTGTAATAAGAATCTTTAGGTTGGTTTTCTAACCATTATGGTTTTTTGATCATAAAATCTAGCGGTAGGCTTGGTTTCCCCTGTGCAATGTTCCAATGTGGACATCCAGCAAGGTTGCTCTTGTCTGGCTCTGTCCATGTGGAGTATGGGAGCGCAGGCCTGTGTCTATGACGTACAGTCCCGTTCCACGACGTTGGAGAGAAAGTGTGTCCCCGGCTTTCAGTTGGTGTGGACAGCATCCTGTATATTCCTTAACCTTCTCAGTGTATACAGTAGCTGAGGAGACAAACCATGCAGGTTACAATTACTTGTGCAAAATGTGTGATGACATTGTGGGGATGGGTTGGTGTCACTCTGGAGTGATCGGTATTTATTGTTCAACCTGGTTTGTTTCTGTAGTGAGACTGGATTCTACCCATTCTGAGTGTTGGAGACCCTGTTAACCAAGAATGCTGGGGCCAGTTGCACTTCGGGAAAGGTGATTTATTTTCTTATCTTGTTATTCCAAAAACCCAATGAGGATATCCAGCAAGGTTGCTCTTGCCTGGCTCTGTCCATGTGGCGTATGGGAGCGCAGGCCTTTGTGTCTATGACGTACAGTCCCGTTCCACGACGTTGGAGAGAAAGTGTGTCCCCAGCTTTCAGCTGGTGTGGACAGCATCCTGTATATTCCTTAACCTTCTCAGTGTATACAGTAGCTGAGGAGACAAACCATGCAGGTTACAATTACTTGTGCAAAGTGTGTGATGACATTTTGGGGATGGGTGAGTTTACGTTTGAGGGAATGGGATGGTATTCTGGGATGTTGGGGTGCTTATTGTTCAATCTGACTTGTTTCAGCAGTAAGACTGGATTCTACCCATCCTGAGTGTTGGAGAGTGCTGACCAAGAATGCTGGGGCCCATTGCACTTTAGGAGAGGTGATTTATTTCTTTCCTCATTGTTCAGAAATCAAAACCCAATGTGGATATCCAGCAAGGTTGCTCTTGCCTGGCTCTGTCCGTGTGGCGTATGGGAGCGCAGGCCTCTGTCTATGACGTACAGTCCCGTTCCACGATGTTGGAGAGAAAGTGTGTCCCCGGCTTTACGCTGGTGTGGACAGCATCCTGTATATTCCTTAACCTTCTCAGTGTATACATTAACTGAGGAGATAAACCATGCAGGTTACAGTAAGTAAAGTTCAGAATGTTTATCTAATTGCATCAATGCAGCAAACTTCATTTATATTAATTTGGTCTTGATGTTTGCAAAAACAATGAGCGTTATAGATTCCACACCGTAACATTTTTGTCAAATCCTGATACAAAAACAGAAAATGCTGGGAAATCTCAGCAGGTCTTAGTGTCTGGAGAGTGAAAAGAGCTAATGTTTCGATCTATTTGGCCCTTCGTTAGAACTGGTAATTCTGATTGAGGGTTATTTCGGGTGGCCAGGGTTTGGTGGTTTCAGGAAGCTGAGATCTGCAAAGTAATGCATTGGTTTAACCTGTATGTGGATGTAAAATGATGAAAGGCCAGTCATCTCTCTGTAATATTCATTGTTCCCCTTTTGCATGCAAATTTGTATTTGGCAGAAATTTGTTTATAATTGATTGTTTTGACATTCTAATTTTTTTCAGATAATGACTGCATCTCCCAACTGCAGTGCAACAAGTCTTCTGTACCTTACAGAAATGAGCTCCCACTGAGTTCAGGTGTTTGATTTGTTCGATGTTGCAGGCTGGCTACTGTACCTTTTGGAATTGTATTGAAGTCACATTTGTGTTCAAGTTGCTATCAGCTTTGAATTTTATGCTGAATCAACTTAGTTGTAATGTGCATGATGTTTGTATATTAAAATAAAGTTAAATTACAGGCATTAATATCTGCCTTGCTGTTTCCTTTTGACCTGAGTATTGATGTTTTTTGTGAAACAGACCTTCTTGTTTTTATTCCATTTTCATTCATGGGATATGGGGATACTGGCTAGGCCAGCAATCATTGCCCATCTTTGCCTTGGACTGAGACATGATGTGGACATGCCAGTGTTGGACTGGGGTGGGCACTTAAGATGTAGAGATGCCGGCGTTGGACTGGGGTAAACTCAGTAAAGTTTTGCAACACCAATGCATTTGCCTGACGAAGGCACAACATAGTGTCGAAAGCTCGTGGATTTACTATCAAATAAATTGGTTGGATTTTAAATTGGTGTTGCAAAACTTTACTGTGGACTCTTAATGCCAGGCAAAAGTTGAACCAGTTTTGCTTGAATTACCAAATGAACCTGGTGTTGACACGTGAACTGAGTGGAAATTGGAGCACTTGGATGCAACCCATGCAAACAGTTGGAGAATGTGCAACTTCACACAAATTGACTCATGGTTGAATTGAGTCACTGCAGCCCTGGTTTTTCATGGTGGTACAAACATGATCAAACTTATCTCTGGATCAAATGTAGCACTGGTTACAAACAGTTGGTATCAGTCTCGCCATGATGTTTAGAGCATGGAGTTAAACAATGGCTTCTGTCTTCCCAATATAGAATTGGAGGAAATATCTCATTTCTATTCATCCAATGTGAACTAAGTAATCTGAGCAGGGACAGAGGTACAGTGGGGTGTTGTCATTGTACATGTGTGAAAATTAATTCAATCAAGTTACCCTTTTATATTCCAGGGAATACAAGCCAGTTAATACTTTGCTATTTCTTGTAAAGTGCACTGTTCATTATAAATAATGATAGTGGGCTTTTTGGAGAGAGCCACCACTTGTCAGCTTCACTGGTTAAATAGTTGTTGCCCATTCCAAGGCATGTAGAATTTTGCACAGTGATCCAGTTGACAGGGCAATCCTGGACATGCTAATAATGGAGACTAGCCAACAAATTACTGAATTTGTAGTTTTACAACCTAGTATAGTGGGATGATAAACTTGATCTGTTAATTGCCCAATAACAAGGGGGCACAGTGGTTAGCACTGCTGCCTCACAGCACCAGGGACCATAGTTCGATTTCCACCTTTGGTCCATGTGTGCAGTCTGCACATTCTCTGCATGGGTTTCTTATGGGTGCTCTGGTTTCCTCCCACAGCCCAAAGGTGTGTGTGGGTTAAATTGCCCCTTAGTGTTAGGGGAACTAGGTAGGGTAAATGTATGGGATACTTGGATAGGACCTGGATGGAACTGTGGTCGGTGCAGACTTGATGTGCCCAATGGCCTCATCCGGCACTTTTGGATACTTGGATTACCATATCCTGCTAAATAGATGAAGATGTCAATTGGGTTACGAAGACATCAGAACAGCTGCAAAGAGGGAGTGAAAAAATGTTATTTGTTGAAATATACCGAATGATTGCAGCTGTTTTGCTTTAATTAGCAAAGCACTTTGTTCACCCTGCTACTCACTCCTTTGTAGTTTTCACTGTTGCCTTGATGGTCTTGAAATGTGATAGTTCTTTAGAACAAAGAACAACACAGCACTGGAAACAGGCCCTTCGGCCCAACGAGCCTGCGCTGCTGTCCTAACGTCTTAATGACATATAGGGACCAATTTGTTACCCAAGGTATTTTTTTTATTTACTGATTTGACTCTGGGCTCTGCTGCCTCTCGCTTCACTATTCAAAGCACTTTTCTCATTTCTGAACTTTAATGAACTGGCCTTTGATAGTGAATGTTGCCAGGTCTGCTGGAGTTCACATCCTGAGAGTTGTTGTTGAGCAGCAATTGAACTGAAATAGCCATATCAATACTATGGCTACCATAGCAAGTCAGAATAACAACACCTGACTCCCAAAGTTGTACAAAGCAAGTCAGGAGTGTGATGGAATACCCTGTATTGGCCTGGATGGGTGCAGCTCCAATGCCTAAGAAGCTCTGGGACAAAGCAGTCCGCTTGATTGCTACCCCTTCCACAAACAGCACAGTGGTTAGCACTGCTGCCTCACAGCTCCAGGGACTTGTGTTTGATTCCCAAATTGGGTCACTGTGCAATTTGCACGTTCTTCCCATGTCTGCAGGTTTCCTCTGCGTGCTTCAGATTCCTCCACAGTCCACAGATGTATGTGTTAGGTTGATTGGCCATGCTAAATTGCCTCTTAATGTCCTGAAATGTATAAACTAGAGGAATTAGTGGGGTAAATGTGTGGTGTGCGAATAAGACCTGTGGTGGGATTGTTGTCGATGAAGACTTGATGGGCCAAATGGCCTCGTTCTGCACTGTAGGGTTTCTATGATCTATGAAACATTTAATCCTTCTACCACCAATAAATTTTGGCAGCAGTGTGCACCATCTGCAAGATGACCGCAGGAACTCTTAGGCAGCACCTTGCAAACCCACTATCACCTAGAAAGGCAAGAACAGCAGATGCCAGGGAACATGATAACCTGGAGGCTCCTCAGGGTCATCAAGGCTCCTTAGGCAGCACCTTCCAAATCTACTATCACCTAGAAAGACCAGAACAGCAGATGCCTGGAACACCACAACCTGGAGGCTCCTCTCGGGGTCGTCAAGGCTCCTTAGACAGCACCTTCCAAATCCATGATCATTACCGTCAAAAACAAGGGAACACCAGCACCTGGATATTCCATTCACCATCCTAACAGGAAGTATATTAGTGTTCCTTCACTGTCACTGGGTTCAAATCCTAAAACTCCTCCTCTAACAGCACTGTAGGTGTACCTACATGTCCAGGTGCATCACTGCAGTGGTTCAAGACAGCAGCCCATTATTACCATCACCTCCTCAAGGGCAACTAAGGATAGAGATAGGCAATAAATGCTAGGCTAGCCAATGACACCCACATCCCAGAAATGAATATAATAAAAACTTGATCTTGTTCTTGTCCAATGATCACAGAATTTCCAACAGGTGTTACAGGGATGGGGAAACCCTGGTTTATTCTCTCTCCCGTTGTGTGCTCTGCAATTAGTTCTCGCATAACAACTTGCATTTATATAGCATTCAAGGTTCAGTGAAATGCCTCAAGGGGCTTCAATAATAACACTGAGTCAAAGGATACATAGGAAAGGTGACCAAATGCTTGTTTAATGAGGTAGATTTTAAGGAATGTCTGAAAGGATAGAGGAGGAAGTGTTTGGGGAGGGAATTCCACAATTTGGGATTTAAACCAAGGTTTCCCAAATGAGTTGCAGTAACAGCTGGATTGGTCACAAGTTCCTCTGAGGCAGCAATGGCGATTGGAGATTCTGGTGGGATATTCCTGGGTCAATGCCATTAAAAAAGCTTGTGAAATTCTGCTCCTAGCGAATGCCAAGTAGGCCCAGGATCATTGTGTATTGACCAAGCACAGGCAGAAGTTGGCGAGTATAACTCAGTGACTGACTGATTTGACTGGAGAGCAGGAAAAACCAGAGCAGGATGGGGGAGTGATGCCATCAAACTTTGCTATGCTTCTGTTCCCGTCCGCCTGTCATACAGACCCTATACTCTATGCTGATTACTCTGTTTTGCAGGCACGGCTAGTGTTTCAGGGAGCTGTGGTAGAGGATAGATTACAGAGGATGGGAGAGCCATGGGCACTTGGGCCGATTACAGTGCATGTGTGGGAAGGGGGGAATGGGAGGTGCTGGAGCAGAGTCTTTTGTCATGGGAATATGGAGAGATTGGCTAAAACCACAATGATCAGTAACTTCTATACGTTGTGTTGTGTGTCAGGTCCTGGGTTGGAAGGAGCTTGGCTCCGTGTCCAGATGGATTCTGAATTAAAACTTCTGAATTAAATCAATTTTATTTATTTATTAAAAAAATGCTTTAAAGAGGTGTAGGCTTTGTTGACTATGTCAGTATTTATTGTCTTTCTCTAATTGCCCTTGAGAAGGTGATGGTGAGGCACTTTCTTAAACTTTTGCTGTCCATCAGGTGTAGATACACCCACAGTGCTGTTATGAGGGAGTTCCAGGACTTTGACCCAGCAATAGTGAAGGAACAGTGATACATTATTCATCAAAGAGAGGACTTGATAGATGATGAATCTAGGAAAGGATGTGTAGATAGTTTGAGTCATGTTGAGATCAAAAAGGAGGAGGTATTGGGTTTCTTGAGAAACATTAAGGTAGAGAAGTCTCCAGGGCCTGATATGTTATACCCCAAAATACTGAGCAGGCAACGGAGGAAATTATTGGGGCCTTGAGAGAAATCTTTGTATCCTCACTGGCTACAGGGAAGGTACACACAGCAAAAAGTCTCACAATACCAGGTTAAATTCCAACATGTTTATTTGGTAGCAAAAGCCACTAGCTTTTGGAGTGCTGCTCATTCGTCAGGTAAGTGGGAGGCCATATAAAGGCACAAACTCGATTTACAAAATAATGGTTGGAATGCGAGTCTTTACAGGTAATCAAATTAAATGTACAATGTGATTGGAGAGAGGGTTAAACACAGGTTAAAGAGATGTGTATTGTCTCCAGCCAGGACAGTTAGTGAGATTTTGCAAGCCCAGGCAAGTTGTGGGGTTACAGATAGTGTGACAAGAACCTAAGATCCCAGTTGACGCCGTCGTCATGTGTGTGGAACTTGGCTATCAGTCTATGCTCAATGACTCTATGCATAGTGAGTCATGAAGGTTGCCTTGGAGAATGCTTACCCGAAGATCAGAGGCCGAATGCCCGTGACCACCGAAGTGTTTCCCAACAACAAGAGAACACTCTTGCCTGATGATTGTCGAACGGTGTTCATTCATCTGTTGTTGTAGCATTTGTATTGTCTCCCCAGCATACCATGCCTCGGGACATACTTTCCTGCAGTGTATCAGGTAGACAACATTAACCAAGTTGCAAGAGAATGTACCATGTATCTGGTGTATGTTGTTCTCACATGAGATGGTGGCATCCGCATCAATGATCCAACACATCTTGTAGAGGTTGCTATGGCAAGGTTGTGTGGTGTCATGGTCACTGTTCTCCTGAAGGCTGGGTAGTTTGCTGCGGACAATGGTCCATTTGAGATTGTGTGGTTGTTACCACATCACACAGGGGAGGTCCCAGAGAATCGGACAATAGTCAATATTGTTCCTTTGTTTAAGAAGGATAGCAAGAATACCCTTGCTATAGGTAATTACAGGCTGGTGAGCCTCACATCTTTAGTAGGGAAATTATTGGAGAGGATTCTTGGAGACAGGATTTATTCCCACTTAGAAATAAGTGGATATATTAGTGAGAGGCAACATGGTTTTGTGAAGGGGATGTCATGTCTCAAGAACTTGATCGAAGAAGTGACAAAGATAATTGATGAGGGTAGGGCAGTGGTTGTTGTCTGCAGTAGTTGTTGTCTTCAGTAAGACATTTGACAAGACCCTGCATGGCAGATTGATGCAGAAGGTGAAGTTGCATGGGATCAGAGGTGAGCTGGCAAGATGGATCTAAAACTGGCTTGGTCAAAGAAGGCAGTAAGAATCTCACAACACCTGCATTTACAGTGTTTACCCCAGTCCAACACTGGCATCTCCACATCATAACTATATTGGGCAAAGAAGACGGAGGGTAACAGTGGAAGGGTGCATTTTTGAATGGAGGACTGTGACAAGTGGTGTTCCTCAGGGATTAGTGCTGGAAACTTTGTTGTTTGTAATATATATATAAATAATTTGGAGAAAAATGTAACTAGTTTCATTAGTAAGTTTGCAGACAAAACAAAGGTTGGTGGATTTGCAGATAGCAATGAGCACCATCAGAGGTTACAGCAGGATATAAATCAGTTGTAGACTTGGACAAAGAAATGACAGATGAAATTTAATCTGGACAAATATGAGGTAATGCATTTTGGAAGATTAATACAAACAGGAAATATACAGTAAATGCCAGAACTCTTAAGAGCATTGATAAGTAAAGGGATCTGGGTGTACAGGTACACAGGTTACTGAAAGTAGCAATGCAAATGGAGAAGATTATGAAAAAGGCAGATGGCATGCTTACCTTCATCAGCAGGGGCATCGAGTTTAAAAATTGGCAAGTCATGTTGCAGCTTTATAGAATCTTAGTTAGGTCACACTTGGAATATAGTGTTTAATTCTGGTTTCTCATACTACCAGAAGAATATGAAAGTTTTGGAGAGAGTACAAAAAAGATTTTTTACCAGGATGTTGCCTGGTATGGAGGGCATTAGCTATGAGGATCGGTTGGAGAAACTTGAGTTGTTCTGTCTGGAATGACGGAGTTTGAGAGGCCTGATAAAAGTCTACAAGATTATGAGAGGCATGGACAGAGTGGATAGCCAGAAGTTTTTTTCCTAGGGTGGAAGAATTAATTACTAAGGGGCATAGGTTTAAGGTGTGAGAGGCAAGGTTTAAAAGAGATGTATTGGGGCAAATTTGTTACACAGATGGTGGTGGGTCCTGGAACTCGTTGCTGGGAGAGGTAGTGGAAGCGGATACGGTAGTGACTTTTAATGGGCGTCTTGACAAATACATGAATAGGATGGGAATAGAAGAATATGGTCACTGGAAGAGTAGGGGATTTTTAGCTGTTAGGCAGCATGGTTAGTGCAGGCTTGGAGGGCCGAAAGGCCTGTTCCTGTGCTATAATTTTCTTTGTTCTTTCTTTGTATATTTCCCAGCCTCTCATGGTGAGTGGCTTGGACAGGAGCTGGCAGATGGTGGTAGAAACATAGGAAAATAGAAAGATCATCAAATATCCTGACTCTTCCTTCCCCCCATTTTCTTTGATCCCCTTCACCCCAAGTGCTATATCTAACAGCTTCTTGGAAACACTCAATGGTTTTGTCTCAACTACTTTCTATGGTAGTGAATTCAATTGGCTGATGACTCTCTAGGTAAAGAAAGTTCTCCACATCTTTGTCCTGAACATTCTACCTTGGGTCCTCAGATTGCGACCTCTGGTCCTGGACACCCCAACCATTGGGAACATTCTTCTTGCTTCTACTTTGTCTAGTCCTGTTAGAATTTTATAATTTCTGTGAAATTCCCCCTTATTCTTGTGAACGCCAGTGAATACAATGCTAACCATCTCATTCTCCCCTCATAGGCCATTCCTGCCAGCTCAGGAATTAGTGTGGTAAACCTCTGCTACACTCCGACTAGAGCACACACATCCTTCCTCAATAAGGAGATCAAAACTGCACACAATATTGCAGGTGTGGCCTCACCATATCTTTATATAACTGCATCAAGACATCTCAGCTCCTGTACTCAAATTCTCTTGCTGACCAACATACCATTTGCCTTTTTCACTGCTTGCTGTACTTGCACGCTTACTTTCAGAACTGGTGTATGAGGACAGTGGGTCTCATTGCACATTCTCCTCTCCTAATTTATGACCATTTAGATGGTAACCTGTCTTCTGGTTTTTGCTACCAAAGTGGGTGATCTAACATTTATCCAAATTATATTATATCTGTCAATCATTTGCCCAGTCAGTCAATTTGTCCAAATCACATTGAAGGATCTCTGCATCCTTCTTAAAGCTCAATCTCCCATCCAGCTTTGAGTCATCTGCAAATTTGGAAATATTATATTTAGTTCCCTCATCTAAATATATACTGAATAGCTGGGATGCCAACACCAATTTCTGTATCCCATTAGTCACTTCCTACCACGTGAAAAAAAAATCAGTTTATTTCTGCTGTTTCCTGTCTGCCAACCAATTTTCTACCTATCTCAATACACTACCCTCAATCCCATGTATTTTAATTTTATATGCTAATCTCTTATATGGGACTTTGTCGAAAGCCTTCCCAAAGTCCAAATAAACCACATCCACTGGCTCTCCCTCATCAACTCTATTATTTACATCCTTAAAGAATTGCAGTAGATTTGTCAGGCATGATTTCCTTTTCATAAATCCATGCTGACGCTGTCCAATCCTCACACTGTTTTCCATGTATCTGCAGCACTTGTCCTTCAAGATGATTGAGATTCTGAGTTTGGAAGGTGCTTATGAAGGAGTGTTGGTGAGTTGCTGCAGTGCATCAATGGTGGAGGGAGTGAATGTTTAAAATGGTGAATTCTTAAGGTGGTGGATCAAGGGGCTGTGAGGAAACAATCAAGTAGGCTACTTTGTTCAACCTCTATGTTATTGGGGTTGCACTCATTCAGACAAGTGGAGAGTTTTCCTTCCCACTCACGGATTCGGGAGGGGAATTACTCAGTGAGGTATTCCCAGCCTCTTATAGCTACTACATTTTTTTATATAGCTCTCCCATTCAGTTTCTGCTCTATGGTAACCCTCAGGATGTTGATAGTGGGGGATTCAGAATTGGGAATACCACTGAATGTCAAAGGGAGATGGTCATTGACCAGCACTTGTGTGGTGTGAATGTTACCTGACTCTGACACAGTGATTAGCACTGCTGCCTCACAGTATCAGGAACCTGGGTTTGATTCCCAGCTTGGGTCACTGTCTGTGTGGACTCTGCATGTTCTCTCTGTGTCTGTGTGGTTTCATCTGGTTTGTTCCCACAGTCTAAAAGACATGCTGGTTAGGTGCATTTGTCATGCCAAATTCTCCTTCCGTGTGCTCGAACAAGTGCCAGAGTGTGGAATTTTCAAGCAACTTAATTGCATTGTTATTGTAAGCCTACTTGTGACTAATAAACTTCAACTTCTTATCAGTTCAAACCTGAATGATGCCCAGATCTTGTTGCATGGCATAGACTTCTTCAGAATGAGAAGTTGTGAATGGTGTTGAATATTGTAAAGCTGCATTGTGTGTAGCAGAATCACAATAAGAAGTCTCACAACACTAGGTTAAAGTCCAATGGGTTTATTTGGTAGCACAAACCACTAGCTTCCAGAGTGCTATTCTTTCACCAGGGTAAATGTAAGTTCTGTTCACAAACAGGGCATAAAAAAAACTCAATTTAGAAAATAATTTTGTAAATTGTAAAATAATAATTTTGTAAAATAATTTTGTAAGTTTAGTTTATGTCTTTATGTGCTCTGTTTGTGAGCAGAACTCCCACTTACTTGATGAAGGAGCAGTGCTTTGAAAGCTAGTGGCTTGTGCTACCAAATAAACCTGTTGGACTTTAACCTGGTGTTGTGAGACTTCTTCTTGTGATTATGCCAGTCCAACATCGGCATCTGCACATTGTAGCAGAATCCACAGTGAAACTGCAACCTTTCGGGCCATTTATCTATTTTGTGCCGTTTGAAATCCTCAGTAGTATATAAAAAGTTCCGTCGACTGACCGCTCATTAAAATCAATGATGTCAAAAATGATCTTTAGAGGACAAAATAATACTGAGAAATCTCAGCAGGTGTGACAACATCCGTGGAGAGAGAATAGAGCCTATCATCATCTGAGGAGTGAATAATGGCCATTCTCTCTCCACAGATGTTGTCAGACCTGCTAGGGTTTTCCAGCATTTTCTGTTTCGGATTTCAGCGTCCACAGTAATTTGCTTTTATTTTGACCTATTGGGCAAGCTCGATGTGGTTGCCGAATGCAAAAGTGACTTTAACAAATGACTGGGGTAAGCGTTTGAGAATGATAGACGTTACCATGTGGCAGCAGCGGCGACAGCTGCAGGAGGACAAGACAACATGACCCCTTGTCCAGGGACCAGCCAGAGTCAACTGGCTCCAATCCATGAATCCATCCCCCCCGCCCCTCTCTGGCTGCTTCCGCATTCTTTTCAAAGTGCGCGGGCTCTGATCTCCGGCCTGGGCATGCGTCGGTGCTTGTCAGTGGCGCTGGGGAAGGAGAGAGGGAGACGTGGTGGCGGCAGGAAGGTGAGAGGAAATGGTAAATATATTTACTGCATATGATAATAGGAGAGGAGTTTAAATGGTTGAGGGGGAGAGTTCGGTGTGACCACGATCACTCACGCTCCGAACCCCGTCTGTTGTGCCAACGTTCCAATTTAGAACGCCGAGTGTTGTGCCAACGTTCCAATTTAGAACGCCGAGTGTTGTCCCAGCGTTCCAATTTAGAACGCCGAGTGTTGTTCCAGCGTCCTGACCGGTGTGTGTGCGCGTGCGGGCACGTTCTATTTTGGAACGTTCGGCCGCCGCGGCGTTCGGAGCCCACGTTCCAATCGCATCACTTGCGGATCAGTCTCCTACCCTGGTGCCATGGCCCCGCTCCACCGACAAGCTCTTTCCCAGTTTTAATTCTCTGCTCCGGGACGGCGCACGTCTCCACCCCCCCCCCCCCCCACTACCATCCCGTCAATTAAATCATGGTATCAAATCTCTCCCAAGCCCTTACGCTTCGGTACAGTGAATCACTTCTTCCAAAGGGCCGGGAGGTGCTAAGTTTTGTTTGCTTGTGAATAACGTGTTTGTGTGTGTGTGTTTTTTTTTGGAGGAGGGGCAGGAAAGTTCGCGGCTGGAGGCGCGGGATATTTTTAAAAGTCGCGGGCCTGGGGCGGGCTGGGCTTCCCATGTTTCGCTCGCTGTCATCGGCTAGGCTATTTGGCTCCTTTTGCTCACTGCTTAGGCCTTGTGCTGCCGGAGTATCCAGAATAATCGCCCCGTTCTCTGACCTTCCTGCAGTGTTCCTGTATGTATAATATTTTAATTTATTAACAGGTCTCGCTATCCTTTCAGGGAGGAGGCTTTTTTTTAAAAGTTTTTGGTGTAGTTGGTGAGAGTTAGCGAAGAGATTCAGAAGCTAACATTTTAGGCCCCAGAGATTTTTTCTCTCTCTCGGTGAGCGGGCAGTTTGAATGACATTGTTTCCTTTTTGGTTAATCTTAAGAGCCAACTTGCCACAACAGCCTTACAGATAATAATCAGGGTTTCTCGGTTATTTAATAATAAAATAAAATATTTGCTGTGGCAAAAATACCGGGGATGGGGGGCGGAAAGAGATGATTTTAGTTATTTCCCTTTACACAAAGTTAAGATGACCTGCAGTCTGGAGGGAGAGTGGAAGTAGATTCAGTTGTGAAAGGAATTGGATATAAACTCAAAAGGGGAAACAAAAGTTGTAGGAAGTCTGGGGAAAAGGGGTAGTCTGGAGGGACTGCTTGCAGAGCTGCAGAGGCTCCAGGGACTGAATAATCTGTGGGATAGTAAGTCCATGTCTGCTTTGAGATAAAGGTGGCTGCTGTACCTGAATGAGAGCTGATAGCTTCCAAAAGGCATAAAACATTTGATTCCAAATTTGGACTCTGAATCACATATCTGTGCCTTATTGAAATATGCCATCATGGGACAGTCACAAAATAGGCAAGCAATTATTTTGTAATGATTATGGTTATTTATGAGGGGGGGATGCCGGTATTGGACTGGAGTGGGCACGGTAAGAAGTCTCAACATCAGGTTACAGTCTAACAGGTTTATTTAGTTCACCATGAAGGAGCTCCGAAAGCTCATACTACCTCATAAACCTGTTGATCTTTAGCCTGGTGTTGTGAGATTTCTTACTCTGGATATTTATAAAAGGGTGGGGGAGTGGGTCATTGATTGGGGAATGCATGGTCTTTTAACTTTGAAGATCGTCAGGAATATCCACGGGCGCAGTTGACGTCTTCTGAGCCTATTGGGCACAGCAGGAGCTGAGGTGCATTATAAACCCTGATAACCACCACACTGTGATTTAATGTTGTTAAGTTTATTTGTACTTTGGCTTTGTCCGGGCTATTCCCCCTCCTTCTGGGGAGCCGCCCCTTTTTGTGAATTTGAGTTGATTTATTTGTTTGCTATGAAAGAGGAAGATCATCAATTGCGCACCAGCATGAAAGCACAGTGCAGCTAAATCTCTGATGCCATCAGTCCCCCATATGTATTTAATTTCAAATCTTGTTGTTGCTTGACAGGAATTTCAGAACGCAATGCCTGGGAAAAGGAACGTGAAAAGATCAAAAGATAATGAAGAGAAAACACAAGATGATGAAAGTAAAAAAGTAAAACGTGAGTATCTTTATTCTCTTTTGTAGTTTGTGACATGTCGGGATTCTTCGATTACTACTTTAGCTTAGAGGAGATGCGTGGGCCAAGCTTTTTAACAGTGTGGTTAATGTCTGGAGCGTGCTGCCCAGGGAGGTGGTGGGAGCAGGTAGAATCATGGCTTTTAAGGGGCAACTAGATGAATACATGAAAAGGATGGGAATGGAAAGATGCAGATTCTAAGTGCATACAGTTTCAGTTTAGGCAGGCATCATGATCGGTGCAGGTTTGGAGGACCGGTGGGCCTGTTCCTGTGCTGTACTTTTTTTGTTCTTTGTACTGGCTGAGTTCTGTGTTTAAAATTTATAGTAGACTTAAGCTGGATCTGTGAAGCTTCACTTGGTTGAATAACCTCCTGACATACCTCAGCATATACATGTTTAAATTTTGTTCATTAGTGTCACAAGTAGGCTTATATTCCTGCATTGATGTTGTTACTGCAATGAAGTTGCTGTGAAAAAGTGTTGCCACGCTTTGGGTACGCTGAGGAAGAATTTAGCATGGCCAATGCACCTAACCAGCACTTCTTTCGGACTGTGGGAGGAAGCTGGAGCATCCAGAGGGAACCCATGGGAAGACACGGGCAGAACATGCAAATTCCGCATAGACAGTGTCCCAAGACAGGAGTCGAATCTAGTTCCCTGGAGTTGTGAGGCAGTAGTGTTAACCATTCTGCCATCGTAAATATTACTGTTATTCACTAGCTAACTGTTTTGGGTGCATTTTAAAATTTAGGTCAAATATTCATGCTTTAACTTTCACTGAAGGAAGATGATCTCGATGTATATCGGTTGGAAAATCCTCCAGTGGCATGAGTGGAGAGAAAGTGGTTAAATCGAGAGTAGGAAGTCTGGTGAGATATCAGAAAGGAAAGGTGGTTAAAACCTTGTCTCGAGAGTCTGAGATTGATTCCATGTATCAGTGCCCCAACAAAACACCGGCTGGGCAAGTGGTGTGGCAACTTCTGCACACTGTTGGTCAGCTGGCAGTGCCCATGTACGTTCCTGGTCCTGGCCTAAGCTTTAGTGTTTTTACTATGTGCACTGAAGCTCCCTCGAGTTTTTGGTGAGCAAGTCAGCATTCTAGATTGAGTTAAAAACAAACCTCTTTGTGAATCCAACATGTGTAGATCACCTAGAAATATGCATTAGTGATTCTTGGACATACTGATGTGTGGTCCAAGTCTGACAAACATTTGGCCATTCAAAATAAAATGTAAATTTTAAGCACTGACTGACCCACTTGGTCAGCCTTGGTTCAATGGGTAACGATCTTGCTTCTGAGCCCGAAGCTTATGGGTTCAAGTCCTACCTCGGCGATTTGTGAACAGAAGTCTCAGCTTATTTTCCTGGTGCAGTATAGAGGGATTGCTATCTTTTCTGCTGAGATTTTAAACTGAGGCCCGTGCCAGATGGACAGTAAAGGATCCCATAGCACAATTTCACAGAAGAGAAGATGTGCGTGGGTGTGTGTGTGTATGTGCCCCTGCAGGGGTCCTGGCCAATATTTATCCCGCGAGTATGTGGTTGTTAACAATGTGCAACATGTGAGAGCTGCCCATGTACAAACTGGCTGCTGAATTTGCCTCATTACAACAGTGACAAAGTTTCAAAAGTACTTCAATTGACTGTAAAGTGCTTTGGGATGTCCTGAAGTTAGGAAAGGTGCTGTATGAATGCCAGTTTTGTGTATAATGGAGGATACGGTATGGCACTGAGCCTTATAGAGTAGAGTGACTTTGCGTTAGGCAGGATGTGTGGAATAGCTTTGTTATGCTGGGGGAGACTTGGTGACGTAAGGGGAGTGAAGTGCCGTCTCCTTGTGGTGGGTGTCCATTTCAACCTCTGGAAAGGTTCTTTATAAAAGCGGTAATTCAGGGGGAAGTGATTTGGAAGCTGAAGGAATCTGCCGACGTATGGCCTTTTATTGAAGTGTGTTGCTGGCCTTCACACTGCTGCCTCATGGCTCCAGAGACTCGGGTTTGATTGCTGGCTTAGGTCACTGTCTGTGTGGAGTCTGCACGTTCTCTCTGTGTCTGCGTGGATTTCCTCCGGGTGCTCTGGTTTCCTTTCACAGTCTGAAAGATTAGGTGCTGGCATTGGCCGTGCTAAATTCTTCCTCGGTGTACCCGAACAGGCGCCAGAGTGTGGCAACTAGGGGATTTTCACAGTAACTTCATTGCAGTGTTAATGTAAGGCTACTTGGGACGCTAATTAATAAACTAAACGTTAAAAAATAATGGGAAAAGCAGAAATCTCAAATTCAAACCTCAGTTGCACCCAATAATTGCATTGTCTTGATATCCTATTGCATCCTGTGTTGGAGCCTGTAGAGTAAATTATAACTTGCTAACACATTTGCAGGCCCTGTGTAAATGCAATTTGTTCTTGTTGACGTTGCCACTAGATTGGCGAACGCCACATATTCCATGCTGTATTACATGCCAGTTGGTGAACACTGCACATGTACAGTTTCAGTTGGTTCTGCCTGTTAGATGTGGGACAATCTGGAATTGCTGAGATTTGATATAATTGCTGACTGAATTGCACACTCGTTCACTTTGTAATAGAAAGTGTGCATTGGGATAAACTAGTCTGTTGTATGTTTCCTCGGGTAATCAACAATTAGTCATAATTTCAGAAATCTCCCAACAAATTACATTAGAATGGCCGATCCATTGTGTACCAGTGGTTTGGACAGCTGTAGGTGTAGGTTCCCACAATGGATCAGGAAGGGCAGACTCTCTGTTAACCAGATCTATATTAAATGGGCAGCAGGAATTAAAACATCAACGTTCCTGTTTAAACATACTCCCAGATCATGGACCTGCTTTGTGACGTCTGCAAGCTCTGTTGATGAGGTTGAGCTTTTTGTTTGGTCAATGTTACCAAGACGATCTGTGTGTCACATTGCTCCTCCTCTCCTGCACCATCAGAGTATGATGTCTCTGGGGGTGGTGAGAGCACTGGGGGGTTTGATCCTTTTTCCATCTGGATGTATCTGTGACATTGCAGTTTCCTGCCCCAGTGTGTTGGTCTTGCTGTTTGAAGTAACACGCTCCACTTGTTCCCCAAATGTCAGTCGAAAGTGATCTTGTGCCTTTGCCAGTGTGGCAGACTTCGTATGTACTTGGGTTGCACATTCCTCTGGAAGGCTGTCAATTTTCACTGCTGGCACCGATGGCTACGAAAGCTGTGTCAAGTTGTATTTGCCTCTTGTTTGAACTGTAAGCACCATGAATGGGAAGCTAGTTGCCCCTATACAGAAATCATCTACCTGCCACAGCAGAGTAAGTAACAGAGCAAACTTGGCTTCATGGCAGGGCGAGACCTGTACAGATCATGAAGTTTGATCCAGTTGGTTTATTTCCATCCAGGCAGCAGCATGTGTGGAAGCGGATGGGACAACATATAAACCAGCTTGCTCGCCCCAGTATAGAAGCAAAATACCACTGGGAATAAAAACAGACAAATGTTGGAAAATATCTGTGGGTCTGACAGCATCTACAGCAAGAGAGACAGAGTTGGCCTTTCATGGTGGTGACTGTTAGAAACTGCTGGGAATTTTCTGCATCTTCTGATTTCATTCCTGCTCCAACAGCTGTTAAAAACTGGAGATACTGGAAATACTCAGCAGGTCTGGCAGAGAGAGAAACTCAGTTAACATTTCCAGTAGAATGTGACTCTTTTTCCTCCCTCCCTCCGGTGCTCTTCCATAACATCTTTAACGGTTTCTAATATTTTCCCTACAACAGATGTTAAGCTAAATGGCCTGCGCCACTGTGATGTCTATGAGTTCCACTTACCTAGCTTAATCTTATAACGTTTAATACCCACCCATGCCTAACAAAAGATATCAGTCTCTCTGCTCTGGAATTTTTAATTAACTCCCAATGTCAATATCTTCCCCACTCATTGTTTCCCAGTTCCTCAACAGAGAAATTCCTTTCACGTTACTGACCCTTTTAATCATCTTAACCAGCTCCAGTCGATCACCCCTGTAATCCTCTTGTGACCAAGGGTGGCAGCACAGTGGTTAGCACTGCTGCCTAACAGTGTTAGGAACCTGGGTTCAGACCTGGCCTTGGGTATGGAGTTTGCACATTCTACCCATGTCTGCGTGGGTTTCCTCCAGGTGTTCTGGTTTCCTCCCACAGTTCAAAAAAGTGTGGGTTTGGTGGATTAGCCATGCTAAATTGCTCCTTAGATTGGATAGGCTAGCTGTGAGAAAGGTGTGCGGTTATGGGGATAGGCTGGGAGAGCGGACCAGGGTAAGATACTTTTTCAGAGAGTTGGGACAGACTCGATGGGCCGAATGGCCTCTACTGCACTGCAGGAATTCTCTGATTCTAGCCTGTGTGGCTCTGTTTGTTTAGTCTGTGCTTCGTGATGATAAGTGAAACCTGACTTGTGTTTTCCTCCCCGCAGTCTCGCATTCCTCACATGGGACGATCCCTGGGATTGTCCTGACGCTGGGTCAGGGGGACGTTGGCCAACTCGGCCTCGGAGAAAATGTGATGGAGAGGAAGAAACCCGCCTTTGTCAAGCTATTGACAGAGAAAGTGGTGCAGGTGGAGGCTGGGGGGATGCACACTGTCTGCCTCGGGGTATCTGGCAGCGTAAGTACCGAAACAATGGGCGGTATTCGTGTCCTGTCTTCCCTGAGCTCTGTGCGGCCAAAGCGCTTTACAGCCAATAACGTACTTTCTGATGTGTTGCAATGTGGACAACTGATTGCAGTTTGGGTTGTGCCTTGCTGTGTGCCAATGTGATAAATGACCAGATAAACGTTTTCTATTAGACAATAGTCAAACAAATTATGTTCAGGGAGAAATTTCTTGCTCTTCTTTGAAATAGCACCATGAACTCTTTCATAGACAGCTGTGAGAGCAGACAATTTAACATCTTGTCCGTAGGATGGCTCCTCTGACAGTGCAGCATTCCCCTGCGCTTGCTTTGAAGTGTCAGTCTCAAATGGCAATCGGTGGACAGTTCACTCCTGAATGATCCGGCTGTATTTTAATGTTATTCCTCCACCTAAAGAAATATAAAGATTAATTAATAGTCCCTTTAATTTTTTAGTCCATTCTTAAAGTTACAAAACCAGTGGAATGGATCGGGCAAACCCAAATCCATTTCTTGCTCCAAAAGCCAAACACAATATCCAATTGAATCCAATTCAACGTCCCCATAAAAGGGACAAACAAAATCCAAGCTGCCAGGACTTTGATTTGATTTATTACTGTCACATGTATTAATATACAATGAAAAGTATTGTTTCTTGCACGCTATACAGGCAAAGCATACCATTTATATAGAAGGAAACGAAAGGATGCAGAATGTATCATTACAGTTATAGTTAGGGTGTCGAGAAAGATCAATTTAATGCTAGGTAAGTCCATTCAAAAGTCTGATAACAACAGGAAAGAATTGTTTTTGAGTCATTTGGTACGTGACCTCAGACTTTTGTATCTTCTTCCCAGTGGAGGATTTGTGGGGTTCTTGATTATGCTGTCTGTTTTCTTGAGGCAGCGGGAAGAAATAAAACAGCCCTTCACTACTACCCTGTCACTTAGCTATTCATACTGTCTCTACCCCTTGCGATGAGGCTTCTTAGGCTTGAGCTTTATCTTCGCCAAAAGTCTGAGAAACAGTCGAAAGTTAATGAACGGTCACTTGTGTAGATTTGAATTAATTAAGGAAAGTCAGTACAGATTTGTTAAAGATAAATTGTGTTTATGCGGTTTGTTTGCATCTTTTGATGAGATAAGGTGAGATAAGGTTAGGTTAATTAGCCTTGTTAAATTGCCTGTAGTGTTGGGATTAGTAGAGTTAATATATGGGGTTACAAGAATAGGGCATGGGTGGGATTGTGCCCAGTGTGGACTTGATAAGCCGGATGGCCTCCTTTTGCATTGTAGGGATTCTATGAACAGAGATGGTTGATGAGGTTAAAAGCAAAACAAAATTGGATAGGCTCAGCTGATCTAGCAGTATATGGAGAAAGAAACAAGAGTTAACATTTTGAGTCCATGTGACCTTTCTACAGAGGGTAATGTGGTGTACATGAACTTCTAATAGGTGTTTGACAAAGTATCACGATGACTTGTCAATACAGTTAATCTCTATGAAAGAAAAGGTGCAGAGACAGCATGAATAGGAGGTTAGCTAAGTTAGTAGCGAACAGCTGTTTTATTTCTGGACAGGGGGATCGATGGGCAGTGAGGTTCGCCAGGAATCAGTACTAGAACCATCTTAGATCATAGATACTCTCCAGTGCAGAAAGAGGCAATCTGACCCATCGAATCTGCACTGACCACAATCCCATTCAGGCCTATCCCCTGTATCACTACATATTTACCCACTAATCCCTTTAACCTACACATCTCAGGACACTAAGGGGCAATTTTAGCATGGACAGTCAACCTAACCTGCACATCTTTGGACTGTGGGAGGAAGCCAGCCCACCCGGAGGAAACCCATGCAGACATAGGGAGAACGTGCAAACTCCACATTGACAGTGACCCAAGTCGGGAATCGAACTCAGGTCCCTGGAGCTAACCACTGTGCTACCGCTTATCTTGATTATGTTAGATTTGAATAAATGGGGCACAATTTCAAAATTTGCAGATGACACAAAGCATGTAAATTATTGTGAAATCTGAGGAGGATAGTGAGAGACTTCAGCAGGATGTAGACAGGATACTGACAGATGATACTGAGTGCAGAGAAGTGTGAAGTGGTTTGTTTTTGTAGGGAGAACAAGGAAAGGCGATTTAAAATCATGAGTTCTGTTCTATTGAGATTAACTGTTCAGAATCATTGGTGGCAGGACGGATTGAGAAAATGTTTGCTCTGCCTGTCCCTTCCCAAATCAGCTGATCTTTCCTGATCTGTGGTGCCCAGTCTGAGTCCAGAACTCGAGATGTCTAAAAGGAGCCTTGACTTCACTCCAAAATTAACTGAAGATTAAAGCAAAATACCATGGAGTCTGCATCAGACTTAATATTGGTTCTGTTCTCTCTCCACAGATTCTGTCAGATCCTCTGGGATTTTCCAGCATTTTCTTTTAAGATTAACTCGTTGGTTGTGAAGTGCTTTTGAATTTTTTAAGCACCTGCAAGGTTCTATATAAATGCAAATGTTTCCTTAATGCTGATGGTTACTTCCTGTTGATGAGTTAATTGTATTTTGTGGGAGTTGCTGATGACTCAGTAATGCAAATGATAGCATTTCAATGTGTGTAATCTACAACGTAAGGGATGTTGAATTTACCATTGACTGTGAATAGGTGAGAAATTTCAGCTAGGAGTGGTAATTATTGCTGTCTTTCAGATCCTATTCACTGGCCTTTATCAGGTGAAAAGAGCTCAATTGTGAACCTGTGTGAAGACCATTAATACTTAGTGATTAGTGACAATGCAATACCATCTGAAACTCTGTGTCCAGAATACAAAGAATACTTGCATTCTTGCACCATGATTCATGACAAACTGTCCATTAAAACTCTGGCTGTAAGGCAAATTGCTGGTTGCGAATCATGTGGCCGGGTCCTTTTTTAATTTGGAAGCTTTATGCTGTAAATAATGTTGCGTTGCTACTCTGATCATTCATATATTGCTTTTAGTGTACAGTGACAGAAGCGATATGATGTCTGAACATTATAGCTACAAATACCGGATAAATGTTGTAGCTACAAGAGTAGAACAAAGACTGGGAATTCTGTGGCGAGTAACTCCCCACCTAACTCCTCAAAGTCTATTTACAAGGCACAAGTCAGCAGCGTGATGGAATGCACTCCACTCATCTGGATGAGTGCAGCTCCAATGACAAGAAGCTTGACACCATCCAGGACAAAGTAGCCCACTTGACATCATCCATCACCTTAATGTTCACTACTTCTATTATCAGTTCACAGTGACAGCGTTGTGTGCCATCTACACTGCAGCAACTTGCCAAGACTGCTTTGACAACATCTTCTAAACCTGTGGTCATTAGCACCGGGAAGAACAAGTGTTGCAGGCATGTTCGAGCACCAACATTTTCCAAATTTCTGGCCAAACCCCACACACCATCGTGACCTGGAATTATATCACCATTTATGCATTATCACTGGTTCAAAATCCTGAAACTCCCTCTCCAACAGCTCTGTGGTTGTATCTGCACCACATGGACTGCAGGGGGTCAAGAAGATGGTTCACCATCACCTTCTCGAGGGCCATTAGGGATGGAAGTGAATGTTGGCCTAACCAGCCAAACCCTCGTCTCAATGAGTTTAAAAAAAATTGCATATGTCCCTCGCCTCAATTTGATAATAAAATAGATCCAGTGCCCTCCCATCTGTTTTTTGTGTTAACAATCTGAAGAAAGCCTAGCTTCAGCTGTCTGGGTTATAGGGAAAAGACTGGGGACAGGGGCCAACTGCATAGCCCCACCTAGAGACCGGCAGAAGCACGATGGGCCAAATGGCCTTCTGTGGTATTATGTCGTTCTGTGATTCTAAAAGCACCAAATTATCGGAAAACTTGAGGAATTTCAGTGGAGAGCTAACATTTGATGAGAAATCGATAAAATGGAAAAACCAGTAACTTTTCCCAGGGCTGCGTATTCATGCATTTTCTTGCAGCTTTTTTGGCCTGTGAATGAAGGAAGGTTCTGCATTTATATAGCACCTTATACCACAAACTTGATATCCCAAAGAGAGAATCATAGAATCCCTGCAGTGCAGAAGGAGGCCATTCAGCTCATTGAGTCTGCACTGACCACAATCCCACCCCCAGGCCCGATTCCTGTAACCCCTCATATATATCCTGCTAATCCCCCTGAAATTAGGGTCAATTTAGCGTGGTACCTTAGTTCCTGATACTGTGAGGTAGCAGTGCTAATCACCGTGTCACCCCCACAGCTTCACAGCTGGTGGAGTACTAGTGTAGTTATGTAGGAGAGGTGACAGCCATTTTGTGCACAGCAAGCTCCCACAGGCAGCAAAGCAACAATGATTGGGATAGCTGTTCTTAGTGATGGTGGTAGGGGGACTCTGGAGAGAACTCTGATGGGTAGAGATGACCCGTTAAGGTCGATGATTCTGACTTTGTTTCCCTTGCTCTTTGTTTGTCAGGTTTACACGTTTGGCTGCAATGATGAAGGTGCCCTCGGCCGCGATACATCACAGGATGGGTCAGACACGATCCCTGCTCGCGTCGCACTCAACGAACACGTGGTACAAGTTTCTGCTGGTGATAGTCACAGCGCGGCTCTGACTGACGTTGGGCAGGTCTATATCTGGGGCTCTTTCAGGGTAAGTTACGAGAGGGGATCTTTAAAAGCCAGGAGTGTTGGTGGATCAGGTGGGAGGAGATTGTTCCCAGTTACAGGAGGGTCAGAAATGCAAGGGCACAAAATTAAAATAATTTGGCGAAAGAACTTCTGCTTCTGAGATGAAGATTAAAAAGCTAGAAATGCTGGAAAATCTCAGCGGGTCTGGCAGCAAACGTGGAGAGAGAATCAGAGATAATGGAACTTGTCCTGTGACAGGACCTTTGTTTTGAATCGAGGCATAATATAATCCTTAATGTGCAGAAGGAGGCCACGCGGTCCAACAAACCTGCACTATTAACAATCTATGCAGGCCCTATCCCCTGGTTTTTACCAAGTTACCCTGTTAATCCTCCTGATACTAAGGGGCAATTTGACATGGTCAGTCAACCCAACCCACGCATCTTTGAGCTGTGGGAGGAAACTGGAGTACCCGGAGGAAATCAGCGCGGATACAGAGAGAACGTGCAAAACTCCACACAGACCGTGATCCAAGGTCGGAATTGAACCCAGGTCCCTGGCACTGCAAGGCAGCTGGCACGCTGTGCCAGCGTGCTGAGGCGCTAGACCCAACTATATCATAACTGTCTGGAGGGAAGGCAGAAAATGTTCAGTTCACACACGGGGTTGTGGAAATTTGGATGTGTCATCCTGAAAAAGCCAAGATGACTACTGGTGGCTTGATTCAAATTTCCAGCAGTTTTTAGTCAATTTGTAGAGCAGATCTTTCTTGACAAATTTAAAGAATTCTGATAAAAATGTTAATGAACAGTGAGAAACAGTCCCTGTTTCTGTATTATATGTTTTTTTGTATTCATTCATGGGATATGGGCATTGCTGGGTGGGCCATAATTTATTGCCCATTCTTGGGGGTACCTGAGGGCATTTAATAGTCAGTCACATTGCTGTGGGTCTGGAGTACATGTAGGCCAGACCAGATGAGGACAGCAGATTTTCTTCCTAAAGGACATTAGTAAACCAGATGGGTTTTTCTACCAATTGACGATGATTTCATGGCAGCCAATAGATTCTTAATTCCAGGTTTTTTTTAATTGAATTTGGGATTCGAGCCCAGGTCCCCAGAACATTAGCTGAGTTTCTGGATTAATAGTCTAGCGATAATACCACTAGGCCACCGTCTCCCCATTGCCCAGTTGGTTTATTAAGGAGGAATAAAAAAGACCTGGATTTGTGTCACATCTTTTGTGACCTCTGTGAGTCCCAAAACGCCCTGCAACCGCTTGGGTTCTTTGACAGTCTGGTTGCTGTTTAGATAGAGAAAATGCAGCAGCACGTTTTGGCGCAACAACTTCCCACAAATAATGTGATCGATATGGAATTATTGGAGGGATGAATATTGGCTGGGGCACTGGGCAATACTTCTCTGCTTTCCTTCAAAGTACTGCAATGGAATCATTGACACCTACTTATGAAGTTAGTCAGAATCTTAGTCTCGTTTAAAACAGTGGCATGCACTTTTGACAGTGCAGCACTCCCGTGGCACTGGCAGTGCCAGCCTAGATTTTGTACTGTGTTCATGTAGTGGGATTTTTCCCTGTGACTTTCTTTCTCAGGCTCATCCACTCTGCCACGTCTGACACCTGACTTTTGCATTTTCTCCTTCTGGGTCCATCAAATCATACCTTTCCAGTTTTATTAGCTGTTATTCCTATAAAACATTGTGAGATGTTTTTATTTTTTTTCCTCACTGTATATTTTGAAAGGCTGTCATATCACACTGATTTTCTTGCCTAACCTGTGTTTAAATGTGGATTCCTACAGGATAACAATGGCGTTATAGGACTACTGGAACCCATGAAGACCAGCTTTCTCCCACAGAAAGTCCCCCTCGATCTTCCCATAGTTAAGATCACCTCAGGTGAGAAGGCTTCACTAAGTCTAGTTTGATCCAGGTGCACAAGGGGCTTTCTGTGTCAGACACAACGGGGTAAACTTTCCTAGGGAGGGGTGGTGTGAAGATAAGGAACCACGAGATCAGAGTTATAAACATGCTGGTGTTCTTTTTTCATTTGGCATACCTTGACATTTACAGATTCTGATTTGATTTGAACAGTTAGTATTGCCATAATATAAAAGCACATTGCCACGGAAGCTCTGACAAGGGGTCATCAAGACTTGATATGTTGGCTCTGTTCTCTCCATGGATGCCTTCAGACCGGCTGAGGTTCTAGTTTTAGTTTAGTTCATTTATTAGTGTCACAAGTAGGCTTACATTAACACTGCAGTGAAGTTACTATGAAAATCCCCTAGTCGCCACACTCCAGCACCTGTTTGGGTACGTTGAGGGAGAATTTAGCATAGCCAATTCACCTAACCAGCATGTCTTTTGAATTGTGGGAGGAAACTGGAGCATCTGAAGAAAACCCTCGCAGACACAGGGAGAATGTGTAGACTCCACATAGGCAGTGACCTAAGCCAGGAATCGAACCCAGGTCCGTGGCGCTGTGAGGCAGCAGGGCTAACCACCGCTTGGTGCTAATGACACTACTGGTTGCCCTGAGGGCTTTGAAGGCAGGCCTGCCCTTAAGGCTCCGTCAGCCTTTGTATTGCCAACAGTGGCGCAGTGAATAGGTCTCAGACTTCAGACGTACGAGGTTGTGGGTTGAACTCCCACTTCAGAGCCTTGAACGTAACAATGGCTGACGTTTCAGTGCAGTATTGAGGGCGTGCTGTCCTGTCCGAGGTGCGATCTTCCGGATGAGATATGGACTTGAAAAACCCTATGGCACTATATTAAAAATGAGCTGAGCCATGGTGTTCTGGCTAATGTTTATCCTGCAAAAGAACATTTCTATTTGTAAAGAAGTTGCCTACTGTCTTGCACACTGCCATTTGTGGGAGCTTGCTGTGCTGCAAATGGCTGCTATGCTCTCTGCATTATTACACTTCATTAAATGCTTTGGGATGTCTTGAGGTTGTGAAATGGACTATACAAGTGCTTGTCTTTTCCACTTTTTTTCATTTCATAAAATCCCTACAGTGCAGAAGAGGCCACTCGGCCCATTGGGGTATGCACCTACTCACTGACGGCATTTTACCCAGATCCTCTTCCTTCGCCCTATTCCTGCAGCTGCACATATTTCCCGTGGCTAATCCATCTAACCTACGCCTGTTGGGACACTTAAGGGGCAATTTTGCATGGTGGGTCTACCTAACCAACACGTCTTTCGGATTGGGGAGGAAATCCACTCCAACATGGGGAGAACATGCAAGCTCTGCACAGTCAGTCGCCGAAGGCTGGAATTGAACCAGGGTCCCTGGATCTGTGAGGCAGTGGTGCTAACCACTGTGCCGTCCTAGTTCCTGTTATTGATGTGACCACACTGATATTGAGGAAATTGAGGTTTTGGTCCCAGGGCTGATTTCGGTGAATGGTAAGCTGGCTTAAATGCTGATGAGCTCCTCCACTGAATGTTGTTAACAAAACATTTCATTTCTGCTCTTTATTTTCAGGCAATGACCACTTAGCGTTGCTGTCTCTCGACGGTGATATTTACACCTCTGGCTGTGGCGAACAGGGGCAACTTGGAAGAATTGCAGAATGCTTTACAAACAGGGGAGGAAGGAGAGGTCTCGGTAAGTATGATGCAGACTTGTATGGCACCCGACTCTCAGGAGCATCCTATACGTGTATTTGTAATGATGCTCCTTAAAAGTCACGATCGTATCTGCTTCAATTACCTCGCCCAGCAGCGAGTTCCAGGCATCCACCACTTACTGTGTAAAAAAAAAATGTTGCCTCGTATATCTCTTAAACCCTACCCCTCGCACCTTAAACCTATGTCCCTTAGTAAAAAAGCTTCTGACTGTCCCATTTTGCCCAGTAAACTGATGAGGGTTACATTGCAATCAGAGCTCTCTTAACTTGAGTCATTAGTTGATCAGGAACAGCGAGTGGCCCATTTACAGTGTCGTTCCTTAATGTTGAGATTATTAAAGGCATTTTGATCCATTTAATCACCAGTTATTTCTGTTTAATTTGTTCAGAGCGACTCCTGACGCCCAAGAGCCTCAATCTGAAAGCCAAGGGGAGCGGAAAGGTGAAATTCTGTGATGTTTTTTGCGGGGCATATTGTACATTTGCGATTTCCAAGGAAGGACACGTCTATGGTTTTGGACTGTCCAACTATCATCAGCTAGGTGAGCACAATCAGAAAGAACTGTTGCCTATAAACTTGCAATCTCCTGCCCTAAATAACAAGAACAATGTGCATTTATCTCACACCTTTTTATGCAGTTCCAGGGATGGGGATGTGGTATCGTTTTTGCTTGGTTGGACTTGGTGCTTTTGAGAAGGGATAGAAACAGAAAATGCTGGAAAACCTCAGCAGGTCTGACAGCATCTGTGGGGAGAGAATAGAGCCAATGTTTCAAGTCTGGATGACCCTTCATCAGAGATCCATTAGGCCTGCTGAGGTTTTCCAGCATTTGCTGTTTATGTTTTGGATTCCAGTATCCGCAGGATTTTACTTTAGTCTTAGTGAGAAGAAATGAAAT
Organism: Sphyrna mokarran; assembly: GCA_024679065.1. Lineage (NCBI taxonomy): Eukaryota > Metazoa > Chordata > Chondrichthyes > Carcharhiniformes > Carcharhinidae > Sphyrna > Sphyrna mokarran. The sequence goes on along the minus strand of JAGIQG010000024.1, from coordinate 19,109,149 downwards.
GAAAGGGTGAAAAGTGATGAAGATGTGTGTGTGAGATGTGTTGTGTTTGTTCTGCTGCAGGAACATTAGGCACTACTCCCTGTTACTCAGCGCACAAACTAACAGCGTTCAAGAACTCAGCAAAGTCTTGGGTCAAGTTCTCTGGTGGACAGCACCACACACTGTGCTTGGACTCTGAAGGTGGGTGTTACTGTGCAGGCAGTGAAACTGCTGCAGTTTTGTACATGCAAATGCAGCTTCTATTTATCCGGAGTTTTCCAAAAAGGAGTGAAACCTGTCATCTCTCATCCGTCTCAGTTTCTGACTTTTATTAGACCGTAAGATGTAGGAGCAGAACCAGACCATTCAATCATGGCAGATAGGTTTAAGAAGGGAAAGAATTAATGGGAATCTGAGGAGCAATCTTTTTACACAGAGGGAGGTAGATTTGTGGAATGAGCTGCCGGAAAAAGTAGTTGAAAAAGGGCCATTGACAACATTTGAAAGGCATTTGGACAGATACATATATAGGAAAGATTAAGAGGGATATTGGCCAAATGCAGACTAATGGGGTTAGCTTAGATGGGCTTTTGGGTCAGCATGGACCAGTTTGGGCCAAAAGCCCTGTCTCCATGCTGTACATTCTATAAGTTTCTCAACTGCATTCCCTCGCTTTTTAGACAATAAGACATAGGAGCAGAATTAGACCACTCGGCCCATTGGGTCTGCTCTGCCGTTCAATATTTTTCTTATCCCCATTCTCCTGCCTTTTTCGCTTAAGCCCTGATCCCCTTATTAATCTAGAAACTATCTGTCTGTGTCTTAAAAAAAACATTCAATTACCTGGCCTCCTCCTGCGGCAAAGTCTTCCATAGATTCACCACTCTGTGGCTGAAGAAGTTCCTCCTCACCTCTGTTTTAAAAAATCGTCCCTTTAACCTGAGGTTCTGCCCTCGGTTGTAGTTTTTCCTATGAGTGCAAACATCCTCTCCACATCCACTGTATCCAGGCCTCGCAGTATCCTGTAAGTTTCAATAAGATCCCCCCTCATCCTTCTAAACTCCAAGTACAGACTCAGAGCCCTCGACTGTTCGGCATATGACATTTTCCTCATAACTTTTGATCCCTATACCCACCAAGAACCCATCTATCCCTGTCTTAAGTACAATCAGTGACCTGGCCTCCACAGCGTCCTGTGGCAATGAATTCCATAGATTCACCACCGTCTGGCTGAAAATTCATTGACCTCACTGGCATTCTCGTTGTGTCAGTGATCACCTGGGAGTGGTTGGCCGGAACTTGATCCCAATGTTAATTTAAAGCTGTCTCAATACTGTTTTTATCTAAGCCCTGATACCATAGTGGTTTTGTCCCAAATAACATTAGGACTGGAATTTTACAGCCTCGCTTGCCCCAGTTCTGGGCTGGGTGGGGCTCACGGAACGGCATTTTCCGTTGGCCTCGGGCGCGATCTTACGAGCCTCGGGCAAGCAAGGCGGTAGAATTCCGGCATCGGTGAATACTTATGACGGGAATCTATCTATTTGCAAACAATACTTAATTATGAGGCTAAGGAAGGGGAGAGCACGGAACTGGGGCTAAGTAGATAGTGCCTTCAGTGAGCTGGCATGTTGCTGATGGGATGAATGGCCTCTTCCCCTGTTGTATGGTTCTGTAACCATCAGTTTGAGAATATTAATGCACTTCTAATAAAATATCTGAAAATGAAAAGCTGGTACCAGCGCTGTTGTGAATTTCTTGTAGCAATCTAATTGGTTCACTGATTCCTTAGGGAAGAAAGTCTGCTGTCCTCAGCTAATAGGTGCATGGAAATGGGAAGAAGCCCTTTACCCCCTGAAACTTATGCTGCCATTCAGTGAGATTGTGGCCCATTTGCAGCCTAATTCATCTGTGCCCTCTATTCCTTAATCCCTGTACTTAATGAATAGTCATATCATTTATATTCTGTGATTTCTATGATTTCATTTAAATTGAATAAGTGATTTTAGTGTCAATTGCTACATGCAGGAGAGAGTATCAAACTTCCACTACCATACGGGTGAGAAAATGTTTCCTAATTTCCCCCTAGGAAGGCCTGGCTGGAATTTTTAGATTATTCCGTGTATTCCACTTCTTCCTAAAGTCAGCATGAATAGTTTCCCTGGATCTATCCTGCCTGTTTCCCTTAAAGTCTTGAGAAATTTTGTCAAATTGCACCTTAATGTCCCTAAATTCCAGGGAATACCCCTAGTTTGTGTATTCTCTCCTCACAGTTTAACCTTTGGAGTGTTGTTTGCTTTCTTTTCTTTATTTTATGAGTGTCACAAATAAGCCTGCATTAACACTGCAATGAAATTACTGTGAAAATCCCCTAGTCGCCACACTCTGGTGCCTGCTCAGATACACTGAGGGAGGACATAGCATGGTCAATGTACCTAATCAGCACATGTCTTTCAGACTGTGGGAGGAAACCAGAGCATCCGAAGGAAATCTGGGAAACACAGCCGCAGAGAACTGTTTAAGCTGCACTTCATTCACAGTGTGGAATGCAGAACGCTGTCAGTACTCCAGGTGTAATCTGACCAGGACTTTGCACAGTTGAAACTGGATCTAAGATATTCCTTTAGCTTTATTAGAACAAAGAACAAAACAGCATGGGAAACAGGCCCTTCGGCCCAACAAGCTCGTGCCGCCACCCCGACGTTCCCACCTCTACCCGCAATCCCTGTGTATGTTTATAGATCTATGGATTACAAACCAAATTTGAGACAATTTTGGGAGAATTTGTTTTGCCAATTAGCCTAAGAGCACATCTTTGGGATGTGGGAGGAAACCGGAGCACCCGGAGAAAACCCATGCAAGCACGGGGAGAATGCGCGAACTCCCACAGACACAGGCCCAAATCCATGTACCCGCACAGCACAGCGATAGTCACTGAGCTGTCGTGTTGCCTTGATTACTTTCTGCCCAGAAATGCATTATTTTAACTATCTCTGACGGTGAACTGCATGATATTTTTACCCATTAATCTGGCCATCTGTGAACAATAAAAACTAATGGATGGATTTCAGCAAAACTCGGTACACAAATCAGAGATGACCCAAGGAAGAACTGATTTGTATTTGGCGAAGATGTGGATCCTAGGATTTCTTTTTAAGGAGAGGGAGCGAGTTGACTCATTTTTTAGAAAGAGAAGAATGTTATGGGTTGTTTAATGTGATTGTTTTGGAATGTTGTGGATTTTACTGTCAATATGTTTTTTGTTGAGTTTTCAGAGCAGATTCTTTCATGGGATGTGAGCATTGCTGGCAGTCCCCATTATTGTCCTTGAGCTGAGTAGCTTGCTAGGCCATTACAGGAGACAGTTAAGAGTCAGTTTGAGATTGACTGTTTTTTTTTCGCAGCTTTGTAATAAGAGCATCAATTGAGGAGAAATCTCGAGGACGAGCTACGTTATTATAGGAATGTTGAGTTAATAAAGAGGGGTGGAAGTTGGTGCTGTACCCCGTGCCATCTTGTTACCTGTGTGCCTGGGCCTGAAGTCTCTTTAGACTTCCGCATTTTCTAACTTTTCCCTGTTTGGGAATGCCCTGTTATCTCTTTCTCTAGATCAAAAACAAATCACCTTCCATTTGCATACGTGGAAATCCATTTTCCACAGTTTTAGCCATTTGCTTAATGTACAATATCTCTTGTTTAGCTTATGCTCCCATCTGCAGTGTCACCTATTTTTGTCTTCTCTGCAAATTTAGAAGTGTAGCTTTCCATTCCAGTCTCTCGGTCGTGATGATCTCATGGGGACCTCGGTGCGTGAAGTCACTTAAGTCACTTTCTAATGTACCTACTTGTCCCAATACTGGTGCCTCTGCCACTGAAATGCAAATCCTTTTTCACACTTCGTCCCTTCAGCCAGGTGCCCTCCTCCTCAATCTTACAGCTGCATCAGTTTGCACATGGCTCGGGTAATAATTCTTGAGATTATAATGCTTGAAGTTCTCTCTGTTGGTTGAGTTTCTAAATCCTGGTGCTGTCTCCAAGCAGTAATAAGACAAGAGAGTCCTGAATGAATGGCAGGACATTACTCAGAGGAACAGTGTGGGCTGTCCACAGACTCTGGAATAGGATAATTAAGAGGGCATACAGGATATTTTCCATATCAGTTTTGGCAGCAAGGAGGTTATGTTGGAGTTGTATAAAATTTTGGTTAGGCCACAGCTGGCGTAGTGCGCAGTTAACTCCCCTCTGAAGTAAGGTAGTGAAGCACTCCATTGTATCGAACCAGTGATTGCAGGTAAAAGGGGTGACTCACTGCTTCTTGAGGGTAACTTAGGCTGGCCAATGTAATTTTGGTGCAGTCATCACCTCTCGTCCTAAAATGGATAAAATAAAACCCTTTTGACACGTTACAATGGTCAGGGGATGAAGCTAGGTAAGTTGCATACAAGGCAGTGATGCTCACCAAGCTATCACTGCCACTGTCCTATTGTCACATACCTGTGCAGTGTTTTCCAGAATATATTATGTCTAGACATGTACTATGGAAGGAAGTCCCAAGTAAATAATGAAAGTTTGGAGATGCCGAGTTGAGATGGTAAAATATTTTTTTCCAGGCAAGCTTGCTATTTTTTTCTTGTCATTTAATTCTGATCTTGTGTGTGTTTTTTTTAATAAAAGGCAAAGTGTACAGCTTGGGCCGAGCAGAGTATGGCCGCCTGGGGTTGGGAGAGCATGGGACAGAGAAGAGTACACCCACTGTCGTTCAGGGACTCCCTGTGATCGCTACGGTGGCTTGTGGGGCTTCTGTGAGTTATGCCGTCAGCAAGGATGGTAAGTCGGAGAGTTGTACAAGTTTACAGCATGGAAACAGACCCTTCAGCCCATCTTGTCCATGCCACCTAGTTTTTGCCACTGAGCTAGTTCTAATTGCCCATGTTTGGCCTATGTTCCTCTATACCCATCTTACCCACGGAACTGTCTAAATGCTTTTTAAAAGACAAAATTGTATCTGTCTCTATTATTGCCTCTGGCAGCTTGTTCCAGACACTGATCACCCTTTGTGTGAAAAAGTTGCACCTCTGGACCCTTTTGTAACTCTTCCCTCTCACCTTAAACCTAAGCCCTCTAGTTTTAGATTCCTCTATCTTTGGGAAAAGATGTTGACTATCTACCTTATCTATTTTATAGACCTCATTATTTTTATAGACCTCAATAAGATCACCCCTAAGCCTCCTATGCTCTAGAGGAAAAAAGTCCCAGTCTATCCAGCTTCTCTATAGAACTCAGACCGTCAAGTCCTGGTAATTCTTTTTTCTGTACATTTTCTAGTTGAATAATATGCTTTCTATAATAGGTTGACCAGAACTGTACTCAGTATTCCAAGTGTAGCCTTACCAATGTCTTGTACAACTTCAAGAAAACACATTCCAAGTCCTGTATTCAATGTTCTGACCAATGAAACCAAGCATGTCGAATGTTGACTTCAACCACTCTGTCCACCTGTACTCCATTTTCAAGGAGCTGTGAACCTGTACCCCTAGATCTCTTTATTCTAGAACTTTCTCCAACGCCCTGCCATTAACTGAGTAGGTTCTGCCCCAATTTGATCTAACAAAATGCATCACCTCACATTTATCTAAATTAAACTGCATCTGCCATTCATCGACCCACTGGCCAATTGATCAAGATGTGATTGCAATCCTAGATAACTTCCTTGACTGTGCATTATTCCACAATCTTGGTGTCATCTACAAACTTACTAACCATGCCTCCTATATTTGCACTCAAATCATTAATATAAACGATAAATAACAGTGGACCCAGCACTGATCCCTGTTTGAAAAACAACTCATTGCAACCACCTCTGTCTTCTATTGTCAAACCAACTTAAAGTTTATTTATTAGTGTCACAAGGAGGCTCACACTAATGCTGCAATAAAGTTACTGTGAAAATACCCTAGTTGCCACACTTGGGCGTGTATTTGGGTACACTGAGGGAGAATTTAGCAAGGCCAATACATCTAACCAAGCACATCTATCGGACTGTGGGAGGAAACCAGAGCACCTGGAGGAAACCCATGCAGACATGGGGAGAACATGCTGACTCGGCACTGACAGTGACCCAAGCCGGAATCAAACCCAGGTCCCTGGTGCTGAGAGGCAGCAATGCTAACCACTGTACGGCTGTGCCGTCCCTTTTGTATCCTTCCCCACCCCTCTCCTCCACCACTCCTTCCTCAGTCTCCATACTCTCCCCGTAGAAAGTGATTGATTTCTCGTGGGGTTCGGTGCTGCCTGTATTTTTTGAGCTGTATAGGCAAACTCCTGCCATTCATTCAGGACTCCACTTATCTTGTTAATGCTGGGAGACAACACCATGACCTTGGAACTCAGAAGTATATTTATTTCTGATGCGTATTTTTATGTTTGTTCTGCTAGGCCGAGCCTTCGCCTGGGGAATGGGAACGAACTTCCAGCTGAGCACGGGCACTGAAGAAGACGTGTGGAGCCCGATCCAGATGTCAGGCCAGCAGCTGGAGAACAGGGAGGTGCTGTCCATCTCCAGTGGGGGCCAGCACACCGCATTGCTCGTTACAGAGCGTGACGGGCAGAGCTGATGAACGCAGCCCCCCTCTCTCTCCCCTGCAAAAATCTAAAAACTACTGCCGATAACACCTCGACTGCAAAGACTGAGTGAGCCCTGTACTTCCCCCCCACCCCCCACAATCCCTGAATGCAATGCTTGGATACGACAGGAATAAATCCTTTTTTTTAATTTTAATTTTTATTTGTTTATACGTTTTCTGATAACCGATTGGATTGAAATCCGATCCTGTGCACTCACGTACTCTGCTGTTATCATTGTGTTCGTGATGTGCAGACCTGGTCAGTCCTCACTTTGACCTGTCGACTTCACTGCGGATTATACAGTAAAAAAAGCTTTTTCTTAAAGTTAAGTTTCCGTTCTGCTTGGGGAGAACATCTGGGACAGGCACGTAGATCGTAGAGGAGGGGTGGGGGAAAGAAAAAAAATTATTCTTTTAAAATCAAATAAATCTTTTTTGTGATAGTTTTCTATAAGATTTTTGCATTTCTCATTCTTGTGTTGCTTGACTGATTTTTGACAGCTTTCTAGATTTTGAATGTTTGCGTATCTTTAATTTCCTCTCTATGTCGCAGTTATTATCCCCACTATTGTTTTGTCCTGCATAGTTTGGAGATTTATTCGGGGAGTCTAAAATAACAAGGAAGGAGAAACTGTTTCCAACGGCAAGCGACTTAGTAATTAGTGAGTGCAGGTTTAAAGTAATTGACAAAAGAACTGGAGGCCACGTGGAAATAAAATTAGGCAGCAAGTTGTTACAATCTGGGATTGTAGAATCCCCACAGTGCAGAAGAAGATTATTTGGCCCACTGATCTTGTACCGAAGACATCCCATCTTGACCTCATGCCTGTGACTCCAAGTATTTGCCGTGCTAATTCCCCTGACACTGAAATGCATTTTAGCATGACCAATCAGTCCGCAAAACTTAGGCATGTTGGAAACTTACGCACACAGACAGTCACCCAGAGCCAGATTTGAACCTGGGTCCCTGGTGTTGTGAGGCGGTGGTGCTAACCACTGTGTCGTGGACTGAATGGATGGTTGAAGCGGATTTAAATAAGACTTGGATGAACTCTGGAAGAGAGAAGTTATTTGCAGGGCTGTAGGAAACAGCGAGTTATTGGATAACTCCTTCACAGAGCTGGCACAGGCATGATGGGCAGAATGGCACCCCTCTGCCCTGTATCATTCTATGATTTTTGTCTCCACTATTTGAATTGTGAAATAAGATCTTAAGAAACAAAACTTTATGCAAATACAATCATTAACGTACTAAAGAATGAATCCCTTTTAAGGGTTTAAACTGTGTGCTATCATAATGCTTGCTGTATTTCGTCTATTTAGAAACATACACACACTCTTCCCCCATCCCCCCAAATCCACACACACACACACAAACAGACAGAATGGATTGGTGAATTCCATTTAACTCTGGATTAACGCAGGGAGGGGCGGAGCTGGCCTGAGCTTCTGTTTCTGGTTATTAGCCACTGACCGTTTAGTGGAACTACATGTACTGCACTGTGGTCTAATGGATGAATTGGATTGGGTATTTGGTGGACAACTGGTAACTGAGAGCATTCCAGCAGAATGAGGAGACACTGTCGGGAAAGACGGCAGAAGAAATTAGAAGAGAGATGTAAAATAACAAGAGTGTTCTCCCCTTTGTTCGGGGAGAACAAAGAAAATTAGAGCAGAGGACCAAACCCTTTGGCTCTTCAAGTCTGCATGGACCATGCTGCCTGACTAAAGTAAAACGCCCTACTCTTCCGGGAACCATATCCCTCTATTCCCATCCTATTCGTGTATTTGTCTAGATGTCCCTTAAAAGTCACTATCGTATCTGCTTCCACTACCTTCTCCAGCAGCAAGTTCCAGGCACCCACCATCTTTAAAAAGAAAACCTGCCTCGTACATCTCCTTTAAACTTCACCCCTCGCACCTTAAACTTATGCCCCCTAGTAATTGACTTCCACTCTGAGGGGAAAAAAGCTTTTGACTATCCACTCTGTCCTTGCCCCTCATAATCTTGTAGACTTCTACCAAGTCGCTCCGCAACATCTGTCGTTCCGGTGAGAACAAGTTTCTCCAACCTCTCTTCGTAGCTAATGGGATCATCCTGGTGAATCCACACTTAATGCATTCTTACCACTTTAATATCCCACCTATATTGGAAAATGCACAGCACTTTCTACAAAACATTTACTGAATTCACTATTTGTTCCTATGATATTCCTCCAAAATTCTGTTGTTTTTTTTGTTGTTGCCATTTCAAAATGAAAGATGTATAATGAGCAGATCCTGCTTGTTGGGTGAACTTCATGGAAATTTTTCCATTTCCTAATATTTATCTACTTGTCTTCTCCCACCTGTACTTTGGCTGAACACTCCAACTTCTCAAACTCTTCACTGAATTTTCAATCTTACAAGAAATTTAACCCACCTTAAAAGTAGGCCAAATCCCACATATCTGGTCTGGTTTTGTCCAGACTGCAAAGTAAAAATTGACACAAAGGTCAAACCGGAGCTGTTTGGAGTAAAGGGCGTAAAATCTCGAATCTCTACTCTCGAATCTCTACTTTCCAATCTGTATCCCATTATCCAGAAGATAAACAAGCTTTGGGGCAGCACAGTAGTTAGCATTGCTGTTTCACACCACCAGGGACCCAGCTTGAATTCCAGCCTTGGGTGACTATGTGGAGTTTGTACATTCTCCCTGTGTTGACTTGGGTTTCCTCCTTGTGCTCTGATTTCCTCCCACAATCCAAAGGTGGGCAGGTTAGGTGGATTGGCCATGCAAAATTGCCCCTCAGCATCCCAAAATATGCTGGTTAAGTTGATAAGCCATGCTAAATTGCCCATTAGTGTTAAGGGAATTAGCAGGGTAAACACGTGGAGTTATGGGGATTGTTATGGATGCAGGCGCAATGGGCTGAATAGTTGCCTTCTGCATTGTGGGGATTCTATGATGTCGAGATGCAAGAGAGCTGAATTGAGAACAGACTTGCTTTGACAAGTTTAAGAGGTATTCTTTGGGAAAAGTTTGGATTGATATAGGGAACATGTCTAAAATAACAACAAAGTGCTGGAAAAACTGGAAAGAGATCGAGTCACACTGAATTCATATTGTTCCTCTCCAGATGCTGCCAGACTGGTCGAGTTTTTGCAGCATTTTGCTTTTATTTCAGATTTTTGCTTTTATTATACAGATGTGGTCTGTCGGGACTTTAGATGAAGGATAAGGTTTCTCACAAGAAGCTTTTTGGTGAACCTCCTGCATTTACTAGATGGGTCGCACAGTGGTTAGCACTGCTGCCTCACAGCTCCAGGGACCCTGGTTCAATTCTGGTCTTGGGTCACTGTGCAGAGTTTGCACGTTCTTCCTGTGTCTGTTCGGGTTTCCTCCGAGCGCTCCGGTTGCCTTCCACAGTCCAAAGATGTGCGGATGAGTTTAATTAGCCATGTTAATTGCTCCTTGGTGTCAGCGGATTAGCAATTTGTGGGGTTACAGGAATATGCGTTGGATGGAATTGTGGCTGGTACAGATTCAATGGGTCAAATGGCCCACCTATACTATAGGGATTCTATGATTGTAGGAAAGTTTTTTCTTTGTTCTCTTGTTTCCAAACTTTGGGGTCATTCTGGTGAATCTACACTTAATGCCTTCTCACCACTTCAATATCCCACCTGTATTGGAAAGTGCACAGCACTTTGTACAAAATATTTGTTACTCCAGCTAAGTTCACTATTTGCTCTGATGCTGTTCTTCCAAAATGATATTGGCTTTTTTTAATTGCTGTTTCAGACTGAAAGGTACATAGTAAGCAGCTGAATCGATGTCTACAATTAATGCTCAAAGCTTTGACAAAGGGTCATCTGGACTCGAAACATCAGCTCTTTTCTCTCTTTACAGATGCTGCCTGCCCTGCTGAGATTTTCCAGCATTTTCTCTTTTGATTTATCCCCTCTACCCAGGGCCCCTGAAATAGACCTCGGTTGGGATTCTCCAATCTCATTCGCCTCACTACCACTGCCAGCAAGAATGGAGAATCTGGCGTTTGGCAAAATTTAATTTACGCCAACGGGCCTGGAGAATCCCAGCCGTGGGCAAGGTTGGAAAATTCCTGTTAAGAATAACTAACTCAACACAAACATCATGTACAACTTGTCGTGTCTTTCATGGTAGACCAGAGTGTTTTGCAACAAATGAAGCATTTTGTGAAGCATTCGTAGAATCCCTACTATGCAGGAGGCCATTTGGTGTGTGTGGAGTTGCATGTTCTCCCTGTGTCTGTGTTTTTCCTCCGGATGCTCCGGTTTCTCCCACTAGGTTGATTAACCACGCTACATTGACCCTATTGTGAAGGGGATCAGCAGGGTCAATATGGCTTATGGGAATAGGGCCAGGTGGGATTGTGGTCGGTACACTCTCAATGGACCAAATGGCCTCCTTCTGTACTCTAGGGATTCAATAAATACTAAAAAGGGAAGAATTTGCAAGGCCTCTGGAGAAAGTTGCACGCAAGTGGGATTAATTGGGTTGCTCTTTCAAAGATATGATGGGCCCAGTAACCTTCTCTGCTCTATTATTCTACTACTTCTCTCCCTACTCTTTGACTATAAGACATTTAATGTAAAAAAAAATTCTTCATTATAATGGCCCCAATCTTTTGAGGATCAATAATCATTCATTTGCCAATCCCCTTGGAACTTCCTCCAGCTTGACCCAGCTGGGCATTTCCTCCAGGACAATTCTGGAGGAAATGGCTTTTTCAGAAATATGGAGTGCAGCGTCCCTCGGAGAGTTCCATGGATGTAGAATGGTTGAGGGGTGCAGGATGTGGCACTTTATATGGCACCAGCTGCTGTATGGTAAGTCGAAATGTGCAGTTTGAATTTTAATGAATGGATGGATAAGCAGGTAGGGGGTGAGATGGGAGATGCACAAAGTGGTAGTCAGGTGTTGGGAGTAGATGGGGGTGGGTTGGTGGGATAACAGAAGCAGTTTTGTGTGGATGATCAGTGAAGGTGTTTGTCATGTGGTTGGGAAGTGGGCTGGGGGGTAGAGGAGGGGGTTGGGTTGAGATGGTCAGGGGTGTGATCAAATAGTTGGGAGGGGAGGAGAATAGTCTCAGAGAGGTAGGTCAAGCTGAGTGACTGGTGGAGGGGAGGTGTCAGTTTTATAGTTAGCCTGATGTTTGACTAGTTTTTAATCTGTCACGACATTTCCTGGGTAACTATCCAGATAAATACAGCGAAGCTGTCCAAGGTTTCTGACTTTAACTCAGAGTTGGAAATATTTGCAGAATAGAAGAATTAATTGTCCATTGGAAGATGAAACTTCCTGGACAATTCCCATGTAGGTCAGCACCTCCAGAACTTCCACGGGGTCTTGACACATCTCAGTCATACGTCCAATCTCTGGCGATCTGGAGACAGAGTGATTTGACCTAATATCTTCTCACCTAATTATTGATTTTCAATGATGCTTCTGCACTACCACTTCCTACCAGCAGGTGGTGGTGCTGCTGCATCAATTAAAAATGAAACATTAACAGAACAATGTCATCTATCATCAGAGTAAAATAGGCCAGGAACACTTTAAAGTAAGGTGGCTGATGTGCACTAGTATTAATTAGTGATGAAAACAGAAAATGCTAGAAACACTCAACTGTGGAAGAACAAACTGAGCTACAGGGTAAGATTTTCCACCCATGCTTGCCCCAAGGCTGGAAAATCCCACCCAAAGTCAACATGATCCGTGTCTGCCTGCAATGATTCCTCTAGGAGGAAAATGCTTCCACCCGTTTCAGGTTGAAGATCTATCATCAGAACTGAAATAAATTGGAGCTGTTAAAGTTGGAGCTGGGAAAGGATTGGGGTGGGGTGAGGGAGGAAGGAAGGCAGGAGAGATTAAATGACAAAAGATTAAAACAAAGGGAAGGTATTGGGACTAATAAAGATCCAAAAGAATGGGCCAGGTGGAAGTGTAAATGGCAACAGCAGAAGGATTGCCAGCACCTACTGTCTGAAGGGGAACAGCGATGGCCATGATCTGAAACTTGAACACACTGTCGAAGCTGAAAGTCTCTACTTGGAATAAAAAGAGTTGCTGTTCCTCAAGTTTCTGTTAAGCTTCATCAGAGCAGCGCAGGAGGCTGAGGTCGATGCAATAAAGATTCAAATGAGCGGAAGCTCATGGTCACCCTAGCCGACTGAGAGCCGCAAATCAGCACAATCGCTCCTTCTGTGTTTGGGCTCAGTGTAGAGAAGGCCAGCTTATTTAAAGCAAGCATTGCATTTTATTTGCTAATATTGTTTTGACGCACCCTGAAACCTCTAGTTCTGTTAAAGGTAATATCATAGAACAGAGAATCATAGAAGTCTACAGTGCACAAAGAGACCCTTTGGCCCATTGAGTCTGCACTGAACACAATCTTCCCAGGCCCTACCTCCAAATCCCTATATATTATATCCACTAATCCCTCTAACCTTCATAATATATTATATATAAATGCAAGTGATTGATTTAAGGACCACTAGTTTTACAGTTTGGATTATGTCTCACAGTTGACAATTTGGCTGTTTTAGTTGTGGTCTGCTGCAGATGCTGAGAAGGTGAAAAGCTGGGCTGGTAGATTCAAGGCATGGGGTCAGCGTCATGGGAATAATCATAGAACACTACAGTGCAAAAAGAGGCCATTTGGTCTATTGAGCCTACACTGACCATAATCCCATCCAGGCTCTATCAAAATAATGCCACATAATTAACATTTTGGCATGATGGCACAGTGGTTAACACTGTACCGGGGACCCAGGTTCAACTCCAGCCTCGGATCACTGTCTGTGTGGAGATTGCACATTCTTCTCTTGTCTGCATGGGTTTCCTCTGAGTGCTCTGGTTTCCTTCCACTGTCCAACAATGTGCTGGTTGGGTGAATTGGCCATGCTAAATTCTTCCTCCCTGTATTCGAGCAGGCACTAGAGTGTGGCGACTCGGGGATTTGCACACTAACTTAATTGCAATGTTAATGTAAGCCTGTTTGTGATTAGTAAATAAACTTCTAATAAACTTTAAAACCTTATTTATCCTGCTAATCCCCCTTAGAATAAGGGGCAATTTTGCATGGTCAATCCACCTAAGCTGCACATCTTTAAAGTGTGGGAGGAGATTGGAGCACCTGGAGGAAATCTGAGTGCTCCAGTTTTCTCCCATACTTGGGGAGGATGGGGACATGGGGAGAATGTGCAAACTCTACATAGCCACAGTCACCCATAGCTAGAATCGAACCCAGGTCCTTGGCATTGCACAGAATAAATTTGGTGAGGAAGTTTAGCAGGATGGAATATCTTTGATGATAATTAAGTATGATTGAAAAGTGTCACAAAGCAAATATGTCACCCAGTACTTTGATCATTATCACTATTGATCTGCTGAACCAGAAGTGTGGTGGGAATTTACAGTGAGTGAAGGATAGTCACATTACACTTGGAGGTATTACACAGTAAGTGCTGTTTGGCTGTGAAGAGTGCTTTTTGGAGTTGGGTGAAGACAGGGAGTTCAATGGTAAGTTATAAGGAGGTAAGTAGTCATTAAACTTGCTTTCAGAGTGGGCTAAATTAGTTCTTATTTGGGAAATTAAAAGCTGCACTTTAATGCATTCCTGCATCAGGAATCAGCTGAGTCAGCTCTCAACTGGACTTGGCTAGTTGTTTGTAGAACTAGTTAAAACCAGTTCCAGGGCTTTGTAATTTGTGGCTATAAAGGCAAAGACTTCAGAGCGTTGCTCTGACTGTGGGATGTACTTTTGGAGTTGGGTGAAAACAGGAAATTAGTGAAAGAGGCAGCAGAGGTCACAAGGGAGAGTGCTGATTGGACAGTAAGTGTCACTCTTGATTCTCTGAAACTCCTGGTGAGTTCAGAGTAAAGAAAGTGACATCACAGGAGGGCTGTGATTTGATTGACTAACACAGAGCTGTGCTATATTTGAAAATCCATTTAAATTACAGGTTAGAATTTGCATTGAGACTGAGATAATTAGGAGATATATAATAAAAAGGTTTAAATGAAAAAGAAACTAATTAAATAAAGTAGAGATGGCGGGCTAGGTGGGGAAGCAGAGTAAACACTATCAGACATGTGGGGGATACTGGGAGGAATGGACTGGGAACCTGGCTCTCGATCTCCTACTGCCATTTTCATTTACTGGATAGAGTCAGTGAGGACTTGGTGAGTAGTTGTGGATCAGTGGTGGAGACAGAGATAGCCCCGTCATTGTGACATAGGACATTGTGAAGTAAATACAAATTACACAAAAGCTCACACTTCAGTCCTTATTTAAATAGGAGTAGCACCTGATCCACTTGCGAATTCAGTCAATATTATTTCTGTCTGCACTGAAAGTACACTAAAATCAGGGGCAGTTTTACTTAGTTCACAAAATCTTGCAGCCCAAATTAGCTTTAAAATTTAATAAAAGCAGAGTATGCTGTTATAAGGAGGCCAGGGACCCGGGTTCAATACTGCCCATGGGCCACTGTCTGTGTGGAGTTTGCATGTTCTCCCTATCTCTGTGTGGGTTTCCTCTGGGTGTTCCAATTTCCTCCCAAAGTCCAAAGATTAGGGTTAGGTTAATTGGCCATGCTAAATTCTCCCTCTGCCTGAGATCGGTGTGAAGAAAGGGTGTGGTGGGGCCCATGATTAGTCTGGATGGCGGACGGGGTGGAGGTAATAAGGGGATCAGTAATGTTGTGGGGCTGGGGCAATGTCTGTGGTGGCTAGGGAAAGGCATTATCTGGCCTGTGAGCGATGCGGCACAGAAGCCACATTCTATTATTTTTTTTCCTGTGTATGCGCGGTTGGAGGTGTGGATCAGAACTGCAGGATTCTGGGTGTATTAAGCCCTGCTCACGGGCTCCTGCAGCGCAATTCCGAAATGCTGATATTTTTTTCAGGCAGAATGTGTTTGGGGGTGCCTGAGAATGGGTGTAAAAGTTGGATCTGAAACACCCCCAGTTTCAAGTCCGCCCAGCACTTAGAGTCAAGATGGTGAAATAGGGCCCTTTAACTCTGTTTCTCTCTCTGTACGGGTTGTCAGCTCTGCTGAGTTTCATAAAATCATAGGACCCTATTTTACTATTTTGATTCTCAAGCAGAGAGCCGTTGGGTCGCCTCCCCCTCATCCCCCCGATCTCAAGGAGAGATGTGTTGGTTGCTCGGCACCGACCACATTACAAACAGGAGCGCCCAGATCAAACTTTTGTAGAGCATGTCTGCTTTGCGCCGATTCTGGATGGGCGAACACAATAGTAAAGGGGGAAGTGCCGGTAAGATTGGGCGTGCAGCCCATGAAGTCAATTTAAATGCATGCAAACAACGGTTTAAATTCAATTTAAATAGTCCATTTTCAGGCATTGATAAAGGAGAAACTGGTGCAGAGGTGGGTGTGGATTGTGTTACTTGCCTCATGGCTGACTTTACCAAGTTTTCGTGCCCGAAAACGAGTGCAGCTTGATGGTAAAATTGAGCCCAATTTTTCAAATCAGATATCACTGTTTGGAAATGCTTCTCTCTCCCCAGATGATGCAAGACCTGCTGAACCTCTAGCGTTTTCTGTTTTTAATTTCAGATCTTCATCATCTACAGTATTTGGCTTTGAGCTTTAAAATGCATCTTGGAAAACAAGTGAATAGTGAGTCATTTGTACTAATAGGTCAACGTATCATTCCAACACTACAATGTGGTCAAATCAATAACAAATTGATGACATTAGGGAACAGCTAGACTGAATGCACTGGACGTACAAATTTTATAGTGAGTGATTGGGAGTTGGAGACAGAATATTGGATTCAATAAAACCATCAATTTTTGCAACAGGTTATAAAAGGTCAGTTTGATCTAGTATCTTGACTTCAGGCAGGATAACTGAGAAAAAGCCAGTTCCATGGCTCTTGGTGAAATGGATATGATATTCACGACAGCTTGATTTCCTCTGACTGCTCATTGTAGGTGATTTCTTTAACTTCCTCAGAAGTGCGTAAGATTTGGTGTTAGCCATGGCTCAGTCGATGCTAATCCTTCTAATATGTCTTCCTTCGTTTTCAGCTCTTGAGTAAAAAATTCCACCCCACTCCTGCTATGGTTTACAAACCTCTCTGCCAAGTCCAATTCATTGCACACTTCCACTCACTCATTCTGCCAGCCTCCGTATTAATTGGATCGTCCACTGACATTTTTGGTTCCATGCTAAACCACATCTTTTCTTGCCCTCCACTTTCAATGTTCTGAAGGGCCTGTTTCCTCTGTGACATCCTGCCTCACTCCCCAGTCCCTTCCTTCATCCCCTCCTCAGTCCCTCTATTCACCCCCCTCCCTTTCCTCCGTGCAAGTGTGGGAATATTTTTTATTCATTCATGGGATGTGGGTATCGCTGACTAGGCCAGCATTTGTTGCCCATCTCTAATTGCCCTTGCACTGAGTGGCTTGGTAGGCCATTTCAGGGGGCATTTATGACTCAGCCACATTGCTGTGAATCTGAAGTCATATGAAGGCCAGACCAGGGTAAAAACGACAGATTTCTTTCCCTAAAAGACATTGGTGAACCGGATAGGGTTTTAGAATGGTTGCAAAGTGGCTTCCTGGTCACCATTAGACTTTTTATTCCAGATTTTTGTTAAGTTCAAATTCCACCATCTGCTGTGATGGGATTCAAACCCAGTGCATTATCCTGGGTCTCTTGATTACTAGTCCAGTGACAAATTCACTACACCATTGCCACCCCAATATCTGTCCTTTGGTCTTCTCCCTTCTTGCCATCCAAGGCCTCAAATACTTTCTCCAAGTGAAACATTGATCTATTTCACTCTAGTCTACTGTATTCATGGCTCACAGGGTGCTCCCTATATTGGGAGAGTGAGGGCTTTGCAGAACATCTCTGTTCAGAAGACCACAAGCATGACCCTCAGCTTTCTGTCACCATCATTTTAATTCTCTATCTTGGTCCTACTTTCTGTCCTTGGCCTGCTACAGTATTCCAATAAATGCCAACACAAACTCAAGGAACAGCATTTTGACCCAGCATCCTACTGCCTCATGGACTCAACACTGAGTTCAAACATTTTAATTCATAACCTCTGAGTCCCCAGAATATTAGCTGAGTTTCTAGATTAATAGTCTAGTGATAATACCACTAGGTCAACACCCCGCCCTCCATAAAAAAAATCTCATGGCACTGTTTTGAGGAAGAGTAGGAGAGTTATCCTTGGTGTCCCTGGCCAATACTTATCTGGTCACTATAACATTGCAAGGTGGGAGCTTGCTGAGTGCTA
Organism: Sphyrna mokarran; assembly: GCA_024679065.1. Taxonomy (NCBI): domain Eukaryota; kingdom Metazoa; phylum Chordata; class Chondrichthyes; order Carcharhiniformes; family Carcharhinidae; genus Sphyrna; species Sphyrna mokarran. The sequence goes on along the minus strand of JAGIQG010000024.1, from coordinate 19,091,240 downwards.
ATTGTGTGGCACGCTCCTACATAACAACAGTGACTTCACTTCAGAAGTACTTCATTGGCTCTGAAATCCTTTGAGATGTTGTGAAAAGCACTCTGGAAAAGTCATTTCCTTGTTTCTTTTCCCATGCAAAACAGTGGTACAGAGAATGGAAAATGTCCATCATTTCCTAACAAAAATCTAGTTAATGCTGTTTCCTCTAGTGACTGTATGGCCTCTATGTGGATGCAGGACATTACCAAGGTTGTCCAAGTCTGTTTTTAAAACAAGTTTTAAAGCTTTTTCATGAGTCACAAATAGGCTTACATTAACACTGCAATGAAGTTACTGTTGCAAGTTGACCTGCAGTGAGAGCTGAACCAATTGGGACTGGGATGGCCGTGGGCAATTAGAAGAGCCCTGACTGACTGTGCAATACAAAACACGAAACCCATCAGTACAGCAGCACAACTACTGACATCAAGATCCCTCAAGAGCAGTGGATTCTGGTAACTGTAGGGAGTTGGGGGGTGGGGGGGAGAAGCAGGGGAGGTGGCAGCAATTTCCTAAAGATTTATTGCCATAACTTTGGCTGGACATCAGCAGAATTTGATCCATTTGCCTAGTCTAGAGTTGTGTAGAAATCCTATCCACTTGTCTGGTCTGGAGTTGAGTGCAATCTCCATCTATTTCTCTAGTCTGGTGTTGCGTTGAATAACTCCATCCATTTGTTTAGTCTAGAGTTTTGTAGGAAAATCAAGTGCCCATTTCAGATCTTTTCAACTTACCTCTTTTGCCATTGTTGTCCATGGAAATAATAACCAGAAGAAATGTAAAATGGGCGGCTTTACCTTCTTGTCCAAAGTTCAATATTATTACATACCTCCTACTCATGTTTGAAAGAGGAGATAGACTCTGACAAAAGTTTTAAGTATTTTTATTCAATGATCTTTACTGTAGGTTGAAAGATGCTTAAAATAGCTGTTCTGATATACGGTACAAGGGTATTCGGCACAGTGAGGATTAATGTGGCACTGCAAAACAATACTGCCTACAGTATAATGTATAGGGTCACTTGTCAAGGGACCTTAGTGAATCTAAGAGTATGTAGAGACCTGTGCAGAAATAAGCATGAAGTTTGAAGATTGTCTTGGCTATACCTTATAGAGGTAAATTGGTATGTGTTCATAGAATCCCTACAATGCAGAAGGAGGCCATTTGGCCCATCAAGTCTGCACTGTCTACAATCCCACCCAGGCTCTGTTTCCATAACCCCACATATTTACCCTGTTAATCCCCTGACACAAAGGTCAATTTAGCATGGCCAATCAACCTAACCTGCACATCTTTGGATTGTGGGAGGAAATCAGAGCACCTGGAAGAAACCCACACAGACACTGGGGGAACATGCAAACCCCACATGAACAGTGACCCTGGAATTGAACCTGGATCCCTAGAGCTGTAAGACAGTAGTGTTAACCACTGCATACTGTGTTACCAATAAACACTACTGTTCATCTTTACAGGCCTCTGAGCCTCTTAGTGAGGCGCACTGAAAACAACCCTTTCAACATTTTAGTGTCTAAAATTCAAATCTTTGAGTTCAAAGCCCCCTGTGCCCTTTGTAATCTTCTCCAGCCCTACACTTTCTTCACAGCGCATTCTGACTTCCTGCACATTACCAACTTTCAGCACTTCTCAATTGGCAGCCTTGCTGCCTGGGTGTGAACACTGGAACTCCTCTCTCCACTTCTCCTCCCACTCCTCTTCTGAAAAGCTGGCTCAAAGCACTCTTGTCCTGGTCACTGGTCCTAATGTGTGTGTTGGTTTGTTTGACAATGTTCCTGTAAGGGTGCCTTTGAATGGTTTACAATATTCATATAAATGCAAGTTGCTGATGTATGATAGATCATTACAACACAGAAGCAAGCTAAGCGTTCCTCTGGGAAGATCTGGTGATGGAAAGGGATAAAACTTGGCTGGAAAAAAATGTGGTCAACTCTTTAATCGATGCATTTTATAATGTCAGAAAATACGATACAGTTAGGGATATCTTAACACTTTAAAGCGGTAAATTCAGGCAAATATACAGCAATATAAAATATGAACCGATAAAGCCCCTCATTGACATCTGGACAGCTGTTGAATTTCAGTCACTTTTTATGGCCACTTGTTTCCAGTCTCCTCTTCCTTCATTTGGTTTTGTTTTGAGGTTGGAGGGGTTGAGTGAGACTCTCTGCAATTCCAAGGAAACAATCCCATAATTTCCCGCACGCCCCCCAAAAAAAAAAGATTGGTAAGAAAAGAGGAGAAAAAAATTGAATCTGTTTCAAGAGGGTTAAACCTTTGCAGCAACTCCACAATATATCTACATAATTCTGTACAGGCAATGCATTCCATCTGCATATAGTGACCAGTGAAATAGGAGTTTCATCATTGCAGTATTGTAACCTATTGATAAAGATTAGAAAACATTTAGCATCAAACAGCAAGGCACGTTGAACAGTTAGTTGATGGTGCCTGTGTTAAGCTTTTGTTTGATAATGGTTGTAAAATACCTTGGTGTATGTCTTATTATGTTAGAGACAATATAGAAATGCAAATTGTTATTATTTGTACAAGTGAAAAATCTTTGTGCCAAAGGCAAAATATGCGTGTGTGTGTTTGTATGTGTGTGTGTGTGTGTGTTTGTATGTGTGTGTGTGTATTTTACATACATATGTGTGTTTTCTGATTTTAAAATAATTGATGTTATTTTTTTCTTATTCTGAACAATCAGTTTAAGTTTCTTTTCTGTTCATAAATTGAAAGCTGACAGGATCACGGTGTGACCTCATGACTTAAATACCCCCGGAAAAGTGAGGTAAGTCAGTTCTTCTGTCTTTGTAATTACAATCATGAAGAGCTTCTTTGAAGTCATTGGGTTTTATTTTAAAACTCAGTCGTGATTTGGGTTACTTCAGTATTCAGGTCCTGTCCTCTCCTATAGTGCGATCCCTTGCCAGGCCTATCCACGCCTAGTCATACCGACTTGTTGACCATCTCAGAGGGGGTGCAGGCACAGACTGATTCCCTGGTGGACTTCCTGGCTTGGGTGAAGCTGTTCTGCTCCAGTCGGGCGCGCAGGGGTAGGCAGAACTCCCGGAAACAGCGCTTGAAGTTCTCATCCAGGAAGGCGTAGAGGACTGGATTGAGGCAGCTGTTGGTGTAGCCCAGGGCAATGCAGAAATGCCAGCTGGCCGTCACCAAGGGGCTGGGGTGGATCTCCACCAGGGTCTTGATGATGACGAAGATGTGGATGGGTGTCCAGCAGATGATGAAGATGGCCACCACCACCAGGACCATTCGAGTGATCCTCCGCAGATTCCTATCCTTCTCCTTCGAGCCTGAAAGGAGTCGGACACTTTTCAGGCGCAGAATCATCAGCCCGTAGCAGATGGTAATGACCAGGACTGGTATGACAAAGGCAAATATAAAGACGCAGATTTTTGTTACATTATCCCAGTACCAGGCAGGGGCTGGAAACTGTATGGTGCACATCACATTACCTGGAAGGAAAGAAGGAGAAATGCAAGTAAGTAAGGTTTCTTGTTTTTTTAAAATATTCATTTTCAGAATGTGGGCATTGCTGGCAAAATCAGTACTTTTTTTGCCTCTTCCTCTGCCCATGAGAAGATAATGATAGGAGTTCTGCCTGACAGCTGCTGTCCAGATGGTATAAGATACTTCTACAGCATGGTTAGGGAGAGAATTTAACTCAACACTTACTTTCTTTAGAAATCATAGAAACCTTATAGTGTATGAGACCATTCAGTCTATCAAACCTACACCGACAACAATTCTGCCCAAGGCCTATCCCTGTAACTGTGCATATTTACCCTGCTAATTCCTCTGATCTGTGTATCCTGGGACACTAAGGATTAATTTGGCATGGCCAATGCGCCTAACCTGAACATCTTTGGACTTTGTCAGAGTCCATTCCAAGATCCAAGTGGGGAAACACTCATGCAAATGAAGAGGCTAAACATGCATTTATATAGCATCTTTCACATCCTCTGGGTGTCACATAGCATTTAACTGCAATTGAACAATAGGTTAGGCTGCTGAACAAATGGCCAGAGCGGTGAGTATCACAGGACCCCAAATTGTGTATATAGGCAAACACCCCAACCAGCCAAGCAAAGGCCACTACCAACATGGCAGTAGTTGGACTCCAAATGTAAGAGTGTAAATAAATCACCCATACTGTCTGGGCAAGTAAAAATCCTCCAAACTGAGTTCAAACCAGCTCAAAATCCCTAGGTATGGAGATCATTGATACTAAGATACTATAAGAGAATTGAGAAGATTCTGTTTCAGGGGAAGAGGATGACCTTGGTAAATACTATTTTCATTTTCTGTTCCTCTGTAATTCTGAATCATGCGTATGATCCAGCAGGAAGCCATTCAGCCCCAAATACCTCTGCTGGCTCTTTAAAAAAGTTATCCAGTGAGTCACACCCTTCTTAGCCTTTCCCCCTAACCTTGTAAAATAATTCCCTTTTGAATGCTCATTTGATTCTCTTATGAAAGTTGTTATTGAATCTGCTTTCGGCACCCTTTTCAGGAATGTATTCCAGATCAGAACAACTTGAAAAATAATGCTTTTTTACCCTCTCCTGGTTCTGCTGCTGATTATCTTGATTGCGGCTTCTGCCTGTGGAAACAACTTCTTCTTATTCATTTGCTTCAAAACCACACCCCCAGCCACGATTCTGAATGTCTCAGTTAAATCTCCCCATGTCTCTGAGCTGAGGAGATCAGCCACTAATTGGGAATAATTGTTCTGCTTCAGTTCTCACTAATGTTCCTGCTGAGCTGTGTGCACGCGCAACCACATCGCAGTCTGGATGTCACCATTCAGGTCTCCTGCTCCATGTTAAATACGACCATACACAGAATGCAACATGCATTGAATGTATTCAAGAGGCGGCAAAATGTAGCACTTGGGGCAAATGGTATCCGAGATTATGGGGAGAAAGCAGGATTAGGCTATTGAGTTGGACGATCAGCCATGATCACGATGAATTGTGGAACAGGCTCGAAAGGCAAAATGACGTTCTCCAGCTCCTATCTTCTGTATTTCTATTTAAAAGAAAGTCGGCTCTGCACAATTATAAGATTTAGCATTGCTTACCTTTTTTGTTGAACTTGGTGACAGCCATGACCATGACGGGGACCCCGATGGCGGACGATAGCAGCCACACGCAGACATTGACGATCTTTGCATTGGTGGGTGTGCGGAAATCGAGCGCCTTAACAGGGTGGCAGACGGCGATGTAACGATCGACGCTCATCATGGTGAGGGTGAAGATACTGGTGAACATATTGTAATAGTCAATCGAAAGGACAGTTTTGCACAGCAGCTCACCAAAGGGCCACGTATCCATCAAATATTTGGCGCTCTGGAATGGCAATGTACTCGTGGCTAGTGCATCTGCCAGGGCAAGGTTGAAGATATAAATGTTTGTGGCTGTCTTCATTTTCGTGTACCTGGGTAAGGAAAAAGGAACAAGCTTAGTGTTACAGTGGGGTAATCAGTGAATGAAATAGTTGCTTCATCCCCCAGATTTGCTGATATTTGTAGTGATGGATTTCCATAGGTGCAGGCAGAGTCTGATACTGTGCTCAGGGAAACCATTCCTCGTGGGCCAGGCTGTTCAGCACAGGAAGACATCACTGCTCAGTCTCTACCTGTCCCCATTTAGACACTCACAAACAAACTCTTGGTTGGTGCAGTCACTTGATGACAATCAAGAGATTTAACTGTTGCTTATTATCCTACTGACCCTAGCTCTCATTTATTACCAGCAGTGCTGAGGTCAGTCAACTGTTGTAGAACAGGGATTATAGTTGGTCTGCGCTCCTCAGTGAAGTTGTCACAAATTCAGGACGTGTCAAAGCACTTTACAACTGTGTAGTCGTTGTTGTAATGTAGGAAAAGTGGCAGTCAATTTTCTCAAGTAAGACCCACAACAGCAATGCGATAATAATCAGATAATGTTTCAGTGAAGTTGGTTGAGGGATAAGCTTGGCCCCAGCATACAAGGGGAACTCTCCTGCTCTTCTTTGAGCAGCACCATGGGATCTTTGTCTGCCACCGGAGAGAGCAGAAAGGGTCTCACTTTAACATCTCATCCGGAAGATGAAACACTGGGAGTGCCAGCCAAGATCTTGTGCTCAGGTCTCTGAACAGGAACGTGAACCCTCAACTTTCTGACTCAGCTGGCTGTCAGTAAGGGAATTTTGCTTCCAGCAGGAAAGCTCTGAACCTAATCTCTAGTGTGTTAGTTAGGTGTAATTGCATTTACTGGGAAATGTGTACTTCGTGACTGCATTGCTATGGAAGCACAGACAATTTTGCTTGACTGATTGGTCTATCTCATGTTAATTGCAACTCAACACAGCCAGAGATTTTTCTAGTACTTTTGAGTCACAGTTTCATAGCCTCTGCAGTTCAGAGACTAGGAAATGGGAACATTATTGAGTTGAATCTGCTCTTTGGTTTGTCCAGGTAATTGTATTTTGCTGTTCCTGCACCCCTACTTAATGCACGTCAATGCATTAACTGCACCAGTAGAGGATCGATTGGAATTGAGTTACCACCAGCTGGCTGCACATTTGCATGGTCTCTGTCTGAAAATTTTCCAAAATCTTATCCTGTATGTATGCATTTTTTAGTGTATTGGCTATATGTTTTGTTTCCATTCTGATTTGTGATATTTTAATGCAACCAGTCAATCACTTTAGAATCATAGAATCCTACAGTGCAGAAGGAGCCTATTGTACTGATCACAATCCCACGCAGGACCTATCCCATAACTTCATGCATTTACCATAGCTAGCCCCTTGACACTAAGGGGCAATTTTCCATGGCTAATTCACCTAACCTGCACAGCTTTGAACTGTGGGAGGAAACTGGAGCACCTGGGGGAAATCCACACAGGCACGAGGAGAACATGCAAAGTCCATACAGACGGTCACCCAAGGCCAGAGTCGAACCTAGTTGAAACAGCAGGACTAATCACTGTGCCAGCACGCTGCCTTTAGAATAGAACAGACAGCAACTGACAGGAGCACATTAAGCAGACCATTTAAACAATTTCAGGCCAGTATGTTCTACCACCACTGGGTAGATTGGTAATTAGAGGATACAGATTTGAGATAATTAACACATGAACCAGAAAAAAGTGCATTTTATTTTCAATACAATAAATCCCACAGGATCTTTTACAACCACCCAGTAAGATTTACATTTAACATGGTTTAATAGTTTCATCTGAAAGCTGGCACCAATGACAGTGGAGCATTCCCTCAGTGCCGCACTGTAGGGTCAGCCTAGATTAAGACTCTGGTATGGGACTTGAACTTCCCCAACCTTCTAACTGAAAAGGCAGAACTATTTGCTCTGTGCCATTGAGCAGGGTTGTAAATTTCACGCTGAGGAATCGGAACTTGTGATGTGCCCTTGTAAAATCATTGACGCTTATTGAAACGATTAATCTCAGGATAAAACATAAGGAGAAGTAACATTTGGGCATGTATTAAAACAATCTGCAAAGCAGCTTTAAAAATCCCCTTGCTTTGCTAGATTGCAGTAATAAAAATGCGTAGCCGACTGCAAAATCAAATAAAACAATGAACCAATTATAAGCTGCTTTGAATGGCTGGTTGCCAGTGTTTACAGTGTAATAAGATGAGTTGCCACCGTGTGATAAATTGCCCTCTACATTTTACAGTTACTGTGGGGTGACTTGACAATCTGTTGCGAGATGGAAGCTATAGCTAATGTGAGCATTATTACCACAGACCATGGAATCATCATGTCCCTTGCCCCAACCCAAATTCTCAAGATGAATTTTCTGTCTATCTACCCTGACCTTGTTCCTATCAACACAATGGCTTTTAGATTTCCAGTTGTTTATGGAGGAAGGTGGGGAGGCAGGGGGAAGGGCTGATGCTATTGATTTTCATTGAGTTTGAAGTCCCAACTGGTAGTGAGAGGTCAAGAAGACTGATGAAGGCTTTAGATGTTTTGTTTGTCAACAATTGCACACTGAAGAAATTTGGAAGTAGTGGAAAGTTTCATTGATGTTTACAAGTTGGACAGGTGTGATACTGGCACTTTTTCCCTCTGGGGCATCGAAGGCTGAGGGATGATCTTATAAAGACATATAAAATAATGAGAAGCACATTATCAGCTAGATAGTCAATATCTTTTCCCAAAGCTAGGGGAGTCTAAAACTAGAGGGCAGAGGTTTAAGGGGAGAAGAAAGAGTCACAAAAGTGGGGCAATTTTTTCACACAGATGGTGGTGAGCGTGTGGAACGAGCTGTCAGAGGTAGTAGTAGAGGCAGGTACAATTTTAAAAAACATTTAGATAATTACACGGGTAAGATAGTACAGAGCAATATGGGCCAAATGCGGGCAATTGGGACTAGCTTCGTGGTTAAAAACAAAGGGGTAGTATGGACAATTTGGGCTGCAGGGCCCGTTTCCATGTCGTAAACCTCTATTATTCTACGATTTGAATGCTCCTCCTAAGACCATAATGAGCTCTCCTTGATGGCAGGACAATTTTATGGGCTTCTGGAACCTTCACGTGGAGGTGGAAGAGTCACCTGGAGGTCAACCCAAAATTCAGAGTTGAGGCTCCAGTATCCATTGGATTCAAACCCTACACTTCCTGACTTTGAGGTGAAAATGACTACCATTGAGCATGAAGATATGAAGATAGTGACAATACTACCATACCAGTCCACTGCTTCCCGAGTGAAATCAACAACACACTGGAGGAGATGAAAAGGTTGCAAAGGAAAGGATGAGTTAAAATAGGAGATGGTACAATTAAGTTTGATGCCAATGTGGTTCTTTGGTGCGTTGGTCAATGCTAAGATGATGCAGAGGAAAGCATGGTGTATTCTCCTGTGGGTTGCATAAGTCAATGACTCAATCCTTCTCCACTCCTGTGCGCACACAGCGCTGGGAGCCAAGAACAAAGAGAACCTTCAATTATTTTTGTGAAAAGGTTGCAATAAATTCACTCACATATTAAAAAGTTTGACAAGTATTGGAATCTTACTTCCTTCTCCAGATTTCTTATTAGATCATTGCATTTTATTTCACTGGTTGGTCACCACCATTCTGTGCATGATTCGAATGATGTTAGTTTTCACCACATCATTAAACACCGACTAGCCATTATCCAGCATTTTCTTTATTTCCTCTAGTGCTGAAACAATGCTGGGTTATTTCCCCCAGCTCACATCACTTGGATCCCCAAGCAGCTGTTTGTCTTAATTCTATTTGGACATATATTCGCAAGACATCTGGACCAGAGTTCTTGCTGAAATTCTTTTTCCTTGCTGTTGGCAGAGATTCACTGCCCACCTGTAGCATCTGAAGCTCTGCTTCTTATTAAGTGCATTCTGGGGCTGATGCCTCCCTGTTGTGCTGATTGAATATATATTAACAGCAAACAGCTTGGAAACAGACAAAACTTTTGTGCTTGAGGGTTGTGGTGCAGACTCTGGCAGAAATTTATCTGCAGGTTTCAACACTATCTAATCGAATAATATTAGCCATGCTTAATGTCTATGAGGCAGAACACAGTTGTCATTCCCATTATTTATTATGATAATTTCAACAGCGCAAACAGCACTGCCTGAAGGCACATTGTCACTCTTGAACGACTTCCATTTTTATAACATCTTTCTTCCTATCCTAATACATTACAGCTTGGTATGACTCCTGCTCTGACCAAGACTACAAGAAACTACAAAGGGTTGTGAGTGTAGCCCAATCTATCACGCAAACCAACCTTCCATCCATTGATTCAGCTATACTTCCTGCTGAAAAGCAGCCAGCATAATCAAGCACTCCGTGCACCCCCGGCTTACTCTCTTCTACTTTCTTCCATCAGGAAAAAGATACAGAAGTCTGAAATCACGTACCAACTGATTCAAGAATAGCTTCTTCCCTGCTACCATCAGACTTTTGAATAGATTTACCATATATTAAGTTGATCTTTCTCTACACCCTAACTAACTGCAACATTATATTCTGCACTCTCTCCTTTCCCTCTCCCCTATGCAGTCTACAAGTGGTATCTTTTGTCTGTATAGCATGCAAGAAACAATACTTTTCACTGCATCCCAATACATGACAATAATAAATCAAATCAAAATAGAGTAGAATTGGATGGTCAATACTTTGAGACAGAACATCACGTGGTAAATTATCACGGAACCCATGAGGAAAAAGAAAGCAAGCTAGACCAAGAAACACGTGGAGGTGGGTTACAGAAAAGGAGACAAGAGCCCAGGATTATACATGGCAATAACTGGAGAAGTTATTCAAAACAGGATTGGATGGAGAGAATTTGTTCAGGGCCTATATTCTGTCAAGGAACGAAAAGGCTAAGATGAAGAAGACAACCTCATGTCCAAACCAATTTACAAGCAGTGAAGGACTTTTGAAACATGGTCACTGTTGTAATGCAAGAAACACGGCAATGATTTTGTGTAGCACTCAAAAAACAACAGATTAAATTACCAGATGATCTGCTTTCTTTGGTAATGTTGTTTAAGGGATAAATGTTAGTCAGGATATTGGGAAGAACTCCCGTGCTCTTCTTCAAAGTAGTGCTATGGAATTCCTTTTTAAAATCCATGTGAGAGAGCAGATAAGGACCTCACTCTGATATCTGAAAAACAGCACCTCCATCATTATAGCATTCCCTTGGTTTTGCACTGAAGAATACCAGCCTGGATTCCTGTGCTGAAGTCATTGGATTCGCATTTGAACTGTCTTGGAACTCACATCCTTTTGATGCAATGAAGTGAATGCTACTCACTGAGTCACAGTTGGTGTGAGTTGGTAAATGTGGCTTTTTCCCGAACTGCTTGGAAATGTACGTAATTACAAGTGACATTACACTGAGCATCAAGCCTGCTAGGATATCGTGACCAATGCCTATTTGGAGATTTTGCAAGATAGGATTTCATAAGCTCAGTACCAGTGCGTGACTGACATGAAACACTGAATGACGTGACTGGGTCAACACTGACCTTTTATTCCCGGACCGAGAAATTAAAGCCAGATTGGCAAGGTGAAAATCTTTTCTATCTGTGAGTGTGCTCTGTTAACAAAGGTGTAATCCAGTTCCGAGTAAACTCAGACTACAGCACAAGCAGTGTTTCCAATTGGCATTCTTACTCAAAAAGGGCTAATGAAGGAAATGTATAAATATCTCATTTGTGCTTTGAAGTCTTTATTGGGAAAAATGTAGAAAATTTTACATTATATTTGATATTGCTATTCTTGGCCTGGAGACTTTTGACTCCAGAAACAAGTGTCATAAAATGAAATATTCAAATTCCACCAGGTGTATGTCTACTGCTTTGATGAAAATAAAATACTTAAGGAACGGAAGAACATAAGGACAGAAGACCATTCTACCCCTCAAGCCTGTTTTGCATTTCAATCAGATAATAGTTTTTCTGTACCAGAATTCAATTTACTCATCTTTGATCCAAACATATAGATACTCTTACCCAAAAATAGTTAGATTTTTACCTGACTACAATGTTAATGTAGAGGACGAACAAAATTATTTTTGAGATCAGGTTACAGGCTTGTCTATAAATCAATAAATATTATAGGCAGGTGACAGACTATATGATCATCAGAGAGAAAATGCTGCTTGAATTTGTGAGCTGCCACAGCCAGGAGTGGGAGGGAGGTGAAACTCTAATTGAAAGAATGCATCCTGCAGTCAAGTAAGGACTTCAGGAAATACACTCGAACATTGACCAGAGAGATGAAAAATAATCAGAACAAGGCTTCACTACTGGTGGTGGATTTAAGGAGTTCTCAAAAAGCACCAGGAAGTAACTTAAATTTACTACCCAGTGTTGGAAGCTGCAAGTAACTGTGGATTATTTGCTAAAAGTGCTGCAATTCTATGAAGGGGGCTATGGCTGATACATATATAAGCTGAATGTAATTGTCTGTAGATTAAAATATAAGTTCCCTACAAAAATAAAATTGCATTTCATCAAAAGTGCTTTTAATCTTTTGTTACAATAAAAGTTTTAAAATGTGATGTCATTCTTTCAACTATCAACTGAAAATTCAAATTTCTTTTAAAAGGTTGTCAATCACGATGAAGATTGTAACAAGGTTGATAGCCCATTGACACTGAAGAAGTTCTAAAGAGAGTAAGGTAGCAGCAATGCCACACTGGTGCGACTGCACCTAGCAAGGGTTGGAGGTGATTGGGAGAGGGGAAGGGGAGCAGAAAAACTTACAGATGTAAATTGCTCATCCTTAAAAAATCATTCAGCCAGCTGTTCTGATTTCCCTGTAGCAAAAGCAAAAGACTCCGGTTGCTGGAAACCTGGAATAAATATGCTAGAAATGCTCAGCAGGTCTGGTAGCAGAGAGAGAGTTTCTGAGTGCATACGGTTACAACCTTATGGACTGCAGATATGAGATAATGTCTAATTGAAATTCAAAACACCTATATAAAGATCACTGGGTTATATCAATATTTCTTGAAATGAATGGTTTATAAAAGGCTCTTTAATTTGGCTTGTCAAATGAATGACAGCAGATAAAATACAAGTGGACCAGTGGGAGCATCCTCTGAGAATGCAGCATTGGACAATTGCCACTGCTGACTACATACAATCCCATTCAACTCATTAATATTCTCAATGTCCGTGCAAAAATATGATTTAGGATGTCAAGTCATTTAGAATATCAGTTTGTTCAATAGTAGTTATCCCTTTCCTTTGTCCTGAATCAATTATTAATTTGAGTTGAAAGCTGATATGATGCAGAAGATGACTGTTATTACATTGAGATTTTTACTCATCCTGGTGCTCAATCAAACACATATATTTAAAACGTACCTCTACCTCATTGGCTGTAAAATACTTTGGGATGTCTTGAACTCATCAAAATGCTATATAAGTGCAAATGTTTTTGTTCCTTGTCTCTCTTGTTGCAATTAAGCAAATCCCAGTTTTGCCTCCATTCCTATTGTGCAGACTCATCACCACTAGCAAAAGAAACAGAACTTGATCGTTCCTGGTCAGCTGTCTTGGTTACCTGGTGAGTGTGTATGCTGTCCAATTTAAAACTGAGTTCGTTGGGCCAGAAAGATTTGAAGGACTGATTCCTAGCTGGCCTTGTGTTAACTCTCAACTTTTGCAGCCTGCTGTGCCACTTACAAGAGCCATCAACATTTTTTCGGTAAAGTCGGACAGCGGGCTCATGCTCCAGATTGCAATCTATTGACTACAACTACAAAAGGTCTGAGTGTAGAGAGAGGTCTGCTTAGGAGAAGATCATCCCCAGCTTTGATGATGGTGGAATAGAGCTAAGATATTCACTTGGCCATTTGAACAAGGTACTCGATAGTGACAGACACCCATGAAATCGGAGAAGTGACAATCATCTTCAGGAGAAGGAGGAAGTTGGAAAAAAAGAATTGGGTTGAAAATGTTTTTTGTACCTTGTATTCTATCTCAGAAAGCAATTGGTTGTTCCTATTTGGCTAATACATTGTTGTTGAGAAATTTATGTTTTGGAAATAGAAGTCATTTTATCTTCCTTTATATTAACTGCGAATATGTAGGAAAGTGGTCAGGTTCCTCATTGTATGATTAGTGTCAGCCAATATCCATGTGTGTTTAATATTATTTTGCTGCGACTCCTTCACATCCTTGTTACTGTACCTACAAATCTCATAATTATTTATGTCATTCTATGTTTCTTCATAAGGAAACAAACTCAGGAAAAATATATAAGTCATTCTGTGCCTCAAATGAGAGCACTTCATTCACATGGTTAAGTTAAATTCCAGCACATGAGGACACAACTTAGACATTCCAATGCATTGTCAAAGATGTCTTCTTTCAAATGAGATGTTAAACTGAGCCTGCTTGTTCAAGCAGACACAAAAGCTTCCATGACACTATGCAAAGAATAATGAGTTTCCTCAGTTAACCTGGACAACATTTCTCCCTTGGCCATAACCACCAAAAATCAGATGAACTGTTATTGATTTAATTTGTTGCTTATGTTGCTTGCTGTGCAAAGGTTACCTGTTGTAACCCAGCAGCTACAGTTCCTAGGCAGTCCTACAGGCAAAAGAACCAATTTAACCTGGTTCACATTCAACTATCACTGGGCATGATAATAATGGAGTTATTGGCTAATTAAAATAATCAATTTCTCTCAATTAGGTTATAGCAAACATGAGGAAAACCCCAGTGCTGAAGAGCTTTAAGAACCATAAGTCCATTAATACCTATTCCCCTCAGAACAAAAGAAGTGACTGCCAAAGTAACTGATACATTTGCACCTTGGTATGTACAGAGGAAAATATGTTATAGAAAATATTGTTCAATTTGTTTTAAATGTATTTATTACAAGGACTAACACACAGGGATGTTGGAACCATGTCTCACTAGTTCAATTGTGGTTTATAGAAATGCACACACTGTGAAACACTCTGAATGACCAAATCATAGTTTTGTTTATAATAAGACGTTGTTCACCAAATCTTAGTGAATGTTGTTTAGAAATAGTTTGAATTTACATAGCATCTTCCACAACATCAGGACATGCCAAAGTGTTTGCTAGCCAATGAAATACATTTGCAGCTTAGCCACTTGTAATGTGCATAACAAAGTAGTCAATTTGTGCTCAGCAAGTCCCTACAAACAGTAATGGCTTTGTAAACATCAGATAATAGTTTTGTTGTCATGTCAGTGGAGTAAATAACAATCTGGAAGAAACACCTCCCTCGCTCTTTGAAATAATACCATGGATCTTCCCTGAGAATGATGGTTAGAGTCTTATTTTAATGCCACAGCCACATCAATGAGTGGCATGGTGGCACTGTAGCTCACATTGCTGTCTCACAGCATCAAGGATCTGGATTTGATTCCTGGCTTGGGTCACTGTCTATGTGGAGTCTGCATTTTCTCCCTATATCTGCATAGGGTTTCCTCTAAGTGCTTTGGTTTCTTCCTTTGAGAGAATGACATTCTGGAAAGATGCATTAAACATGCTAAATTCTCCTGCAGTGTACCCGAACAGGTGTTGGATCAAGGGGATTTTCACAGAAACTTAATTGCAGTGTTAATGTAAACCTAGTTGTGATGTTAATAAGTTTAAACAAAAGATAACAATGTAGCATTCCTTCAGCGCTGTGCATCAAATTATCAGACTGGATTGTGTGCTTGAATCTCTGGAAATGATACCTGCACCCATTATCCACTCACATTGGGGTTAATTGGCTCAGTTGGGTGGATGGTTGGTTTGTGATGCAACACCATCAATTCCCATAGTTACTGAGATTATTCATGAAAGCCTGCTTTCTCAATCTTACTCCTCACCTAAGGCGTGGTAACCCTCAAGTTAACTCACCCCCAGTCAACTCTCCCCTCAAAAAGGACAGCCTATGGTCATTTGGGACTATGACAGCTTTATTACTCATATAGGAGTGAACATTCCTCTAACTAACCCATGGATGATACCTGGACATTAAAGGGAATGGAAGCTTGTATGGTGGCACTAGGGACCTAGATTCAATTCCTGGCTTGGATGGCTGCATGGAGTTTGTACATTCTCCCCATGCTCTGGTTTCCTCCCACACTCCAAAGATGTGCAGGCTAGATGGATTGGCCATGCTAAATTATCCCTTAGTGTCCCTAGATGTGTCAGTTAAATGGATTAACCATGGTAAATATGCAGGGTATGGGATAGGGTGGGGAAGAGAATCTGGGTAAGATATAGTTAGAGAATTGGTGCAGACTGGATGGGCCAAATGGCTGCCTTCTGCTCTGTAGGGTTTCTTTGACTCTATGATTACTAATCATTGCAACTGTTAGCACCAGTGTTCCCAGGTTCATTGCCAGAAAAGTTCTCAAATGCAGATGCCCTGAGATGAACATTTGAGAGTTAAGCAAAGACTGAGTGTAACACAACAAATCCAAACAAAACCTGAAAGGGAATGACAAATAGTTCAGGAGACCTTAGAGCAGGACCTGAAAGTTTAACTCGGGAATTTATGATTGCAGAATGTTGCAGTCTTCATTCAAATAATTTATTTGAGATTTCCTCGTCCCTGTCCCTATCAGAATTCGACACCCGAAGCGAATGGGTGATCTGTTGTTGATATTTTATGAAAAGTTGCGGTTAAATCCTAATGTTTTTGGCTCACAGTTGCACTGGTTTAACACTTCGTTAGAGGAGGAATGCGATTTTAAACGAGTTTTAAGTGCAGATCGATAATAGTCCAGGGGCAGTCTAAAGAAATTCGGGCGGAACAAAATCCATCTTTGCGCTGCAGTTCTTGACCTGAACTGCAGGCGGTGCCGTTGCCACGGTTGCTCACATTCCTGTCCATTTGCAAAATCAATCCACCTTTTGTACACAGAGAAACTGCCAAATGACCCTTGCGTTTCTAGATCAACAGCCGAGCAACCTTCGAAGATATTGGAATTGTGATCTGGGCGTTCTGCTAGCTTTATCCTTGGCGTCAAAACTGGGACTCCGAAGCACTTTTCATATCTAGCTCGTTAGCAAATGAACTGCCAGCGAGGGAGAAATACTTGCAGCAATTGTAAACTCTACATTATTCAAGTATATACGCGCAGATAACTGACTGTCGTATGTATCAGTTACTAAACTGAGATTCCAGTTAAGTTGCACGATGCATTTAAATTATAATTAATCTCAAATCACAATGCAGCGACTTCAACTGAAGCGAATGTTACTCTATAAAGATGTCCAGATGTTTAGTGGCGACGAGCTGGTTCCCGTAGCTGTTTGTGTTTGCAGTTTTTATATTTGAAAATGTTCTGTGTTAACGGTTGTCCAGAGCTAATCTGTGTGTTCTGTCCGACGGTCTGTATCGCCTTGTGTTTGGAGTCGTTGTCTTTGTGTGATGTGTTTGCGGGAATGAATACGTTTGCGGATGTGTTTGTATGACTGTATTTAAGCGTGTGCTTGTGCGTATATTTAAAATGTGTGTTAGTGGGTAAGTTTTTATATGTGCGTGTCAATGCATCGGCTTGTGTGTGTTTTAGTGGGTAAATTTGTCTGTATGTTAATGGATGGGTGTATGTGTGAATAAGTAAGTGCGTGTATTCGTGGATAAGTTTGTTAGTGGTGGCTCTATGACACAGTGGTTAGTACAGCTGCCTCACAGCGTCTGCCCCCCGGCCTCGGGTCATTGTCTGTGAGGAGTTTACACATTCTCCCAGTGTCTGTATGGTTTCCTCCGGGCGCTCCGGTTTTCTCTCACAGTCCAAAGATGTGCAGGTTAGGTGGATTGGCTATGCTAAATTGCCCCTAGTGTCAGGGTGATTAGCTGGGTAAATATGTGGGGATATGGGGTAGGGTCAGGATGGGATTGTGGTCGGTGCAGGCTCGATGGGTCGAATGGCTTCCTTCTGCACTGTAGGAATTCTGTGATTCTAGTGGGTAAGCTTGTGTGCATTAGTGGGTAAGTTTGCGCGTTAGTGGGTAATGTTGGGTGTGTGATGATGGATTTGTAAATACGTCTAGGATAAATGTGTGAATATTTACTGGATGTGAGTTTACAAAAAAAAAAAAACACAACGCTGCTGTGTGTTCTATTGTCACTGAATGTCTTGTTCTGAACCTGTATTTTATTCGACCTGCCGAAGAGTTAGCCCTAGACATTGCTGTATCGTCAACACGGCAAGGTTACAGCTATAGCCAGATAGAATAGATCCCCAAACACTCTCACTGAGCGGAGGGGATTATGGAGGAGTTTCAGATGTGTTTGCTGAATTCTGACAACTCCCAAGCTGAAGTCGAACTGAAAACACCATTTCCAAAAGCAAAATCTCAAACCTATAATGTTCCCGCGGGGGGAAAAAACGGATTTAGCGAAGAAAATACCACTTCAATTATTTGGTAATGTTAAGTGGAGCACTGACAGAGGCATGTCAAAACCCTGCCAGCTGCTCTGGCACTGGGAAAACCATCTCTTTTGAATGTGGAGATAGGTCGGTGCTGAGTGTATGGGACGGTCCCACAGGCTAATTTCTGCTAAAAGGGGAACGATACATTGAAAATAAAAACTGCTTAAAAATAAACCCCATAGATCTTTTCACTTAAATTTGAATAAAAGTCGTGCCTGTTCCATTGATTAGTTTTAGGAGTGGATTCCGGATCGCAGGGATCTGGGGGAGACCTGAGATAGGGGCATGAAGTTGAAGGAATGCAGTTAGGATGGTAACATGAAAAAAATCGAAGCTAAAACTTTTTAACGTGACAATTTCAGCCACCTCGTCGATTCCATGACCAGCATATTAAAAAGGATTTAATTTTTTTTTACTTCAGGCTTGTTGCTTTTGTTTTTTAAACAAAGGAAGTATCCAATGATTTTAAGTGTTAAAAGATTTGTCTTAGATTCCTACAGATATCATTGCGTGCCCCGAGAGACAGCCGGCAAAGTTGAGGAAATTGGGAGGGTGGGAAGAGAAGTTAAAAAAAAGGAGGGGGCAAGAATGGTTCATCACTCAAACTATTACAGGGTGAACTTTCTCTTTGTTGGTGGGTGGGGTAAGTTTTGCTGAAACAGACCTCGCTCAGTATGGTCGCTGTATTTTAAATCGTCTTTGCCTATTCCTGCCCCCCCGCCACCCCGGTTACTGCTCCGGGGGGAAACCAACAGGAGAATGAATCTTTGGAGCAAAAAGGGAATCGCCTCCTACCTGACAATGCCGTACATGACCAGGAAATTGCCAATCAAGCCGACCACACACACCACCGAGTAGAGAGCTGTGATGGCGATGGCGATGACCGTAGACGTGGTGGTCTTGGCTGGTTCCAGCTCCGTGCTGATATTCAGGCTCCCGTTTTGACCAAAAGTGGCGTTAAACGCCAGACCCCAGTACAGTTCAGCACCGTTGGCTTTGGACAGCTCCCTTTCAGCACTCGAGGTGGTGGATAGCTCCATTGCTCTTTCTCTCTCGCTTTCTCTCTCTCTCTCTCTTTCCCTCCCCCGCCAGCAGAAGGGGGTGTGAAACAAAGTCCAAATGCAACTTCAAGATAGGATTTCCTCTCCCCTCCTCTCCTCGCTCCCCCTACCAGCAGAGCGCCTCCTTAAACTTGCAGCTACTAATTCCACTGCCCCGGTTGGAATGCACTCTGTATTCCAGTGCACCCCAGATAACAGTGAAGAAATAAAGCGAGGCGTCTCTGGCTCGCTGGGATGGGGATCAGGCACTTTACAGCTTCTCACTCGCCACTCGTGTGATTTCTTATAAAAAGTGACACCTCCACCGACGTCAAAGCCACGTGCTCGCCTTGACCTTGCTGTCAATCAAGGATGCAAAAAAAATTAACCAACACTTTACAGTCCACTAACTTGCAATCAGAATACAACACGTTCTCTCTCTTTCCAGATAGGTCCTATATAATGAGAAGATCGAAAGGACAAAACACAATTTCTGAGGTGCGAGGAGAGGAAGCACGGCATTGATTTAACAGAACGAACAATTAGGAGATTTCAATGGATTCGTTTCTCATGCTGAGCCTAATCACTTCATAAATCATTTGGACGAGATTATAGGCACCATTTGGTATTAATTTTGGGAACAGTTACATACTGAATTTTAACGATGGGTGAGATATCGATTTGTATAATAATCCCTGCTTTCAGAAATGTGTGTTACCTTTTAACACCCTTCCCAAATGTCGTCTTTCTTCCTCCCAGTCAGTTTTGTCTCATGTTTTAATCACAGAATCTGACAGTAGAGGTGGATCTATTTGTACCTGTGCCAGATTTTGGAAAGAGCTGTTTAATTATCTTATCCTCCAGGCCTCCCTACCTCAGCACTTCTAGTTCTATGTCTTACCAGTGTTGCCCCCTGTCTCTCTCTCTCTCTCTATCCGCCACTCCCTCCATCCTGTTTCTACATGGTCTCACAATCTGATTACGCCTCCAAGATCCCTTTAAACAGCAAAACTGTGGACGGTAACTGAACTCTTAATTTCTCTTACACTGTCTCGTTAACTACCCCCCAGCAAAAATAGATTGGTCTACAAGACAAAATAATTACCACCAACACAGTAAGAAAAATCAGAAACGAGATCAAGCAGCTCTACAGATTGATAGAACAGAATCATATAATCCCCAGAGTGCAGAAGGAGGCCATTTGGCCCATCTAGTTTACAGGTTCAACAATCCCACCAGGCGTTATTCCCGCAACCCCATGCATTTGTTCCACTAATCCTTCTGACACTAAGGGGCAAATGACTATGGCCAATCAACCTAACCTACGCATCCCTGGACACTAAGGAGCAATTTAGCACGGCCAATGCACGTAACCTAATCTTTGGGAGGAAACCCGAGCATCCAGAGGAAACCCACGCAGATACAGGGAGATCGTACACACTCCACACAGTGACCCGGAATTGAACCCGAGTCCCTAGTGCTGTGAGACAGAAATGCTAACCTTGTCGCCCCTTTTTTAACATCCTATAGGGCAGCTAGTTTAGTTTCTGTAAGGTCTTGCCAATGCAATTCAGTGGACTTCTTTGAGGGTGAGACAAAGGAAGTTGATAAGAATATGACACTGGATATGAGATACTTGGATTTCACTACAATCTTTGATTTACCTCGTCTGAAATAGCTGATACTGAAAATAAAGTATCATCGAAAAATCACAAATTACAGACGTGAGAATGCCCAGCCGCTGGGGGAAAAGGCACCGTGGCCTGGAAAGGGTTAACCAGAGTTTCTCTGCCAGGTTCAGTCAGTGTCTGAGGTGGAGAGTTTCCCTCGAGCCCTCCTCACTCAGTCCACACTCAGTAATGTTCCTAAGGACATTCGCTGGGATCCGCCATAGCCATAGACAGAGGGACGGGACTGAAGGGTGTTGTGTGAGGACGGTTATAATCACATTGAAATGTAGTTAAACAATAATAAATGCAAATAATCCTAATCTCATGGAATATACCGTTTATCCTGCCTTCATTCTCAGTTTCAAGGAACGTCAAAACATATGTTAATATCATCTAACTCACTCCATAACTTTACTGCGTATAAACTCATATTGCATATGGATTGTGCGTTGTAGGAAAAAGCATCATTTCTCTCACACAGACACAGGAAACGGACACAACATTTAGGCAGAGTCACACCCGTTTACACACACACACACAAAGACAATGTTGACCTCACTCTCCGGAATGAAAGCAGTTTCTCCTGTAGGGGGAGCCGGAGTTACACTGTGATTTATACACAAACTCGGGAGGAAAAAAACTTTTTCTTCTAAAATTCCTTCCCACATATTGTTAAAATAAAATGCTGGAAATTCACAGCAGGACCAGATAAGAGAAACAGGTCAATTTAGTACAACTGATACATGGAGGCAGGAAGCTCTTCTGTAACAATAGTTTATGTTTCTCCTTCCAAGGGACTATTTTGCCTTCATAAGTTAAATAATTTTCATCCCAAACTAGGTGCTGAAAGGAGTCACTGTGTATTTCCAGCGTTAGGTACATTTACTCAGAGGGTAGTAAGGGCGTAGAATGCCCTGCCTGCAGCAGTTATGGACTCGCTAACTTTAAGGGCGTTCAAATGGTCAATGGATAGGCATATGGATAACATTGGAATAGTTTAGGTTAGAGGGTCATTAGATTGGTTCCAACATCGAGGGCTGAAGGGCCTGTACTGTGCTGTAATGTTGCATGTTCTATGTTCCATATTCTATTATTATTTGTTGTTTGGTTGGCAGGTCTATGGAAATTAGATTGTTCGTTTAACATTAAAATAACAAAGCTTGTAAAGCAGTGCAAGTATTTGATATTTTATTCAATTCAAGGAATGGGGGATACTTGCAACATTGTTTGAGTCCTTTTCCTCAAACAATTATACTCTGTATGGTAACTCTGATAATATAGAGATATGTCTGTAAGGGTTTCTTTAGAAGGACTGATCATTTTTAAAAAGACATTTGAACTTCCAATAAAAAGCTGAAAAAGTTGACAAGTCAAGCTTTTACATTTTAAGATATTTGCTGTAACGAAATCACTAGCAACTAAACACTATCTTTGTGTGCAAATTATAATTAAAACCACAAACAAGGGCAGCATGGTGGCACAATGGTTAGCATTGCTGCCTCACAGCACCAGGGACCTGAGTTCAATTCCCAGCTTCCCATTTTCAGTGTGAAGTTTGCACATTCTTTCTGTCACTGTGTGAGTTTCCTCCGGTTTTCTCTCACAGTTCAAATATGTATGGGTTAGGTGCATTGGCTATGCTAAATTGCCTCTTAGTGTCTTAGGATGCATAGATTAGTGGGTTAATGTGTGGGATTACAGGGATAAGGCCTGTATGGAATTGTTGTTGGTGCAGGTTCAATGGGCTGAACAGCCTCTTTTTGCATTGTAGGGATTCTACGATTTCAATTTCTAGGATGTTCCCATTTCCCTTTTAGAAGAACACAAATTGTAGTCTACAGATATATCTTACACAATCTTTTAAATATCCATTCTTCTATCCTAGAATCAGTCAAGATGTTCTTTAGCACTTGAGTGTTTATTTCTATCCCTTCCTTTTCAAAGTCTGTAAAATTTTAATTCCGAACTGTCCTTTACAGTGAGGAACATTCCCTAGACATTCTTCCTCTAGTGCAAACTAAATGAATCTCCAGGCCACTTTTAACTCCAATGAATTTGTTATGTTCAATCTGAGCATGAACTGTTATCCATGTTTTTGCGTGGTGAAACACACAGTGCTTTGTCATGTATAGTTGCTTTCCTTCTCCTGGATCATAGCAGACTAATCTAGATTGGAAGTTTCTGGCTCTGCTGTGGTGATGTCAACTGTGGGAGATTCAGCAGCCCAGCCAAAAATCCCTTTTGGCATGACCAGTGGCAGGAGAGGCCAGAAAGTTCTGCCCCTAGTCTCTGAGTTTTAAGGTATAACTAAGAGCCTTTCCCTTTCAGAGCCTTTTTTTATGACAATGTGAATCACAGGGACCTTCTATCCAGGTAGAAATGCACTTTAGCTATCCTTGAGACCCCAACTCTCTTTTATCTTGGAACTAGATAGACAGTTTAAAGCACAACTGTTTACAATCTGACATAATCAACACTTTCCTGAGACTTTGGAGAATCACAGTCTATCCACTGTTAGCACTCAGGCTGCTGCAATGGTCTCCACGTGCCAAAATTTGCACTTTCTTCCCATGACTGAAGTAAGACAGTCTGGGGCTCCTTTAATCTAGCTGTCAGGTTATCTTTAGAGCATTAACTTTACTTTAAATTAAAGACACAGTCCCAAAACATAGCAAACTTGCAAACCTCATGACTGTAATATTTTACAAAATTAAATAGTTTGCTAGGCTAATTCAGAATGCAAGGAACAATCTACCATGCTAGTATGGGCCTGGAGTCACATATAGACTAGACTGGATAAAGAATGGCAGTCTCTTTCATCAAAGGACATTAGTGAATCAGTTAAGTTTTTAATGATAATCCATCAGATTCTTGTTCAATTTCACTGATATCAGCTTTTCACTTCCAGAAATTTTTAACAAAATTAAAATTCTCAAACATCCCTGGTAGAATGTTAATTCACATTCCTTGGATTAGTAGAGCAAGATTATTAGGGCAGTAACAATCATACACTGCCGTATATAATTTAGTTTTTCTTTAATATGTGAACACTACACATAAAATTATAGGAAAATGATTAGAAAACCTAAAAACCTTAAAATATGCATTGCTCTTGTGCTTCTGAAGGTATTACTTAAATTATTTTGAGAAAATTGTAATGTTCAAAGTATATTAGCAGCATTAGTCACGACAAAATCTTTTATAAAATGACTAAATAGTTAATAGGGAATTTATGACATACAAATTCAGGGTACAATATTTATGCCTGTAGCTGCTTCTTTGAAACTGATATGATCACCACATAAGTAATATAGCAACAGGATATTAATGTTGGTATGTATCTCAGATAGCAAGCTGAAACTGACATGAATAATTTGCATAATATGCCAGTCATGTGTCGTTAAAATAGCTAAATGTTTTTGGAGCCTCAATTTAGTTGATATTGATTTTAACTTGACATATAATTATTCTTCATATGATTAACTCTGTGATGGCAAATATTCTATATACGAGCAAAAATGGAGAATGGTTTCCACCCTTCCGAAGCTCCACTTAAAAATAACAATTTTGAATTTGCACACTGCCCTTAATGTTTCAAGGTGTTTCATAGATTAGATGCAATGAATTGATACCAAGCCATGAAAAAAGAAGTGAGGAAGCAATTGAAATTTGGGTTAAAAATATTGATTTGGGAAAGATTTTCAAAGGTAGACCACTCTTCCTTGAAAATCCATATTCTGGACTGTTAGTGCACCATTTTCTGAATTTAACAGCCTGGTTAGGGTTCAGGTCTTAGCCAGGAACAATGGGAGAAGAAGAGATTTCTGCTGATTATTATGTGTTAGTGATAGCATAATCAAAACAGCACACATTTGCCCAGTTCAGAAGCGGTTTCGCACTGGAGTGCTACTTTGGGCTGCAGTAGAGTGCTGAAGTTGCAGCTTGGTGACTGAGAGAGTTCGATGATCAAAGTCCTTGTTTTCTTTTCCACCTATCTGCGGAAAGTTGAAGAGTGGTCTTTTGCAGTGGGGATCATTTGGGCCATGAACCACAGCTTTTGAAGGTGGTGCCACAGTTCAGAAAGTGATATGGTTGAAATGGAGCCCATTGGTAAGCAATACCCTCAGAGTCTTTTACAATTTTTAAAGTATATTACATTAGATTAAATAAAAGTGGAGACTTTTGATTGCAATAGAAGTGTTTGAAATGAAGAAAGGTCTGGAGCTTAATTCAATTCTCTTTGAGGGAATAACTAGTTTTATCTAGAGCAAAGTCATGGCAAGAGATCTCAGATTTGTGTGCTCCTCTTGTACAATGTGGGAAATAAAGGACACTTCTAGTGTGTCTAATGTCCCCCTACGCAGGAAGTATGTCCAGTTGTGGCCATTGGTTAATTGCATTTCAGAGCTGTTGGTGGACTCAATGTGGAGCAACCGCGCTTCTGAGAATGACAGATTTGGTATTAATATGGAAAGGGAATGAGGTAAATCGAAGTAAAAGTTTTAAACTGGGGGAATTTTACAAAACTGAGAAATGATTTGGCTGAAGTGCAGTGGACAAGACTGTTAAAGGATAAATCAGTGGTAAAATAGTGGGAAGCACCAAAAGTGAAATCCTTAGATATGAAATAGACATGTCCCTTCCAAAAATAAGAACGGTACTGCCAGATCTAGACCTCATGGTTGTCTAGAAACATACAGGGGAAGATTAAACAGAGAAAAAAAGCATAGGACAGTCACAAAAAACTCAAATAGCCGAGATGAGTATATATAAAAAAAAGGAAATCAAAGAGACGGTATGGAAAATCATTTGCATGCAAGATTAAGGAAAACATAAAGATGATTTATCAGTATACAAAGAGTAAAAGAATAATTAAGGAAAACATGGGATGTGAAGAAGGGAATTTGTGTGAAGATGCAGAGGACATCATAGAAACCTTATAGCGCAGAAGGAGACCATTTGGCCCATCAACAACAACCTCACCCAGGCCCTAACCACAAAATCCCACATATTTACTCTGCTAATCCCTCTAACCTATGAATCCAGGGACACTAAGGGGCAATTTAGCATGGCCAATGCACCTAATCTGCACATCTTTGGATATGAGAAGAGCTTTTAAATT
Organism: Sphyrna mokarran; assembly: GCA_024679065.1. Classification (NCBI taxonomy): domain Eukaryota; kingdom Metazoa; phylum Chordata; class Chondrichthyes; order Carcharhiniformes; family Carcharhinidae; genus Sphyrna; species Sphyrna mokarran. The sequence goes on along the minus strand of JAGIQG010000024.1, from coordinate 19,065,421 downwards.
AGTTTTTATCTCCATACTCGCAAAGGAAATTCACGAGGAGCAGTGTGAAATATTGAATAAAATGATCACAACAAGAGCAGAATTGTTAGAATATTTGGAATCTATAAAAGTGGATAAGTCTCCAGGGCCAGATGGATTGTTGTCTAGGCTATTGAAGGAGATAAAGGAGGAAATAGCAGATCATCTGAGGATAATTTTCCAATCTTCACGAGAACAGATGATGTGCTGGAGGACGGGAGGAATGCTGATGTCCCATTGTTTAAAATGGATGCAGCAGAAATGTCAAACAATTATAGGCCAGTTGGTCTTACTTTGAGGTGAGCAAATTGTGAGAATCAATCCTGAGAGATCAGATAAACTGTCACTTAAAAAGTTGACTGGTCAGGGATGAACAGCACAGCTTTGTTTAATGAAATTTGATTGAATTATTTGTGAAGGTGATAAACAAGACCAATGAGGATAGTGTGATGGATGTTGTCTACGTGGATTTTAGGAAAGACATTTGATGCTCAAATGCAGACTGGTCAAAAAAAAAGCCCTTGGGATATAGGGTGATGTGAAAAATTAGATGCAAAGTTGACTTGTAAAAGGAAACAAAGAGTAATTGTTGATGGCTACTCTTGTGAATGGAAAGTTATTTTAAGTGGTATTGTGTAGGGCTTAGTGTTAGGACCCTTGGGCTTAAATGTAGGGGCACAATTGGGAAATTTATAGACAACACAAAAATTGGCCGTGTAGTGGATAGTGTAGGGGATAGCTGTAAGTTGCAAAATGACATTGATGGGTTAGTGGAGTGGGTAGGAAAGTGGCAAGTCTGGTTTGACTCTGATAAGTGTGTGGTAATGCATTTAGGGAGGTCAGATAGTGTAAGGGGATTCAAATAAACAGGAATACATTAAGAGGGATAGATGAAGTGAGACATCTTGGCACGCAAGTGCACAGGTCCCTAAATGTAGCAGTACAGATAGATGTAGTTGTAAAGAGGGCACATGGAATGCTCTCTTTCAATGGCAGAGGTATAGAATACAAAAGTAGCCATAATAGTGAAATTGTAAAAGACATTAGTGAGGTCACAACTGGACCATTGTGTGCAGTTCTGGTCACCACATTACAAGGAGGACATAATTACCCTGGAGAAAGTGCGGAGAAAATTGACTACAATGTTGCTGGGTGTTGGAGAATTGTAGCTACGAGAAGAGATTGGACAAGTTGAGGTTGTTATCCTTGGAACAGAGAAGGTTGAAGAGCGATTTGATTAAGGTATACAAAATTGTGAGGGTTAAAGATAGAGTAGACCGGAGGAATCTGTTTCCCTTGGCAGTGAGTTTAACAATAAGGGATCATAGATTCAAGCAGTGACAGAAGGATTAGAGGGGACAGGAGAAAAAAAACCTTTGATGCAGAAGGTGGTGGGTATCTGTAACTCGCTGCCCAAGTTGGTGGTGGAGGTAGAGACCCTAAACTAAAGATATCCGGATCTGCATCTTGACTGCTGTAAGCTGCACGGTTATGGGCCGCATGCAGAAAGATGGGATTAGAAATAGTGTCTTTGGATTGGCACGAACAAGATGGGCCACATGGCTGCCTTCTGTGTTATAACTTTTCTATGGTTCTATCAGTTACTTCAATTATCATCAGAAATATTCAACTCTTACATCTAAGGAGAAAACAGACAATGACATATATCATAGCATATCATTTCCTAAATTGGCAATGGCAATCACATTTCCTAAATTGCAACAACAACTATTGTTACTGTCCTGTTAGGAACAATAAAACATTTAAACATAAATCCAAGCATTCACTTAAGTGACAGAACTATGCTACATGATTTCATGTTTTTGAATAAAAACACACTTTATTGTACAGTCAACCCATCATACATAGATGTTCCATTCTTGCAAATTCTCGCAAAGTACAAAATATGTGCATGCATCGAGTTGACATGTATACAGTGTGCGCTTCCTTTGTGAGAATTACATGGGCAAAGTGAGAGTTCAACATTTTAAATTGCAGATGAGTGAGGTTTTGGGGCTAAGTACCACAATGACATTTCCAACTCCATTGACTGTACATCAAAAAGAATTAAGCAAACTAAACACAATTAACTTTACATTAATTTACAGCTACATAAATTGTGAACTTGATTTTGCTTTCCTGTCAAGATTTCTCTTATATGTTACGACAATTGGAAGGTGCATTCACTTCTCAAGAAACAGACCCAAAGGGATTCCACAGCCCTCTAGAATTCACTTTAATTCTCCTTAGTAATCCAGCCATCCTCCCAGGTAAGATTCTTCAGAGTTTTTTTCCATTTGTTTTTTCACTAAGTGACACTTCATCTTTTCTGTACAGAATTCATGATTTTGGATGTCTCAGCTCCTTGTTTGGGTAGTCTGAAATTACCCTTCTCACAGCTTTGCAAGGTAACTCTGCTGACTGCTTTCTGCCACAAAACTATGCTGGACCACCTTTGTTTTTCTTACAAGTTGCAAGCCACAGCAAGTCTTTTCTTTCACCTCATCCAAACTGAGAAAGAGCCCGATCTACAATCCACACTGTGGATAATGAAGTTTGTAATTTGCCTGCTTGAAATGGAGGTCTCCTGATATCATTTTTAGCTGTATGTCTCAATTTGATGCAATGCAATCTACACCAAAGCAAAGCTTCAACTGTCAGTTCCCCAGGTGGAACTGCTTACTTTTATAGGTAAACACACAGAGTTGAATTAAGTAAAAGAACCTTCTAACCCCTCATCTCATGTTTGTGACAACGTGGCCTTTTTTGGGATGATCTCAAACAGAAATGTAAATGAATAATTTTATTTTCAACACAACTCTCTGATCCTGTAACAATTTATTCCAGGATTAATTTATATTGCTATTGCTATTGCCTTTCTCTCCCTGTGAAGTGAATTTTCCCATCCTGCCTACCATGGGAATCATAGCAGGTGAGAGGTGGACCATGGAAAGGTTTGTTGACCTTTAGCGGAATTTTCTGGTTTTGGGGCAAGCGCGGCTGGAAAATCCTGCCCTTCTGTAACTTAACCAATTCCACAACTATCTGAGATTCCTGTATTCCCCTAATCTATCTTTTTGAGCACTGCAGTCTCCAAAGTCTGGAAACTCTGTCTTTTGAACCTTTCCATCTCTCTACCTGTGGTGTTTAATGTGCATTATAAAACCTCCCTCTTTGACCAAGCTTTTGGTCACCGATCCTTAATAGATCCTTGTTTGAATTGGTGGCAAATTTTGTTTTGTAACGCTGATGTGAAATGCCTTTGTGAAAGGTGTGCTATGAATGAAGGTTTCATTGTTTTTGGTTCACTTTTAGATGCTGACAGATTTGTTTTGCACTTCCAACCTTCATTGTTGTTTCCCTAGATTTCCATCATTCTCCATTCTTGTACAGCAATATATTCTGGCAATGAATGGCAATCAGTTTATTTATACGCAAAGACAACCGTTAATAGAGACATGATGAGTTGATTTAGGATTCCATGCATCCTAAGACACCCACAATGACTTGATGAACAATCGCAATAAATAATCAACGAAGTAAAACAATATGATAAAGGAAGAGTTGAAAATTATCAATGAATCTCACAACAATGTGAATATTATGAATTAATTCATGATGAATGGCTGTAAAATACATTACAGTATTTCAGAATCATGCAACACAGAAGGAGACCATTCAACATACTGTACCTCTGCTGGCTCATAAGAACATAAGAAATAAGAGCAGGAGTAGGCCATCCAGCCCCTTGAGCCTGCCCCACCATTCAATAAGATCATGGCTGATCTGTAGTGGTTCAGTACCACTTTCCCACTTTCTCCCCGTAACCCTTAATTCCCTTGTCAATCAAAAACCTACCCACTCTTGATTTAAACATATTCAGCGAGGAAGCCACCACCACTTCATCAGGCAGAGAATTCCAAAGATTCACCACGCTCTGTGTGAAGAAATTCCTCCTTAACTCTGATCTGAACCACCCACCCCCTCAATCTTGAGGCTATGCCCTCTAGTCCTGCTGTCTTTGCTAAGCAGGAAGAATATCTTATCCACCCCCTTCATTATCTTATACGTCTCTATAGGATCCTCTCTCAGCCTTCTAAACTCCAAAGAATACAAACCTAGCCTATTTAGTTTCTTTCAAATTATCCCATTAATGCCACTGTCCTTTCCCCATTGCCATAACAATATTTCTTTTCAGCATATTAGACAGATTGAGAGTGGTCAACGCAGGTGCTGTACTTTCATTGAATTATAAAATCCTTACAGTGATAAAGGAGGCCATTCAGCCCATCGAGTCCACACCAAAAACAATCCCACGCAAGCCCTGTCCTTGTAACCTCAAATATTTAGTTGGCTAATCTTCCTGGCACTAATTTAGCATGGCCAATCTGTCCGAGCTGCATATCATTGGCATGTGAGAGGAAACTGGAGAATCCAGAGGAACCCCACACAGATATGGTGGAGAATATGCAAAGTCCACTCAGTCACCTGGGGACAGAATTGAACTTGGGTCCCTGGCACTGTGAGGCAGCAGTGCTAACCACTGTGCCATCATGCCACCCATTCCTTAGAACAGTAAAAGATCACAGCCTGAACTTCTTTCCCTTGGTCTTCTCACTTGAAGCTGAATTATATTCCATGGGAACCTGTTGGATGCCCCCACCCACTTCAGATTCTTCAGTTAAGTGTCCAATTCTTCTTCATTTCCCATTAAAATGAGCATTTGGCTATTCAACTTGGAGGGGAATCACAATCCTGTCCTCACTCAAACTTAATAGACAATGGGCATTCGGCAAGTTTTCATGAACTTGACTAGTTGGTCCACCTCCCTTCAGTTCCAGCACAGTGATGCTGAATCTAGCAATATGATACCTCATTGCTGTGTCTCAGCACAGACCTCAGGCCAAGACAGATCTTTCAGCCTGTATAGACCAGTTCCAAATGAGGCAGTACACCCACTGAAGAAACCATTTGGAGAAATGTCAACAGTTATGCAATGGAGTGGGTGTTGTGTGTCAGTTTGTGAGATTGATCACAGCATGATTGAATGCTGAAGCTTTAAAGGAGAGACTTGAAAGAGGTCTTATCACTGAGGAGCTAGGGATTGTATAGAACCCCTGCGGGCTGTATGACTCACATTGAATATATGCATCGAATATTGTATGTATCAAAATTGTGTTGCATCATAGTACAACTTAATCTATGTAGACACCTCATTGTACTTCTTGTGATGGACATTCTGAGTGTTTCTTTTATTGTCCTGAAGCAGATCAAAATGCAACATGACGGCAAGGTGACACAGTGGTTAGTCCTGCTACCTCACAATTCTAAGGATCTGTGTTTGATTCCCAATGTAGTGTAGAATTTGCATGTTCTCCCTGCATCTGTGTGGGTTACTCTGGGTGTTCCACTTTCCTCCCACAATCTGAAAAGTGTGCTGGTTAAGTGGATTGGCCGTGCTTAATTCTCCCTCAGCGTGCCCGAACAGCTGGAGTGTGGTGATGAAGGGATTTTTCACAGTAACTTCATTGCAGTGTCAATTTAAGCCTATTTGTGACTAATAAATAAAGTTTATTTTATGATCTACATAGAAAACTTGAATATTATTGCACTTGTTGTGATGTCCATTTTGAAATTTCTGTAATGTTCTTTCAGATATTTTATGAATAAAATACATTTTTGCAAAATAAAATGTCACATCAAAGTTTATGCCAGCAGGGCATCTCATACAAGTTGAGGAAATAACCTCCATAACATTTTTAGCACAGTTTTAACACTGTAAAACATTCCAAGATGCTTCACAGGAATGTATCAGACAACATTTGACTCCAACTCTCACAGATAACTGGGTCCCCAGTTTCTTCCCACAGTCAAAAGATGTGCAGGTTAGATGGCTGGCCATGCCAAATTGCCCCTTAGTGTCCCAAGTTGTGGAGGTTAGAGGGATTAGCCGAGTAAATACGGGGTTAGGCAGACAGTAGGCCTTGGTAAAATACTCTGACAAAAGATCAATGCAGACTTGTCAGGCCAAATGGTGTCCTTCTGCAATGTAGAACGTCGATGATTCATAGAATCATAGAAATCCTACAATGCAGAAAGAGCCATTTGGCCCATAGAGTCTGCACTGACCACAATCCCATCCAGGCCCTACCTCCATATATTTAACTGATAATCTCTCTAACCTACGCATCTCAGGACTCTAAGGGGCAATTAATAGCATGGCTAATCAACCTAACCCGCACATCTTTGGACTGCGGGAGGAAACCGGAGCACCCAGAGGAGACCCACACAGACACGAGGAAAATGTGCAAACTCCACACAGACAGTGACCAGAGCTGGGCATCGAACCCAGGTCCCTGGAGTTATGAAGCAGCAGTGCTAACGTCTGTGCTTTCGTGCCACCTATTCAATGAGTAGCATCAACAGTAAGGTAAATAAGGTAGATTTTAAGGAACATCTGAAAGATTCATAAAAAGAAGAGAAAGAGGTGGAGAGGTTAAGAGGGGGAGCTAGCTGATGGCATGTTTGCTAATGGTTGAGCAACGGAAATCAGGCTTACACGGCTCAGTGCACAGTATCATTTAAATAGATAGAAAAATCATCACAGTGACAAGTATCAAATTGTGATGATGATACAAATAAAACAAGTAATCATAGTTGATAATATAGTGAGGGACAATTACTAAAATTAAAATGTAAACTAATAAAAAAATTATACAAACATGATCGTTTCAGCACAAATTAACTACAATACAGTGCAAAAATGCAGGAATCCTTAATTTACAAAATAGAAATGAGACATGCATTGTCCTCTGCCATACTCCAAATTTTCCTGTTCTACCTACCCGCCATGGGAATCAGAGTAGGTAAGGGAAAATCCATTAACAGGTTGGGTTTATTAAATTCTGAAACATGTACGTGCTTTTTAAGAATATTTTGAAGTAGGGAATTGTTTTTTTTAACCTATTCATTTTATATCTTATTGGTTGAATGCTCTCTTTTCTCCTTAGTTCCATCACACATTTACTTTTGTTTTATTGTGGCATGACATAGTGGCAATGGGAGATGGTGTTCAAGGGTTTTTTAGCCAAGTGCAGGCAGAGCTATTTCCACTTTGCAGCAAGGGAACATTTAATCAGTTATTCCGCTGTGTCAGAACAGCTTTGATAGGTGTTACCTAGGATCAGTTTCATGCTTGCTTCTGAATGCTTTCGAGTCTGTTCAACATGCAATCTTTCTAATTTAATGATATCATTCTATAATAGGGCGACCAGAACTATACACAGCATTCCAAGTGTGGCTTTACCAATGTCTTACAATTTCAGCAAGATGTGCTAACTCCTATATTCAATATTCTGACTGATGAAACCAAGCATGCTGAATGTCGTCTTCCCCATTCTGTCCACCTTGACTCCACTTTCAAGGAGCTATGAACCTGTACCCCTACATCCTTTTGTTTTAAAATTCTCCCCATTGCCCTACTGTTAACTGAGTTGGTCCTACCCTGATTCAATCAACCAAAATGCATCATCCTGCATTAATCTAAATTAAACTCCATCTGCCATTCAGAGTGCAAAAAAGACTTACTAGGATGCTATCGGGATGTAGTGGTTTGGATTATAAGGAGAAGCTGGAGAGACTGGGACATTTTTCACTGGAGCGTAGAAAGCTGAGGGGTGATCTTATAGAGGCTTATAAAATAATGAGAGGCATAGATCAGCCACATAATCAATATCTTTTCCCAGAGGTAGGGAAACCAAAAACTAGAGAACATTGGTTTAAGGTGAGAGGGGAGAGATACAGAAGTGTCCACAGGGGCAATTTTTTCACACAGAGGGTGATGAGTATCTGGAACAAGCTGCCAGAGGTAGAGGTGGGTACAGTTTTGTGCTTTAAAAAGCATTTGGACACTTACATGTGTATGATGGGTATAGAGGGATATGGGCTGATTGGGATTAGCAGATTGACAAGTTTGTCCAAAGGGCCTGTTTCCATCCTGTAAACCTCTGACTCTATCAGCCTATTGGTCCAATTGATCAAGATTCTGTTGCAATCTGAGATAACCTTCTTTAATCCTGGTGTCATCTGCAAACTTACAAACCATGCCTCCTAAATTCTCATTCAAATCATTAATATAAATGACAATATGAATAATAGAATCCCTACAGTGCACAAAGAGGCCATTTGGCCCATCAAGTCTGCACCAACCACAATCCCACCCAGGCTCTACTGCCTTATTCCTACATAATTACCCGCTAATCTCTCTAACCTATACATCTCAGAACACTAAGGGGCAATTTTAGCATGGCCAATCAATCTAACCCGCACGTCTTTGGGCTGTGGGAGGAAACCAGAGCACCCAAAGAAAACCCACACAGACACAAGGAGAATGTGCAAATTCTGCATAGACAGTGACCCAAGCCAGGAATCAAACCCAGCTCCCTGGAGCTGTGAAGCAGCAATGCTAACCATTGCGCTACCATGCTGCCTCAATGTACTCAATTGGTACTGAACACATTGTTGTCCATTGTTGAGAAAATCTGAGATTCAGAATACGTGTGGCAGACTCACTCCTAACTGGAGGAGATTGTTGATTGCGTTACAATGATCTATATTGTCCAACACTTCATTAACATCAATCAACACGGCTGCTAATCAATAATAAGACAGCTGATTGAGGAGATCCACATGATAATGAACAGAGGATAATCTTTTCCCATCACCAAACTTGCTGATGGTCTAAATGTTTCATCATATCACTCACTGCCTACTTCACAATTAAGCTTTCAGCTAACTTCACAGAATGAACAATGAGACAGACGGGATACACATTCTCAGTAGTAGCCGGGATAGGTTTTGGCATGGGGAAGTGATTGCTATTTTTACTGGTAGGAAACCTTGCCAATAAGACGTGATTTGTTGAGAATGGGTGTCAGCGGTACATTGAGTTTGATTGTGAATTATCTTGTCAAGAGCACAGGGAGGCTGTCACATCCTCCTGCTGGGGAAATGTTTATGGCTTTTAGTTTGTCGTAAACCTGCCACGATTGCACTATTAGGCAAGGGTTTGAGCATGTCACGTAAGCTGCCCATAGACAGAGGAAGAGAGAAAGAGAGAGAGAGAGAGAGAGAGAGATAGGGCATTATGAAGAATATATGCATGTTGATAAAATTCCTCACCTGATTAATGCTGTCAGGGCTGGTACCCGAGTCAATGAGGATCCCTCTATTCCTTGGATGCCTCAGAGACTGAATTTGCTCAGTGTAAAAGCTAATTGAAATGTAACCTCCATACAGAGGAGAATTTCAAAACAATAATTCCATATATGCTTTTCTCATGTTTCTTGTGGCTATTTTGACAAACCCAAATAGCCATTCCTCTTCTCAGAATGACCATCTCTCCCTCTTCTCTGGTTGTTCAAACCCTGCTGTCACTGCTAGCGAGAATGGACAATTTGGTGCTCATCCAAATCTTCATTCACTCAGCAGGACTGGAGAATCCCAGCCACGGGCAAAGTCAGAGGACCCAGTTGTGTCTCCAGAATTGCATGTCACCTGTTTCAGGGATGGCGCAGTGGTTAGCACTGCTGCCTCACAGTGCCAGGAACCCAGGATCAATTCCAGTCTCAGGTCACTGTCTGTGTGTAGTTTGCATGTAACCCCCCATGTCTGCGTGGGTTTCCTCCAGGTGCTCCGGTTTCCTTCCACAGCCCTAATATGTGCAAATTAAATCAATTGGCCGTGATAAATTGCCCCATGGTATCGGGGGACCAGCAGGGTAAATATGTGGGGTTAGGGGGATAGAGCTTGTTGTGGTTGGTGCAGACTAGATGGGCCAAATGGCCTCCTTCTCAATGCTAGGGATTCTGTGCCTCAGGAATGCTGTTTGACACGTGTCCACGTGCAGTACCCCTCAGTTTTCCCAGTCTGTATCCCCACACCTCCCACTTGCAGAGACGGTGCATCTCTTAATTTCCTCCCCAAGATGGGGTCATCCTGATCCTCCCACTATCACAATCTGACAGGCTTGGATTCCAAGAATCAATGCTGCCGACAGTTAATTATTTTCTTCTTCAGTACAATGCTGCACAGGATATTTTGTAACCTTATTTCACCAAGGTTTCAATCCAATTCATGAGAGTTGGCAATTTGATCTTGTCTGCAGTGCACTGTAGTGATGCCCTATCAGGTCAATATTTTAACATTAAATCAATTTTATTGCTCTGGGGATTGAGTCTCTCTGTTTCGCCAATTGAACTTCACACTATTCTAATGCTTCACCTTCAATCATGCGGCTGCTCCCAAAATCTCCATCATCACCTTAACTTTCTACATGACGTTTTGACCATCTCTTTAGTTTCTTGCTGCTGTTAGGCTATGAGTGCTTTGACAAATAGTGGATCTCTGCTGCTTCAGTCTCCTTCCTCTTTGCAAATATCAAACTTGGAATCATCAGTGCTTCCAAGACCTGCCCCATTGTCTTGGGTGAGCCTTCCAGCTTTCTGGTGCTTGGCCCTTCTCTGAACATTTTCAATAAAACAAAAAAAAAGCTATTTTTACCCACGACATCAGAGGCACTTGTGTTTGTTATTGTGTCTTTCATCCGTGTTATTTTCCAGACTGCTTATGCGAGACCAAATGAATTGGTTTTATTTTTAAGATGCTTCTCATTTAATGACAGTGCAAGTAATTTAATAATGCTCCAGTCTTTTTATGCCCTTGTCTCCGCGGTATATGACAGTGCTGCAATTATGCTGTTTTAATAAAGATGTTTTGACCACTTCGCACTCTTTCAAGTTCTTGAAGCTGTCACTCCTGAGGTTTCTCTTCCCTAGCTCCATCATCAACTGTCACTGTGCAGCCCACAGCTGGGCAATGCAACATCTGCAATTATGAAAACATTTTTAGCATTGAAGCTGTTCCATCATATAGAGAGTCACTGGGATTGTTCTTAATAGAACAGATAATGTTAAGGGGCGTTTTAATGGTGACATTCAACATTACAGAAAGGCATTGGAAAGTTAGTAAAATGTTATGAGATGGCAGGAGAGTTCAAAAATCAACTGGGCTTAGATCTTGGGTAGGAATGATGGGGCTGGCATCTCTGTTAGAAATCCCCTTCTAACTTTGGGTTAGTCTAGTTTATGTCTAGTGAACTCTGCACCTCCCTCCTCAGCCTCAACTCCAATACCCCAACTGTTCCTTTTCTGCCAACCCCATCCTTCCTTACTCTCTCCTTCCTGGGATCCTGTAAAATTACCTTGGCTCCTGCTCACGGTACTTAGGCACTCTCCTGTAGTTCCTTCACAGTCTGCAAAACTGGCTTGTCAGACTGGCTGGCAGCTCTCTAAGGGGGGACTTCCTCCTCAGTGAAGGGCTGACCTGAGCCCACTGACACTCATTCACACACGAAATGGCTGTGAGACAGTCAGTGGGAATGTGTTCCCTGGCAACTCTTCAGAGAAGAATAAAGAGAGATCCCACTTTCTGAAAGATTCAGGCCAATGAATTAAAATCTGGAGCGCACTGCCTGAAAGGATGTTGGGAGAGATGCAATAACAACTTTCAAAAGGAAATTGAAATGTTAACATAACTGAAAGGAAAAATGTTCAGGTTGATGAGGAAAGAGGAGGGAAACAGAAATAATAGCTTCTTTATATGGCTGGCTGAGGGATGAGGGGTTGAATGGTCTTCAGTGCTGTAAAATTCTAAATAGGTATATTTGTTGCACTCTTTCACATTTAAAAAGTAGGTTTGAATCAGCTCAGCTTTTGAGACTCCTTTTTGAAATGTTTTAAAAAGACTCAAACCCAGTTCCTAACGAACGCAGAGAGCTCAGTCAATAAAACTCACATGTGGCAGATAATAAATATTACTGTGACATTACAGCAGTTACTACCTCAGGGATATAAATATTACTGTGACTTTACAGCAGTTACATCCCTGAGGTAGTAAATATTACTGTGACATTACAGCAGTTACATCCCTGAGGTTGGACTAGTCTCAAGCTTGGGACAGAGCTCAGAAAGTTGCAATGAAAGAGAAGCAGCTCGATGCACACTACATGTAGTCAACAAGTTAACTGTTGAAAGTATTGAGGCCATTTTTACCTGCTGCGACAGAGCAGGAGGAGGATTTTCTCATGTGAAGTGCAGCCACTTGCGCACAGCTTCAGATGACTACTGGGGACAACACTGTTGCGGAAGATTCAGGGGAGGAGGAGGAGTAGAGGTGTAAATGACCTCAATGCTTTGAGCAGTTAACTTGTTGACTACATATACTGCATTGAGCTTTTTTCTCTTTCATTGCAACTTTCTGAGCTTTGTGTGACATTTAAAAAAGTGAAAAGGGGAGAATTTTTCCATCCTGCCTGCTATGGGAATCGTAGAGAGCGAGATGGGGGCGGACCATGCAAAGGTCCATTGAAGTCAGTGGATTCTCTGGCCACGCTCACCCCAAAAATAGAAAATACCGCCCAAAGAATTCCATTAGCGCAGCACCTTAGAATCTCGACTATGTGGAAGGAGGCCATTTAGCCCATATGATCCTCTGAAAGAGCACTCTACCTAGACCCACTTCCCACCTATAATCCTGCAAATTGATCATGGCCAATCTACTAACCTCCACATGTTTTGCCATATGAGAGGAAACTTTTGCAGACATGGGGAGAAGATACAAACTCCACAAGACCTGAGGCCGGAATTGAACCCAGGTCCCTGACATTGTGAGGCAACAGTGCTAACCACTGTGCCACCATGCTGCCACAAACTCAGAAGGCCAATTATCTCCCTTCCCACTGGGTGGCTAATTGGGTTCGAACATGCTTGATTCGCTGATGAGATTGTGAGGGTAGGAGCAGGCGGATCATACTCTTCTCAGTGTGCTTTTCTCACCCAACTGGAAACCATAAAAGTCAGTCCATGATCATCATCACTGAGACTAACTTTCAATTCCAGGTTTTATTAGTTAATTGAATTTAAATTTCATTAGCTGCCATGGTGGGATTTGAACTCATGCCTTCAGATCATTAGTTCAGACCTCTGGATTGCCAGCCCAATGGCAATAACGTCTGGGCTGGCCTCATCTGAAAGTCAGTGCTCCTGTTAATGGAGCACTCCTTCAGGCATTGCCTCCTTTAGGCATTGAAATGTCAGCCTAGATTATTATTCATTCATATCTGTATTTATTTCCAGCAAACAGAAACTGATCCTTTACAAGGCCAATCCAACCAATGGCAGGGGACATTCTTTATTTACGACTGCAGAACAGGGTTGGAACAGTTAAAATTTGTGGCTCCAAAACTCAATCGTGCCTTAAAATTGGAACTGAAATCTGTTTATTTAATGTATGTATTTACAAGTGCTTGCAACCTGCTGTACTCTGAATCAATAGCACTTGTAAACCTTATATCAATCAACAAATCAATTTCACTGTTTTTTTTCCAGTTTCTTGCCATCGTACTATTATTGTGCTTTAGCTGATGCATGAAGGGGACAGGGGTCTATTTATTTCTCTCAGTTTTAAATATATACATTGAATAAATTATATTTTAGCTTTAGTTGAATTTCTGCATTCTTGTTCCATGTTTCCTTTGTTTTGGTGCCCGTTCCTTTATCAATTAGATTTTTTTTTGATAATCTTTGTTCATACATCTGATCAAATCCTTTTACATGGACTTAAAATAAAAATCCCTGCATTATATTGCACCATTTATGGCCTCAGGAGATCCTAAATGCTTCATGGCCAGTGGAGTACTTCTAAAGTGTAGTCACTGTTGTAAAGTAGGAAACGTGACAACCAATTTTCTCTCAACAAGCTCCCAATGTGATAATGAATCAGGAATCAGGTTATCAGAGAGGTGGAGGAAATAGGAAATATGTTATAGAATCATAGAATCTTGTAGCATGTAGGAGGCTATTTAGTTCATTCTGCCATACTAGCTGTTTGGAAGTGAAATTGAATTTATTCTATGGTCCTGCTTTTTCCCCAAAACCCATGTAAAACTCTCCTGTTTAAGATATGGAGATGCTTGTGTTGGACTGGGATAGACAAGATGAGAGATCACCAGGTTATAAGCACAGAATACATAGGCGGAATGACGATAGCCCTACATTAAAAGGTAATCAAGAGTGTCAGTGGATATGAACAAACAGTGTAGTGCAATCTGGACTGACTGAATAACAATTCAGTCAACCTACACTGCACTGTGCATCTTGTTCCGCTTCACCTAATAAAAGAGGCGGCACTCTGAAAGCTTGTGATTTCAGATAAACCCGTTGGACTATAACCTGGTGTTGTGTGAGCTCTTATCTTCTCTTGACAAATGAAGCCAGCCCAGATATTATGCTACTGGGCTAGCAATCCAGAGGGCTGAATTAATGATTTGAAGAAACAACTTCAAATCCTATTGTGGCATCTAGTGGAATTTAAGTTCAATTAACTAATAAAATCTGGAATTGCAAGTATTTAGCCAATTCCCTCTTGAAGATTACTATTGAATCTGCTTCCACCATCTTTTCAAGTAATGCATTCCAGATCACAGCAACTCATTGTAAATAAAAATTCTCCTCTCGTTCAATCCTTTTGTCAGTTATTTTGAACCTATGATCTCTGGTTACTGATATTTCTGCTGTGGAAACTGTTTCTTTCTATCTCCTCACCCAACATCTTTCATAACTTTGAACATGTCTTCCAAATCTTCTCTTGACCTTCTTTGCTCTAAGAAGAGCAATTGCAGCATCTCCATTCTCGCCCCACAACTGATGTCTCCCATTCCTGGTGCAGTCAGTTGTATCTTCTCCAAGGCCCGTGCATTTGTTCTGTGGTAAGGTGGCCAGATTTGGACACCATACTTTGGCAGAGGCCTAACCTAACTCTGACTGACAAAGGTTTAACTTTATTTGTTGTACCTCTATTTCTGGTGAAATTTTGACTAACTTGGTCAAGTAACTATCAAAGGCTTGCATATGTGAAATTGAGATCTCTCTGATACTGAGTTCATTTTAAAATCAAACCTGCAATTCTATCTGTTCCCCTTGTGGGAGGAATGCAAAAATATAAAACAGTCACTACTAAGCCCAGTAAGAATTTGAGGAGAAACCTATTCAGTCAGAAGGAAGATGGAACATGCTATCATATATAGTCATTGAAGTGGATAGCAAAGATGCATTTAAGGCACAAGGGAAAGACAAGAATAGTATATGTTGATTGGGTTAGAGGAATTAGAATGTACAGTGTGGAAGGAGGCCTTTCAGCCCATTGACAACAATCCCACCAAGATCTTATTTACCTTACTAATCCCCTGGACACTAAGGAGCAATTTAGCATGTCCAATCAACCTAACACGGACATCATACAATCATTGAATCTACAGTGCAGAAGGAGGTCATTTGGCCCATCGAGACTGCACTGACCACAATCCCACCCAGGTCCTATCTCTGTAACTCCACATATTTCCCCCGACACTAATGGGCAATTTAGCACGGCCAATCAACTTGACCCACACATCTTTGGAGAGTGGGGTAGGACACAGACAGTGACCTGAGACCAGAATTGAACACGGGTCCCTGGCGTTGTGAGGTAGCAGTGCTAACCACTGACATTTCAAGGTGCTACCCTTAAATCAGAATGAGAGGAGCATAAATACAAGAATAAACTGAACAGACTGAATGGTCTGTTTCTGTGTTGTAAATTCTGCGTCCTTTTTTCAACCTCCTTTTTCCTTCTGTCCATCGCCGTAATTTAAAGTGATGTACCCCCATGGCCTTGCAGAGGAAGGTGGTGCATAGCAGGACATAGCCAACAGGGAAAGAATCATGGTCTAGAGGAGATGCAGTCATGGTGGCAATGAAACATGTTCAGAAGCCAGAGTCTTGGTGGTTGTGACAAGAGGGAGCATGTGTAAAATTTGATGAAAATGTGTGTGGGAATGAGAGCTGATCTTACGACTGATTTCTGAGGATGGGATAATTAGTGATGTGGAGAGAGCAAAGTGTTGCTCGAGAAACAATAAAATGCAACCTCAAATTACTCATCCATTTAATTAGTGGATGAAAATTTGGATGAATTCCATTAAAAGATTGTAGTTTTTCCTGTCTATCTTTTTCCTATTCCCTGTGCCCAATTGATATTTTATCTGAACCAACAGAAATCTGCTCCGTATGTCATGAATTGAATTGAATAGAAGTCCTGTTTGCTGTTACGCAGCATTTATTTTGATTAAGGTTTATTGTTTATCGAAAGCTGACCTTTCAAGGTGAGAGGGGATCAAATTGAAACAAGCATGGAGTTTATTAGTAAGGCACATTGGATTTTAAAGTATTATTTAATGGTTATAAAATAACAATCACTTCAGAAAAAATATTACTTTTCATGGCTTAAAAAATGCACTTTATTATTGTAACAACATTCATTCCACCAAAGTCCAACTGACATCACACTGCTAGCTCTAACTCTTACTATTGTGCATCCCACCAATGTGACGTTTCTGATGAAGGGTCATCCAGACTTCAAGCATTGGCTCTATTCTCTCTCCACAGATGCTGTCAGACCTGCTGTAAGTTTCCAGCATTTTCTGATTTTGTGACACTTCTCTGGCTTAGAACTTGGACAACAAGTCTTAGCATGTTGTCAAACCATGGGAGGTACCATAACTGAGCCCACTTTTATCTGTAGCTGATCTCCACACACAAGTTCCACACAGAGGCTTTCCCTCATTCATGAAAGGATTATTATTAGCGGGAAGATAGATATTTTTTCTCTCTTCCTAGCCCACTAGCACTGAGACCATTGTCTCTATTGCTGCCTGGCTGAGATTAACACAAACCAGAAACTGAGCTTAACATATTTGATTCCCATAGCTGATAAAATGCAGTGTTTATCATTATTAATTACTTGCAGCTTATTGGGACATGCATTAAACTTTTAGGAATCTACAATGTGCATCATAATATCTGTCCCCTGGCCATCAGCCCCATGACCTCTGACAGATCCAGAGGAGCCTGGCCATTGTTTTGGTTTGGACTCTGAGCTGAGCACCCAACCTCATATCCTCTCCACCAGCACGACATCTGACTTCCACCTCTGTTACATTGCCAGGCTCCCCATCTAACTCAGTTCATCTACCGCTGGAGCATCATCTGTGCCTTTGTTAACTCTAGACTTAACAATTCCAATGTTATCTATGTCAACTCCATGCACCACAATCTGTGTTCATGCAAAACTGTGCTGTGTGTACCTGCATCAACTCCCATTTGACAATCAGCCCTGTGCCTGTTGATCTATGTTGCCTTTTAATTTTGGCAGTCCCTTTATTTTAAGATTCTTATCCTTGCTTTCAAATCACCTCATGGCCTCACCCCTCCCTATTTCTGTAACCACCACCATGTTCTCCGATCCTCTGAGATCTCTATGCTCCTCTATTTTGGTATAGAAAGAAATGGGCCATTGCTATAGTAGGATATAGGCTAAATGCGGACAATTGGGATTAGCTTAATGGTAAAAACTGGGCAGCATGAATAAGTTGAGCCAAAGGACCTGTTTCCAAACTGTAAACTTTTATGACTCTATGGACAGGATTTTATGACCTCAATTGGATGAGGCTCATAAAATCCCAGCCAAGGCCAATGGAGATTCCATTCTGTGAGCCTCGCCCTCCCCAATTCCCCGGTGAGTGAGGTGATAAAATTCCGGCCTATGACTCTATTTCTGACTTTTTGCACATCCACAATTTTCATGCTTCCATCATTTGCTTCAGGTCTGGAATGCACTTCCTAAAAAGCTCCATCTTTCTACTTCACTCCCATAATATATTTCTTCAAACCCTTCCATCTGACCACATTTTTAGCCATCTGTCCCACATTTCCTTCTGTGTCAGGTTTTCTTTGGTGATGTTCCTGCAAAACTCCTTGAGATGTTTTCACTACATTAAAGATGGTTTATAAATACAAGTCACTAGTTCCTCAATATCAGCAACCACTGGAGGGAAGTTCCTGATACATCTTGTTAAAATCTTACTGGCTGAGGCATCAAGGTATGAATGATCCTGCAGGTTTGAGTTTTTTCCGATAGCAGCCCACTCTAAAATAAAATCACATGCCCTAGTATCTCTTAAAAATATCACACAGGTTATAATATGTAGATGGAATGTTGGATATTGTTCAAGAACAGTACAACCTTTCATTTTCAGCTAATTTTCCACATCACTGCACTGAAGGCCTCAGTTAAAGTGGGATTGGAGGCAGGAAATAATTGGATCAGATTGTAGAAAATTATTCAGTTCCTATTTTGAGGTCATAGATTTATAGAGATCTACAAGGCATAGAGGTCTACAGCACAGGTAAAAGCCCCTTAGCCCATTGCATCTGTGCTGGTCAAACTATTCTAATCCTATTTTCCAGACTTGCTCCAAAGCCTTAGCATCACAACTGCACATTTAAATAATTCTTAAATGTTATGAGGTCTCTGCCTCGAACACCCTTTCAGGCAGTGAGTTCCTGACTCTCATAATCTTTTGGGTGAAAAGGTTTTTCCTCACATCCTCTCTAAACTACCTGCTCTTTACCTTAAATCTATGCCCTTTAGTCATTGGTCCCTATACCAAGGGGACAAGCGAAGTTGCAAAGCTCCTAAAAAAGAAATGTATAATTGGGACATTATGTTTCTTTCCTTAAGGCAAATTGGAATTAAGCAGGGAGAAGTGTTACAATAAACATTTCCTAGTTGAATGTATATACTAAAGTCTTTAGCAGTAACCAACTGCACAACTTAAGCATGTGCCAGTGATGTCATTGGTTGCGTAGGCTTTCGTGGATTTAATCTGACCATGAGGAGTCTGTGTAAATAGTTACTTCCAGTTCTAAGTCCATGTTGTACTGAGTTTACTATTATCGCAAGTAAACAGGATTGAAGATTACATGTGTTTGACCAAATTTTTGTGGTCAAGATATAATAATATTAATTGTAATTGGAAGTTTGTAATGGGAGATGTGTTCGATCTGCATTCTACCTCCAGAAACTTGTTTTTTTCTTGACCTTCAACTTTAAATACTGTACTATAGACAAGAAATACTTGCAGAATAAATGTTTTAGTATAGTAGACAAATAGGTACAATGTATTAGTTATTCCCAATATAAATTGGTAGGAAAAATGCAATCATGGAATCCCTACAGTGTTATTCAGCCTATTGAGTCTGCATTGACCCTCCAAAAGGGCCTAGGCCCACCCCCCAAACCTATCCCCTCACATTCATCATGGCCAATCCACCTAACCTGTACATCTTTGGACTGAGAGGAAACCAGAACACCCAAAGAAAACCTCAGGCAGACACGGGGAGAATATGCAAACTCCGCACAGTTAGCAACCTAAGTTTGGAATCAAACCTGTGTCCCTGACACTGTGAGGAAGTTGTGTTAACCACAGTGCCACCATACCACTCATAAAAGAGTAAGGAAGATGGAAAGAACTTGTAACTAATAAAACCCCTCTCATGTCAAAGAGTTTTTGAAGTTGAAGTTTAGTGACCGTTCTGTAAGTAATTCAGATTAAATGCAGTTCACAGCCCAGCTAACTACAGTAAATCTCTTATTGAAAAGCAGCAGGCTTTTGCAACTGGTGAGTGGAATAGGTCAATAACTGACTAATGTGATTCTCAGTGCTCTCCTAACTAATCTCTCTGACATCTCTTGTGATACTAACATTGACTGACATTTCAGTTTTACATTTTTTTTCTTTTACTCGTGATTCTGAACACTCATTTTAAATTCAACTCACATTTTGGCAATTAAAAAAAGATTGACCTTAAAATCTAACACTTTCAATTTTAGATTTTCTGTCTTACCTATCTATGATGGAGTTCTAACATATCAAGTATCACAAAGGTTTTCCTTGATGTCCTTGACACTCAAACATCATTTATTTCCATTGAAGTTGTTTTCATTTGCAGTAATATTTTAAGATATTAGAACTTTTTTGGAACAACCTTCTTAGACTTCACTTCATTAAATACCAGATTTAACTTTTGCGATTCTTAAATAGTTGGTCATGGACATCACTAGCTAGGCCAACATTTACTGCTCATTCCTAATTGCTCTTGATAAAGTGGTGGTGAGCTGCTGCCTTGAACAGTCCATATGTTGTTGGATCACCCAAGTTATTAGGAAACGAGTTTTAGCATTTTGACCCAGCGACAGTGAAAGGAAGTGTTCAGTTCTCATCAGGTTGTGGAGTGCCAGTTGTCTTGCCCTGATGGCTTTGCAGTTTTGATCATTTAAATGTAAGATATTTAGAACGGAAGATTGGAAAAATTTCACATGCAGAGTTGTGAAGCTGCGGATTTCATGTCCGGAGATCATGAAGAAGGCATTATAATAGGGCGATGGACGAAAATGGGTAAAGGGTATGGGAACAGGGCAAACAAATGACACTAGAAATATTTGTGTGAAGGGTAAACAACACAGACCTGTTTCCCTGTCATAATTTACATGCAGCTTGAAGAGATGTTATGGTGGCACGATGGTTAACACTACTGCTTCACAGTGCCAAGAATCCAGGTTTGATTCTGGCCTTGGGTAGCTGTCTGTGGGAATTTTGTACTTTCTCCCATGTGTGGGTTTCCTCTGGGTGCTCAATTTCCCTCTCATAGACCAAAGATGTGCAGGTTAGGTGGATTGGTTATGGTAAATATGCAGGGTTCCAGGTCAGGGGAGGGCCTGGATGTGATGCTCTTTTGGAAAGTCAGTGCAGATGTCATGGGCTGATTCACCTTTTTCTGCACTGTAGGGATGCTATGGTTCTAAGAGCAGTTAAGGAACCAAATAAGTTCAAAGACACTTTCAAAATGTTTGAACATTTTCTCAGTAATCCACTCTATTAAATCAAGTTAGTCTGACACTTTGAATAGTTGAATTTGAAGACGATGAAATATCTCTCCCTGAATCAAGCTTTGCTCTACCCAAGCTCTGAGAAGAAATACAGACTTACATTTTGTGAAAGTGCCTTTCCCCACTTCAGGATGTTTCAAAGCACATTCGTAGCAAATGAAGTAGTTTTGAAGATGTTATAATATAGAAACAGCCAATCTGTACACATCAAGCTCCCATTAATAACAATGTAGTAATCACCAGATAATATGTTGGTGGTAATAAACCATTTTCAGTACATCAGAAGGATGGGTAACCAGAGAACACAGGTTGAAGCAAATTGTTTAAGGAAACAGAGATGAGATGAAGAAACCTAATTTTAAACAGTGAATAGTTATGATCTGCAATGTACTGTGTGAAAGCATGCCAGAGGTGGATTCGATAATGACTTTCAGAAATGATGTAAATACATCCTTGAGAAAGAAAGATTTTCAGGGATAAAAAGAGAGAAGGAATGTGCATTTTGCTCTCTTGCAATGCGTCTGATCTTACACTGCAGTGAATGGAATTTTGTCGTAATGCTGGATTCAATCCTGTTTCAGGAGAGCGATCTTGATGTTTTCCCCACCTTTCAGCACCCTTTAACATCTAATATCTTGGTCTCTGTATGATGGCGTAGAGGAGTCATTGTTTCCATGGTGTGCAAGCCCCATAGATTACCCATGTTTGGAACATGAGGATTTGGCAAGCGTTGCAGGCAACTTGGGGAAAAGATACACTTTGTAGGCAGTGAATCATAATGATCTGGAGTGCACTGCCTGAAATAATAGTGGAAACAGATCCAACAGCAACTTTCGAAAAGGAACTGGATAAATAATTGAAATGGAAAAAAAAATTGCATGTCTATAGAGAAAGAGCAGAGGAGTGGAAATAAACAAATAGCTCTCTCAAAGGATCTCCAATGGCCTGATGAGTGAAATGGTCTCCTCCTCTGCTGAGTCATTTTACAATATTGCAAAAAGCCTAATTCTGGTTGAATGGTTTCAAAAGGCTTATTAAAATGATGTGACTTTCTTTTTGTAGGTAGCTTACATTCATCGGTGGTGGCTAATATCAAATTTATTCTCATCAGTGCTTCAGTCTGACTGCATAGTGTTATTGACTTGAAACAATATTTAAAAAGCACTTTGATTTAATGTTTAATTAATTTTATGATATTGAAGTTGTTTTGTTTCTGTGTTAACAAGTCACGCAAATATGAAAGTACTTGGAAAGCAATGCCATGCAGTCCTTAGCTCATCTCGAATCTGTGCTGATGACAAAGTTAATTAAATCCTTATTGTAATTATAAGTCTAACCAGGGCCTCATGGTGAAATGAGCTATACAGAGTGCCTTGCCCCTTGTTTAATAGGCACATTTTTGTGATTAGGGTGTTTGACTTTCTCAGTGGTTAAATCCTGTTGTCTAATTCTTATTCACGAGTACTGCATTTCAGGTGTTTGTTCACTTCAAATATCTGATGGATTCTCACTTTGATTGAAGAGTGTTCAGGAAAATGAAGACCAGATGATAGTCTAGGTTGATGTTGTCTATTGTCAAGTCTTGATTTCTATGATCAATTGCAAATACTGCTTTTAAATCAATGTTTGAGGAATAGAAAGAAGCATTGACTTTGTACCACTATCTCTTGTCCTGAAGGCTGTTTGACACTCCTCCTCAAATGTCCAAATTGCTTTAATGATGTAGAGATGCCGGCGTTGGACTGGGGTAAACTCAGTAAAGTTTTACAACACCAATTTTAAATCCAACCCATTTATTTGATGGTAAATCAGTGAGCTTTCGACTTTTTCGTCTTTGTCAGGCAAATGCAGTGTTCCAAATTGCTTTTAAAACAGAGACTTCTCTATTTAGGCCTGTCCAAGGTTATTATTTCGCATGTATTGGAGTCCAGCTTGTCAGTTCTGAGGTTGGCTTTCAGATTGTCTTTATATCAAAGTTTGGGATGACTGGAGGTGCGGGTTCCCCTCTAAGTTTGGGATGTCCTCTGGTATGGGCTCCCATTCTTAGCTGGCTGTGTGATGCTGACTTTGAGAATCCTCCATGTGAACCATATGACCAGCCCAGTGAAGCTGAGCTCTGATGAGCATGCTCCTGCTGCCAGCTATGTAGCACTTTGCAAGAACCTCGGTGTTGGGGATTATGTCCTGCCACCTGATGCTGCAACTCGATGTTGTACAACAAAGGTTGAATGTTTCCAGTTGCTTTATGTGATTCTGATAGGTCTGGTTATCCAAATCTCGCACCGATAAAGAAATGATGTTAAGACTCATTGTCTGGCAGACTTTAATCTTTATTCTGAGATGAACTGCATGCTCTTTCCTAAGATTTAAGCTTGGATAAAAATAGCAAGCCCTGTGTACCACATGGGCCACAAGGACTGGCTAAGGACCATTGAAGAATTTCCACTTAAGCTTTTATTATGATCTGCCTCTCTCTTTCTCTGCAATCTATTCTGCATTGGCATGTTTCTTATGCCACTAGTTTCAGGATGGCTTGATTTACTAAAGTCAAAACCAGGACACACCTCCCCCAGATGCAATCCCAGAACACTGCTGGACTGACTATGTGTGATTGATTTCCCAGGCCCGAGTTTGTGGCATCGAGAGAGTAGAGGGTTTCATCTATCAGTGTAGCAACATGGGGGCTGGGATTGGTGGACTAAAGTGCTGGGCCTGGAGCAGTCTGCTGTTTACAACTGGAGGGACGTGGGCGTGCTCCTTCACCCCACCTCCCCCTTCCTCTCACCTTGGCGCTTTTCATTCTGGCAGATGCTGCAATGCCAATTGCAAAGTCCTACAATTCCTCTGTGTGACACCCATGAACATCAGCATACAGACTCCTGGATTTGCACACTCTACTCCTCCTCCACCAGCAGTGACCTAACACTTTGTACTGTTGCCAGCAACTCAGAGGGCAATATTCAGTTACCTGAGTCACCCCACACACCACCACATTGTGAAATGATGGTTTCTAAGCAATGTCACAGGTGCATCAATATTAGAGACTGGATGTATTCTGGGTCCTGGGCAGCTAAACCACCACAAAGCCACAGAGTGGGGAAATTCTCCACCTCTGAATGTGTGTAAGTAGATCAACATTGAGATGGTGAGGATTTTTTCATCTGATAAATCAGAAGTCAGAGTAATGTCCATCTTGAAGTTGCCCTAAAATAGGGGAAAGCTGCAAACCAAGACAGGAAATTGCCAGGACATGGGGATATTTAATAAAACTCCAGAATTGTCTCTGCAAAACTGGCACGTCTGATCACTTGACACTGGTTGAGGGTTAGCATCGCTGACTCTGCCACTATCCATATTCTGAGTGTTAACAGGGACAAGATTCTTGACTGGATCAACCACATAAACATTACAAAATCCTACATCTCTGTCCCTAACAGCACTGTGGGTGTATCTACACCTCATGGATTACAGCAGTTCAATAATGCAGCTTGCCACCATACCAGTGATGCCCAGCCGCAACATCGTGTACCATCAGCAAGATGCACTGCAGCAATTCACTAAGTCTCCTTCGACACTACAACCTTTACCATCTGGAACTGCAGCATCTGGATGTCCCTCTCCAAGGGCACAGTGTCTTGACTTGGTTATTTCACTGTCAATGGATTAAAATCCTATAACTATCATCCTAAATGAGAAATTGAATATCGCTCTTGTGGTTAGAGGGATCAAGAGATATGAGAGTAAGAGTGTGGGGGAAGGATCAAGATACAGAATCTGATGATCAGCCATGATCAAAATGAATGGCAGAGCAGGCTTGAAGGGCTGAACAGCCCAATCCTACTTCTAGTTGGTATGATTCTCTATTTAAATGTTGTAAGTCTAACTATAATATATAAACTATACAAATTATAGCAGTTCAAGAGAGAAGCTCACCCCAACTTCGCAGTTCCAGATGGGCAACAAATGCTGGCCCTGTCACTAACATGCCACTTGCCATGACCCAACGAAAGAAATCTTTGACTATCAGTCAAACAATCTGTCTCTCCATTTCCACTATTTTTCTAAGTAATAAAGAGAGGACCGGATTTTGGCTACTGAGGTGGGTAGCTCATCAGAAAATTTCCTAATTTGCTGGTCTCCAACCTTGGTAAAAAGAGCCTTGAACTGCATAATTTTCTCCTTGGAGAGGAGGAGGAGAGTGTGGATTGATATAGATGTGGGCATATCAACACTGGAAGCAGAAGATAGTTGTCCACGGGAATGGTGAGTGCTGAGGTGAGTTATTCAAGAAGCTGGCCTCAGTTGTTTTAAAAGTTGCTTGGCCCACCAAGCCTCACACCACAAACCCCACCCCCCCCAACACGTCCCTGCATGGATCCAGTCCACATGTCCTCTTATATGTTTCATGGTAACTTGTGCCCCTATCCTCATTCATTATGCATGGTTCCTCATACCCTCTATGCCAACTGAATACCAACTCATGACATCCATCCAGTCCCAATGGTCCTTCACTTCCTCTATGCCACCTCTATTTTTACTCAATATGTACCATGGACGACTCAGAAACCATGTGAAAATGAATAAAACTTATAACATTCTAATACAACTTTCACTCACATATACTTCAAAGTAAAGCATTTCCACTCATGAAATGCATTCAAAGCTTTCAAATCATCTCAAGTGGTTGATTGCTTACAAAAAAAAACTTTTATTCAGACTCTGCATCAAAGACAGATAATTCTTGCATTGCCTCTTTTAGCTATCAATCAATCAGAATCTGTTATTGAGATAATCATAGCTTTTGAATTTCAGCCAAACATTCATAATGACAATGACAGCATTTGGATAAATGACAACCAACTCGATTTGAAACTGAGGAGTGTCAATCAAAGCATAGAATCATAGAATTATGGAATCCTACAATGCAGGAGGAGGCCATTCAGCCCTTTGAGCCTGCAGTTTTTAAACTCGCATTGAGAGCTGCAGAAAATTTAAAGAGTGGGCTTTTTAAAAACCTTTAGATGCTGACATTTAAACAGATCTCAAATGCATTCAGCAATTCATAACTTCTGCAGGTCCTTGCAACAACTGTATCAGGGTCTGTTTGAAGTGAGAATAAGTTCAAATGGCCTCTCTGAGTTGGGGTTTCTCGCACTGTGCCCCCTTGCTGAGAAAAAATTGGAGCTTTCAGAAATGAGGCAGAGGGAGTGCTGCATCCAAGTCTAGTCCAGCATTTTGATCAGTCCATGGAATCTTCCAGGCTCTGTGAAAATCTGGCAAGTTGGTGGGATGGTGGCACAGTGATTGGCATTTCTGCCTCACAGCACCAGGGATCTGGTATCAATTCTAGCCTCGGGTGACTATCTATATGGAGTTGGCACCCCCTGTATATGCGGGGGTTTCCTCCGGGTCCTCTGGTTTCCTCCTACAGACCAAAGATGTGCAGGTTAGGTTAATTGGCTATGCTAAATTGCCCTTTAGTGTCAGGTGGGGTTCCGGGGATAGAATTGTTATCAGTACAGGTTTGATGGGTTGAACGGCCTCCTTCTGTGCTGTCAGGATTTTGATTCTAAAATGAAATAAAACCAATTTTTTTCCCCCTGAACACTTACTGTAATGTGCAGAAAATTAGTGTTTAATTGCAGGATGCCCCCACAGATTGCTTAGTGTTGAATACATTTTGAGTTCAGTCCTGCTCCCATAGCAACACCACTGTAACAGTGCAGATGAGAAGAGTCATTTTGTTGAGTCCAGCATTGATGACCAGCTCGTGTTATTAGACTTTACGCAGATATTGAACTGGATAATTGGTTGTGCAATTATGTTTATTTGATGTAAAAGCCAGTCACCTGCCAATGAGGACATGTAGGATTCTGTGGTATCTGTTTACCGAAAGACAGAATAAATAAAGTTATATAATCCTCCTATAAAACACTAGGAGGGACATTGTGCCTTTTGCGTATATAAATCCTCATTTATGTTATTCAGTGGCATGCAGCCCTTTCCTTACTCATCACTTAAAGACACAACAAGTGACAAATGGGTGGCAAGTTAGCACAGGGGTTAACACTACTGTTTCACAGCTCAGCTTGGGTCACTGTCCGTGTGGAGTTTGCACATTCTCCCCGGTTGGTGTGGGTTTCCTCTGGGTGCTCCGGTTTCCTCCAACAGTCCACAGATGTGTGGGCTAGGTTAATTGACCTTTCTAAATTATTCTTAATGTCACGGGATGCATAGGTTAGAGGGATTAGTGTGGGGATATGGGGGTAGGGTGGGATTGTGGTTGGTGCAGACCCAATGGGCTGAATGGCCTCTTTCTGCACTGTAGGATTCTATGATTGAAGTGAGCAGTGTCATACCTTGGAGTGATTCACAGCATTCCAGCTCCCTGCTCTGACGGTTCTGTATCAGTTAAACTCATTTATGCTTTCAATCCTGCAATGCTAGTTTCCTTTGGGGGATAATAATTTGGAGGGATATTTTGCTTTTAATTTACAATTATGCTTCAGGGAACAAATTAAAAGAACCACAGGAATCTGTTGTACATCTGTGCAGGATGAGCTGCAGTGTAGGAGTATAGGTTTGGTACCCCTGGACTACGTTGGAGTAATTACAGTGTTTGTTCCCAAGCACCAATTGAATTTGTTGCTTGGAGTGTACTGAAAAGAAAATCCTTCCTTGGATAGGATTTCCAGAACAAATGAGAGAAAAGGAAGAGCTTGCATTTGGATAGCACCTTGCATAGTCTCAGGATATTCTTGAACCACTTTACAATCAATGAGATATTCTTGAAGTATGGTTGCTGGTTATATAGCAAATAAGGCAGCCAATTTTCACACAGCATTATAAGAATGTATCAAGCATTGGCTGAGCCACAAATATTAGGAACCTTATTCCTTTACTGTTTTTCAATATAACGCAGTTTGATCCTTAAGTCCACCCAAGAGGGCAGGTAAGGCCTTGGTTTAACATCATCCTATTGGACATAAGAATAATACCATAAGAAATAGGAACAGGAGTAGGCCGTTCAGCCCCTTGAGCCTGGTCCACCATTCAATAGGACCATGGCTGATCTGATATATCTCATGTCTTCTTTTTTGTTCTTTTTCTCTGATCCTTGATTCCCTTACTGATTAAAAATCTATCTAAGCCTTAAATATACACAAGGACCCTGACCCCACTTCCCTCTGTGGCAAGGAATTCCAAAGACTCTCAACCCTCTGAGAAATTTCTCTTCATCTCAGTCTTAATTGGCACCCCTTTATTCTGAAATTGTGGCCTCTGGTCCTAGATTCTCCTATGAGGGGAAACATGCCCTCAGTATTTACCTTGTTAAGCCTCTTAAGAATCCGATATGTTTTAATGAGATCACCTCATGTCCTTTTAAATTCCAGTGAGTAGAATCTGTTTAACCTTTCTTCATAAAATTATCCATGCATGGCGGGGCTCGTCCTAGTTCAAAGAAGGTTCACTATCTCCATTGAAATAGTATCTTTACTTAAATAAGGGGACCAGAACTGCTGACAGTACTCCAGATATGGTCTCACCTGTTTCTTGTACAGTTGTGACAGGAATTATACTCTTATATTTCAATATTCTTAAAGTAAGCACTGACATTTCATTAGCTTTCCTGATTATCGGCTTCACCTGTATGTTAGCTTTGTGTTTTGTGCAGATGTAATCCTTGAGTGTTGTAGCTTTCTGCAGTGTTCCTCATTTAAATAATACTTGGTTCTTTTGTTCTGCCTTCCAAAATGAAAAACATCACATTTCCCCACATTATACACCATTTGCCAACTTTTTTGCCCACTTACTTATCAATATCTCTTTGTAAACTATATCCCTTTGGCATATTGCCCTTCCATCTATTTTTGTATCATTTGCAAATTTGGCTTCAGTATATTCATTTCCTTCCTCCAAATCATCAATATAAATTGTAAACCGTTGCAATCCCAGCACTAATCCCTGTGGAATTCCACTATCAATCTGTTGATAAAGTTGAAGCTTGAGAAATCATGTCCAGTCTTCATCCTTCAGATGAAATTTTGTGTTGTTGCCATGCTTTGACAAGAAGTCATAACATTAAAATCAAAGTTGGGTTATTTGGAAGTGAAATCAGGGAAGCACACTGACAAAAAGATTTGTAGAAATATGAAAAACTCTCTTCCTGAAGCGGCTGAGATTTTCAAGATGGGGTGTTGACATTTTTGATAGGTCAGGGTATGAAGAGATTCAGAGCCAAAGTGCTTAATTTGCATTGGGTACAGATAAACTATGATCTAATTGATGGCTTGAGGAGCTGATTGATCTGCTCTTATTCCTAAAGCAGTGTGTGTATGTGTATATGTGTGTTTGTGTAAGGATAGGTGCTATAGCCAGGATTAGGAGATAACGATTTAATCACTTTAAGTGCCGTATATTTAGTGGTCAGGATACAATTTCAAACTATTTATAAATTATTCAAAGTATCATAGAATGACCACAGCAGTGAAGGAAGCCATGCTAGTTCCTGTCAAGTTAAAGCTTATTTATTAGTCACTGGTAGGCTTACATTCACACTGCAAGTAAGAGGAACTCAGCTAGTCCCACTCTCTCCCTATTTCTCCTCATTTCTAGATACCCTATCACCATTACATCACAGTTTTAAGTCTGATCCAAACATCATTGTGACATTCGGTGTGCCATTTCTGCCAAATCAAGTTACTGACGTCTCCAATTCTGATCTTTGCTCCTTCCCTACTCTTACTTTAGGATTGCCAGGGAAATAGTCCAAAGGCCGCAGTGTATAGCAACATGCGGAAACTCATGTACAGAATACTGAAAGGTCCGAGTAGAGTCAATGTAGGAAAGATTAGAATCTGAGGCCAGACTCCTGTGGAAGTCAGTTCATTGAGTGTACTTAAGACATAGATAGAAAAGTTCTTGATTGGTTAAAGGTTACAGAGAAAAGGCGAGCAGATTCGATGGGCAGAATGACCTAATGCTGCACCTGTATCTTATGGTCTAAACTGGCTTTACGGGACAGTCTGGATTCCAAGCAGGGCCAAGGCAGGAAAGTCAATACGAACTTAGCACATAAAAGTTCAATATGGAGAGATAAAGGCTATTAGTTGTTTTTTTGTGGCTAAGTTGATAAAATGCTACCCAGGGCAGTACATAATTAACTAGACCCAAAACATCTTGGGTTTAGCCCTCAATCCAACCAAGTTAGCCAACCTGAGATAGTGTGCCACTGACAATCTGTAAGCAGTTTCAGAAAAGGAAGGAAAGATGAACATAGATTGCCACTCCTGGGTGACACCGAGTGTTTGCTTCATGTTTAGATGTTTGACTACCTCACTCTGAATAAAAACAAGTTACGTTTATACAAAGAAAATGAAAGAATTGCTTTTCTATGACAGCTTTCATGACCTCTGACCTTTCAAATGCACATTAATGGCATGGTGGCACAATGATTAACACTGCTGCTTCACAGCGCTGGGGACTCGGGTTCAATTCCCAGCTTGGATCACTGTCTACGTGGAATTTGCACATTCTCCCTGTGTCTATAAACGTTTCCTCCAAGATGTGTTGGTTAGGTGCATTGGCCAGGCTAAATTCTCCCTCAGTGTACCAAAGAAGCACTGGAGTGTGGCAGCTAGCATATTTTCCACAGTAATTTCATTGCAGTGTTAATGTAAGCCTACTTATGACTAATAAATAAACTTTATTGCATTCAATGAGGTACTTTCAAAGTGCAATCACCACTGTAATGCAGAAAATGTGCAGCTAATTCATGCACAGCAAGCTCCCACTAACAGCAATTTCCCTATTCCCTGGAGCCTTCTACATCAAATTGGGAAAACAAAGGAGGACTTGGTTTAAAGTCACATCTGAAATATAGCACCTCTGACAGAACTGCACTCACTCAGTACCGCAGTAGTCAAGTGTCCATCTTGACTTGTGTGTTCAACCCTCTGAAGTGACACTTGCTGCATTTTTACCTTCATAAAATGATGCAACTGGAACTTCAGAGGAACTTTGTCAAACAATATTTGACACTAAGCTACATAGGATAGAAATTAGGAAAACAGTCTAAACCTTGGTTGAAGTGGTAGGTTTCAAGAAGAGTCTTTGAGGAGAATAATGAGGTCGAGAAAGCGAGAAGATTAGGGCGGGGGGGGGGGGTCATCCTAGAAAATGAATGCACAGCTGCCAATAATGGAATGATTTGAAAATTAGGAGCAGCAGAGGATCCGGAAGGTTATTGGACTGGAAGATAAGATTATGGAAGGATTTGAGAAAAAGGATGAAAATGAGGGACTACTGGACTCAGCAGCAATGTAAGTGAATAAGCACAGGGGTGATGTGTGAATGAGACTTGGGGTGAGCTAGGACACAGGCAGCAGGACTTTGGATGAACTCAGATTTATGTGGAGTGAAAGGTGGAAGATAGACCAAGAGAACGTCATGGATGAGGGTTTCAGCAAAAGGTGAGCTTAGAAAGGGATAATTAAAGACGTTAGAGGTGGAAGTCAGCATTCTTGGTGATGGAGAGGATGTGGGTTGGAAGATCAGCTTGGAGTAAAACAGGAAGAAACACATCATTCTTTTGGATCACAATTACATCCACTGTTTGAAGATTTTACCAAATACTCTCCCAAACAAAGATATCAATGCGTTCTATGATATCTTCTGATATTTGTGGATGATGAATTTTGAAAATGCATACAAATGAGAGTTACGATCTGAAATGGATTTCCCTCATATCCGAAATGTATGAAACTGAATTGAATGATTGTCACTGATTAATAACAGATGGACGTAAGTCCCTGAGGGAGACGTGGAATTGGGAAAAATTAAGTAGCTCACCCTCCCACACAAGACAGATACAAATTGCTCCAATCATCAGAATTTATTACAGCTACATCAATAGAAGCTAATTAATAACCAGTGCTTTCACAAGCAACAACTGCTTGCCTTTACATTAGAAATTTGATATAGAAAAACATCCTGAATCATTTCAGATAGGCAAAAACAAAGATCAAGCAAGATTGGGGTACGCCCTAGAGGGATTGCTCTAGAGGGATTGCAATGAAGGTTCGTTGATTCCAGGGATGGTGGGTTATCCTCAGAGGAGAGATTGAGGAGACTGGGTCTGATTTCTCTAGAGGTTAGATGTGATCATATTGAAACAGGCAAAATTCTTGCTGTTTCCCCTGGCTAGAGATCTAGAACCAGGCAACACAGCTTCAGAGTAAGACATTTAGGACTGCGATGAGGAGAAATTTCTTAGAGTAAAAGTTTATTTATTAGTGCCAAATAAGACTTACATGAACACTACAATGAAGTTACTGTGAAATTCCCTTAGTCGCCACATTCTGATGCCTATTTGAGTCAATGCACCTAGAGGAAACCCACGCAGACATGGGGAGGATGTGCAAACTCCAAACAGACAGTGATCCAAGCCTGGAATGGAACCCAGATCTCTGGCATTGTGAGGGAGCAACGCTAACCACTATACCACCGTGCCGCCCACTTCTTCACTTGGAGGATGGTGAATCTTTGGAATTCTCTACCTTAGAGAGAGGAGGATTTTTAGATGTTAAAGAGACCAAGGAATATGGGGATAAAACAGGAAAATAGTAGATAATTGAATGGTGGAGCAGGCTTGAGAGGCTGAATAGCTTGCTCCTACTCTTATTTCCTATTTTCCTATGTTCAGTCACACACATGGAACATTTTGAGGAAGTTCTTGAAGGAGGTATATAAAATAGTAAATGATATTGAAAAGATTAATCTGCTCATTATTTTAAAATGTTGTAAAAGTAGGTCAAAGTAGGCCATAAAATGTGAATGAAAAGCCTGCACTAATATAATGTTCCTAATAAAATTAAATTCCCAAAGTTGCACCAGGACGACATTATCAAATCATGGCTGACACTGAGCCAGTTAGAGCAATTAGGACAGGTGACCCAACCTTGGTCAAGAGCTAGGTTTTAGGGAATGGCTTTATGGAGGTTAAGAGGTGGTGATGTGAAGAGTTATAATGAAGGAACTTTAGACCTTAGGATCTTAGCACCTGAAGGCATGACTGCCAATAGCAGAGCGACCAAAGTCAGGGATGTGTAAGAGTCTAGAATTGTAAAGTTGAAGGAAGAGACAGAAGATGGAGAGGCACGGTAGTGCAGTGGTTAGCACTGCTGCTTCACAGCTCCAGGGATCTGGGTTTGATTCCAGGCTTGCGTCAATGTCTGTGTGGAGTTTGCACATTCTCCTTGTGTCTGCATGTGTTTCTTGTGGGTAATCCAGTTTCCTCCCACAGTCCAAAGATGTGCGGGTTAGGTTGATTGGTCAAGCTAAAATTGCCCCTTAGTTTCCTGAGATGTATATGTAGGGGCATTAGTGAGTAAAATATAGGGCCTGGTTGGATTGTGGTCAGTACAGACTCGATGTACTTTAGAGTTTCTATGATTTTATGAAATAAGATGGGACAAGGTCATGGAGGAATTAAAATAAACTGAAACTTCTAAAATTAAAGTGCTGCTTGATTTGGAGAAGGTATTCAACTGAGGATATTCAGCATATCACTCTTGTGGTATCTCTATCCAACTAACCCTTGATCCATATTGTTTTCAAAAGAGTGAAATGAAGCAAAAGAGGCTTGTTTGAAGGTGATGACTGCATGATGTTCAGCATCATTTGAGACTCCATTGAAGGAATCCATTCCAAATGCAGCAAGACCTGGATGTTATCCAGGCTTGGGCTGACATGTGACAAGTAACACTCATGCATCATCACAAGAAGTGCTGGACAATGGCTATCTTTAACAAGAGGATCTAACCATTCAATGGTATCAGCATTTTGGAATCTGCCACAATCAACATTCTGGAGGTTATCATTGATTAGAAACCGAACTGGACTAGTTGACTGTATATACTGCGACTACCAGAGCAATTCTAAGATTAGGAATCCAGTGGTAAGTGACTTCCCTTCCCGACTCCTCAAAGCCTGTCCATTACAAGTCAGG
This sequence comes from Sphyrna mokarran, assembly GCA_024679065.1. Lineage (NCBI taxonomy): Eukaryota > Metazoa > Chordata > Chondrichthyes > Carcharhiniformes > Carcharhinidae > Sphyrna > Sphyrna mokarran. Next base: position 19,031,514 of record JAGIQG010000024.1, on the reverse strand, counting down.
AGTGTAATGGAATACTCTCCACTTACCTGGATGAGTGCAGCTTCAACAACATTCAGGAAATTCAATGCCATTTAGAACAAAGTAGCTGCTTAATTGCTACCCCTTTGACCAACATCCACTCTATTGATTTACAGTGGCAGCAGTGTGTACCATTTACAAGATACACTGCAGGAACTCCTTAGGCAGCACCTTCCAAAACCATGGCCACAACCATTCAGAAAGACAAGGGAAGCAGATACTCGGGAACACCACCACATGGATGTTCTCCTCTAAGCCAATCACCATCCTGACTTGCAAATTGTCTCCGCTGCTCTTTTGCAGTGGCTGGGTCTAAAGGCTGGAATTCCTTCCCAACAGCACCTGTAGATGTTCCTATGCCTCAGGGACTGCAGCAGTTCAAACAGGCAGTTCACCATCACCTTTTTCAGGGCAACTAGGGATGGGCAAAAAAAAGTGCTGGTGCAGCCAGCAATGCCCAAGATCCTGTGAAATTAATCTTAAAAGAAGCATACATACTGGATCAGGCCTGTCAGTTGAGTAGCTTGCTGTGCACAATAGCTTATTTATTAAGAGAGTCTATTAACCTTCTCTTGAGTTTTTTTGCCCACTTGAGTAAATTTCCCCAGGACTAATAATTAGTAAGGGAAACAATGGTGCTCTCTATAACAGCTGAAGGTACATGTGCAGAACACTATTGTTCAGATTGGCATTAATCTGTTGTGTAATGAAGACTGACAACTATTCAGCTTGCAACTCGTCCTAAAATCGCTATTGTCTAAATGTAAGATTAATCTTCCAGTATATGAAATCACCATTAACTTAACCTGCATTAGGAATAAATGCAATAATTTAGAGGAACAGATATTCTGTAAACAGATCTCTTATGCCATAATACTACACATGATAATGATTTCTCTGATACTTAATTTGAGAAACTGAGAAGAGGTAATGATTATGGTTGTAGGAAGAATGGAAGATTAATATTTAATTGTTTAACAGAATGAAACACTGAATTGACCATTTTATATATGTATTTTGCATTAATTCCAAGTAAAATAAATAGCTTCAATTTAAAATTTTTGTATAATGTTCAGCTCATGTTTTTAATGTGTTTCATATTTGTAGTCTGGATTTCATTTCTGTTCTGGTGTCCTGTTGACGTACAGTAGGTAATTTACGTACAGCACATCCCTGTGAACGCAAATGAGATGAATGACTGCTTAAGTTATTTTTTTTTAAATTTTTGTTGGTGTAAGTTGAGGGAGGAATGCTATTGCCTTGCTCTTTTTATAGAGTCAGAAACCATGCTCTCAGTATAGTGTTTTAGTACTCCCTCAGTACTGCACTGTTGTGAATTGTCAGGCAAGTCATAAAATGATACAGCACAGTAAGAGGCCATTTGACCCATCCTGGTTATACTACTTTTTGACAGAGCTACCCAATTAGTTTCTCCTTAGTTCTTTCCTCATAGAATCCTTACAGTGCAGAAGCAGGCCGTTCAGCCCATTGAGTATGGATCAACTCTCTGACAAAGCATGTTACTCAGAGCCCATTCCCATAACTCCACTTATTTGATTCCCCTAACTTATACATTTTAGGACACTAAGGGGCGATTCAGCATGGTCAGTCAATCCAACCTGCACATCTTTGGATGATGGGAAGGAACTGGAGCACCTGGAGGAAACCCATGCAGACACTGGGAGAATGTGCAAATTCCACACACCTTTTTTAAGTTATTTCCCTTCAAGTATTTATCTCTTTTGTTATTAGTTCTCTTTTGAAAGATTCCATTGAATCTGACTCTACCTACTTTACCAACCACTGTACATACTTTTTAGGCATTGCACTCCAGATCATCATAACTTGCTGTATAAAATTTTCTCTTCTTCTCTGATTCTTTTGCCAATCTGTGTTTTCTAATTACTGGCTGCTTAGACACTGGGAAGTTTCTCCTTATTTGCTCTGTCAAAGCCATTTGTGATTTTGAACACCTATATCAAATCTTCTTTAAACTCGTTTGCTTCAAGAAAACTGTCACTGAGTTTCTTCAATTTTTGTATAATTGAAGTTCCTCATCCCTGGCCCCATTTTAGTAAATCTCCTGTCCAAAATTTTAACATTCTCAAAGTGCAATAGCTAGAATTGAATGCAATACCCCAAATGATGCCCACTCATGATTTATAAATGTTTATCATAACTTCCTTATCCTACTGCTCTAACTTAAGTTTATTTATTAGTGTCATAATAAATCTTAATTAATACTATAATGAAGTTACTGTGAAAATCCCCTAGTTGCCACACTCTGGCACCTCTTCAGGTACAGTAAGGGAGAATTTAGCATGGCCAATGCACCTAACCCAGCAAGTCTTTTGGACTGTGGGGAGAAACCAGAACACCTGGAGGAAACAAACAGACACGGGGAGGACGTGCAGACTCCACAGTGAACCAAGCCAAAAATCAAACCCAGGTTGTGAGGCAGCAGCGCTAATCATTGGGCAATCATGGCTATTAAAAGAGTCAAAAAGTTCCCGTTTGTAATTTTTTAACAACTTCCTCAAATTATCCTGTCATCAAGGATTTGTGTACATACATCCCCAGGACTCAGATTCCTGGACTCCATATAAAATTGTACCATTTAGTTTATACTGCCTCTCCTCATTCTTCCTGCCAAAACACATCACTTCACAATTCTCAGAGTTAAATTTCATCTGTCATTTGTATGTCCATTTTATCAATTGATGTCCGCCTGAAATCTATTACTATTCTCCTTATTGTTTTCAGAATTCTGTGATTTTTTTTTTAATCACCTGCAAACTATGGCCCATTTATCCAAACCCGGATCATAGAGTTTTACAACACAATGAAAGATCCTTCGGCCCATTGTGTATGTGCCAACCATCAAGCACCTATTTATTTGGATCCTATTTTTCCAGTACTTGGTCCGTGGGCTTGTACATTTTGGCATTTTAAGTGCTCATTTAGAAGCTTCTTAAATGTTCTGGGGGTTCTTGTCTCCAGCCCCCCTTTCAGGGTAGTGAGTTCCAGATTCCCATTTGAGAAAATGTTTTTCCTCAAATCCCTTTTAAATCTCCTGCCCATTATCTTAAATTTATGCCTCCTGGTTATTGACCCCTCTGCTAATGGTAAAAGTTTCTTTCTATTATATATTAATATTTATCAAATATATTCAATTTCTGGCTACACCCATGACATTCTCATTCAAAAGCATTGAGGCAAGTTAATACGATCGTTAATTGCTCAGTTATGCTGGACATGTCAGGCTAGGATTCTATACACTTGAAGAATATTCAGTGTGTTCGCCCAGAGGATGATCCTAAGATTGGTTGACCTTTCTCTGTCCCTTTGGGGTTAGACTCCCTGGTCAGTGGAGCTGACTTGTGACTGAAGCATTAGTCTAAAGCCACTGTCAAAGGCAAGAATTGTTTAGTATATTTCAATGGTAAACACAGTAAGAAGTCTCACAACACCAGGTTAAAGTCCAACAGGTTGATTTGGTAGCAAGCACCATTAGTTTTCAGAGCGCTGCTCTTTCGTCAGGTGAGTGAGAGTTCTGTTCACAAACAGGGCATATAAAGACACAAAATCAATTTACAAAGTAATGATTGGCATGCGAGTCTTTACAGCTAATCAAATCTTAAAGGTACAGACAATGTGAGTGGAGAGAGCATTAAGCATAGGTTAAAGTGATGTGTATTGTCTCCAGACAGGATAGCTAGTGAAATTTTGCAAGTCCTGGCAAGTCATAGGGGTTACAGATAGTGTGACATGGAGCCAAGATCTTGGTTGAGGCCATCTTCAAGTATGCGAAACTTGGTTATCAGTCTCTGCTTAGTGACTGTGTTGTTGTGTCATGAAGGCTGCCTTGGAGAATGATTACCTGAAGATCAGAGGCCGAATCAGTGACCACTGAAATGCTCCCCAACAAAAAGAGAAGTTTTGCCTGGTGGTTGTTGAGCGGTATTCATTCATTTGTTGTCGTAGTGTCTGCACTATCTTCCCAATATACCATGCTTCAGGACGTCTTTCCTGCAGTGTATCAGATAGGCAACATTGGCCGAGTTGCAAGAGTATGTACCTAGTGGATGGTGTTCTCATGTGAGAAGTGTCAGAGAGGCTAGCAGGGTAAAAATGTGGAGTTACGGGAATGGGGTCTGGTGGGATTGTTGTTTCTGCAGACTTGATGAACCGAAAGGCCTCTTTCTGCATTGTAGGGATTCAACCTAGGATTAAACAGACATTCCTCCCTGAAAATAGCCTGTCCTCCCTGGTCAGGGATCAGATCTTTCCCTTGATCAGACACCCCTTTGGTACAGTGCTTTGATGTACTAGCCTCTTTTCCAGCATTCCTCTCCTGCGTGGAAACCATTGCAATTCCCCTGCCCCACGCCATTTGTACAAATTAATTGTCCCTCCATGTAGGATGGAAAAGTTCAAGTTTCATTCTAGTTCTGAGACAGCTTCAGATGTGACACCAGTTGGGGCATCAAGTTTTCACTGATCTTAATGCAATACAGAAACTATTGCCCAGGCCATCCTTTCCACACTGTAGGGTAATGCTGCAAATTGTGCATCATGTATTATAAAAGCAAAATACTGTAGGGCGATGGGGGGGTGGAAGATGTGCAATAGCCCCTGACGATTAACGTAACCTGGGTTAAAATCTAACTTTGGAGGTAGAGTGAATGTTTTTCACTTAAAAGAGTAAGTTTATTGATCACACGTAACATTGCAATTAAGTTATTGTGAAATTCCCCTAGTCACCACAGTCTGGTGCCTGTTCAGGTCAATGTACTTAACCAGCCTCTCTTTCCAAATGTGGGAAGAAATCCATGCAGATATAAGGAGAATGTGCAAACTCCACGCAGATAGTGACCCAAATCAGGAATCGAACCCAGGCCCTTGGTGCTGAGAAACAACATTGCTAACCACTGTGCCACCATGCCTAACTTTTGGGAACAGTAGACAGGAAATATTTCTTAAACTGATGGCACAAATGATCTTAAAAAGAAATTTGATAAGTTTCTGGAGAGAGATGTTAGGCAGACTTCTCCAGCCATACTGGTCTAAAAGCCGGAAATTCCCGCCTGACTATCAATGGCATTTCACATTGTCTGCAAGCTGCCCACTAAAATTCCAGTGATGGGCAGGATGGGAGAATTCTGGCTGTTGACTGTGGGAAATGGAGAGAACGTTGAAGAGGAGGGTAGATCTGTGGAAAACACTCAAGTGAACCTAATGATTTATCCTTCACCAGTAATTCTGCATTTACAAAGAGCACTTATTAACTTAAATATAAACACAAATTCAATCTCTTTAATGCAACTTTTCCTTGCGATAACTTTTCAGGTGCATGATCTTATATCAGAATTGAAATACTAACTCTATTTTTCCTCTCTGTCACTGGTGCCTGCCTTGCTGAGTATTTCCAGCATTTTCAATCCAAAAAATGCTGGATTTTATGAGTGCCAAACTCCAATGGATGGCAAGCCTGTCTACAATCCCAATAACTACCCGGAAGCATTTTATTTGTTTATTTATGAGTCACAAGTAGGCTTACATTAACACTGCAATGAAATTACTGTGAAAATTCTGTTGTCACCACACTCTGGTGCCTGTTTGGGAGCTGAAAACAGCATTCATTGCTTTAAAGTGAAACTGCTGGCCCAGTAGAATCATTGCGTCCCTACAGTGCAGAAGAAGCCATTCAACCCATCAAGTTTGCACCAACTCTCTGATAGAATATTTCACCCAGGCCCTTTTTCCCCATTCTACCTCTACAACCCCATGCATTCACCTTAGCTAACTCATTAACCTACACATCTTGGGATACTAACAGGCAATTCAGCATGGTTAATTCACCTAAGCTGCACATCTTTGGACTATGGGAGGAATATGGAGCACCTGGAGAAAACACATGCAGACATGGGGAGACAAACTCCACACAGCAGCGACCCAAGACAGGAATTGAATCTGGGTCCCTGGAGCTGTGAGGCAGCAGTGCTAACTACAGTGCCAGCGTGAACCCGTTTGAGGAAAAAGTTCCGCCTTAGAGAACTACCTCCCAATACAATTAGCTGACAGCTCTGGAGACTCAGCAGCACCAGCTGAGGCTTTCCTAATACACTGAGGAGCCATCCAAGACTGGGATTGGGATCTTGGTGAGGAAGGAGAGGGTTGGGTGGGGACAAATGTAGGAGATGAGTTTGCAAGGCTGTGGGTAAGGTTAAAGTGGGACTGATGACCTTTGAGAGCAGGTGTCTTTGATGGGCCTATTGGGCTGACTGGAATGGAGCCTCCTGCACTGAAACTTACCCAACACCAGCCCATTAGGCTAAAGTTGCCAGGCTTTCATATGGTGAGAAATGAAATAGCAGTGATGGCAGGATGAGGCCGAGGAGTGGCCATTCAGGGCATTTGCAGGCCTAAGAAAGGCAGGCCATCCTATATCTCCTCCACCCGCCACCGCAGGTATGTTGGGCAGAGCGGGTAAGTGGCAGGATTTTTGTATCCCATCCTGCTTTCAAACATACTGGTGGGGAGCATGCAGCCTTTTATTTCAAATTTCTGACTTAGACAGTGTTTTTACCTTTTGTATTTGCAAGATTAGCTTAATGCATCTGTACACAATTTCTTTGTCATATACATAAACAGGCATTAAATCTTTTACTTTCAGATATTTCTTGACTCTATAATTAACTGTCCAAGCACTAATTAATGGTGAGGTCTGTTTCCATGTAAATACATATGCTAACCTGTATTTTCCTGCTCAGGTGGTGACCTTTCTGCTTTTTATTCTGCATTTTCTTATTTTTCCTTTCAAAAGCCATTACTTCACTTCCCATCAGTTCTGTTCCAACGTGGAGATTGTTTGAGTCAGAGGGTTTAAGTCCCACCCTGGCACTCCAGCAAAAAAATTAAGACAAGCAATCCGATCCAATGCTGGAGGAGTGCTACAATATCAGAGATTCTGTGGGGAGGATTTTCCGTTCCTTTCGCCTCTGGCAGGTGACAGCAGCAAAAAACCCTGTGAAAGGCGCAAATTGCCTTGCCCGCCATGTAGAGGTGCAACACGATTGTCCCAGTGGAACAAATTGGCATCTGATTATTAGACCTTCCTGCCTCACAATTCCAACACTTTGCATTATCCATTCATGACTACGTGAGGGCACACTGGCTTGAATTATGACGCGTGTCAGTGCAGACTTGATGGGCCGAGGGGCCTCTTTTGCAGTGTTTGATTCTAGTTCTCCCAGAGCGTCCACCTGGCGAGTAGAACCAGGTGAGTGCATTACTTGAGGGACTGGGGTGGGCGGAGGACTGCCCCCAACATGGCATTATTCCTGACATTGGCCCATGGTGTTGCCTGTGTGCATGCCCTTCATTACTCAGACCCATTTAGTGCCAGTGGGAATGATGTGTGTGCACATGGTGGAACATTTGGAGTGGGGTGTTGCATAGTGGAGTACGTGGGCAAGTTGCAATGGAGGTGGTGTTACATCGGTGAGAGGGAGGGGGGGTTGTTGCATAGGGTACGCACGGAAGGTGCTGTGGTGAGGTGGATATTCTTCATTGTAGTCGGGTAAACCCAGGGAGTGTGGGCCACAACAGAAGAGAAATGAATGAAAAGGGTTAAACAGACAGCAACATGGTATCCACACTCATTACAGGCAGACAGGACAAAATACAAATTAATACATCCCTAATGGCACTAAAGCAATCACACACCAAGTGGTATTCCTCCAAGGTTTCAGCAATTGTAAGAGAATTGGTATCAATTATCAAGGCTCCAAAAGGTCAAGAGGAACAATTGTGCCTCTGAAAAATTAATCAGATATCCAGCGAATGGGACAATTAACATCCCTTCAAAATTGGTTTGATAAACACAACACTTTTAATATTGTAAACAAATGGACAAGTGATATCCAGTAAGTGATTAAAGCTGAAGCATTCAAGACAATGGATCCATGTAATGCGATAGAAACAGAACTGCAATCAATTCAAATTGACCTAGTTGAAATGTAGTACTTTGTAACGTGAAAAAGTATAAGAATATTCAAGAGCCAATGCTCAGTGGAATGACGGGGAAGCAAGCTGTAGTTACACCATATGTTCTGCTCTCCCTCATGCATAGAGACATAGAAGGTAGGATCAGGAGGAGACCATTTGGCCCTTCAATCCTGCTCCACCACTCATTACAATTATGGCTGATCGCCCAGCTCAATAGCGTAATCCCGCTGTCTCCCATAATCTTTTATCCTATTCACGCAAGTGCTATATCCAGCCACCTGTTGAATACGTTCAATGTTTTGGAATCAAGTACTGCTTATGTTAATGAATTCTACAGGCTCACTATTCTTTGGGTGAAGAAATGTCTCCTCACCTCCATCCTAAATGATCTACCTCGAATCCTCAGACTATAACCCTAGTTCTAGACTCCCCCACCATCAGAAACATCCTTCCTGCATTTACGCTGTCTAGACCCATTAGAATTTTATAAGTCTTTATGAGTTCCCCCCCTCATTTGTCTGAACTTTAGCGAAAACAATCATAACCTTGTCAATTTCTCCTCATATATCAGCCCTGCTGTTCTGGCCTGTTGGATAAAGCTATTTTTATTGAAGTTTCACATGGTCTCGGAAAGCTCAGTTTGTTTATTCCCTCCTACATGATAAAACTAAGTTGCTGGCGGGATGGGTTCCCTCCGAGCCTAGTCCCACCAATGTGACTTGTGGGATCTGCAGATTTTGTTTTCAATCAGCTGGACAACATTGCAGAGAAAGCTGCTATTGGGACTGGCAACTTCAACACTGCTTTCCCTGCCCGCTGCAACACTCTGCTTATGCTAGGGAAAATTCTGCCCTGTATTTCAGATAAGATTATTAGGCTGAGAACTCTTCTACCCTCTCAGATGAATGGAAAAGATCCTGAGGTTCTATTTTGAAGAAAGTTGGGGGGAGGGAGGAAGGGAGGGGGCAGGGTTATCCCCAGTGTCCTGGCAAATACTTCTCCCTCAATCAACGTCAGAAAACTAGATCATTGGGAAATTGCAGTTTATGGAGGCTTACTGAGTACAAATTGGCTGTCGTGATTTCAATATTATAACAGTGATAACATTTTAAAATGGTTTAATTGGCTATCAAGTGCACTGGGACGTCCTGTGGTTGTGAAATCTGATAGCTAAATGCAATTTTTTCATTTCTTTCTTTTTATCTATTCCAATCCAATGAGTAAAACTGAGTGTCAAGAGTTTCAAGTGTACGAAAGCTGCCTGATGCAAATCTACTTTCTTCACCAAATTTCTGCAAAGCACCAATTCTTCCAATTCCTCTGATGAGAACATTAGAATAGAAAGCAAGTGGCACTAAGTTCCCCCATCTAATCCAAGGAATGAAAGAAAAGATTGGAATAGATTTGAAGAATGTCCATCTAAGCTTTGTTCACATGTTTGGGGATTAACTAGATTCGATATGCCAATTTATTTTGACATGAATTTGTCTCGACATACTGTTATGTCCACAGACATTATATGCAGTTACCTTGACAATTCCCCCTCCTCAGAACAATAATAAAAAAAATTCAGCAGCAAATATATCCCATCAGCACATCGTTGCAGCAGTCATTCCCTTGTCTGCTGAATACTCCTTTCCCTGGTTGGGTCCAATTTCACTAACCAGCCTTTGCTACCTTGTCAGCTTCATCAGCAAGGGGTGAAGGGCAGATCCATCAAGCATCACTTAGCACTCACTCAACATCTGTGCACACACTTTCCATCAGACAATAAGCAGGTGTGGGCAATGATTTTATTCTTATCTAATGTGATGTGAGGCAAAGTGCAGCATTATTACTAGTACCTTGCCTCAGATCTGATAATTCAGCGCATGACCCACAGTGCCCTTGCTCAGCTGCTGAAATACTGAACAGCTTTTGAACTCAAATCTGACAATATGGCAAAAATGAAACTAAATTCAATAGACCTGGTAATTCCATCATAGAATCCCTGCAGTGCAGAGGGATGCCATTCAGCCCATTGAGTCTGCACTGATCACAATCCCACCCAAGCCCTATTCCTATAACTTCACATATTTACCCTGCCACTAAGGTCAATTTACTTGGCCAATCAACTAACTTGCACATCTTTAGACTGTGGGAGGAAACTAGAGCACTCAGAGGAAATCTACGCAGACAGGGGGAGAATGTGCAAACTCCATGCAGACAGTGACCCGAGGTCGGAATTAAACGGGGGTCATTGGCTTTGTGAGATAGCAGTGCTAACCACTGTGTCACCGTGCATGCACCAGAAAAAGAAAAGGCAACTTAAGTTGCTGCTTTATTGTGGCAGGGGAAAAAGAACAAGGAAGTTCAATGGCTAGACTGTTGAAGTGGTATATGAAAAATTGCTCATGCATGCCACTGTCTAGTGTTGTGGCTGACCTTTGTTAACAGTGAATGGGCAGTGGATTCAAGCCAGCTTCAGGAAGTGATCGTGATCAGAAAGAATTCTCTCCTTCAATGCTGTATCGTTCTGTAATCCTATGAACCTGACAAACAGGAAATGGCAACACAAATATTATGCATCTCTACTCAAGGTACATTTATCCTAATTGAACCCCAATTGTCTATTAGACAGTTAACATAGTTTTCAGCAGAGAGTTGTCCATGGTGACCATCCAATTAGTCTCACTTGCTTTTAATTTCCCAATGCTGTGCATTCGTACATTTGCCATTTTCTCTTTTGAAAGTGATCACGAAATTTGCTTCCACCATCTTTCTATCAGTACATTGCAGATGATTACGACTTTGTTGCTTAAAAGAAATTCTTATCTCCCTCTGGTTCTTTTGCCAATTCCCTTAAATCTATGCGTTGTTGAAGAAAGAAACAGTGGCCGGGATTCTTCAGCTATTCACATCCCGTCGCCACTGCAAGAAAAATATGGAGAATTTGGTATTCAACAAGATCTCCATTCACTACAGCAGGACTGGAGAATCCCAGACAATAATCAAAGCTTTGAATTTCAACAAAGCTGGGTAGTTTACTGCTCCATATTGCATTCTCCATGGCAATGCCTCCGCCAATCAGAGTCTGCCTTCTTGTGTAGTATAAACGTTTGTTCCTGAGTTACGGTTGAAAATGCCTGTGAGCTATCCTGATGAGCATAGAGGAATAACTTTGATAGATGTCTGTTTATTTCAGCAATACTCACGTTCTCTGCTACCAAATGTTGATGTTAAATCGCTGTCCCGTCAATAGGAACACCTCTTCATTTACTCTGTCCCAAATGCTTCATAATTTTGAATACCTCTATTATAACTGTCTCCCTTTTAACCAAAATAGTCTCAATTATTCTGGAGCTTTCACATAACTGGCTTGATATTCTTTCTAAAAAGTGGTGCCCAGAATTAGATGCAGTACTCCGTCTGAGTTCTAAACAGTGACTTCCATAGCTTCCTTGCTTTTTGGAGTCAATGGAGGCAAAATTGAACTCATTAGCAATCTTTGGCTATTATGTGGCCTCTTAAGCTAACAAAATTGTGTCTGTGCCGTGTGGATGCCCAACTGAGACTTCTTGCTGTGTTTATCCCAGCCCAATGCTGGCATCTCCACATCATGGATGCCCATCTGACAGGAAGTGAGCTTCAGTCAAGAGATATTAGGTCATGGTTGGTGTCACAGGTATGCTGCATATAGGAAGCAATATTTCATATTGGAGAAGATGACTTCTAAGCTCTGCACAAAGTCCTGTGCTAAGCTGGTAATGTAGCGTTCAGTTATCTGTGAACCATATGACCGCTCACTCTGGTTAGGTGGGGTGTGGTGGCTGAGAAAGAGTAAACAAAACAGAGGTGAAGCTGGGACCATTGGAGCAGACATTTTAAAGCACTTGTAAATAAAGTTCTACACACATATAACCTAGAGTGAGGCAAAGAACACCAGGTTCCTCCATGCTCCATGACACTGAACACAGATTCTCTGCTGCACCATGAATTAGGATGTGTACACTACCAGCCTCCTTCTATAGCCTGGACTATCAAATTCATCATAGAGTCCCCTTGCACTGGAACTAGTGTGTAACCTCAAGAACTAGTGAGCTGGTTCTCGCATTATCCTATCCCCTCTGCCCTAGCTAGAATGCATGGGGAAGTGGTGGTGTCATGGTATTATCACTGGAATAATCCAGAGACCGAGGATGCTTTAGGGATCTGAGTGTGAATCCCCATCATGGCAGATGGCAAGATTTGAATCCTATATATAAAAAAAGAAAATCAGGAATTAAAAGTTTAATGATGATCATGAAATTGTTGTTAATTGCCATGTTAGCCTAGATTTTAGTACTTAAGACTCTGGGATGGGAATCGAATCCACACTCTTTATGACTGAGAGGCAAGAATGCAACTGAGCCACGGCTGCATAAAATTTTAACTACAGCATCAAACGTCTGCTACAAGATTAATTTGCTGGGAGAGGAGCGAGCTGGGAATCATATTCCTGATAAATTACTTGTTTAATGATGAGCTGGTTGCTGATTTGCACTTGTAAACTGATTGATTGCATTGCATTTTCTTTCAGTTTATACTTCTGATTATGGACCACATGAATTATGCATTTCTGTAAAGGGCAAAAGGCCTGCTAATATCAGTCTTATTGCCTTACCAGTTACTTTCTGATGGTGCTGCTTTTTCATGGGTGTTCAGGTTGGGTGGGAAACAGCTGTGCACAAAAAAAGTGAGGCAGACTATGCTGGTGTTTATTCTGGAGGAATCTAAGGCCAGGCTTCACTGACACTTCTACCTCCTCTATCAAGAACTATACCAATGCACAGAGGGTCTTCACCACCACAGCAAATCTTTGCTGTCAATTTTATAAGGGTTTTAATCCTTTTAAAAAGAGAACAATTTGTATATAGGGAGGGGTAGGAACAAATGAACCTTGACTGGGAAACCATTTCTCCCTGAAAGATGCACAAAATATGAGTGTTTTAAATAATAATGCATTTACTGACATGGCAAGTTTGATCAGATAATTGATTGAAATGATTGATGAGAAATTAATATTTGCTTATTTCTTCAGGACTTGGACGGTGTCAGTTCTGGTCTTGACATATTTCCAGGTCTCGGTCCTAAGCTCAGGAATTCATACCATCTGCCCTCTTTTAAATGGTCCTTTAAATCTTCCTCTTTGAACAAAGATTTGATCTTCTATCCGAATATATTCTTTCCTGACTTGGCATCACAGTTTTAACCTGATTATGCTGCAGCACAAAGAGACATTTCATTAGGTTAAAGGGAATATGTAAATACAAGCTACTGTTGAGATTGCCACCATGGTAAGATGTGCTTCATTGGCTGTAAAGCACTTTGAAATATCAGGTGGCTTGGGAAAATTGCCAGACAAATGAAGTTTTTCTTCTGTTTTCCTGAAGTAAGCCATATGCTAGCACTGCACATCAAGGAGGGAGTCTGATGCCTTTCCCTATCGCGAGTTTGGGGTCAGGCGGCATTTAATCAGGCATGAGGCATGATGGGTAGGGATCACTCCATCTTCCTCCACTGCCATGATTATGACCATGAGGGAAAGGCCCATGAATGGCTTTCCATTTTCACTGCCAATTGAGTCCCATAATGCAGCCGCAATAGTCACCTAACGGCAGACAGGGAACTCGCCATGCAGGAAGCCCAAAAAACAAATCCTATTGGTGCTGCTTGTAGGCTGACAGATGTTGGAAGGCACCTCTCTTGAAGGCTCTTGCTGCCTGAACAAGGAATTGGTGTCAGGAATTCTGCTGACATCCAACCCTTGCCTGGGACACTCACTCCCACCCTGGGGTGGTCACTTATGTTGTCACTCATCAGCGACAAAAATGATTGATGAGCAAAGGGCCATGGATGTTGTCTACGTGATCTTCAGTAAAGCATTTGACAAGGTCTCTCATAGCAGGTTGGTGCAAAAGGTTAATTCACACAGGATCAAGGGTGAACTAGCTAGATGGATTCAGAACCTGCTTGGCCATAGAACTGAGAGGGTTTTCTGAAAGGAAGTCTGTAACTGGTGTTGTTCAGTAGGAAACAGTGCTGGGACCTTTATTGATTGTAATTTATATAAATGACTTGAAAGAAAAGAGAGCTCATCTGATTAGCAAGTTTGCGGATGATTATAAGATTGTGGGAGTTGCGGATGAAGATTGTTAGAGCATATAGCAGGATTATAGATAGATTGTAAAATTGTATGGAGGAATGGCAGATGGAACTTAAGCCAGCAAATGCGAGATGATACATTTTGGTAGCTCCAATTCAGGTGGGAGCTATAAAATAAACACTCCCAGATCTCTGTTTGTTTATTTTATAGCTCCCACCTGAATTGGAGCTACCAGAATGTATCATCTCGCATTTGCTGGCTTAAGTTCCATCTGCCATTCCTCCACACAATTTTACAGAGAGACCTGGGAGTGCAGGTCCACAGATCCTTAAAAGTAACAGAACAGATTGAAAAGGTGGTGAAGAAAACATATGGCATGTTTGCCTTCATTGGCCAGTGTATCGAGTCTTCTGTCTCCACTCGTGGATGTTGGGGGAAGGCCTGCTATTGTCCATGCAGCTTCTGATTTTGTTATAGCCTTTGTTCAAACATGGACAAGAACTGATCTCCAGAGGTGAGGTGATTGCCCTTGACATCAAAGCAGCATTTAACAAAGTATGGTAACATGAAACCCTAGCAAAACTGGAGTCAATGGGAATCAAGGCAAAATCACTGCCCGTTGGGGTCATATCTAGCACAAAAGATGGTCATGGTTAGATCATAGAATCATATAGTGCAGAGAGAGTCCCTTCAGCCCATCGTGTCTACACTGATCATAATCCCACCCAGACCCTATGCCTATATACCTACATATCTTACCCACTAATCCCTCTAACCTAAGCATCCTAGCACACTAAAGGGCAATTTTAGCATGGCCAATCAATTCAACCCGCACACCTTTGAACTGTGGAAGGAAACTAGAGCTCCTGGAGGAAACCCACACAGACACGAGGAGGATATGCAAACTCCACACAGACAATGACTGGGCTAGGAATCGAATCCAGGTCCCTGGAGCTGTGAAGCAGCAGCTGCTAACCACTGTGCTACGGTGCTGCCTCAAACCAGTTGTTAGCTGTCAATTATCTGAGTTCCAGGACATCACTGCTGGGGTAGTGTCCTAGGCCCAACCATTTTATGTTGCTCCATCATTGAACTTTCTTCCATCATAAGGTCAGAAGTGGTGATGTTCACTGATGATTGCACAATGTCAGGATCATTTGCAACTCCTCAGATACTGAAAGCGTTTGTCCAAATGCAACAAGACCATGACAATGTTCAGGCTTGGGCTGACAAGTGACATTCACACCACACAAGTGCCAGGCAATGTGTATCTCCAACAAGAGAAAATCTAGCTATTGTCTCTTGACATTCAGTGGAATTACCAATGCTGAATCCCCACTATCAATATTCTAGGGATTACCATTGACCAGAAAATGAACTGGATTAACCATAAATATTGTGGCCACAAGAGCAGATCAAAGGCTTAGAATCCTGTGGCAATTAACTCCCCTTCTGACTCCCCAAAGCCCATTCACCAACTAAAAGGCACATGTCAGGGCTATGATAAATTACTCTTCACAAATCTGGATGAATGTAGTTTCAATACTCAAAATGTTTGACACCATCTAGGGCAAAACAGCCCAATTGATTGGCATCACATCTACAAATATTTAGTTCTTCAATCACTGGCACACAGTGGCAGCTGCATATACTATCTACAAGATGCATAGCAGAAATTCACCAAGGCTCCTTAGGCAGCACCATTCAAATGCACAATTACTGCTATCTAGAAGACAAGGGCAGTTGGTACATAGAAACACTAAGTTCCTCTCTGAGACGTGCACCATGCTGACTTGGAAATATTTTGCCATTCTTTCATTGTTGCTGGGTCAAAGTTTCAGATCTCATTCCCTAACAGCACTCTGGATGTACCTACACCACAGGTACTGTAGCAGTTCAAGGCGGCAACTCACCAACACCTTGAGGGTCAATGAGCATGGGCAATTAATGCTGGCCTGGCAAGTGATGTCCACAACCTGTAGTTGAATTTTTACAAAACAATTGGTGCCTGATTCGCATTGGCCTTCCCAAAATGAGACAATATCATACTCTTGCTGTCCTTCAGCCGATGGGTGCGTTCCCTATTGTCTCCATTAAATATCTCCCAAAATGTGCTCAACTGGGATAAATGCCAGAGTGAGGTTGTTACCTATGGTATCTCAGATGGTATTGCCTTTTACTTTAAGATAATAACAGTCTAGAGGCCAAATCTGCAGAAGAACAACAGTTTTGAAGGTGTTGAAGAATGTCATCTTCACTTTGCAGTTCCTGTTGGATTTTCAGACCATCAAACTCTAAAAACCTTTTAAAGGTGATACATTTGTATTCACACTTTTGATTGCAGAGATCTCACCTTTGTTGCTAAGGTTACAGCTTGGGCCTTCTCCAAGTACTTACTAAAGGCCTCCTGCTCCTTAATGGAACAATGCATGGCCTTTAATGTACTAGTGGTTCATGTCAGTCTCACTGAACTTGGCTTCAGAGAAAATGTCAGCAGTAATGTTTTCCAGAAGCAGATAGTATCAGAGGTCTTTATCCTATCAACTGCATGTATTTCCAATAAAATGGCATCTCCCTATTATTGAAAAAAGAATGACCTATACGTTATTCAAAATTTCATGACGACAGAAATATTGTCATCATAAATTTTTATTTGACGTGAGTCACTGAAATACATAAAACTCACTGAAACCCCATTTACAACACAACATTACATTATTACAGCATCACATCAGTCTACTTTTGTGTTTTCTGTTTCTGTTTTGCAGGCAGGTTCTTACACATGTTCATAGAACCAAAAATTTCCAGCTCAGACTGAAGCTATTTGGTTTATTTGAAATGCCATTCCTGTCTATTGCCACATATCCCCACTGTACGTTCACAACCCTTCGAGTTTCTTATCCTCAAACACTGTCCTTTCTTTTTATCCATTTGTAGGACATGAGCATCACTGGCTGGCCAGTATTTATTGCCCATCCAGGACAGTCAACCACATTGCTCTGGCTTTGGAGTAGGCCAGACCAGATAGGGATGGTAGATATCATAGAATCCCTAAGTGCAGGAAGAGGCCATTTGGCCTCTTGAGTCTGCAGAATCTCCTCCACGCCCTATCCCTCTAACAGCACGTATTTATCCTGCTAATCTTCATGATACAAAATGGTAAATTTAGTATGGCCAATCAACCTAACCTGTGCATCTTTGGACATGGGAGGAAACCTACACAGACCCAGAGACAACATGCAAATTCCACATAGACAATGACCCAAACCAGAAGTTGAACGCAGATCCCATTTCCTTCCCTAAAGGACATTAGATGAGTTTTTCTGACAATCAACAATGGCTTCATGGTCATCAGTAAATTCCATACATTTTTAATTGAATTCAAATTCCACTATCTGTCACTGTGGGATTCGAACCTGTGTCTATGGAATGTTAGTTGAGTTTCTGAATTAATAGTCCAGCAATAATACCACTAGGCCATCACCTCCATCTCCCTTTGGAAATTATTTATGGAATCAGCTTCCACTACCTCTTCAGCCAGAGCACTGCAGATTTTGACAACTCTCTCAAGTGAGAAAACTTCTTTTCATTTACCCCTCAATCTTTTTGCAGTGGTTTTGAATCTATGACCTTTAATCATTGATGCACTCCCCAGCGGAATACTGTCAAAACTACCTATCATTTTAAAAATCCTTGGCCACTTTTTATTCTTCCCTATTCCAAAGAGAGCAGTCCTAACTTATCCAACTTCTGCTTATAACTAAAGTCCGTCAACATGGGAATCATTTTAATAAAACTCCTCTTTTACCCAATGTAACATTTATATCTTTACTGATGCCTGGTATCTGGAATTGTCTGCAATAGTTCTGCTGTGGCCTAAATAATGATTTATAAAGTTCCAACTATTAATTTGTGGATTCTATTCCTGTAATTACAAATTGGACCCAATTGGATTTTGAAATAATCTCATCAATTTTCCCTTCCACCTTTAATGATTAATGTACATGATGCCAATGTCCTATTGCTCATCTACCTTTTTCAATATTGCACTACTTATTTTATGTTGCCTTTCCATGTTAGTCAATATTGATCTTTATCTCAAGAGTATCTGGAATACAAAGATGAAGAATTAAGTCTACAGATTTGTATTGCTCTGACTGGACCTTGCCTGAATTTTCATGTTCAAGATCTGGTCACCCTGTCTTAGGAGACATATCTTGACTTTGGAGAGAGTGCAATGCAGATTTACCTGTGTGGTACTGGGTCTAAATGCATTTAATAAGAAGGACTGGATCAAGTGGATCTCCTAGCTGCAATAAAACCTAGCCCATTGAAAATCAAAGTGATGGAAAATATGCATTTTCTATAAACGCAGAGAGCATTGTTCTACCAGGTTACTGACGTTATATTCTCATATAACTTACATTCAATTTATTGTCTCTACAAGTGCTGTGCTGATGCATGTGTGGTGATGTCTATGGTTAACTTTACAAGCTAAGCTAGACTTTTTTGCTGAACGTTCATGGGTGTGGAATTGGCAGTAGATAGGCCTGGAATATTTCCACCGACACCTAGCGTCCTCATTGCCCAGCAAGTTCCAGACTTCAAGTTATCTTTCAGGAAGCTGGATTGGCTCCAGAACTGTTAGCTGGTAACAAGTCATAGGCAGCCTTTTGAGTGAATCTGGGATCCTGAACTTACTTCTGGGTTGACTGGAAGATTCTAGTTGGGAGATGGGCTCCTTGAGGTTGCTAAAATATTGTTGGAGAAAAGAGATGGATATCCTGACGCAGCTGGAGGTCAAACAGTGGATAACTTTTAAAGATCCCTTTCTGCCCATGAGGAGAAATAGCCTCAACTTCAGCAACTTCCCCCTCCACTGGTAGCTGTGACCATTTTTACTTGTTATAGTTGTAAGTACTGAGGCGGGATGCATCCATCTTGAGCTGTCTCTCCTCTTACCTGCAATGGTAGACTGCAGCTCCTTCACCACATGGAGGGCCTCCTATTAGTACCCCCTACATCAAGAACTCAAACATTTAATTGGATGGCGAGCATGGCTTCTTGCCACGAATTGCTGTTCCTACTAAACATTGTGTTAGGCGTCTATTCCCAACATGGGGTAGGGAATCTGCATTTGACTGTTGTTGGGGTCTCCAAGACAAATGGAAAATCCAGCCAATCAAATTAGTTTTACTGTGGGTTTGTTGCATTGGATAAATTGCATGGTAGCACAGTGGTTAGCACTGCTGCTTCACAGCTCCAAGGCCCTGGGTTCGATTCCCGATTCGGGTCACTGTCTGTGTCACTGTTTGCACATTCTCTTTATGTCTGTGTGGGTTTCCTCTGAGTGCTCCTATTTCCTCCCACAGTCCAAAGATGTGCAGTTTAGTTTGATTGGCTATGCTAAGAAATTGCCCCATAGTGTCCAGGGATGCGTAGGTTAGAGGGATTAGCGGGTATAATATGTAGGGATATGGGGGGCGTGCCTGGGTGGGATTGTGCTCGGTGCAGACTTGATGGTCCGAAGAGCCTCTTTCTGCACAGTGGGTTTCTATGAAGTAGGCCATTCAGCCCAACACATCTATGCCAGAATCTAAAGACACTGATTCACCTTTCAAAGATCATTGAGTAGGTTAATGAGAAAAGATGGTGGAGCCATGATTTTTGGAGAATGTGAATTCAAATCTCTGCATGCCATACAGTGAATGTGAATTCTGTTTAAATCAGGAAATAAGAGGCTGGTGCCAGTCAAAATGCTCAAAAAATTGTGGGCTTGCCATTAAAACATAACTTAATTCACTAATGCCCTTTAGAGAAGAAAATTTATTATCTGAACTGACTCGACCATATGTGACATCAACTTATTCTTAACCACCTCCTGAAGTGACAAAGTGCATCTCCCAGTCATATAAGGCTATTAAGAATGGGCAATAAAAATTGGCCTTGCCAGCAGTGGCCATGTCCTGAGAATGATTTTCTTTTAAAAAAAAACATCCTTAGAAAGTGATTGGCACCACTTAGCTGCACTTATCACCACAAGCAAAGTGTAATGTGCTTTTTTGGCTTTTAAAAATCGAACACTGCATCTACACGATCACAACAAATGGATTCTACTGTATTAGATTAGGTATCCCCATAAGAATTGCATGGTGGCAATCAGAAAACCTTTTACCAAGTCCAAAATCAAACTGAGCGTGAAGCTGGAGGCAGAATGCTCATAATGAAAGAACCTTTAAGGCAAATTATTCCAACTGTGCAAGTCTTCAACATCTAACTGGTATTCAGGGAGTACACTTATTTCAATGTAGCCTTTAGGTAAAAGGCTCACGTGGAGAAGAAATGCTGACATCTAAGCACTAGTTGAATGTCCTCTTTCAGTTGTCTAATAGAATTTTTCTATCATCCTCATTTTTCTTTGTTTTTTTTCCCCCCCCTCACTGTTTCTGTCTCTTGTCTTTCTATCTGTCTGGTTCTGAGTTTCTTGGCTTTCGTTTCTAGACTAATCACTGAATTCAAATTTCACTAGCTGTTACGGTTGATTGTTGTAAAGGAATATCTGGTTCACTGATGTCTTTCAGGGAAGGGAATCTGCCATCCTCATCTCGTCTGGCCTCCTTCAGACCCACAGCAATGTGGATGACTCTTAATTGTTCTCTGAAATGCTCCAGCAAGTCACTTATTTCAAAGGGAAATTAATGATGTGGAACAAATGCTGGCCTTGGCAGTGATGTTTGCAGCCCACGCAAAAGTAATAAAAATACCCCTATGGCTTTGCCCCATGTTGCTTTAGACCCTTCTTTAGGACTCCATATGAGCTAATGTCCTTTGGTGACCATATGAAAAGGAGGTCATTATGTGTGGAGTCTACACATTCTCCATCTCTGTGGGTTTCCTCCAGGTGCTCCAGTTTCCTCTCAGTCCAAAGATGTGCAAGTCAGGTGGAATGGCCAAACTAGATTGGCCATTAGCATTCACAGGTGTGTAGATTATATGGATTAGCCACGGTAAGTGCATAGTGTCACCGCAATAGAGAGGGGAGTAGGGGCCTAAATCTGGTCAAGGTGCTCTTTCAGAGAGTTGGTGAAACTTGATGGGCCAAATGGCATCCTTCTGCACTGCAGGGAGTGTATGGTTCTAAGAATTTCAAGTATTCAACTGGGTCTTCACTGATGTGCATCTCGACTTCATTTACTTTCTTTGCTTCATATTTCTTGATAATCTTACCTGTCAAAACACTCAGGTTTGAAAACACCAGTTGGCCACTATTCATAGAACCTAGAGGCAAAATTTTCCATACACTTTATGTGAAAGAGTACTTCCAACTTTCCCTCCTGAATAGTCCATCGTTAATTTTGAGACTATGGATTCTATCACAACAGGAAATAGTTTCTCTACATCTACGGTTGTGATCTGACACCACAATCAGATTACCCCCCAATCTTCTATACACAGGTCAATACTAATCAACTTTATTCAATCATATGCTGATGTCAATCTGCTTAATGCATTGAAACTCTTGCACCCACTTCCTCTATTCCATCTTGGTGGCAGAGCCTTCAAATGTCACAGACCATCTTGCCATAAACCCCTTATCCTTATTGTAGTGCTCAATTGTTCCACATTTAATTAAATGAGTCTGTTTACTACTGATGGTTACTATGCTTGATTTGTTGACTTGGTATAGTCTCAGAAGAGCCAACAAAACTGCAGAGTAAATTGGACAATAAAGTATCTGCTCTGAGCTACAGTTCTAATGTGTTACACACATAGAAACCACTGCTGTCTCTGCTGACACCCGAGATATAAAATATACAACACTTGCTCCTTGCCAGCTTTCAAATATTTTTTAGTTTGTTTTATTAGAATCAGAAGCTAGCTTACATTAACACTGCAATGATGTTGTGAGAAAATCCCCTATTTGTCACACTCTGGCACCTGTTTGAGTACACTGAAGGAGAATTTGATTTGATTTTTTATTGTCACGTATTAACATACAATAAAAAGTATTGTTTCTTGCACATTATACAGACAAAACATACTATTCATAGAGAAGGAAACGAGAGTGCAGAATGTTAGAAGCTTAGAATGAGAGTAAAAGATAGAATTAGAAGGTATGCTAGGCACAGCTTGCAAGTCTCCGCCTTGCTCTGGCACCAACTTGAGATGAATTTTGCATGGCCAACGTATCTAACCAGCATGTCTTTCCGACTACGGAAGGAAATCAGAGCACCCAAAGCAGACATGGGGGGAAAATACAGATTCCACACAGACAATGACCCAAGTTAGGAATCAAACCCAGGTCCCTGATGCTGTACGGCAGCAGTGCTAATCACTATGCTGTCCACATATCCCTTTAAAACAAATGTTGCAACGTGTTTGTGATTAACAATACAAAGGCAATTAGTTGTCCTCTGTGGAGAGTTTTGGAATGTTTTTAAATGCTAAAGGCCCTGTATAAATACAAGTTATTGGTGGTCTAGGCATGGTAGCCTGGAACCAAAAGGAGTAAAAGGCTTGCTCCAATGTCTTGCTGCAGAGAAAGACTGAAATGGGTAAAAATTAATCATCCTGTTTTTCTGGCAGTGAACAGGAGAGAAAAAGATCAATCCTTAGTCTCTGTTTCCTGCCTGAACATCAGCTATGTCATATAGGTGTCACCATATTGATGTGGGTGGCTTTGCAGGCATTCAGAAAGCCAACTAAGACAGGTGTTTACATATATAAATGAGGGATTGTGCCTGTTTTAGGCACTCTTGCTTAAATTGACTGATGCCTGCTTAGGATTCTTCAGCAGCCTGTGCATCAAGCAAAAACGTGAATGTTACTTTCCACTATATCAGTAACTGTTGTTGTGGATCAGGGTAGGGGGGTGGTGGAAGTAACATCAATAACAGCAAATGCATGTTTTGATATGTCGTCTTTAAGATTGTAAAGCCACTCAAGGTACTCAGCAGGAGCACAATCTGACAAAGATTTGTCACTGAGCCACTTAAGGAGATCTTAGGAGAAATAATTAAGCTTGAAGAAGAGAGCTTTTTGAGGGGCTTCTTAAAAGACAAAGAGAGAGGTTGACCCAGTTTGGAAGGAAATTCCAGAGCTTTAGCACGAGGCAGGTGAAAGTACATCTGCCAGTGGTAAAACAATGAATGTAATATAGGAATTCAGAGTAGAAATAGGCAAATTCAGCCCTTTGGGTCTGCTCCACCATTCAATCAGATTATGGCTGATCTCTCCCTGGTCTCAATTACACCTCCCCACCTGTTTCCCACATCTCTTTTTGATTGGAAATATACCTCTTCCTTGAATCCATTTGATGATTCAGATTCCACTGCTTTATGACAGCAAATTCCACAAATTCACCCCCCGCGTCCCCCGGCGATAAGCAGTTCCTCCTCATCTCAGTGTTAAGTCTACTGCCTCTCAACCTATACCTGTGACCTCTTGTTCTAGATTGCCCCATAAGAAGAAAAACGGTGTACATTTACTTTATTAAGCCCTTTAAAAAAATCTATATACTTCAAACAGATTCTTCTTCTAAACTCCAGTGTATATAAGCCCAAACTATTTAATCTCTCCTCATTCATCAATCTGGTGAACCTCCTCTGAACTGCCTCCAATGTCATCACATCCTCCCTCAAACAAGGAGACTAAGAATAGAAATGGTCTCACCAACATCCTATAAAATTGCAACATCACCTTTTTACTTTTAGACTCCAGTCCTTTGCAATAAATGCCAACAGCCCAGTTGTCTTTATTTCATGCTCTATCTGCATACCAACTTTTTGCAATTCATGAAATAAATAAATAAAGTTTATTTATTAATCGCAAGTAGATCTACATTAACCAGAATGAAGTTACTATGAAAATTCCCTAGTCTTGTATTCCAGTGCCTGTTTGAGAATTAGCATGGCCTAATCTGCACATCTTTGGATTGAGAGGAAATTGGAGCACTTGGAGAGAGCTCATGCAGATATGGGGAGAATGTGCAAACTCCGCACAGGCAGTGATCCAAGCTGGAATCAAACCTGCATTGCTGGTGCTGTGAGGCAGCAGTGCTAACTGCTGTGCCACCATGCCACTTCTACGAACATAGACAGCCAGATCTCTCTGCCCTAATGCATTTTAAATCTGCTTCCCATTTAGATAAATTGCCTATTTTTTTCCTATGAAAATGGATAACCTCATACTTATTCACATAAAACTCCATGATATTCAGGAACATTCAGGAGGCTGATATTGGACAAGCGCTGATTGGAGGTCCTGGAGGAGATTTCTGAGATAGGCATTTGATTTGAAAAGAAGGATGAGCAGGAGGGAGCTTTGTTATCACCATAGACTGTCATTTGATTATGATATGCGTTGTTCCTCCCCCATCTTCCTCTGGAACTGTGGCCCAGGGAAGCAATCTGATATTTGATTTCTTCAACTGGGCAAGCTGCATGTGCAGATCAGCATACTGCTTAGATCATTGAAATTAAAGATATTATATTTATTTTTCAAATTAATAATGAAGAACTTTGAAGAACTGCTGGGGTGTCTGTCAGCATTAATGCAATACTGGCTCACAAAGGTTATTGTTCATGGCTATTCTTAATGAGACATGAGTCTTTTGTCTTTAAAAGAAACCTATTTAATGAGGACTTGGTGTTAAAAGATGAATAATCTTCATGTAAACTTTAGACCTACGATGCCTTGTGTTACGAGTGATCTGCATAATATTCCATTCTCTCATTTGTCAAGTACAATTAGAACCATTCGATCAGCAATGCCCCCATTTTAATAATAGGATATGGGATGTGTGACTAATGCTTTTAATTAAGGATTGGGTGAAAAGTTGGAATTTAAACACTCCACTGAAAATTTATCCTTCAGCAGTTTTGCTCAGCTATTAAAGGGTCATTGCTGCTAATACGTTAATGTAGATTTACATGCCTCATGTTGAACAAACTGAGTCCCACTGAGCTCAGCAAGACTGCACACATTCAACATCATCAATTATATCGAGCTGGAGCAGAGAAAATCATTTAACAAACCAAATGCAGGTGGGTGAAATGATCGTTTTGTGCTGCTTTTGGCTGCCTGTGTGATAGTGACTGCTGTGGACACCTGGATAGAGACAATGAGGCTGATTTTGCTCCACAGGCTCAGTTTAAACTTCCTTGCCTTGGCTGCACATCGTTATCCGAGGGAATGTTGTCAGCCCGAGGAACAGCTCATTTGAATAATAATTCAGAGAGGTTCGAGCCAGCTTTGGCCTCGTACAGTGACACATGCAAAATTGTGGGCTGAGGAAGAGATTGGCCAAGAACTCAAATTTGAAGGGACACATGCACTTAAAGCTAAGTGGCTGCATATGACAGCGCATGTCGGTTTGGCCTTTGTAAAGGTTCAGAGAACATTTAAATATGTGTTCACTTTGCCAGAATGTTTCCACTCCCTTGCAGCTTCTAGTGAATTCAGAAATGATTACAGGATTCTCTCCTCCACTGCACTGTGCAGGAATCCATTCCACATCACTCACTGGCCTTCAATATTGGCAATTGCCCATAGTCACTGGAAAGAGGTTACCATGGATTGGAATTATTTGTCACGATACCATTGAGCTAGTGAGCTGTGAAATGCCAAAGGGATTGAGGCTGCCAAATATAATGGACAGCACAGTGCTGCCTCACAGTGCCAGGGACTCTGTTCAATTCCCACCTTGGGTGACTGTGTGGAGTTTGCACGTTCTCCCTGTGTCTGGGTGGGTTTCCTCCAGGTGCTTGGGTTTCTTCCCACACTCCAAAGATGTGCAGATTAGGTTAGCTTGCCATGTTCCTTAGTGTGTGGATGATTAGCAGGTTATATATGTGGGATTACAGGGATAGGGCCAAGATGGGATTGCTGTCAGTGCATGTTTGATGGGCTGAATGGTCTCTATCTGCACTGTAGGAATTCTATGAAATGTGGGGTTGGGGAAGAGGGGGTGTTAGTGGTGGTGGTGCAATGTCAGAGTTGTGGAGGGTGGGAATCTGTGATGGTCCATGCACTTTTGGGGGAAAATCCTGTCGGTGTGGATGGTGGTAAGATTCCAGCCTACATTTTATCTTGGGATAATGGTGCCTTTTATGGTTCTTACCTCAGGAGATTTTTTATGGGAAGTATCTGGCTTCCAGTAAATGATTGTGAGATCAAGTTACCTGAGAGATTTAAAAAAGGCAAAAAAAGAGTCAACAAGTTAACTGTAGGGTGAATAGATTGTGAGGGTGGAATTTCCTGGCCCTGCCATATGGGGGCAGATGCAACGAGACATTTAAATATCTATGACTTTGGTAAGACCGGAAGATCCCACTGGTAGGAAGGTCTGGAAAATTCTGGCCTGAATGTGGTTCTGTGTCTAAGTAGCTTTTTTTGCTTTAGTTCTAAACAAGTGAAGGAAACATCTCTTTCGAATTCAATTTGATTTTTTGGGCTGGCTAAAATGATTCAGACTCTCGTTAACTGGACTGCACTATCACACGCTGCCCCAGCAAAGCAGCCAGGATAATTAAGGACCCCATGCACCCCAGACGTTCTGTCTTTTCCATCGGGGAAAAAGATACAAAAGTCGGGGGTCACATACCAAACGATTTAACAACAGCTTCTTCCTTGCTACGTCAGACATTTGAATGGACCTACCTTGCACTAAGTTAATCTTTCTCTACACCCTGGCAATGAATGTAATACTACATTCTGCACCCTTTCCTTTCTTTCTCAATGAACAATATGCTTTGTCAGTATAGCACACAAGAAATAATATTTTTCACTGTATACTAATACATGTGATAATAAATCAAATTAAATACTATCAGTGCAGTGAATTTCTGATATGGCCATGCTAGAAGAGAAAGAGAGCAAGTTTTACATGCAGAAATTTTGCTGCTAAATATTCTAAAGACTATTAGAACTGATAGTATTCTGACCCAAGGTTGTTTTGCTTAAAACAACAGGCATGCTTTCTGTCAAATGTTTTTTCAGGCCATGGAAGCTTGTTCCAGAGTCAATGCACTGGAAACTCTTAGTTGAGTGTGTGAATGTCTACCAGTCATACTGATGTTTAGAGCCCGCTGAAATAGACAGAACAGAGAAACATTCCTCTTTCGAGATTTGAATGCCGATAACACTCAGGTCCCCGTGAATTGAGTGAATCTGCCACATCTTGATGTGACTTTTTGATTTGTGATTCCTCACTATCTGATATCACTCCCAATTCTCCTGAAGATATGGATTCAGGCTGATTGACAGATCCATGCTCACTGCTTCCCGTCCTGGACACAGCTGAAAATCTCCACACAGGCTGCTAGACAGAATTATGTCTAAATCACTGGACTAAAAATGTTTGGATTCACTTCCTTCACCTTCAGTTGCTGTAATTCCCCAATTCCCTCAGAATGAAAAAAACGAATGGAAGTGGGGAACATTTCTCATAGATGTTGCACAGTGGAGGAAGTTTTACTCTGAAGCTTATTGGCCAACTTTTTGTCAAATGGGAAGTTTACAATTAATCATAGGATTCATAGAATCATCGAGTCTGCATTGACTAAAATCTGACTCAGGCCTGATCTCCATAAGCTCGTGCATTTACCCTAGGTAGTCTCCTGACACTCAGGGGCAATAATAGCATAGTCAATCTACCTAACCTGCACAGCTTTAGACTGTGGGAGCACCCAAAGGAAACCCAAGCCAACATGGGGAAAATGTGCAAGCACCACATAGACAGTCAACCAAGCCAGGAATTGGGTCCCAGAGATTCAAAGGAACATCATTTCTGGAAGTACAGGCAGCCCTTGACTTTATGAATTTGAATTACAACAAACAGCACTTACAACATTTTATAAATTGACACCCTGTAACAGGAGGTTCAATCTAACGCACGAACTAGAATCTACAGCAGTAAGTCTCACAACACCAGGTTAAAGCCCAACAGGTTTATTTGGTAGCATGAAGTTTTAGAACGCTCCAAAAGCTTGTGCCACCTAATAAACCTCTTGGACTTTAATCTGGTGTTGTGAAACTTCTTACTGTGCCCTCTCCCATCCAACACCAGCATTTCCACATCATTAGAAATTTATTTCATTTTACTCACAGCCTGTTTGGAATTTCCAATGTCAGTTTTGACTTTACGATGTCATGCCTGTGAACAAGTTCAAACATTCATACAAGTGCACCGACAATCTGCACTGCCTATCTTCCTGATCAGAGATATTCAGTTGCTGTTCTTACTTGGTGAATCTTTACACTTCCAAACATAACATTTTATAATATTAATTTATTGCTATATTTCTTTTTTATCATTGATTGAGAATTCTGAGTTATTTTGGTGAAAATAGATTACCAAGGCCTTAACTCAGGAACCAATCCCTGTTTTATAACAGTGTTCTTATGGGAAAATCAGTTTTGACTTATAGGTTTTGACTTAAGAACCAATTGTCATCAGTCTAAATGGAAGATCCAAGAAATCTCAGGCTGTATATGAACCTTTGAAATAGCACTCAGACCAAGAGGTGAATTTTCCAAGTTTTGATCAGTATTTAATTTGAATTTAGACATTTAAGTCAAAGGGTATAGAAGGAAATTGGAGTTTTAAGACATTTGATTTTGAGTATAAGTAATTGTGTTCATTGTACTTTTATCATCTTTGACGTATTGGAATATTTAAGATAGTGTATGTTCATGTTTTGAATTTTTGTGGTAAAATTATTTTGTTTAGACTATGAAACTGGGTTTTGTGCTTTCACCTTCTTAAAAAAATTAAGAATCTGTACTATGATCATATTGAGCCTGGGTTTGGTAGTGGGCTTTGTATGCTTGGATGGAGAGGATGGTAGGGGGAAAAGGGAATCTTGTTAAACCAAGAGTATTCCTCTAGGCTTCATAATAATAATTCCAAACTTAATTTTAGCATCATCATCACCACCATCGCCCTGCTTGAAACTGATGAACGTCTGATCCGTCAGAACTGGCGATCATAGCGCTAAGGATAAAATGGAACTGATTGCATGGGACTGGCAGGCAAGTTTTCTATATCAGTACTCAACTGAAACCGTCTGCCATTAATTTACACTCTTTCCTTTTAGATTTTCAGAGTGCATTGCAGAGATTGTGCTGGAAGGAAATCTCAGTCAAAGGTCTTGTTTTCATTATTCTCTAATACATTATCACCTAAGCCCATTATAATCAATGCCACAGCCGATTCCTTCCTACTGTCAGATCTTTGACTCTTTGTTAAAGGACTTTGTTGAAGTGCTCCTTGAGGGACCAAGAAAATTGTGGGAAACTATGGTCTATTATGTGCAAGAGCACGTACTTCAATAGCTGACATATTCACAATGCTGATAGCAGTCAGTGAACTCTCCAGGAGTTACAAATCCAAAGTCAATAACAAGATTAAAATTACAGCTAGTATCTATCCATTGAACATAAACACCTCTGCCATCCCCAGGCCCCCTAACCAAGCTCAATCCCTTAAGAAACTCCTTCAAATCTACCCCTTTTATCAAGCACTCGATCACCTGTCTTGATATATCCTCATGAGGATTGGTGCCAACATTTATTTGGTTATCTTTCTGTGAAGTGCCTTGGAGTGCTTTATGAATGCAAGTAGTTGTTGCTAATCCTAGATTCTACACTTTGCATTTATAGCTATTATCTTTATTTAATAGATATAACCTTGGCATACTGTTGTTCTCCAGACAGTTGGATGTGTGATGACATCCACTGTGGCATTCAGTGAAATAGACCCTGATTGTTGAGAACTAATCAACATTAAAACTGATGTCTAACGAGTGATTTGGATGATTAACTCAGTGGCGAACTGCATTGGCCATAAAGGAATTGAATCATACAGATCCTCAATTTGTGATCCAAATTGCCTAGCAATTCTTAACCTAAAAGTTCAGTAGGGTTTTGCAACTTTTGATCACAGCAACCATTGAAGATTGGACATATCTAGGCTGCAAACGTTCAATATGCATTAAATTGGACATTGAATGTGATAATAACGCCCCCCCCCCCTTGAATTATTATTGAATAAAAGAATCCTTTTATTTACAGCTCCAACAGCAGCTGGCAGTCTACCTTCACAACTGTCAGAGGATCTGACACTTCTGTCTATATACAAAGTAAAGTCTTCCTGATTGGCCCCTTAATAAGGGAGTTTGTATTCTAATAGGCCAACCTCAAAGCCTTGATTAAAGATTTTATACTACCCAAAACAAAAGACAAAGCAGGAATGAAACTTAAAACATCTAACTAAAATGTGATTAACACTCAATAATGCATTCCAGCTCCTGTGATGCCCAGCACGCCACAGAAGGCATTAATGCAACATGTTCCCTCTCCAGGGACACCCGGTTGTGAATGTAGCCATGGTAGAGGGACAGACAGTTAGTTTGGACAACCATCTCAGATGTCTGCTGCCTGGGCTTGTTTATGGCAAGTTTTGCCAGGGCCAGGAGCATGTTCGTGAGGAGGTCCTCCGCTTTCCCCCCCTCTGTCCGCATTGGGTATCCGAGGATCGGGAGTGTGGGAATGAAGTACAAACAAAACATCAGTAAAAGGTTTTTAAGAAAACATTTAACATAGACATGATCCATGGACTCCACAAGATCGCAAAATGTAGTGGATGCTGGAGCCTGAAACAGAATGCTGGAGCCAGAAAATGCTGGAAAAATCTCAGCGGTGAATTCGTAATTGATTTCACTGACTGACTTATGCAGATGGAGTAGCTGCATTCTGAAGCTGATCAAGTTTATAATACTAACGTTGAAAATTGGCACTGCTGGAACTTAATGACCTTCTTAAAATAGCACAAATACAAATGATATGCAAATACTGCACTAATGTAATCAAACCCTAGAGAATCAGTTATCGTTGGTCATCTAATTGACCACCTGTTCTGCATTGCAACCTTCTGCTGGTTCTGACTTCAAGAAGGACGGGGAACAGACAGGGTGGACTGATCTTTACAAACAGCTTCATGAAGCATCATTTTGGAATAGATAATATAATTTGCATAATCCATCTCTTCAATTAGAGAACCATGCTGCATCCCCACGAACCGCTCTCTGCATCGACATAGCCAATCTTGCCAGGTTCTTTAATGTCAACTATTTTCCCTTCGGGCCTATGTGAGTCTTGTATAGCCAATGAGGAAGGTGAGGTCCATAGGGGAGGTGGTGGCCTAGCGGTGTGATCATTAGATTAGTAATCCAGAGACTCAGGGTAATGATTTGGGGACCCAGGTTTGAATCCCACCATGGCAGATGGTGCAATTTGAATTCAACAAAAAACAAATTAAAAGTCTAATCTTGAAACCATTATGATTGCTTTTTTTATTCATAGGATATGGACATTACTGGCTGGCCAGTATTTAGTGCCCATCCTCAGTTGCCTAAGGGCGACTGACAGTCAACCACATTGCTGTGGCTCAGGAGTCACACGTAAGCAGGACTGGGTAAGGACGACAGATTTCTTTCCCTAAAAGAATATGAGTAATAGGGGTTTTTCTGACAATCAACAATGGTTTCATAGTCATCAGTAGATTCTTATTTCGAAATATTTTTTATTGAATTCAAATTCCATCAACTGTACGGTGGGATTCGAACCCAGAACCCCAGAATATTAGCTGAGTTACCAGATTAATAGTCTAACGATAATGCCATCGCCGCCTCCCCTGTAGATAGCCATCCAGTTCACTAATGTTCTTTAGGAAAGGAAATCTGCCATCCTTACCCAGTCAGGCTTACATGTGACTCCAGATCCACAGCAATGGCACAACAAGCTGCTCCAAGACTTCATGGGCAACAAATACTGCCCCAGCCAGCGATGCCCACATGAGCAAATAATTTTTAAAAATTTCCTGACTATCTTTTCATCACACATCCACTTTATCGTGCTTAATGCCCTCAAAACAATGGGATCCCACGGTTGAGGGTGGGACATCAACCATTTAATTACGCCATTGGTTAATCAATGGACGGAAGCATCATAAAAGTCACCCAATTGAAGCCCAAAGTGGAACTACTAATGTGGTTGCCCTCACACAACAACTGCTATGAGACACCCCTCCCTGTGGAAATGTTAAATGCTCTCTGATGTATCGAGTATTTTGGTTCAGAAAGTCTGCTTCTCAGGGCAATTATAGATCGGCATTAAATGCTGACCTCACCAGCGGCGGGCACACCCCAAGATTAGATATAAGAGTATCGAGCACTATTCAAAATCAGAGTTACTATCTGTGGCAACTAGAGAAAATATATTCACTATAACAGGTATTTATTGCACTGATAATACTGCAGGCAAACAGTGATCTTTTGAAAAGAAATAAATCATTTATTGAGAAAGGAATAGAAAGATATACTGATGAGATTAAATGAAGTGGCGGGGGAGGAGGAACATAAATACTATATTTGTCCTGTTGTGCCGAACGTTCTGTTGCTGTAGTGTAGATGGCCTGAGCTGAATTTTTTTGTTCTGATGAGGATGGACACAGAAGTGAATAGGCAAAGATTTTTGCAGTGCCAGTTGGCATGCCCATCTCCTTCTTGTGCCATTCTCCTGATATCAGGGCAGCACAGTGAACCTTTTACAAGCTGGAGGTGGCAGCCCAGTGCCAGACCAGGATCCCAATAATTCGTGCAGGCTTACAAATAGACACCCGCCTGGCTCCAGCTGCAGCCACAGCTCCATCATGTGGAGGGACAGCTCCTCCATGATGGTGAGAGGGCGCCTCCCTCCTGGGGGCATCTTCTCTCTCATTTACCTTCAAAGGCCAACTTCTGCATGTCCTGAGCTGAAAGGTCTCCCATAGGTTAATTGGCCAATTCATGAAAGATCGCAGATGAGCAACTGTACCCCACACAATCGGGGTCTTTAATCCCCACTGGAGCCTGATGCAGGGCTCTGAAGGCAGTGGTGAAAATGGAACTCGGCACTCCTGAGTCCATCATCAATTGCTGCTTCCTCTAGTTGCAGCTATTCTACGTGCTAACCCCGTCACCCTGGGGAAGTTGAGGGACTCATTTGTCCACTACAACAATGTAGTCACTGGGTTTCTTTCAGTGTGTGATGATGGTACAACATATTAGCCTGCAGCCCGTTTCACTATTTTTGACATGAGTTCCTGCTGATGCAATGAAAAGTTGTCTGATAGCTGTGTGGGCCCTGATGCTTGTTGTTTCCATGTGGTCCGACAAATAAGACCTTTCGGTATCTACCTGCAACCAACACTTAAAACAAATAGTAAATTATTTATTTTGTTACCTTTTGTTCAATTTCACTGTGCAAAATTTACATGCCATGTTTCTCTGCAAGACACCAAGCTGCACTTCTGAAGTATTTATTCGGCTGTGAAGTGATTTGGTAAGACCTGGCTGCTATATTAATGCACAAATGTTCTTTGTAAGAGCTCAAATTCCTAATGATTTTAAAATGAAGTTGGGGAGTTCCGTGTGTGCAATCTTACTCAGAGAAACCATTCAGGTGAATTCAGATGTGGGAGTGGGAATATAAATGTGCCCTATAACAAGGATGCTTCGCGGCAATGGAGTGGAGTCCGAAGATCTGTGCCTACTTTGGATGTTTATACTTGATGGTTATGCTGCCTGTCAAAAATGAAAAAAAATTCTACTCCTTGCCACTGCAATCCTTCATTATCAATAAAACAGAAGAAATAAAAGAGAATGAAATAGTATTCTGGAATCATGGAGTTCTAACCTTAAGTTATTTATTGAGTAAGCTGACAGGAGTATTGGAATATTCTGTTCTGAGGAACAATTTCGTTCCTTTGAATATTTGTTGACAAAATTTACATTCACCTAAACTTTCTTTTGCCTTGCCTTCTTTCCACCATTACACCAAGGAAAATGTGTTTTTTGATATGATTGTCTTCTATAGCCTATGGCCCTGATTTGATAAAAGCGGCAAAAGAACATTGCTCACCATTCATCACATTGTAACTGGCCACAGAATTTCCCTGAGGTTTTGAGTGTCAGCTTTGGGCTCTCGGAGATTTGTTTCAGTGCAGTGCTCTCCTCACTGGATCTGTGGCATGTGTGACCAATAAAAGCAATAACAAGTCAGTTGTACCAACCAGTTTGATGGATTTGCATTGAACCATGTAAGATTAGAAATAGGAGAGCATTACATGATGGGCCAAATATTGTGCCCTGCACTCGATGAGCAATTGCATGATGCCCTCTGGACATTGGCACTTTGTCCCTCGGGCATTGCCAGGGGACCATGTCCCAGGGGGCATCCCTGCGCACGATCATCCGGGGGAGCTGCAATTGTATCCCCTTCATTCCAGCCACGTGGAGACCTATAATAATCCCTGCTGGAGTGATCCACTCCTGGTAAGGGAATGTGGTGAAGTAGCTAACAGGCCCAGAGATTTCAGTGCCGGGCCTGCTAATAGAACTTAAATTATATTAAAATTACCTGCTGCGTATATTAGGCAGCTCCACGCCAATTTCTGGAAGTCCTGTGCTGAGACACACGCAGAGGCCCAGATACTGAGCGTGAAACATGTACATTGGCTGCTGCTCAAGTCTCCTGGCCCCATTGCACCAAAAAAGCAGTGCAACTGGACGGGAGAATCAGCCCCAATGTTACAAAATCAGAATTAAAATCTCAAGCAAACAAAGTTTAGGATTAATGATGAATTGCAGGATAATAATTCATGAAGCAGGATAGGATCAAAACCGTGACAAGAACATCAAACAACATTGAAAATCTATCCAGAATTTCACTGAAGCCTCTGCACATCCATCATGTCATCATCCCGAAAGCCCGGCAAAGAAAAGCCTCAGCCCCAGCGGGTGGTTAGTAACCGACATATTCCGCCACTTCCAATCCTTCTTGATGAACATCTAGGACAAGACAATGAAAGACCAATGGTCAGAGCCTTCGCCTAACTCCAAGCCTCAGATTTATTGGTTTTAATATGTTTCACTTAAATCAAGATTGTTTAAACTGAGTACATATCTTGATTTCACAATGGTGGCTGGTATTTTATGATCTCGCTTGCAAAACCCCGCCCAAAGCCAATGGGGAATCCCATTCTGTGAGCCACGCCCACCCCAATTCTGCGGTAATAAAATTCTGGCCAATATATTTGTTTTACACTGAGTTAATAAATTTTTGTTTCTTTCTGTTTTTCCCCTGGGGTTTGACAAATTTGGTTGGGAATTCATCCTGAGCATTCATTGAGAAACCAGGCTAGTGGACGTCCCAGACATCAACAGACATAATTAAAGTTATTAGACAGTATTTGAAATTGGAAAGAGAAAAGTTTGACTCAGGTAGAATGCATTTTGAGTTG
Source organism: Sphyrna mokarran (assembly GCA_024679065.1). NCBI lineage: Eukaryota > Metazoa > Chordata > Chondrichthyes > Carcharhiniformes > Carcharhinidae > Sphyrna > Sphyrna mokarran. The sequence continues at coordinate 18,996,019 of JAGIQG010000024.1, read as the reverse complement.
GCTGGATCTTAACTGCAGATGAAGAAATTTGAGATAGATAGAGTAAAATGAAAGCTTAACTTAAAGCAGAAAAAGAAAGGTTAAAAGAAAGGGAAATTGCAAGCTTGAACTTGAACTTTAGAGACAGAAGTTAGCAAGGGAGGAAAGAGATAAGGAAAGAGACAGGAGACAGAATCTCACCACTGTTCACACAGGCAGAATTTCCCCTTCCCACTGCAGTGAATGGAGATTTTGCTGGCTGCCAAGTTCCCCGACCTTATTACAGTGGGAATGTGGGGAGCTGGTGAGATTGCGTCCAGGGGGGTTAAAGAGAAGAGGAAATGTGAGCAGTAACCAGTTCCTGACCAGATTGTAATAACTTTGCCCTTCTCGTTTGCGACTGCAACAAAAATTTGGTGGTCTGGTCTGAGATTATAACATCATCTCCAATGACTCTAAATACCTTATGTAGAATAACAATCAGTACTCATAGTGCGATCTAATCACGTTTAACATAATGCTTTGCATCCCTCCAGAAATAAACTATAGTACTTGGTCTTTAAATGGTTTTATTGACCCACATTGCAACTTATTTCCATATTTTTTTCAAAATATACACAAATACGTTTGCCAATTATGTGCCCAGTCTGTAAAAGTTTATTATTGCTGGTAATTTGTTATCAGCATTGGACACGGAAACTTTGTGTCCTGCAAATCAATGGGCAGTGCCATGATGCCTGGACATTGGCACTTTGCCCCTTGGCCAATGCTTTGCCAGTATTGATTATCCTCTGGAGTTTGCTGTCGTCCACAAATTTAGAAGTTGTATTTCTGATTCCAAAGTCTAAATCATTAATACAAATCATAGAATCTACAGTGCAGAAGGAAGCCATTTTGCCCATCAAGCCTGCACCAACAGCAATACCACCCAAGTCCCATAACCCCACATATTTACAGTCCTAATCCCCCTGACTCTAAAGGGCAATTTATCATAGCCAATCCACCTAACCTGTACATCTTTGGACTGTTGGAGGAAACTGGAGCACCCAAAGGAAATCCACACAGACATGGGGAGAACGTGCAGACCCCACACAGACAGTGATCCAATGCTGAAATTAAACCTGAGTCCCTGGCACTGTAAGGCAGCAGTGCTAACCACTGTGAATAACATAGGTCCCCATTTGCTGCCATGGTGAATAGCTATGCTTAATCCCTACTCTGTACTTTCTTATAAGAAAGAACAATTTTATTTCTTCCTAAATAGTCTGAAAAAAAAGCACTGTTCTCCTTTACAACTGGGTCTGTCACTTGGATATACCAGAAGTGGCTCCTGAACACAAATGGAGACATTTACGAGGCCTGTCAATCTTGCATGGATCAATAAAGGATGTTGATCTGTAACTCCCTATTGTGAGTCCAGTTCTTTCACCATGTGATACCTTATGGATATCTCAAGCACAGTAAATGTCAATATTCAGGGCTGACCAGTATACACGTTCTGAACCCTCTCCAGCTGTACTTTCATCAGTGAAGCACATGCGTTGCTATAGTAACAAATATTTAGCCACCATTTCAAAGCAGTTTGATTAACTCCATTTATCTCTGAATGTCCCTGTTCAGACAGGCTGAAGTTGTTTGCAGCAGTATGAAAGTAAGCAAGTGGAAGCTGTGTGAATTTGAAATATGAGTTCAAGAATTAAAATGGTAGTCAGCTAAAGATAGGGTCGTCAACCCTCCAGAATTGGCCTTACATCTCCAGGGATTAACGATCAATCTCCAGGACACTGCTGAGTGCAATCCTGGAGAAAAATGACAGGGACATAACATTTTTCTTTGACATTTCCTTTGAAGATTTCTATTTCCAAGATATAAAAACGTTGAAAATGAAGAGGAAATGGACCTTGGCTAACATTCAAGCATCATCCAATAGGGTAATGAGTATTTTGTCTTTCCAATTGGTGTTGGAAGTCAATGCGTCACAAGGAAGGATGTGTTAGCTGGCAAATGGCTGGAACATCAAGCAAAGTCTCACGATGAAACCTCCAGGAATACATTTAATCAGAGTTGGCAATGCTAGCTGAAGATCACCATTTTTAATTCCAATTATGTTTCATTTTGTAGCCTCTGACTTGTGTGAAATGGAGAATCTGAAATGAAAATTCCTAGGGCTAGTGAGGAAAGAATGCCTTTGTCATCAATGTTGTCATCAAGGATGAGCTAAGTACATGAAGTAGAAAGGAGTAGAAGGACACATTGGTAGAGTCAGGTGAGGTAGGGTCGGAGGAGGCTTGTGTGGACCACAAACAATGCTCTAGATCAGTTGAGTTGAATGGCTTATTTTTGTGATTTGCATATATTAATAGCTAAGATATCTAACTATTTTCAGATAATATCTGAATTATAGCACTGTACTTGATTAAGGTACCATAGCGGGAATCTCAAAGTCTGTTATAAAGCCTGATTAAACCCCAATAATTGTTCTATATTGACATTAGTATGAGGATAGGGTGATTCAGTCCAGGTATGATTATATTGACAACTAGAAAGCTTTTGTTGTAACAAACTTTATTTAACAGTACAATTTAATTATATGAATGAATTAGCTTAACGTTTATCAGTTGAAACATTTGAACATGACAGGATACAATTTTTAATGGCTAATCTATCGCTATTAGTTCCAATGTAATCAAAATTCTTCTTATAGACTTAAGCTCTTCTTCAAAATCAATTCATGAACAACACAGGCGTATATATTATTTGTTACTTGTTAACAGTCCTAGCCTTTGAATACCTCTGAAGGGAGACAGAGAAAAACAGAGAGATACCTGTCTCCTGGCAGCCTGAAAAAGCAGCTTCCAAAGAGAGAGAGAGAAAAAGGCAGAGACTTCCCTTTCTCCTTCCCAAACAAGTAAAAATGGACTGTGTTTAAAATAAGAGAGAACTGTCTGTTTTTCCCTGCAAGCTTAGCTCTGACTATTCATATGTTTCTGCTTAACATAAACAAAACTCTACTCTGAAACCCCAGGGGAAAGACAAAAAGAAACAAAAATTTATTAACCCAATTTAAAACAAACACATTGGCCAGAATTTTATTACCACAGAATTGGGGTGGGCGTGGCTCGCAGAGTGGAATTCTCCATTGGCTTCAGGTGGGATTTTACAAGCGAGATCATAAAATACCAGCTACCACTGTTTAAACTGAGTACTTATCTTAATCCCCTAGCTACTAATTTAAAGACTTTCCTTTGACTTCCTAGACAAATTGTACCTTATAAAACAAAGCTAATTTTCAAACATACCACTTACAAGAACCATGATATAAATATATTTCTTAAAAGCACAGTATCCTCACAACTCACTCACTGTGTGTGTGTGTGTGTGTGTGTGTGTGTGTGTGTGTGTGTGGATACATATGGGAAAACGTAGAAAAAGCCAAAGGCAGCTTTTAATATTTAATTGAGCTCTCTTTGGAATGGAACAGTATCTGGAGCATTCAACTCAGGTGCAAATGAATGGGTTCCACTCTAATCTTGTGCAATAAACCACACCTCAAAAAAAAGCATCCAATTCCATACAAGTCATTCTCGTGGCTTCTTTCCAGAGTATTGGGGTAAGAGATAACTATATCTCTTATATAGAGATATAAGATATATTTGAGGAACAGAAGGATCTTGGTGTATGTGTCAATAGATCCCTGAAAGTAGGCAGTCAAGTGGATAAAGTTGTTAAGAAGGCATATGGAGTCTTAGCTTTTATTGGTAGGGGGATTGAATTTAGGAGCCGCAGCATCATGTTGCAACTGTACAAAACTCTAGTGCGGCCGCACTTGGAGTATTGTGTGCAGTTCTGGTCCCCACATTATAAGAAAGATGTGGAGGCATTGGAGAGGGTACAGAGGAGGTTTACCAGGATGTTGCCTGGTATGGAGGGCAGGTCCTATGAAGAGAGGTTGAAGGATTTGAGGTTGTTTTCGTTAGAAAGGAGGCGGCTAAGAGGGGATCTTATTGAAGCATATAAGATGATTAGAGGTTTAGATAGGGTGGACAGTGATAGCCTTTTTCCTAGGATGGAGAAAGCTAGCACGAGGGGACACAGCTTTAAATTAAGGGGTATGAGTTATAGGACGGATATCAGAGGTAGGTTCTTTACTCAAGGAGTGATTAGGGAGTGGATATCAGAGGTAGGTTCTTTACTCAAGGAGTGATTAGGGAGTGGAATGCCCTGCCTGCAGCTGTTGTAGATGCGCCAAGTTTGGTGGCGTTTAAGAGGTTAATTGATAAGTATATGGAAGAGAAGGGAATGGTTTAGTTTGGAGGGGCATTGCTTTTTATTTTGGTCGGCACAACATCGAAGGCCGAAGGGCCTGTTCTGTGCTGTAATGTTCTATGTTCTATATGAAATTTTCTTCCTATCATAGAGCTTTTCACAAAGCGAACGCATGTTAAGAATTTAAGACCATGCTCCTGTTCTCCTATGTGTTAGAGATATCTGTTCTATACCAGGGGATTATAGATGTCTTTCTATAGTTTGCCTTATTGAATGTGTTTGAGGCTGAGATAGATGAATTTATGAACTATAAGGTAGTTGAGGTTTATGGAAAGAGACAGGGAAGTGGACTTGAGGCCAAGTTGAGAATAGTGCAGGCTTAACATACCATATTGACGACTCATGCTTCTGTTTTTTCTATCAGTCTATCAAAAATTTGATCATGCTCAAGGCAAGTGACCAAAAGCTCAGTCAAAGAGGTAGGTTTTAAAGAGCCTTTTAACAGTGGTGAGGGAAATTTGAGAGGCTAAGGGGCTTAAGGATGTCAGAGGCAAGTTTTTTAAGCAGAGGTGGTGAATAGCTAGAACGCCATACCAGAGGAGATGATAGAAACAGATTCTATAACAACGTTCAAGAGGCATCTAGATAGATACATGAATAGGCAGGGAATAAAGGCATATGGACCACGTAGAGGTAAGAAAATATTAGAAAGGCATTTGTGACGGCACAGACTTGGTGAGCCGAAGGGTTTGTTCGTGCACTGTACTGCTCTTCCTCCTGTTGTATGTAAAATAATACCTTGAAGTGAGTCAACTACCTTGTTAGTGAGTCAAAATAGAGTGGTTTTTATTCCAAAGCTTTGGGGAGAAACTGGTTCCAATTAAGACTTGCCAGACTTCTCATAGAACACGAACGCAAGTGGGTATTTATACATTATGAGCTCCAGTAGGAATCACGATTCAAAGTTCCAATTCCTGCCAGACCTCCAGTTCTTAGTTCCTGAGTTGTGATGCAGCCCCAGAGTTAATCAGGAATTACAGTCCTGCAGTCAGGAAACAGGAATCCCTTCTGCAGCACTACCGGCATCCTTGTCTTTGAAGTTACTTGTGTGATCGCAGCTGTCCCAGCAAGACTCTTCCTGTTAAAAGCTGGTACCATGATGTGCCATCAGCAGCTGTTAAAAGCCGATATCGTAAACTATCATCTGTGTAACGATGTCCCATTAATACAAACAGACAAGATTTGCAAAGTCTACAAAATAACAGTCACATTTAACTATCAGCTGTTATAAAAACGAGAATTAAAGTATGTTAAATATGAACAAATAATTTATATTACTGCCAGGAACAGTATAAGCTTGAGAAGATCAGTCCTGATGAAGGGTTATGTTTGTGACATATTCTAGGTACAAAATCCATTAACCATTTCCCTTCAGGTACAAAATGCATTCAGTTTTTACCTACTTCACTTCTAATTCCAGAGCTTAGATTCTAGGAAATGGAAGGCATAGCCAGTAATGCTGAAAAAGATTCCACGCCATTCTGTTCAATATGCAGAAAATTAAATTCCATGCAGGTGCAGAATCAAATATGCAGTGACACCAGGCAAGGCTGCTAGCTCAGAGCTCCAGGTTTGAAAATCAAGTGCACAATATTAGCTTGTACTGAATTATGCACTATTTTGAACTATGAGCAGCACACATAAAAGACTGAACTGAGTTTGCCCAATCTTATTCAGTGTTAAACCCTGAGAGTCAACAATGATGGAAAGGCTATTTTTCTGTGAATTAATGAGGTATTAGGAAGTTATAAAGTATAATGAAGTTAGTGATAATGTTGATAAAAGCACTGTGCTGTATTCTAAAGATAAATGTGGTATCCAGTCAAATCTTTGAACTTTTACTACAAGTTAAATGTTCCACAGACTCATAGACAACATAGCAAGATCACAAAGGATGCTTTGCCACAGAAGATACCAGATACCTGTCTTACACTTTCCAATTTCATATTATAATCGAGTTGAAAGGCCATCCATCACATTGTCAATGGTGCTATCATGCAGCACATACTCAGCAATAACCTGCTCACTGACATTAGTTTGTGTTCATTCGTGGCATTCAGCTTCTAATCGCGTTACAAACTTGCTCTAAACATGGAGAAAAGAATTGAACATAAGAGATGAGTGACTGCTCTTAACATCTTGTAGCATTTGAAGCGTTGTGGCATCAAGGAGTCCTAGTAAAACTGGAGTCAATGGGAATCAGGAGAAAAATCTCTACTTGTTGGAGTCATGCAAAGGAAGGTGTATGTGCTTGCTGAAGGTCAATCATCTCAGTCCCAGAACATCATTGCAGGAATTCCTCAGGATATTGTTCTATGCTCAACCATGTTCAACAGACCTTCCTTCATAAGGAAATGGAGATATTTGCTGATGATTGCCCAAGGTTCAACACTATTCACAACTCCTCAGATACCGAAGCAGGCCGTGTCTAAATGCAACAAGACCTGGACAATATCCAGGCTTGGGCTGATAAGTGACAAATAACAATTAGGCCATATAGGTACCAGGCAATGACATCTCCAGTAAGAGAGAATCTATCGATCGATTATCCTTTGACATTCATTGGCCACCATTTAACCCTCCACGATCAACATCTTGGGGTTATCATTGACCAGAAACTGAACTGGACCAGCCATATTAATACTGTGGTTGCAAGGACAGAGTGGAGACTGGGAATTCTGCAGAAAGTAACTCACCTCCTCACTTCCCAAAGTCTGTCCCCTTTTGGCAAAGCCCAAATCAGGAATGTGATGCACTTGAGAGGATAAATACAACTCCAATAACACTATAGAAACTCAACACCATCCAGGACAGAGCAGCCACTTGATTGCCAGTCCATCCACTACATTAAACATTCATTGATGCACAGTAGCAACAGTGTGTACCATCTACAAATGCACTGCAGGAACTCATACGTCTTCCTGACTGCACCTACTAAACCCAGAAGCTCCAACACTTAGGAGGATAAGGGCAGGAGATAAGTGGGAACACTACCATCTGCAAGTTCTCTTCCAAATCAGTTGCTATTATGACTTGGAAATATAATCGCCATTCCTTCACTGTTGCTGGGTCAAAATCCCTCCCTAACTCCCTTCCTAATAGCACTGTGGTGCACTAGTTCAAGAGGCAGCAAACCACCATCTTCTTTAGGGCAATTAGGGTAAGCAATAAATATTGGTCTAGCCAGTGACACTCACATGCATTTGGACACGGTACTGCTCAGGGTACCTGGGTTCAAATCCAAAACCATGGCAGATGGCGAAATTGAATTCAATAAAAATCTGGAATTAAAAAACTAATGGTGACCATAAAACCATTGTCGATTGTTGTAAAAACCCAGGTCTTTCTTAGGAAGGAGATCTGCTATCCTTACCTGGTTTGGCTTACATGTGACTCCAGACCCACAGCAATTTTATTGGTGACTCAAATGCCCTTAGGGTTGGGCAATAAATGTTGACCCAGCCAATGATGCCCACATTCACATGAATGAATATGAAAAGTTATGATGCCAGAAAACAAATCAAAATAGTGAAGGCATCACCAGCACTTCTGTTTTTAACTGCACAACATTTTGGTCCCAATGATTTTGGGAGATAGCTTTATCTAAATGAGCTACTTTACAACCTCAGTTGTTGTCTTTGCCCTCTACTGGAGGCTCTGTGCTCGCTTCTTATATCAGACACTAATCTGGTTTGTCATAAAAACCTGGGTCAGCTTCCCAAATGGAGCTAGCTGTCAGTACTTGCTACCCTGCTCAGTGATCATTCTACTGATCAGTCTTGCTACATAACACTTAACTTTCAATTCTCCCTCGTTGAGTATGTGGGCAGTTTAATCACCTCAGAAATAAGAGAAACATCTGACCCCAGTTTGAGGTAGACGAAGTTAGGTGCTTTTGTGACCATGAGGATAGGAGAAGGCTCTACAACCCTTCAAACCTAATCTGCCTTTCAACTGGATTTTGATCTGCATTAACAATACCCAACTTCTCTTGTTGTTTAAGGTTATATAGCCATCTTGTTGATTTCGGCTGGGGTTCTCTGACCTTATGCGTGGCAGGGATTTTCCGGTCTCTCTGCAGTGAATGGAGATTTGGCTGAACGCCAGATTTCCCATTCTTGCTGGCAGTGATGGAGAGGCTCCTGACATCAGAGATTCCAGCCACTATCTCAATCCCACAGCGATGATTATGAGAACAATTAAAATACCGTTTTTTTTTCCCTTTGCTCACTCCCTGTGGCGACCTGAGCCTGGGGCTAGAGACAAAAAGGTGGGGGGCTGATGTTAATCGGGGCAAGGGGGAGATAAGCTCTAGGTGGGGGAAGGATTACAAGAGAGGGGTAAGAACCCAGGAGAAAAGGGAGGGCAATGAGCTCAGGGAGAAGGGTTGTAGGCAAAGTTGAAGAGCAGATAAAGATGAGTCTGGAGGGATAGAAATAGCTTGAGCCTTTGTGGGGGGAGGGGAAGGGAGGAGGATTTCGGGTATGAAGAGGAGAAGCATTCAGCTCAGAGTGTTGGGTGAAGGGGAGACAGATTTGCCCAGGTGTGAGAAGTGAAAAAGAGAGAGAGCAGTCAGTTGTAGGGAAGTAGCAGATGGTTTATGTTTGATTGTGCTCAAAAAGAGAAAGATATAGGCTGGAGTAAGGGAGGGGTAGTGAAGATGAGAGAAAGATGAGCTTTTAAGAGTTGGATTGGAGAGGAGTCAGGGAGGGGAAATCATTGGGTTGAGACTGGGTGAGAGGAGAGGGGGTAGTCTTGGGAGAGAGGTTGAATGAGCTATGGAGTGGCTAGAGAGCTGGTTTAGATGTGTTTTGGGTACAGAAAGGTTTGTATGACAATGTAGATTGATACAGTCTATATTTTCTAAAAAAGTTCTTTACCCAACAATGTTATGGATCTATATTTGTGTTCTAAAACCAGTGTGAACAATGAGATTGTGGACTTTTAGAACTGTCACAATAGGGATTGGAATCTTAGCTCTGGTTCACACCTGCATCCTGCACTAATTCCTATTGTGGTAACAAAATCACTCAATTTACTCCATAGCTCCTTCAAAAAAAGACCTGCTTTACTTTCATCAGTTAAATAAAAATTCAATTTTCAGATTGAGTCATAAAAAATAAATTAGAAGTCCTGCTGGCCTGTTATGAGGATCATCTTGACGCCATTACATTCATAGATTTTGTTCTTAGTTTTCCATAATTTAATCATTGAATCAATGGTGGTAATACTGCTAGTAAATTATATTTCAGGTTCTGCACCAGCAGTTCATTCTAATTTATATATCAGTTTGTTTGTGGCATCCTGCTTTCACATTGTTTGTTCATCTGTATTTTGTGAGGCAGCATTGAGCAAAATAAGGGTATTGTTTGGGCTCCAGAACAAGCGTTTCAATTTCCTATTCATTTCCAAAATGTGGGAAAGGCCAATACGTATTGCCATCCTTCTGTCTGATTCCATGCCGGGTTCCTGCTGAGGGCATTTAAGAGATAAACATTTTGGCCTATGACTGGAGTCCCATATAAGCCTGAGTCAATAACAGATTGCTTCCCTAAAAGGAAATTAGTGAATGTTTACAATTGATATCAGATTTCTGAATTCCAGCTTGTTCCAAGTCCGAAAGCATCAGAGCAAGTTTGAACTCATCTCTGAATTATTAGTGTATGAATTTGAATTATTGTGTAACTGTTAAATTATCATACCCTAGCCTAATTTACAAACAGTACTGCCTCTTCTTAACTCCCCTATTTATTCCTTACTCATGCATTGTTATCCGTATTCCCAGTTTCCATTGACAGAGTGGCACTGCTGCTTCACGGCACCCAGGACCCTGGCTTGGGTGACTGTGCAGAGTCTTACGCTTTCTCCATGTCTGTGTGGATGTCCTCTGATGCTTTGAATTGCTCCCATAGGCTGAAACACATGTTGGTTGGTGCATTGGCTGTGTTAAATTCTCCCTCAGTCTACACAAGCAGGTGCTGGAATGTTGCAACTAGGGGATTTTCACAGTAACTTCATTGCAGTGTTAATGTAAGCCTACATGTAACACTAATAAAGAAACAAAAACTTTTAAAATCCATCATTGGTGGATATGCCTTTAGTTGCCTAGATCCTATGCTCTGAGGTACTCTCCCTAAGCTTCTCTACCCTCATCTCTTTCCCTTTCTGTATGCTAACCCTGGCTCAGTTAGTAGGCCCTCTGCCTTTGAGGCATGGGGGCAATGCCAGGGGGCAGTGACCGGCCATGCCCTTTTCCCACTGGAGGTTATACTTCCCTTTGCACTTCTGGAAGGATCCCCTCAATTGCTACTTGTTTGGCCAGAACTGTTGTAAACCTTGCCGATGAGACATTATATCAGCGAGGTATGAATATTTAGTGAGGAGTGAATCATGTGATGGGGGCCCATTGATAATATTTAAATCTATTTAAATGAGGTTCCCACTCTTTGTGGGAAGGTGAGGGGTCAGGAAAATTGGGAAACACGATCTCTTGCTGAGAGAATTGTATTTCCTGAGTCTCTCCCAATTTCCTGCCAATTTCACCGTTCTCTCTGATGGCAGTTATGATCTGAAAATCTCCCTCCTTGAGACAAATACAAGGAACATTCATGAAGTATTGGTTCATCCTCAAACTGAAGCAATGTGTTCATTTCAGGACTCTTTTCCAAATGTTGCAGGAAAGACATTCAAGAATGGTTCCAGAGATGACAGACTTTAATTACAAGACTGGATTGGAGCAACTGGGATTGTTTCTCTCAGTGCTGACCTTACGTTGGAGATTTTAGAAAAGGTGATCTGAAGTTTGGCAAGGAGTGCCTTAAGAAAGGAAATAAGGGTTTGAATTTATATAGCACTTTTCACCAGCACCATGCACTTCCAAACATTTCACAACCTGTAGAATACTTTTGAAGGGCAGCTGATGTTGCAATGCAGAAAACACAATAATCAATTTGTTTAAACAAGCCCCCATAAGTAGCAGTGTAATAATAACCAATAAAAACTGTTTTTTATTGAGATTAATTAAGAGGTAAATATTGGCCAGATCAGCAGGGAGAATTCCTCAGTTTTAATGCCAAATGGGATCTTTTGTGTCCACTTGGGAAGGTGGGCAATCCCTCAGTTTAACAGCTCATGTAAAAGACACAATCAGGAGAACTAGCCTTGATCTTTATGCTTCACTCCTGGAGTGAGACTGAATCCACAGAGAACCTCCCTACCACAGAGAACCTCCCTACCACACACCTGGAGGTGGGGGGGGGTAGTGTTTAGTGTGGAGATGGGGTGGGAGTTTGCTTTTTTGTTCTTCTCAGTGCCCCCTTTAAAGATGGCACCACAGTCCCTGAGATGTCAGTCTTGCCATATCTATCAGGCCCTGCCAGAGTGTCCTGGCGTAAACCCTTTTCACTCATTTTATTTAGTCAGAGAGGCCAAAGATCCAGAGTAAAAACTGTTCTGTGTAGCTGGAGAGCTTTGTGTTGTTTTTTAATCTGAACCTGACACTTTGAAAAACTTCGGTATTTTCCACCCAACATCTTTACTTAGAAATTCCAGCATGTAACCCCTTTCCTTCAATAAATTATGCACACGTATCCCCAGATCTCTCTATCTCTATACCCACTTCAGTATTGGGCCCTTTGTTTTTGTATGTGTTTTCTATGCTTTATATATGCAATTCCTCCCACCAAAATGCTTCACTTCATACTTCCCTGCACTCAAATTCATCGATTCATCAAAATTCATCGAAATTCGTGGAAAGATCTCACTAACTACCCTGTCAGGAGGCACCACACATCTCTTTAAACTGTGCTTAATCCTCTTTCCATTTACATTGTCTGTATCTTTAAGACTTGATTACCTATAAAGACTTGCATTCCAACCATTATTTTATAAATTGAGTTTGTGTCTTTATATGCCGTGTCTTTGAATTGAAATCCCACGCACCTGACGAAGAAGCAGCGCTCCAAAATCTAGTGGCCTTGCTACCAAATAAATCTGTTGGACTTTAACCTGGTGTTGTGAGACTTCTTCCTTCAAATTCATCGACCATGTCTGCTCATTCCACCAGCTTGTCTATGTCCTCTTGAAATGTATTACTATCTGTCTCACAGTTCACAGTAATACCAGTTTTGTGTTATCTTCAAATTTTTATGTTGTGTGCTGTACATCTAAGTTTAGATCGCATATATATCAAGATAAGCTCCTAACACCCACCCCTTAGAAGCCCCTCTTTAGTCCAATCTAAGAACCGTTGTTCATCACCACACTCTGTTTCACGATATTCAGTTAACCTCATGTTGATGCTACCACTGTCCCTTTTAGTCCATAGGCTTCAGTTTTGCTGGGCAAGCCTTTTTGGTGATACCTTATCAGAACCCTTTTGGGAGTCCATGTACACCGCATCAACTGCATTAGCCTCATCTCTCTCTCAAAAAACTTAGAGTCTATCTCCAGTTTGGGGCACAAGAGAAACTGCAACTATAATCCTTACCGATGACAATAGACTTGTTAGTGATGGCATTTAAACTCTTATTACTGCCTCGGAAGAGTCCAGCACCACATTCCCTCCTGATTTCAGCAACCTTTCACTACACCTCTAACAATGGAGAACACATTACTTCCATTATTGCTACGCTAGCAAAAGAAAAGCAATTGGAAGCCTCAGACTGATCAGGGACAATCAGCACACTAAACTGGGGACATGATTGAGGTGTATAAAATCATGAGGGATATGGACAAGGTGAGTAGGGAGCAGCTGTTCCCCTTGGTTGATCAATCATGAAGGGGTAGAGTTTGAAAGTAAGGGACAGGAGATTCGGAGGGAATTTGAGAAAAAGCTTTCTCACTCAAAGAGTGGTGGGAATCTGGAATGCGCTGCCTGGGAAGGTAGTGGAGGCCAGAAATCTAACATCCTTTAAAAAATATTTGAATAAGCACATGAAATATCATAGAATCCAAGGATATGGGACAAGTGCAGGAAAATGGGATTGCTCTATGTTTAGTGGTAGATATTGTTGGTGTAGAGTCAATGGGCCAAAGGACTTTTGCAGTGCTGTATGACTCAATTTTACTACCTCGTCTACCTAAGGCTTGTATGATCCTGTCCGAGGCCAATGGAGAATGTTGTTCTGTGAGTCTCGCCCACCCTGATTCTGGGGCAGGCAAGACGGTAAAATTCCTGCATATAACTCTAATTCAGAAGAATTTTGGGGTGCTCCTCCATGCGCCAAAAGATATGTTACGCGACAATTTTGCATGAGCACATAATCAAGACCTGGGAGATCCAAAGTGCTATTGGGCGGGGTGGGGGGCACCAGAACTGCATGATTTACTGAGTGACGCAAGATCTAGTCATGCTCCATACGTACGTGGCATGGTCCCACCAACAGCTGTCCAAGTATTACATGTATCACGACTGCAGCAGAAATGATCAAACATCATTATCAGGACTCTGGGCTGCTGATAAGGCAGTATGGAGCTCAATTTTGTAGGCTATGTATTTCCATCTATCAAGGAAATAAAATGGACTGATAAAATGTGATTCTGTTCTGCAGGAATACTGATATAAAGAGTAATTGCTGTTGTTACATTTCCATTTGTAATTACACTTGGAGAATGGTGAAATAATATGATTTCATTTTCTCAAGCCATTCATGTAAATTATATTAGCGGCAGGAAGGATCCGAATACATTTCCCATGTATGTCCCACTGAGCTATCCAGTTTTACCTCTGAGCTGTCTGGTCCTATTCATCACTCTTACTAGAGATATATCCAGTGGTGGGCTTGAGGAGTATCCAATTTAAAAACAAAGACTATATTTCAGAAGCATCCATGCAGTCTGATTAAACACAACCAAAGGAAAAAAGGCCTTTAAGGACACTGAATGAACAGCAGATAACTTAGGGTTGTCTGTTGAAGTTTGCCCTGACAAGTTCCATCCCACCATCAGACTCACCATGGACTATTCTCCAGAATCAGTTGCATTCTTGGACACACGCATCTCCATCAAGGATGGTCACCTCAGCACCTCACTGTACCGCAAACTGACAGACAACCTCACAATGCTCCACTTCTCCAGCTTCCACCCTAGACACGTTAAAGAAGCCATTCCCTATGGACAAGCCCTCCGTATACACAGAATCTGCTCAGATGAGGAGGATCGTGACAGACACCTCCAGACGCTGAAGGATGCCCTCGTGAGAACAGGATCTGGCGCTCGACTCATCGATCGACAGTTCCGACGTGCCACAACGATAAACCGCACTGACCTCCTCAGAAGACGAACATGGGACACAGTGGACAGAGTACCCTTTGTTGTCCAGTACTTCCCCGGAGCGGAGAAGCTACGACATCTTCTCCGGAATCTTCAACATATCATTGATGACGATGAACATCTCGCTAGGGCCATCCCCACCCCCCACTTCTTGCTTTCAGACAACCGCACAACCTCAAACAGATCATTGTTTGCAGCAAACTACCCAACCTTCAGGAGAACAGTGACCACAATACCACACATCCCTGCCACAGCAATCTCTGCAAGACATGCCGGATCATAGACATGGACGACATCATCAAACGTGAGGATACCATTCACCAGGTACACGGTACATACACTTGCAACTCGGCCAACGTTGGCTACCTAATACGTTGCAAGAAAGGATGTCCCGAAGCATGGTATATTGGGGAGACCATGCAGACACTACGACAGCGGATGAATGAGCATCGCTCAGCAATCACCAGGCAAAACAGTTCCTTTCCTGTGGGCGAACACTTCAGCAGTCATGGGCATTTGGCCTCCGACCTGCGGGTAAATGTTCTTCAAGGGGGCCTTCGTGATACACGACAGCGCAGAGTCGCTGAGCAGAGACTGATAGCCAAGCTCCGCACATATGAGGACGGTCTTAACAGGGATCTTGGCTTCATGACACACTATCTGTAACCCCCGTAACTTGCCTGGGTTAGCAAAAAACCTCACTTCCTGTGCTGTCTGGAGAAAATACACAATTCTCTAACCAATGCTCAGGATTCCCTTCACACACATTGTTAGCCACTTTAACACTTGAATAGCAGGTTATATGTAAGGATTCGCATTCTAATCAGCAATCTCTGACTGTCTGTGCTGATGTGTGCTATTGCAGACCAGAACACTGCATTTGCCTGAAGAAGACACAAGAGTCGAAAGCTCACTTTTTTACTATCAAATAAATCGGTTGGATTATAAATTGGTGTTGCTAAATTCTTACTAACTTCAAGAATGTCAGCAATATTACTGTAGAAGCAATGAAATTAGGCCTAGGGGAGCATTTGAACTCTCTTCTCCACCCAAGGGCACAATTTATTGGGGCATTCACAAATCTTTGAAGGTGAGAAGGCTGCTAAAGAGCCATAGGGTCCCGTATTTCATAATTATAAATGCAAACCTCAGAAGCAAAGAGCTTACGCTTAACTATTATAAATCACTGCTAGACCCTAATTGAAGCATTGACACCAGTATTTAGCAAGTGTCAGGGAAGGAGCTGGCGGTAAGATTCCTGCCTTCCCTATTACAATTCTTCATCGGGTTCTCTGCCTGCTATCCAGTCAGGTTCACGGTCAGCTTGCCTCTCAGTCAGGAAAGCCTGTGGCACAGAGTCACAGAGCAGGCCATAGGGGATCATCAATAGATGTCCCCTTGGGCTTCATGGGGTATAAGCTGCCTTAATAAGTGATCAGAGGCTCACCCAATGGGCAGCAGAAAGTGGGGGTATTTAAGCCTATTATTTCACCCTGACCAAAGTTCTAGGTCCAGAGGTGCTGATTACCTGACCGTAAGCCATGGAAGTAGCCACTCCTTTTTGTGCACAAGAAAGGGTGTCAGTGATGGAAACCAGCATGTGTCAGAATTACCACATTGGCAGCGAGGAAAAAATGATTTTTTTTTCCTCCAACTTATCCTCTGGACAACCTCTACACATTAATAATTAAAAAGCCATTATGGGTAGCACTGCCCAGGGAGTGGGCTCTAAGGCAGTGGGACCTGAGGGCGTGGTGTCTGAGGGAGCAGGCTTAGAGGGGCAAGGTCAGAGGGGCAGGACATAAGGGACGAGGCTTGAGGGGGAGACCATGACGGGGAGAGGCCATGATGGATGAGGGGGAGGCAGGGAGAACTCTGTCGGGGCTGAGGGAAGGCAGGGATTCTATGGGGATTTGGTCGACTGGGCTGTCAATTGGGGATATGTGGTGGGCGATGTCCGGATGGAGTGGGTGCAAGACCAGCTATTTGAGGGGAGGTGGTTTGGGAGGCAGGGGAGAAGGGGAGGTGACATAAGATCTCCCAGTGCACTGTGTACCTGTGTACACAGTACACAAGGGAATCAGGATGTCTGCGCAATGGTGCCTCTAGACCTCAGCAGCTGTCTTCACTGGTGAGATCAGGCCCTCCCCCACTCCATTCTGGCTAGAATCGCATCATGCCACATTTTTTTTTGACTAAGCGCCATAGGATTGCTTTTTTTTTTAACTGGCCCAAAAAATGAGTCTGAATCGCTCCTGTTTTCTTGCTCATTCAGCACTTATAATATTTTTCATAAAATTCCACCCTGTGAGTTCAAATCTCACTCCAGGAACTTGAGTACATCTAAACTGACTCTAGTGCGATACTGAGGGGGGGGGTGCTGCTTGTCAGAGGGACTGATTTTTTTGGACCAGATATTATACTAAGACCTTGTTTGGTCGCTCAGCTGGATGAAAATCGCTTGGTGCAATTTTGGATGAATCAGATCGAGAGGCCTGGATGCAGTATTTGTATTTCAGTCCAAATGGTGAGAAAACAAATGATCTGCTCGCCTACACTTTGTCAGAACTTGGCGCGTGTAATCGAACTGTGTTTGCTATATCACAACAGTGAGTACCGTTCAAAAAGTGCTTTATTGGTTGCAAAGCGCTCTAGGGCTTTTCAAGGTCATGAAAGCTAAGTAATTGCAAGACTTTCTTTTGCCTGATTGCAAGCAGTTTATTAAGGAAAACCTAATGAATTTAAAGCAATTGCAATGCAGAACAATGTGTGGTGGCCTGTTCAAAACCATTGTCACTCATTACTCATAGCATCATTTCAGCCTCAAGCCTGAGAGATTACTCGATCCAAATTCACAGATGTTTCTTCTGCAACATGACTAGTAGTGTCTGAAAGAAACAATTAATTTCAAGGAAAACATTCATTTTAATTACACTAATCCAGCTTGATGAAGACAGTCTTTCTGACTTCAGAGCCTAAAGCTCTGGAGGAAAACCTGCTTTACTCGATTTTTTGTAGTTCAGTATAATTAGTGTAATACTACTTCCTAGATATCAAAATCCATCTCTCAAATTTCTTAAGGCAAGCTTCACTCCAATGCCACTTTGAATAGGGACTGATGGGCATTCTAAATTATCATACTCTATTGTAACCTGAACATGAAGCATAACGGCAATCTGTTTGCTAAATGTACACTTCCACAGCATATCTCTCACAGCCGGATGTTTGGGGGTGACAGTTTTAAACCTTTGGCAGTGGATTGTGGTGATGGAATGATTGAACCAAACACCACTGGTAGAAATGGGTCATGTCATGTCAGTCCAAAGATATGATGTGGAAATGCCGACGTAGGACTCGAGTGGGCACAGTAAGAAGTCTCACCACATCAGGTTAAAGTCCAACAGGTTTATTTGGCAGCACAAGCTTTCAAAAAAATCAGGATCCTTCATCAGGTGAGTAAAGAGCTGTGTTCACAAACAGGGCACATACAGACACAAACTCAAATCACAAGATAATGGTTGGAATACGAGTCTTTACAGATAATCAGGTCTTAAAAGTACAGACAATGTGAGTGGAGAGAGGGCCAAGCACAGGTTAAAGAGTTGTGTATTGTCTCCAGCCAGGGCAGTTAGTGAGATTTTGCAAGCTGAGGCAAGTCATGGGGGTTATAGATAGTGTGACTTGAACCCAAGATCCCAGCTGAGGCCGTTCTGAAGATCCCTCAGCCAGGATCTTGGGTTCATGTCACACTATCTGTAACACCCACGACTTGTCTGGGCTTGCAAAATCTTACTAACCGTCCTGGCTGAAGACAATACACATCTTTTCAACCTGTGCTTAACCCCCTATAATTAAACAGGTATTTTGTGTCGGTCTCCTTACTTGAGAAAAGATATACTGGCATTGGAGGGGGTGCAAAGGAGATTCACTAGGTTGATTCCAGAGTTGAGAGGATTGGCGTATGAGGAGAGACAGAATAAACTGAGGCTATACTCATTGGAATTCAGAAAAATGAGGGTAAATCTTATAGAAACATACAAGATTATGAAGGGAATAGATAAGATTGAAACAGGGAAGTTGTTTCCACTGGCGGTTGAAACTAGAATTAGGGGCCTTAGCCTCAAAATAAGGGGAAGCAGATTTAGAACTGAGTTGAGGAGGAACTTCTTCACACAAAGGGTTGTGAATCTGTAGAATTCCCTGCAGTGAAGCAGCTGATGCTATCTCATTGAATGTTTTTAAGACAAGGGTAGATACATTTTTGAACAGTAAAGGAATTACGGGTTATGGTGAGCAGGTGGGTAAGTGGACCTGAGTCCACAAAAAGATCAGGCATGATCTTGTTGAATGGCAGAGCAGGCTTGAGGGGCCAGATGGCCTACTCCCAATCCTAATTCTTACGTTCTTATGACTGCCCTTTCAAAGAGCTACCATAGTCACGATGGATTGAATGGCCTCTTTCCATGCTGTAAGCTTCCACAATTTTTTTTCTATAAGAAATAAGAGCAGGGGTTACGCTTATCTTACCATTACCCTTCATAGAGCCTGATTTGCTATTCAAAAGATCATTGTTCATCTTCTATCTCAGCTCAACTTTCCCATCCTATATCTATAGCTTGTTAGTGAAGGATATTGAGGAAAAATGGCATGAAAACCTAGGGCATGTGACTGGGAGAAGAGCACCATGGAAGACTATGGATGGCATGATGGCATAGTGGTTAGCCCTGCTGCCTCATAACTCTGAGGATCGGTGTTCAATTCTGGCCTTGGGTGACTGCCTATGTGGAGTTTGCACATTCTCCCGGCACGGGATTCCTCTGTGTGCTCTGCTTTCCTCCCACAATCCAAAGATGTGCAGGTTAGGTGGATTGGTCATGTTAAATTGCCACTGAAATGCCCCAAGATAGTTAAGGGAATTAGCGGGATAAATACATTGGGTTACGTTGTAAGCCTGTGAAAGAGTGCAGATTCAATGGGTCAAATGGCCTCCTTCTATAATGTAGAGATTCTATGATTCTATCACTAGAATCATAACTAAATCACATCTGACACCTTCATGGATTTTATGGATGTGAAGAGCATCCAGTGACGAGCACACATCAGAAAATAGCACACATCTCTTAAATTCTCCTCATGAACAATTCTAACATTAAAGAGAATCTCTCATCTCTTTTAGGATGAAGTTTATCATCCAGTTAGTTTGGGAAATGGAAACATGGTGAGTTTGGATTTCATTCAATTTTCCTAATCGTGTTTACCAATGGACTGGGCAAAGCTTTGGAGAGCCTTGTTGAAAAAAAGCATTGAGCAACATAGCACTGTGTCATGGAATTGATTCACCAAGTACTGAATTTAATAAAGTTCCTGAATAACCACTAGTGAATGGATTACATTGGATACTAGTTAACACCAAGAACAACTCGCATTTATAAAGCACATTCAATGTGAAAAAAACAATGGTGCTTCTCAGGAGGTCATTCAAACAAGAGTTTTTATACTAAGCGATATTAGGAGATGTTAGGACAAAAGACAAAAAGCTTGGTCTTGAGGTAGTATTTATGAAAAATTTTAAAGTAGGTCCAAACTGGAGAGACAGAGAAATTTAGGGAAGGAATTCCAAAACAAGCAGCTAGCATAATTAAGGACCCCATGCACCCTGGACATCCTCTCTTTCACCTTCTACTGTCAGGAAAAAGATACAAAAGTCTCAGGTCACATACTGTCTGACACAGCTTCTTCCTTGCTGCTGTCAGACTTTTGGATGGACTTAATCTTTCAAAAATTTGATCTTTCTCTATACCCTAGCTATGACTGTAACACGTCATTCTACATTCTCTTGTTTCCTTCTCTGTGAATGGTATGCTTTGTTAGTATAGTGCACAAGAAACAATACGTTTCACTGTACGTTAATACATGTCACAGTAATAAATCAAATCAAATTGTAGGAATCACAATCAATTATGGAGAATTAAAATAAGTTGAAATAAAAATACAAGCTCAGGTTTGCTTGAGGCTCGTATGTTGGACAGCACAATGGCACAGTAGTTAGCACTGCTCTCTCACAGCACCAGTGACCGCAAGTTCGATTCCAGCATTTGGTGACTGTTTATGTGGAGTTTGCACATTCTCCCTGTGTCTGCGTGAGTTTTCCCCGGATGCTCTGGTTTCCTCCCACAGTCCAAAGATGTGCTGGTTAGGTGCATTGGCTATGCTAAATTGTCCTTTAGTGTCCCAAACTGTGTGGTAAATGCACAAGGTTATGTGAGTAGGGCTGAAACAAGGGCCTGGATGGGTTGCTATTTCAGAGAGTTGGTGCAGACTCAATGGGCTGGATGGCCTCTTTCTACGCTGTAAGAATTCTATGATTATTCCTGCTTGTTTAGGTTTTAAATTTTTTTGTCACCAGCATTTCTGAAAGTGTAAGCTTGTAACAGTATAGCGAAGCAATGAAGCATCTGGGACATTAGTCAATGATGGGATAAACAGTCTGGGAGAAAAGCTTGTACAACTTTCCAAGTTGTGTTGATTCCTCTTGAGTAGACAACGCATGGGCTGCTACTTCAGCCTGTGTAGGTTTCCGAATTGATATCATCAAAGACATTTTTGCTCCTTTATCTATTTAACCGAGAGATTAAATGGAGTAATAGAAGAAGGATTGATATGCAGTGGGAGACAGGGGATGAATTGGAGTGGTTTAATCCAATGTCAAAAAATATATTAAAGGAAAAATGAGGAGTGGGTAAGAAGCATTGCACCAAGTAAGAAAGAAAGAAAAACTTGGATGAACTGGTAAGAAAAAGATTTGAATTTTTTAATATCTCCATTAACAATTCACAATCTGGATGACTGAGATTGCACAATTTCTGGGAAATATTGGCAGTTAAGAACAATTATAAAAAATTGTAAAACATGTCAATTACTCAACCAGGGGTCAGCAACCACTTTTTAACCTGAATAAAAATGGAAATAATTGAAAATATAAACAATTGAGAGTTGCAAGATGAAAATCTATCATTTCTAAACCAGATATTTGGCAAATTGTATGTCTCTAACTGAATGCATAATTTGCGGACATACCAAATACAATACGTGAATTGAATTCATGGATGAATAGAAAAGGATCAAAATTAAAATCGACCCTAAATCTGACTTATCTAATTAAGCAATTACAGTCCTCAGGACTCAACATAGAGCTCAACAGCTCTAGACTGTGACCTTTCTGCTCCATTTTAACCCCTTTTTAAAATATCCCATACATATTTGTCTCATTGCAAACCCTCCCTCCCACCACCCCTCTCCGCCTCCCCCATGTCTCCCATCCCACTCACACACTGGGTTATCTGTCTCTTGTTCAAGTTTGCTACATCCTTGTAGCACTCTCTCTCCCACTGCAGTTTAATATCCAATGCAATTTCCCTCTCTTTAATTCTGACAAAAAGTAAAAGTAAAAACAGTAGGATGTTAACTGTTTTCTCTTCCCTATAATACTGCCAGACCTGTTGAGTTTTTCCAGTATTCATTGTTTTTTTTCCAAATCATCATTTTTTAATGGTTTTACATGTTTTTTTTGATGTTTTCTCTTTGTATCTCCAGTATGTGCATGTTCAGGTACTTAGATTAGCAGTCACAGTCGATTGTCATTCCACTTCTTTTTACACACAATAAAATGTAGCTACACATTTCCTACCTGACCTTTCAACTCAGGCTAGGTGAGAATAGAACAAGTGCAGCCATAACTGAGGCTATCAGTCGAGTGCAGAAGAACTGGTGAAAAGAAAGCCATGTCCCCTGTTACACAACATTTGCTGCTGTAATGTAGACAAGTCTAAAGATCCCAGTTATTCTGAGAAGGATGTCTGCAGTTTTACCACCTCACCCATCACAGAATCGGGGCAGGTGAGGCTTGCTGAACTTTCTATTGACCTTGGGCAGGATCTCATGAACCTCAGGCAGGTGAGGCGGCAAATTTCTGCAAATGCCAGTGTATAAGGTAAGTGGATAAAATGGGGATGGGTCAGGTGGTCAGTCATAGGAGTGGGTCAAGTTGTTAGGGAAGGAGTTGGATGGCTAAGTAGGAATCAGATGGTTTGGGGGGGGAATTGATAGTTGAGGGTTTGGATGGTCGAGCAGGGTTAGGATGGTCAGTGGTGGGGAGAGGGCAGATGGTCAATGAAGGGAAATCAGTTGGATGGTGAGGGACGGTGGTTGCATGGTCAATGGGGAGAGGTTTGTGTGGTCAGTTGACAGCGATTGGTTCATCAGTAGCAGAAGGTTAGTTGGTCAGTGGGGCGGTGGAGTGTTGTCAGTTGGGAGTTGGGACAGGTCAGGTGGCCAGTTGGGGAGTATGGGTAGCAGTGATTAACATCATCGGATGGTCATTGAAGGTCAGTCGGATTATCAGTGGCAGAGAGCAGATCACTGGGGAGGTGGCATTGTGGATGTTGAGTGGTTAATGGGGGTAGTCAGTAGTCAGTGGAGGGGGACAAGTGGGTCAGTTGGAGGGATTAATGTGTGTGTTTGATGGTCAATGGGGGCAGTCAGTGGTCAGTGGAGGGGGACAAGTGGGTCAGTTGGAGGGATTAATGTGTGTGTTTGGTGGTCAATGGGGGTAGTCAGTGGTCAGCACAGGGAACAGGATGGGTCATGAGGGGTTTGATCGTCAGTGGTTGAGGGCTTAGTGATCAGTTTGAAGGTCAAAGTTAAATCGGGGAGGGGAGTATCTGGGGGTAGAGATAGTCATGGGGTAGCTATGGTTTGGAGGTAGGAAGGGTAGTAAGGGGGATGGATATCTATACTCGGGGATGGGGTTGTAATCAGGGGTCGCGTGGTTAGTCAGCAAGTTGGCAATTAGTTGGACGATGGCTGTCAGGATAGAGGTACAGCTAGAAGCTGGTGAGGTAGTCAGGATTAGCTGGACATGTGGGGAGTAGCTGGGGATGGGAGGAAAGGAAGCTGAGGTATCCTGTGGTGAGATTGGTGTGGTGGCAGGGGTGGGTGATTGTCAGCACTATACTTACACAGGAGATAGAAGTTGCTGTAATTTCTTATTTCCTGGGTAATATTCTGGTGAGGGAACATTCTGAAAAACATGGTACTATGCTTCAACTGCTCCTGCCTGCATATTTACCACAAATAGCAAGATATAAAAATAAGGCATATGAAAAATTTACACTCAATTAGAGTGCATCCAGCCTTCTCAGACGATGCAAATAAATATTTTAATATCCTTTTGTTACTGTGTTGTTTACTTGAGTTTGTAAAGTTATGAAAGATTTTTTTTTTGGTTGACTTCCAAATTAGCCATCCGAATGAAACAATCCATATTGTCAGCTGGACTTCTACAATGCTATTCCACAGTTGATCAGTAAGCATCACACAACAGCAGGTTAAAGTCCAACAGGTTTATTTGGTAACAGGAGTTTTTGGAGTGCTGCTCTTTCATCAGGTGAGTGCAGGATTTGTTTCACAAACAGAATATATATAGACACAAACTCAATGACAAGATAATGGTTGAAATGCGAGTCTTAACAGGTAATCAAATTTTTACAGGTACAGACAACGCGAATGGAGAGAGGGTTAAGCACAAGTTACAGAGCTGTGAATTGTCTCAAGCCAAGATAGTTAGTGAGATTTTGCAAGCCCAGGCAAGTCGTGAAAGTTACTGGTAATGTGACATGAACCCAAGATCCCGATTAAGGGTTTCCTCATGTGGCTATTAGTTTCTGCTCGGCGATTCTGCATTGCCGTGTGTCTTGAAGACCGCCTTGGAGAACCCTTGCCTGAAGATTAGAGGCTGAGTGCCTGTGACTGCTGAAGTGTTCCGAAACAGGAAGGGAACACTCCTGTGTGGTGATTGTCAAGCAGTGTCCATTCATCCATTGTCATAGCTTCTGCCTGGTCTTGTCAATGTACCATGCCTCGGGACATCGATTTTTTTTAAGCCCACGTTCTCTGTTTGCAGGAATGGTGACATTTGCTCAAAATCCAGAGACGGTGATGCATGCCGGCGAGTTTCCGAGTTCTGATCATCCTGGCCCTTTGCCACGATGGATTGAGGGACTCCAGAAAACTAATTCTCATACATTAGCATGTACTCTTTCCAAAACATGTGGAGAATGTGGCAGTTTGGTGAGAAATGGATGTGAGGGTGGATGTCTTTTGCTTTTCTAACATTTTCATCCTGTAGGAATTGAGTTCTGATGTTCTACAGAGAGGAGATGAGCTGTTGGTGAGTATCTAGTAAATAACTGGTCAAGGTCTATTTTCCAAAGGTTTAAATTTGTCCTACATGTTGTGATACAATTAATTAATGTCTAAAGAAAATAAATACTTGAATAAAATAATGAAGTCATGAGTTAAAGATCTTAAGTATGGCAGGACAGGTGATGTGTTGTGGCTGCAGCTTATGGGAGCTCATGGACACTGGGGTTATCCAAGGCAAGCACAACTGCAGCAACTGTCACGGTTTGCGGAGTCTTGGCTCAGAGTCATTGAGCTGGAGGCTGAACTGCAGACACTTTGACACATCAGGGAGGGGGATGATTACCTTGATGGTTTGTTTTAGGAGGTGGTCACACCACTCAGGATAGAATCTTCTGGTTTGCAAAGTGGTCAGGGACACTGACCAGTTGTAACTGTGGCTTAGGCAAGTAAGGATTCCAGGAGGAGTAAGAGGGCAGGAATGCCAGCTCTGTGATTGTCCAACAGCTTGTTTGGATGAGAGTGGAGGTTGCAAGCTGAATGAGCTGACTTACTATTGTGTTCCGAGACAGGAAGCCATTCAAGTGCATAGATGATAGTGATAGTAGGGGACAGTGTAGGGAGGGGGATTGGTACTCATCTGTTTAGCAAGGAGTGAGAGCCTAGAGGGCTGTGTTGCCTGCCCAGTGCCAGGGTTTGGGACATCTGTTCTGGGCTAGAGAGGAACTTACAATGGGAGGAGGAGGATCCTGTTGTTGTGGTCCATGTAGGTACCAACAGCATGGGTAGAATGAGTAAAGAGTTTCTGAATAGAAGGTTTGAGGAGCTAGGCACTAAATTAAACAACACAACATCCAAGGTTATAATCTCTGAATTATTACATAAATGACATGCAAATTGGCAGAGGGTACATAAAATTAGAGGGATTAATACATTGCTCAAAGAATGGTGTTGGAGAAGTGAGTTTTGTTTCATAAGACACTGGTAGAAGATGGGGAAAGTGGGATACCATTGGGACGGTCTACACCTGAACTGTGCAGTGTTGTTGCAAGCCACATAACTGTGGAAGTAGAGAGAGCTTTAAACGAAATAGAGAGAGGGATGGTTCTGGAGAGGGATTATGTAGGCTTTCAAAGTAAACGGATATGGCAGCATTACAAAGCAGCTATTTAGGTAATGATACTCAGAGTGTGACAGGAAGGGACAGAATGTACAAACATTAAGAAAACCAACAATTAGGATCAAGAAAGGGAAAAATGATAACAAGATAAAATTAAGGATTCTTTACTTAAATGCACATAGTATTCAACAGAAAATAAATGAATCAATGGCACAAATTGAGGTTAATGGATATGATCTTCTTGTCATTGTAGAGACAAAGTCACAAGGATTTCAAAGCAATAAACTAAATATTCAAGGTATGTGACTTCTTGTAAGGACAGGCAGGAAGGAAAAGATAGTGAGATTGCTTTGTTAGTACAAGCTGGAATAAATAGAATAGCAAGAAGATGTAGAATCCATATAGTGGAAGTGAGAAAAAACAAGGGGAAGAAGACACTGGTGGGAGTAGTCTAATGGCTCCCTAACAGTAACTACTGTGTTGGATGAAGAATAAATCATGGGATAATAAGAGCATGTAAAAAAAGGCAATAATTTAATTATAGATGACTTCAATCTTCATGTAAATTGGGAAAATCAAATTGGCAGAGATAGTCATGAGGAAGAATTCATAGAGTGTATTCCTAGAACAATGTATTATGGACTCAGGGATCAGGCTATTTTGGATCTGTTAATATGTAATGAGACAGGTTTAATAAACAGTCGCAGTACAAAAGAATCTTTAGGAAATAGTGACCATAACATGGTAGAATTCAGCATTCAGTTTGGGAGTAAGAATCTTGATTCAGTAACAATTGTACTATACTTAAAATGGAACAATAATAAAGGAATGAGAACAGAGTTAGCTGGAGTGAACTAGGAAAAGAGATTAATAGGATAGGCAGTTGGTTAGCAATGGCAGATATTTATAAAAATAGTTCATGACTCACGGCAAGAGTATATCCCAGTGAGGCTGAAAGATTCTAGGAAGGGATAAGTCAAGCATGGCAAAACAAGAAAGTTAAGGATGATATTAATACTGAAAGATAAACACATACAATGTGACAAAATGTAGTGATAAGTCAAAAGACTGAAGAAGTTATAAAAACCAACAAAAAATGATGAAAAAAAGAGGGAGAAGGTAAACTATGAGGATAAACTAGCAAGGATATAAAAACAGGTTCCTTAAATATATAAAAAGCAAAAGGGAGGCCAAGATAAACATAAGCCCCTTAAAGAATGAGACTGGGGAAATAATAATGGGGAACGAGGAAATGGCAGAGGAGTTAAACAAATATTTTGCATCAATTTTCATGATGGAAGACACAAATAATATTCCAAAAAATACTAAAGAAGCAAAGAGCAAATATGTGTTGGGAGTTGGAGGGGTGGTGGGGGAGGGGTGGAGGAGGGGGTGATAGTGGTGTTGTTGGGGAGGAAATAAATATGGTAACTATCATTAGAGATGAAGTGCTGGGGAAACTAATGGGACTAAAAGCTGAAAAGTCCCCTGGACTTAATGGATTGCATCACAGAATATTAAAGAAAGTAGCTACAGCCATAGTGGATGCACTGATAATAATTTTCCAAGGTCCCTTAAAGTGTGGAAAATCCATGAAGATTGGAAAGCTGCCAATGTAACACCCTTATTTAAAAGGGGAGGGAGATTAACAAACAGGTAACTATTGGCTAATACAATGTATTGTTGGCCTTTATTTTCAGAAGAATGGAAGTTTATAAGTAGAAAGTCTTGTTAAAATTATACAAGACACTAGTTAGACCATACCTGGAATAGTGTAAACAGTTTTGCTCCTCTTCTCTAAGGAAAGATATACTGGCATTGGAGGCAGCCCAGAGAAAATTCATTAAGGTGAACTCAGGTATGGAAGGATTTTCTTGCAAGGAAAGATTGAGTGGGTTGGGCCTCTATTCATTAGAGATAACTTGATTGAGGCATGGGAGGTTTGATAAGATAAATGCTGAGAGGTTGTTGCCCTTGCGGAAGAATCTAGAACCAGGGGTGTAATCTTAAAGTAAGGAATCACTCATTTAAGACAAAGATGCGGAGGAATTTCGTCTCTCAGAGGGGAATGGTCCAGCAGAATTCTTTACTGCAGTAAACTGTAGTAAATGGTATGTTCAAAGCTGAGATAGACAGATTTACAATCAGTAATAGAATCAAGGGTTATGGGGATAAGGCAGGAAAGTGGAGTTGATGATTTTATCTGATTAATCATGACCTCATTGTATGATGGAGCAGACTCAATAGTTCTAATAGCCAACTTCTGCTATTACATCTTATGGTCTTACAGTTAGTTCAATAAGGCTCTAACTGGGTACACATTGATGAAAACTGCTGTTTAAAATGAAATTTAGTGCACAAAAGTGGATAAAAATTGATTTTGAACTCTGTAAAAGGACCAAGAGGACACAGAGAACCCAACTACACAGAAAGGTTCAAAGTCTGCAAAAAAGCTGCTGAAAAGGACAAAAAAAATCAGATAAAAGCTGTGAGGTTGCAAGTGAGACACAACTAGGAAGGAACATGGAAATGTACAATACTGCAAAAAAGCTGCTAAAAAGGACAAGATGCAAGTGAAATTACAGGCTGCAGGGAAAAGGATAAATGAAGAGCACACATAGGCTGCAAGTGAAATTATTGACTGCAGAGAAAAGGACAAAGGGAACGCAAACAAAGGCTACAAAAAAACTAGACTGAGCAACAATTTTCCAATCCCATCTTCACTAATGTTGGATGGTTATCATAACAAATTTGACAGTTTTTCCACATACAATGGCAAAACTATGAGATTATAATGGACTTAATGAACAACCTTGAACGAACAAGAAAAACCACACTGTTAACAGTACTGGGAATTGGCTACTACAAAGTTTATACTACTCTAAATCTAACAGACAAGGAAAGATTTCACATTCCACGTTTTGAACCCTCAGCACATGTTACATATGAAAGGTATATATTCAACACTAAAGTTCGAAGTACAAAATGAGACCATTGAATAGTATGTGAGGACAGTAATGTAGCTGGCAGAATTGTGTGAACTCAGAATTAAAAGATGACCTACATAAAAATAAATTGCTGTTAGGTATGAAAAGTCCCTTGGTGAGAGCAAATCTACTGATAGGTGAGGAACTGAAGCTGAAGAAAGTGTTAGATATGTTTCAAAATGCAAAAGTTATGAAACATCGGCTAGGGCACATGCATGGATGAGAAGACCAGGTTACATATTATGCTGAGAGACAGTCCAGAAGCTATTGCAGACAAAGAGCAGGATGTAATTACTGTAGAGGACAGCATGTATAGGAAAAGAGGGATTGCCCAGCATGAGGAAAGTAGTTCTTCAATTGCAAGAAGCAAGATCATTTTCCACACACGTGTTCGATCAGGAAAAAGGAAAACAAGTGTATCCAGATAGCCACCGGACGAGTCTGATGAAGAATTATACACAATACAAGGAGTTAGTTCAGTCAGTCTATAGGTGATAAATGGTTTGTAACTATTACAATGATCACCGCAGGAGAACATCCAGTGAATAAGAAACATAACGTCTTCACAGATCTATGCAAAGTCACTCAACATGGCAATCTAAAACTGAAAGGTTGAAGTTATGCGATGGGTCAATAAATGTACTGAGTGAGAGTCCAGATTAGCCTAAGAGTCCAACCCAATGGCAAGAAGGAAAGTCCAACTTTCCAAGATCTTCGACGGAACACGATGGCCACTCATTCCAGCTGAAGCCAGTCTAAAGCTAGACTGGCAACCCTGAACACATCAACAGAGTCAAAGTGTGAGGAGGCAGTGGAGTAGTGGTGACTAGTAATCCAGAGACTCATGGTAATGCTTTGGGGGCCTGGGTTCAAATGGTGCAATTTGAATTCAACTGAAATCTGAAATTAAAAATCAAATAATGATTATAAAACCACTGTAGATTGTTGTAAAAACATATCTGGTTCACTGAAGTTCTTTAGGGAATGAAATCTGCCACCTTTCCCTGGTCTGGTCCACATGTGATTCTAGACTAAGAGTAATGTGGTTGACTCTTAAATGCCCTCTGAAATGGCTGGGAAAACTATTACATTCAAGGGCAATTAGGGATGGAAAATAAATACTGGCCCAGCCAGCAATGCCCACATCCCTGAATAAATGAAAAGGAAAGTGCACAGAATCAGTGACAGTGAACAGATTCTAGAGGAGTACAATGACATGTTTATAGAGATAGGATGTCTATTAGGAAAATAACATCCAGAATTAGATAGTGAAAGACCTATTGAGTAAGTGTAGAGATGAATTCCAGCTGTCCTAAACTCAAACTGAAAGGACAACACAGAAGAGCTGAAAAAAAAGGGAGGAATCAGAAAAGTGATAACTCTTATAGACTGAATTAGCAGTTTGGTAACAGTGAAATAACAAAAAAAGCTGCAAGTATGTTTAGACCCAAAGGATCTTAATAAAGCACCGAGGACACTTTACTACCCGAGGCCAAGGAATTTTGCTGCAATTTGCCAAGGCAAAGAAATTCGCTCCCCTCAATGTGTATGTTGGTAACTAGCAAGTGAAGCTGGATGAAAGTAATAGCTTCGTAATCATATTCTGGATGCTGTTCAGGGGATATTTGTGCATTGTGATGTTAGTGTAACTTCAATAAGTTTTTTTTAAAATCATGTACTCTGCAGTTAGAAACAAACTTTTTCAGTTTGTTTTTCTCATTGTTGCCAGGCTGTCCATGAGAGTCTTTGTGTTGCTGCTGAAATGAGGGTTTTGTTTGCTTTGACTTGGATATTTATGATTCTGCATTGTGATGAGAAAGCCTGGTTGGTAAGTCAGGTGACAGGAGTTCATTTTCAGTTTGAGCTATTGTTTAGTTTGAGTCTTAGTTTTAGAATGGGCATCAAGCTGAAAAGAAGTTTCTCCCTCTCCCTGATTTTGGAAATTCTGCTGGTTAGCTAGTAGCAAGATCTTGCCTTTCTGATGGTGGGGAGGTGGGGGGGTGGTGGTGGTGGGAGGAATCTGCTGCAGGTGGATTGCCTAAAGTCCCTGATGTTTTGAGAAGATATTCTGACTTCAAACTGTTCCGAGTCTATCCAGAGAACTGCAAACTTCATATAAAGGACTCAGTTCAATATCACGTGGGCATTAATCTATGCTGCATTAAACCTGTGAAAAAGGTCTTTTGTCTACAGGATTGGTTTTATTGGAACAAATTAGATATGTCTGTTAAGGGTTATACATTATAGTGATTGTTTTGTTTCTTATTTGTAATTGATAAGAGTTCTTGCTAATTTTCTTACTATACATGTTAACCATATTCTTAAATGAACTTTGTTTGATAAAAGCTCCCTAGTGGGTCATTTGAATCATAACTGAAGTGAAACCTATCAAGCATACCTAATTCAAGTTACGATCCAGGTGGGCTCCATGAAAGACTTTGGAGTTTCTGACTCCAAAGCATACTGTTGAAATTTCTACAGATCAGAAGAGTATCAATGCAAAAAACATGAGATAATCAGTGGCCCTCCCAGAGTGGAGGTTAGAGCAGTGATATATTTGCTTATAGATGTAGAGACATGATGCATAGCTAACCATGATCAGAATTTAATACAACTGCTAAAGGATTCATCATTAGATGAATCTGAAGCTGAACAAGAAAATCTTGCAACTGAAAGTACCTGAAATCAAGTATGTAGGTCACGTGTTGACAGACAAAGGTCTTTGCCTGGATCCTGACAAGGTGAAAATAAGAGCAGTAATGCAGCAACAACAGAGATGAAAGAAATGCGATGGTATTTCAGAACTATTTATCTAAGTCTGTGCCTAATTTGTCAGCCAAATGTGGATCATTACACAAGCTCAGTGCCAAGGAAGTTCTGTGGTTTTGGGGAACAGAATAAGAAACAGCGTTCTCTCAAATCAAACCACCAGTGACTTCAGTGCCATTGCTGAAGTACTGTGATGGCACTGGCGATGTCACCTTGCAGTCTGATGCCAGCAAGATGGATCTGGGAGCAACATTGAAGCAGCCAGGACAACCAGTTGCATTTATATCCAGGGCACTAACGCAAACGGAATGGTACCTTGCTCAGATTGAGAAGAGCCTGACTATTGTTTTTGCTTGGGAATGGCATCATGATAGTGGAGTCCGACCACAAGCCTCTTTAGAACATTTTTGCAAACCACTACCATCCACTCTCAAGAGGCTGCAGAGGAAATTACTTTGTTTACAAAGATCTCACCTGGATGCAGCATACCAGTGAGGAAAACTGGTATACAGCGCAGGAATGCTGTTAAGAACGGTGTTCCCCATGATGGAAATTTAGGAAGAATACAACATCTTCAGATGCAATGTGAAATAACATATCAAATCAGTTCAATATATACATATATACTAATAGAGACTGACATCCATGTATATGAAATGGTGTGCTAGATTAAAAGTCAGATCTGTCACCCTCAGAATGAGGATGGAGGCTGGGGAATGGGCAGATCTGGCACTTTATTAAATTGAGTAAAAAAACTGAACAAAACAAAAATCAGCTTTCCAGCTGTCAGCCACGTTGGAGTCCTGGAGCTCACAGGAAAAATTCTGCGCTTGGAATCTTTTATGAGCTGAGTCTTATGTCGGAAAGACGGAAGATTGTCTGAGCAAAGAAGAAAATGCAAGTTTCCCATGGCTGCACTGAAGATCTTGGCAGAGGAGGTTGAAAGAAGGAAAGATGTCCTTTATCTGCATGGTCTAGGAGACCCTTCAGGCACAAATGTAAAGACAATGGGTACAGATAGCCATGAAGGTTACCGTCTGGAATCTAGCCCCGAGGATCTGTACACAGTGCTACAAGAAGATTCATGCTGAATGATCAAGGCCAGTGAATGCACCTTCAAATGTGGCATCGTAGCATGGTGGTTAGCACTGCTGCCTCCAGGGATCCGGGTTCGATTCCCACCTTGGGTCATTGCCTGTGTGGAGTCTGCATGTTCTCCCCGTGTCTGCGTGGGTTTCCTCCGGGTGTCTGTCTTCCTCCCACAGTCCAAAAGACGTACTAGTTATGTGCACTGGCTATGCTGAATTTTCCCTCAGTGTACCTAACCAGGCACCTGAGTGTGGTGACCAGGGAATTTTTACAGTAACTTCACTGCAGTGTTAATGTAAGTCTACTTGTAACACTAATACTTAAATGCCTTATCCTAACAGCAGCCTCAGCCAGTGCTTAACTCACATACCCCATCATTTACTTATTAGCAATCTCTGAGGATAGAATTTCAAATACTATGTGCCCACTCAGTTGACAGGCCTGGGAGCTGCCGATTCCAGTAAGAAATCCTGACATTAGCTGGCTGCTCCTTTGCTAATCACGACTGCATTGGGTCTGTGGAGGAGTGTGGGCATGTGGCAGGCATTCTGTCCAATGGCTACTGCTGAATCCATGATACAGAATAGCTACAACAGGCAGACCCAGAAGGCAGGAGTGGAACTCAAGCAGCCAGCCAAGCCCTCATTTTCCAGACTTCTGCTGTAGAGTCCTGGTGAAGGCTGTAACAGGAAGGAGGGACATCTTGATGCTGAGAGATGAGATGAGGAGGCCACCGCACTTCCCCAAGAAGGCATGGATTGAGGTGGCAATGGAGGTCAGCAGGCATGACCTGGTTCTGCACACCTGGTTCTAATGCTGACAGAGGTTCAATAACCTTCTGCATTTGGCATAGGTGAGTACTGAGTGGACATTGTGTTCAATGGGGCACTGAGAAGGATGGTCATACATGGTTGCAAACGTGTATGTAGATTTCAGGAAGTCTCAGAGCACACATGTGCATGTGCGTCCCAAGGCTGGAGAGATGAATCAGCAGCCTTTGGTCCATCAGGTGTCCAAAGAGGTTCTCAACCCTCTCAGGAGACGATCTAAGCTGGGGAGGTATATGGTATGGAATTGGAGGTGAAGGTTTCAGTACACAATGGAGCTCTGCACTGACTTGCAGGAGAAACATAGCCAGCAATAGGGAGTGATTGGGATTGGTAGGGGGTGGCCGTTGGGGGAGTGCCAAACCTGGAAATCCTCAGCAGCCATAAACTGGCAGGCTGGAGCTGGAGGGTGAGTGAGGGAACAGATCATCAGGTCACGGAGAGGTTGGTGTCTCAGAGGAAGGTAAGAGCCCAGTGGGCTGAGAGTGAAAGTGATGAATGAGTGTTTTGTCCATCAGAATGACCTCAGGTATGCATCGGTCACTGGGAAACCTCAACGCAACTGAGACCAACTGCAATGGCAGCACGTGCTGAGATTTTAATCTGTGCGATATGAGTGGAATTCTGTGTCGGTTCACGCTACCCCTGCTGACAAGAACTGGGAATTTGGTGCTCAGCAATTCTCCGTTCGCTGGACCAGAGAATCCCAGCTGTGGGAGAGGTCAGAGCCAGCTGAGTGGCTGAAGACCCTCCTGTAATGACTTCAATGAAGCATTGAGATTGGCCGCTTAGAACATGAACTCCCTGATTGACCTCTTTATTGCTTGTCCAATCAGGGAGCCTTTGTTGTCAATATAACTAGGATTGACTGGTATCCTGGCACTCTGGATGCTGAATTAGAGATTGTAACACTCTGTGAAGTATAACAGATCTTGTAAATAAAAGGGAATCTGCTGAAGGGATACAGGCCTCCACTGACTTGCAAACTATAGTTGTTCTTTTCTATATTTTGGCAGCACGGTAGCACAGTGGTTAGCATCGCTGCCTCGTCATGCCAATGACCTGGGTTCAATTCATGGCTTGGGCCACTGTCTGTGTGGAGTTTGCACATTTTCCCTGTGTCTGCATGAGTTTCCTCCGGGTGCTCCAGCCTCCTCCCACAGAATAAAGCTGTGCGAATTAGGTTGATTGGCTATGGTAAATTGCTCCTGAGTGTCAGGGCGATGTCAAGAGGATTAGTAGAAAAAATGTGTGGGGTAATGGGGATAGGGCTAGAGTGAGATTATTGATAGTGCAGGTTTGATGGGCCAAATGGACCCCTTCTACGCTGTGGGCATCCTATGATTCTATGATTCTATGACTTATTTCACTTCCCTTGACACCCGAGGAATTAAGGGATACACAAGCAGCACACCATTTCTCAGCATTGAGCACCCTCGCGGATATGGGCACACTGATGTCTGTGACCATATCAGAGGAGTTGGTTGGGAAGTGTAGTGACTGAATCTACTCACACGCCTGAACAAAGCCCCAGTGACTGGCCTGATACAGCTGTGTACAGCTGGCTGAGAGACTCCACATAGTTCACCCACAGTGCTCTGGAGCCATGTGGAGAGATAAATGATTAGTATCTCAGTGACCTTCAGAGCCATAGGCATTGTGTATCCTTCCTGACAGTTTGAGGCTATCACCTGACCTTCATCTGGCAGAGGCTCAGCACGGCTTCCCTTGAAAGCTGGAACTTCCTGTTGCACTTGACCTCAGTCATTTGAATGTAATTTGGTCACTGCCTGTGCACCCTGGCATCTGGGTGCTCAGCCTTCTCCTGGGTGGTTGAATTGCTCTCTCTGATGGATCTGATCACCCTTTGCTTGGATCTCTGCGCAAGGGGGGATGTCTATGATCTCCTCAATCTTTTTTCCCCCTCCTCCTTGTCCTCCTTCTCCTCAGAGGAGGTGCTCCTTGCTAAGTATACAATACAGGATGGCAAATAGGGT
This sequence comes from Sphyrna mokarran, assembly GCA_024679065.1. Lineage (NCBI taxonomy): Eukaryota > Metazoa > Chordata > Chondrichthyes > Carcharhiniformes > Carcharhinidae > Sphyrna > Sphyrna mokarran. The sequence continues at coordinate 18,960,453 of JAGIQG010000024.1, read as the reverse complement.
TTACCTTTCCCCAGGGGTGACAGAGGGACTCAGAGGATAGAAACTGTGAGCTCCAGACTGTGATTTACTCATTACAGAAAGCACTCTATCAACACTCCAAAATATCACCTTATCTCGCTCCCAGAAACTCTGAACTCCTTATCTAATCTTCGGTGCAGAACCCTAATATCCCACGCTTGAATAAATGAAGGCCAAATTCAGTCGGTCTGGCTGGCCATGTTGTCTTTGTGATGAACTTCAAATCGCACGGGCAATGTTAAACTCTGGTCAGTTGGGGAGTTAATCCTCTCAACTAGCACCGTTATTGTCGTTGGGCATGCTGTTGGTCCATGCCTGTTCCTGCCGACCAAAGAATTATGTGAGAGCACAATGGCATTGGGATGTGCACTCAACACCATTGCTTGTCATTTCATGGTCTGTCTAGTCAATATGAAATTCTGCCTGAAGAGGATTCATCTTAATCACATGTACATTAACTCACTTTCACATACTTCGCACCACTGCGAGCCTTACATCCTTATCAAAATGCACTTTACTTGATTAAAAGTTGCCAAATAACCCTGAAACAGCCCAGCCTGGAATTCTACATGCACTGTTTTTATTTTTTGCCTTTTAGTGAAACCAAGCTAGAAAAACCTGAGATTCAGAAAAAAAAACATTACTTTCTGTTATACTCAGTGCCTTTCACTCTCTTAGGTGGTCCCAAGATCTTTACAGCTGGTGATCTACCTTTGCATAAGGTATTAGGGCAGCACAGTGGTTAGCACTGGTATCAGGCAGCTGGGTTCAGTTCCAGCCTCGGGTCTGTGAGCATTTTGCATCTTCTTCCAGTGTCTGCATGGGTTTTTTCTGGGTGCTCCATTTTCCTCCCACTATCCAAAGATACACAGGTTATGTGGACTGGCCATGCTAAATTGCCTTTTAGTAGCTGATGATTAGCAACGTAAGTGCATGGACATATGGTTATAAGGGTGGGATGGGTGGGCCTCGGTAAGATGCTCTTTCAGAGAGCTTGTGCAGACTCGATGGACTGAATGGCTTCTTTCTGCATGTTGGATTCTAAAGTGTGAAACAACCAATTATCCTGCAAAATATATTCTGTTGAAGTATTTTTAGTTCATCTGTTTACCAATCCCCCTTTCCACTGTCAAGGACAATGAAATGGGAACAAGATTACATATTTCTTCCACCTAAAGCTATATTTTAAATATCATATATATGAAACAAAATCACATTGTTCCAGCGTTCTTTGTGAACTAGGCCTTTGGCAAAAATACAAAAGTAAACAGCTTCTGCAGAAACTAAGGAAAATGCAATAAAGTAATAAAGTTAGAAAGCTGTAGGAAGCAGTTATGGTGCTAGACTTGGTGCTACTTCAGAGAAACCTACTTAGCGCAATATTAAATGGTGATAAAAATAATGTATTGAATAACTGATGCTAGAAGTGAATTCCAATGCGACTATTTCACCAAGAATTTTGGACTGAGCTTTACATCTGTCAATGACTGGGCTTTAAGCAATTGTGAAACAGCTACCTTAGATGTTGGCCAAATGATGGTTTTTCACAAAATTGGTTCCTGGGATGAGAAACTTCAGTTATGAATATAGATTGGAGAAGTTGCCACTTAGAGGCTGAAAGGAGATTTGATATAGGTATTCAAAATCAGAATGGATAGGGAGAAACTATTCCTACTTGTGAAAGGATCAAGAATGAGAGAGTACAGATTTAAACTAATTTTCAAGAGAAGCAAAAATGAAATAAGAAACAAGAATTTCACTCAGAGAGTGGATAGGGTCTGGGATGGATTGCCTGAGAGTATGGTGAAGGCAGGTTCAATCAAGACATTCAAAAGTGAATTAACTGCTGTATGAAAAGAATGTACAGGATTCAAGGGTGAAGGCAGGAGAATGATACTGAGGAAATTGCTCATTCGGAGAGCCTGTGCAGACGTGATGGACAAATGGCTTCCAGTTAAAAGATTCTGTGAATTTCAGATGTCCTTTTGCTGATTCCCACACAGATTGCCAACCCTGCAGGATTATCCTGTAGTCTTCAGGAATTGATGGTTTACCAATTATGCCCTTCCAAGGAGAGAAACCATCATATTGTTTACAAAGAATAAAAAATAGTACAGCACAGGAACAAGCCTGTCAGCCCATCAAGTCTGCACTGATACATGATGCCTTCCTAAAGTCTTTTGCCTCTATCCGGTCCATTTCCCTCTATTCCCAGTCTATTCTTGTGTCTGTCTCAGATATTGTTATTGCATCAACATCTGCTATCTTCTCTGGCAATACCATCCTCTGTGTAACAAACTTGCCTCTCACATCTCTAATCCTCTTTTACCTTAAATCTATGTCCCCTAGTTGTTGCCATTTCTATCCTGGGAAAAAGACTCTGACAATCCATTCTATCCCTGGTTCTCATCTTTTTGTAAACTTCTATCAGCTTGCCTTTCAGTATCTGATGTTCTAGTAAAATCAAGTTTGTCCAATATCTCCTCAGTGCTAATGCCCTCCAAACCAGGAAATATCCTGGCAAATCTTTTCTGTACCCTTTCCAAAGCCTCCACATCCTTCTAGTAGTGCGATGATCAGAACTGTACGCAACATTCCAAATGTGGTCTGATCAAAATTCTAACAGCTGTAACATGACTTGCCAATTTGTATACTCTATACTCCAAGTAATGAAGGCAAGCATGCTGTATGTCTCCTTGACCACCTTATCCACTTGTATTGCTATTTTCAGTGAATTGTGAACCTTTACACCGAGATCCCTCCGTATGTTAATGCTTTTAAGTGTTTTGCCATTTACTGTTTGCCTCCCTCCTGCATTAGATCTTCCAAAATGCACCATCTTGCACTCATCTGGATTAAATTTCATCTATCATTTTTCTGTCTGAGTCTCTGGCCTATCTATATCCTACTGTATCCTATCTATATCCTCCTCACTATCCGCAGCTCCGTCAATCTTTGTGCCATTCACAAACTTACTAATAAGACACTTACATTCTCCTTCATATCATTTATATATATTAGAAACAATAGGGGTCCCAGCACTGATCCCTGTGGAACACCATTGGTCACAAATCTCCAGTCAGAGAAACTCTTCCACTGCTACTCTCTGCCTCTTATGACTAAGCCAATTCTGCAAGCATTTTACCAGCTCACTGTGGATCCCATGTGACTTCACGTTCTGCATCAACCTGCCATGAGTGACGTTGTCAAAGGTTTTGCTAAAGTCCATGAGGCCAACATCCACTGACCTGCCATCATCAATCACCTTTGTCATTTCCTCAAAATCTCAAATCGGGTTTTTGCGATACGACATTTCCCGTCCAAAGCCATGCTGGCTATTGTGAATAAGTCCACAATTTTCCAAATGTGAGTAGATCGTGTTCCTAACAATCTTCTTCAATAATTTTTCTATCACTGATGTAAGGATCATCAGTGTATAATTTCCTAGATTATCTCTGTTGTCCTTCTTAAATAAAGAATAACGCTGGCTATTCTTCAGTCCTCTGGATCCTGTCCTGTGATTAAAGAGGATACAAAGATTTCATGCATCAATTTCATCCCTTCCCTCCTTCAGTATTCTGGAATAGATCCCATCAGGTCCTAGGGACTTGTCTACCTTATTCAAAACACGAACACCTTCTCCTTTCTTATATCAACATGCACTAGAATATCAACATACCCTTCTCTAGATTTGCCATCCACCATGCCCTTCTCCTTTATGAATACCATAGAATCATAGAATCCCTATGGTCCAGAAGGAGACTGTTTGGCTCATTGAGTCTGTACTGACCACAAACGTACCCAGGCCCTATTCCTGTAACCTCACATATTTACCCTGCTTATCCACGGACATTAGGGACAATTAAGCATGGCCAATCAACCTAACCTGTGCATCTTTGGACTGTGGGAGGAAACCGATGCAAAGTATTCACAAATTTTATGGTTTTAAAGTTTTCATTCATAAGGTCCAAACAAACAGTGGAGGTGGGAAAAAGGGATGATTGATTGAAGTTAAAAATCATCCAGTCATGTAACAAAGCCTATTTGCTTCCCAATTGTTTATGGGATGGTGGGACACCGTGAGGATGACCATGACAAATGGCAGCCAGAGTTAGCAGTCCGAATTTCCGATGTGATAACAGCATCAGCACCCAATTATTTGCGGTTATTTATTGCTACCAAGGGGTCTGATCAGGGGAGATAATAGGTATTATCTGCTATTTTGTTGCTTTGAAATGTTTCATAGTGCGATGCTTAGCAACAGAATGTGCTGCTCTCCTGAAGCCTGCATGTTCCTTTAGGCTACAGAATATAGAATACTTTTAACTGGAATACATTCCTACATCGCAACAGTGAGTACGCTTCAAAAGTACTTAATCGGCTGTAAGATGCTTTGGAATATCCGGAGGTTACATTGGTATAAATGCTTTTTGGAATGTTGAGAGCCCTGGGCTTTCTTCTCTGCGGAACACCACTGGTCACAGATCTCCAGTCAGAAAAACACCTTTCCATTGGTTCCTTCTGACTTCTGATCTGTTGACTGTCAAGTGACTCTCTGCATGCATGATTTCCGCCCAGTTTGGACATGTTCCTGAGTGCGCCATCATATGAACTCTAGCCTCCAAACATCCCACTCCTCAAATGCATTACTTGCATTGTCCTGCTTTCCCACACTGATTGAATAGTCGAAAGGTACATATCCACCTGAGTAGATGATTTTGGAGCATTTAGGTACAGAGGAGATATCAGGGGTAAGTTTTTCACTCAGAGGGTGGTGAGTGAGTGGAATCAGCTGCCATCGCTGGTGGTGGAGGCAAACTTGTTGGGGTCTTTTAAGAGACTTCTGGATGAGTACATGGAATTTAATGGGATTGAGGGTTATAGATAGGCCCGGTAGGTAGGAATATGTTCGGCACAACTTGTGGGCCGAAGGGCGTGTTTGTGCTGTAGTGCTCTATGTTCTATCAGTCAAACAGACATCTTTCTTTCATTGCCAATATTTTCATAGCTAGTAAACCAAAGAAGATTTGATAAATACCTGAAAGAAAGTAACTTTTCAGGGCCAGTGGAAAGATCAGGCAGGGGTGCAATTAATTGGATACCTCTACCAAAGAGCTGGGGCAGACATGATTGGCTGAATGTTATCGGCCTCCACATGGCAGGTTGGCTTGGAAACGAGACCATGAGGACATTTGGAAAAATACGGTTTGGGTTGGCACCCTGACATGTCCATGTCTGTCCATGCTTTTCCTGGAGGTGATCTAAGGCTGGTAATGGGCTGCCGAAATGCATTTTTCTATTTAGCAAGCAGTTTGCCCCAGGACACATTACCAACACTGGTCCTGACATGGTATCAGGAACTCCCAAAAGTTGGTTGGAAGTGGCTTCACAGTGAAAGGGTTTACATTCATTCACTGGAAGTAATTAACATAGGCAGTTGGCATGGCCTTGCAACCAGTTTAGTTGTCACTGTTCAAGCTTGCCCTGATTATGTGGCAGCCACTTTCCTCCCATTGAAGGCACCTTCATGGCGTGGCCATTGTCGCTCTTGTGGCCAAGTTTTGCCTACACAGTTGGAGTGGTCGTATTCACAAGACATGCTGCATGGGCTCCCTGATGGTGGTACATGACTACCGTTTTTAATTAGGCTGAGAGAATTTATATTGGGCCATTCTGGAAGATTGCATCGAATGACTTACTGTAGTCACTCCTGGGTTTGTTCCCACATTGAGATTGGCACGCCAGCAACAAAAATCTATCTGTTGAGTTGCACAGGCTTCTTCGGTGCTATATCATAGAACATAGAACACTACAGCACAAACAGGCCCTTCGGCCCACAAGTTGTGCCGAACACATCAAAACCTACCCAGCCATAGACCTATCTATAACCCCCAATCCCATTGGATCCCATATACTCATCCAGAAGTCTTTTAAAAGACCCCAGCGAGTTCGCCTCGACCACCACCGACGGCAGCCGATTCCATTCACTCACCACCCTCTGAGTGAAAAACTTTCCCCTAGCATCCCCTCTGTACTTGCTTCCCTGCACCTTAAATCTGTGCCCTCTCGTCGCGACCATTTCAGCCCTGGGAAATAGTCTCTGAGAGTCCACCCTATCTATTCCTCTCAACATCTTGTAAACCTCTATCAGGTCGCCTCTCAACCTTCGTCTCTCCAGGGAGAACAGTCCCAGCTCCCTCAACCTGTCTTCATAAGGCATGCCTCCCAATCCAGGCAACATCCTTGTAAATCTCCTCTGCACCCTTTCAATAGCTTCCACGTCCTTCCTATAGTGAGGCGACCAGAACTGCGCACAGTACTCCAAGTGTGGTCTGACAAGGGTCCTATAAAGCTGCAGCATTACCTCCTGACTCCTGAACTCAATCCCTCGATGAATGAAGGCCAGTACACCGTAAGCTTTCTTAACCACATCCTCCACCTGGGAGGCCGATTTGAGAGTCTTATGGACCCGGACCCCAAGATCCCTCTGCTCTTCCACACAGCTAAGACTCCTACCTTTGATCGTGTACTCATTCATCCCGTTGGATCTGCCAAAATGGACCACAACACATTTATCCGCGTTGAAGTCCATCTGCCACTTCTCCGCCCAGTCTTGCATCCTGTCGATGTCATGCTGCAACTTCTGACATCCCTCCAGACCATCCACAACACCACCGACCTTCGTGTCATCGGCGAACTTACTCACCCATCCCTCCACTTCCTCATCCAGGTCATTTATGAAAATGACAAACAGCAAGGGTTCTAGAACAGATCCCTGGGGCACTCCACTGGTGACCGACCTCCATGCAGAAAAAGAGCCATCCACAACCACCCTCTGCCTTCTGCAGGCAAGCCAGTTCTGGATCCACAAGGCCAAAGCCCCTTGGATCCCATGGCCTCTCACCTTCATGGCTTCCTGGCCATGTTTCTATGATTCCCAATGTGTTAAAACAATGTTATGTTCAAAAACTCAGGGCAGGATTTTTCTCTCTCTGTGGCCTGTTTCACGGTGCTGGGAGGTGATGCACCACTCATTGACGGTGGAATCTTACAGTCTCCTCGTTCTTAATGGGGTTACCCATTGAATGACCCTCTCTCCATTGGGAAACCCATGGTGGGATGCACCATTGTAATATCCTGTCAGCACAAAAGACAGCAAGATTTTGGCAAAAGGCTTTGTCTAAAAAAATGAGTCCCCTGGGCTGCTCAGAGCAGCATCCTAGATGTTTGTCTTTAATTCTGGAGATGCCAGGGCAATGCAAGAAGGTTGGTGATTTTACCCAGACAGAGAGTTGTATTTCAGAAAGCTTAGACTGATTTATTTGGACAGCAGCTCCTGGGATTCGAAGTAAGGTAACCACAGAACCGTGATTCATCAAATGCCTCATTAGATAATGTTGAAGTCTGTTAGAAAGAGGATATTGGATTAAGCCTAACTCATTAGCCCTGACAGGGCAAAAGATTAATACTAGAGCTCGGCCATTCAGGATTGATGTTAGGAAGGGCTTTCTACACAAATGATAGTGGAGGTATGGAACTCTCCACCCCCACTCCCCTCAGATAAAAGCTGAGGTTGATTATTATTTGTTAGCCAAAGGTATTAACGTTTATGGAGCAAAGGAGATAAATGGAGTTAAAATGCAGATTAGAGATAATCTGATTGAATGGTTGAACAGCCTCAAAGGGCTGAATGGCCTACTCCTCTTTCCATATCCTCTCAGAGTGCATTAAAAATGAAATGTGAACTCCACTTTGAAGTGTGGCTGATTTAAGATGTCTGATCTTATTTCGAAATTAGCACTCTTTGAGTCAATGAGCATGGCACTGGGGAATTAAATACTTTTATTTCAGATGGTTAATCAAATTTCTGAGCATGTGAGACAGAATTTCTAATTCCAGCCCCTGTCTCCACAGTCATGTTCACAGCTACAATCTGTCTAATCTTCTCAGCCTGATGACTGGAAACATTTGCAGCAGCGACACAGTCAGTTGCTCCTTCCTTAGTCTGGATTTGCAACTGTTAATAACCTTGAATCAAAATAATCTTTAATGAATGTGAAAGTCAACACAATTAACATTTGGAGCGGCACAATGGCACAGTGCTGCCTCACAACACCAAGGTTTTGGGTTTTATTTCCAGCTTGCGTGACTATCTATATGGAGTCTGTGTGTTCTCCCTGTCTTCGAGGAGTTCCTCCGGTTGTTCCAATTTCCTCCCACAGTCTGAAAGACATGCTGGATAGGTGCATTAGCTGTGTTAAGTTCTTCCTCAGTGTAACCGAACAGATGCAGAAATGTGGCAACTATGGGATTTTCACAGTAATTTCATTGCAGTTGTAAACCTATCTGTGATACTGATAAATAATAAGAATAATAATAATTCTTTCAACAAAAGCCACCCTTTTGCCACTCAAGTGAAGTTGGAGCTCTCAAAACCGAAACCCTATTTCTTCTTCGAACCAGACGCACAATCCTTTCCATGACTGAAGCCACGCTCTCTCTCAGAACTAAATCCACGGGCCGAATTTTCACTGTGGTGCCGGGAACCTGGTAAATTCTAGCTCCCAACCGATGCCTGGGGCGTGTCGCTCTCATAGTGCTATGTTCAAGTTCAACTAAGGAGGTGCGCTTTGTAACCAATTCATGGTGTTTTCAGGCAGTGCAACCACCTGCCTTGTGGCAGCAGCGAGAGCAGATGGGAGCCATACTGGGGGCTGCCAATGTCTTATCGAAGAGAGCAGGCAGCACCCGGCCAGGCCAGAAGTTTCCACTGCAATGAAAAGGAGCATGTGGGCGAGATGGCAGGAAGAGTGCCAGGGAAGATCAATTTTATATAAATGGAGGGAAGATTTCTGATAACCTCACTGACAGCCACACTTCAGGTTCGCTCAATCAAAGAAGGAAGATTCCAGTCTCAAATGCACAGGCCCTTAACAAACTCCCTAAGGAACTTATGGGACCATTAATGTCAGCGAGTGAGTTCTCCGTGCTCTCTGAAAATTCAGGTCTGTCCCAGAGATGTCAGGAACCAGACAGAATCTCCAAGATCACAAATTTTAAATCTCATCCGCTCTAGGTCGTAACACCTCATAAGTCTTGCACCAGATTTCTCCTGGAAGTTTAAATCCATCCCTGATCTGATCCAAAATTGCTTCGCTGAATTCCTGCATAAAATTTCTACCATTCTGTGCAATCAATTTAAACAAGTATCAGCTTGCAATCCCAGAAACACTGGCTGTGATTCTCCCATTCCGCTGTGCTAATTTAACTTCTCGAGTAGGTCCATTTCTGGGGTTCATGTAAGCACTTGCATCTCCCAGCACTGGACTTACAGTGGCATCTGTTCCGCACTGGAAATCGGCAAGGAGACGCGAAGACTATTTAGATGGTTATTTTAATATTATTTAAATATGATTAGCAGGCCAGGACTCTGGGCCATTAAATGAGAAAAGCTGGCGTGGAATATAAGGCAAAGAAATTGGTAATGGAAGCACTTAAGAGTGAATCTAAATAGCACAATAATGAGCAGCTCCGTCTGAAAACAAAAACATGAAAAAAAAGATTCAGACCAGCAAAAACAGAATCAAAATGGTTCAGAGTTCATCGTCTTAAATTGTTGAACTCACCAAGTCCAGAAGGCTGTAAATGTAGTGTCAAATTAAAAGATGAAATGCTATTAAGAAGTAGAGTTAAAGTTTATCTATTAATGTCACAAGTAGGTTTACATTAACACGACAATGAAGTTACTGTGAAATTTCCCGAGTCGCCACACTTTAGCATCTGTTCGGACATACGAGGGAGAATTTAGTACGGCCAATTCAGCAGATCTTGACTGTGGGAGGAAACCAGAACACCCAGAGGAAACCCACAGAGACATGCAAGAACATGCAAACTCCACACATATAGTGATCCAAGCCAGAAATCAAACCCAGGTCTTTGGTGCTGTGAGGCAGCAGTGCTAATCATTATGTCACCATGGTGCCCATATTTCTTGATGGGTTTCCCTACAACATTGCAGCAAGCAGAGGACAGAAATGTGAACATGAGAGCAAGGTGATGAATTAAGTGAGTGAAAGCTCAGCATCAAGCTTGTGGACTAAGCAGAGATGTTCCACGAAACAATCACCCAGCCTGTGTGTAAACAAAGAGAACAGAGGCCACAGCTACCAGGACATCATTAATTGCCAAGGAAAAACTCCCTGCACAGAATGGGCTGTGGCCATGAATGTGATCCTTGCAGCCCAATAGATCCAGGCTGGGCTGCCATGCAGGATACATGTCTGGCCCTGCTTGCTTGCTGCCAGGAGGCTGTTTTGGGCTGTTGATCCTTTATCAAGATTGAACAGGTTAGAGATATCAGTTTTTAAGCAAGGACAGAGACAGGAAAAGAAGGAGGAGACCAAAAAACAAAATGGAAAGTCTGTGTTGCGGTGAACATAGGGGTGGTTAAATGACACAGGATTTTGGCAGATTAGTTTAACATAACTGTTTTCTGGTTGTTTTAAGGCGCAATCATGCACTGCTACTCCGCTGACCTCCAACCACATTCCTCTTTTTCGGATATTTTGAAAATTTAGCAAAATGTCAAAAAATTTACAGCACAGTTGGAGGCCACTCTGCCCATCGCGCCTGTGCTGGCTGAAAAGAGAAAGCCAAGGGGTGCCATAATACAGGTAAAATTAAAATAACGGAAGATTTTAATAAAGATGAAGAGAGAGAGCATTTCTATTTTTGGAGAAGAATAAAACCATGCTATTTTTGCCAAGAAATCAACTAGAGAATTCAGAAGAGAACTTCATTATCCAGAAAGTGAGGATGTGGAAAAAACTACCAAGAATGGCTGAGGTGCATAATATAGAATCATAGGGTTGGACTTTCCCATCCTGCCCCCTACGGGAATCTTGGTGGGTGGGACAGGACCATACAGAGGTTGTTGGTGTCAGGCAGGATTTTCCGGTCTTGGGGCGAGTGTGGCCAGAAAATCCCACCAACTCACAATCATAGAATCATACAGTGCAGAAAAGGCCCTTCAGCCCTTGAGTCTGCAATGAAAATAACTACTGCTAATTCCATTTTCCTGAACTTGTCCTATATCCTTGAATGTTACGACATTTCAAGTGCTCATCCAAATTTTTTTTAAGGATGTACTTAAGGGATGTAATATGTATAACAAGAGAAAAAGAAATGGAGGATTATGTTGGCGGATTTAGATGAGAAGAGGCTTGACTGGAACATAAATGTTAGTATCGTGGATTGGATGGATCAAATGGCCTGTTTCCGTGCAGTTGCCAGCATCACAGATTGGATGGGCCAAATGGTCTGCATTTGTGCTGTGTAACATGAATTGACCACTGCTCTTTAAACCTGAATCTAAATCCTCTTTGGTTGTAGTTTAAGACAGGCTACTGGAATGATGCAGATAGAGTTGATATAGCTTATAACATGGTGAAGAAGGGTCAATGGGCAATTGCTGCTCCTAAGTAAGAACATCAAAGTTGTTATCACAAATTACTGAATAGAATAACTTGACTCATATCCACAGCAGGTACTTCAGAGAATTCTAGTATTTCACCACAAATTCAAAATTCAACTTGACTTGAAATAATATATAATGATTGAACCACTTGTCGTTGTAAGCACAGCAGAACACGTCATTTCTCTTTGCAGCTTTCTGTTTGATAAAGAGTTCTGAAGAATTGAGGACCACGTATTTGAACCCAGATAGATGACAAATTTATTTAAAAAAACCATCTGGCATGCAGCCAGAGTTTTCATTATATTCGATACACCGTTCCTGTGGCTACCCTCTCTCTTGCTCTCTCTCAGGAAGGACATGTATTTTTAATTCCCTTACCCCCCAAAGGAGTCAGATAACATGACATATACTTTATTCCAGCAACTTAATTGCAGCAGAACCCATATCGAGCTATGGTTCAGCCGCTGTAACTTAACATGTGTTCTGATTCTCTCAAACAAATGCTTCATCAAATAGTCAGGCACATGGAAAGAAGCAAAACAATTTAATCAAATTTTGGCTTACTGAATTGCCACTAGAAGCCAAGTTTTAATTTATCCATCTCCAGCGAAAATAGAACAAGTGGAATTGACCCGAGGTAAAACATTTATGAATTTCTATGATTTCAGCAAATTTCTTCACGTATAAATGAATCTGTACTTGTCCTACACTTGGAAATAAATTAATTCTAGACTTTCTTAATATAGTCAATAATAATTTTTTTTTAAATTTGCTTTTCAGCTCCCTCAATGCAGCGTATCAAGATGATGATCCATTGAGACAAACATGACCCATGAATACAGACCATTCCCAAGTGGCCATTTCTTTCTAGTGAACCCTGAAGCTGAGTGTTGGCAGATGTCTCTGCAATCTGGAAACAAATGCTTTTTTAATTAATCTAGGAAGTTCTGAAAAGCAGATTGTTCCACAACAGGTGGTTGAAAAATCCAGGCCAATAGAAGGAAATACTGTATCGTATTTGAGATTTGTGGGCAGCATAATCAAACTCACTAGAGCAATTAAAAAGAAATGCCTGAGATGTTTCAGATGAGAACGATCATTTTTTTTTGATCCAGCAAGTGAAAAAGCTAGAAACATTTCCAAGGTTTACATGTATTTTGGCTTCTTGTTAGTAACACCTTGTAGGTTTTCTTGTTAAGCATCTTTTGAGTTGATGTGATTTATTATTATCATACATGCTGGGTTACAGTGAAAAGTATTGTTTTTGTCATGATTTACAGACAAAACATACCATGATAGTGATTAGGGGATCTTCACAGTAACTTCATTGCAATGTTAATGTAAGCCTACTTCTGACACTCATAAATAAATTTAAAGTTTTTACTTCCATCAGCGAGTCCATAACTCTCTGTCCTGTTCGATCATCATTTCAATCTATTAGTGCTCAATTGAATTTATTCCTCTCCAGTTTGACTCTATTTTCTCTCCTCTTGTCCAGTTCATTTCCACCTACATTTGTGACTTGTCAGATGCCCTAAATATTATTTCAACAATTTCCAGTTCCCTGGCTCCAACCATTGCTATTCATTATGGATGAACAATTCCTTTACACCTCCGTCCCCACCAGGACAGTCTGAGGTTCTCCACTTCTTTCATGAACAAAGGTTCGAACAATCCCTGTTCACCAGCACCCTTCTTTGACTGGCTGAACTTATTCTCTAATTGAACAATTTCTCCTTTAACTTGTCACAATTCTCCCAATAAAAGGAGTGGTTATGGATAGCTGCATGCCTGTCTTCTTGTGCGATGTGAGCACTTTGTGTTCCATTCCTATTTTTCTGGTACAGCAATGACTGTATCAGTGCTATTTCATCCTCTCTTCTCAACCTGTAAAATATTCTTTACATTGTTTCCTATTTCCACCTTTCTCTCATCGTCATATGCTCCATCTCCCAAGCTTCCCTTCCTTCCTTGGCCTCTCTTTGTTTCTATCTCTGATGACAGACTGTTTCCCAGTATTCATTCCAAGCCCACCAACTCTCACAGTTACCACAACTACACCTCTACACACCCTGTTTCCTGTTAGGACTCCATTCCACTCTTCCATTTTCTCCATCTCTGTCATTTGTATTTTGATGATGCTGCCTTCCATGGTGAATCTTTTTACATCTTTTCCTTTTCCCTCAGCCAAGGATTCTTATTTCCGCTCTATTTCCCACACTTCTTACCACTTCCCCTACCACCTCTTGACCTTTCTTTCTACCCCACCAACATGCATATTCAAAGGATCATCCTCCCTCATTTCTGCTAACTCCGGTATGATGCCACAACTGAGAACATCTCTCGCTCACCTCCCATATCAGCAATCTGAAAGGACTGTTCCCTCTGTGACATTCCTTTATCTCACCCAACTTCTTGTTCCTTTCTCAGGGCACCTTCCCATGGAATTACTGAAGGTGTAACTCCTTTATCTCCTCCCCCCTCTTGGTTCCAACACCTCAAGCTTTCCTTTTAGGTGAACTTGCACTTCATTCAATTTAGTCTACTGCCTTCACTGCTCACAGTGTGGTTTCCTCTACACTGGGGAAACTAAACGCAAACTGGGTGAACACTTTAGGGAATATCTTCACTCAATCTGCAAGCATGACACCAACTTTCCAATTGTTTAATCCTCTGGGCTCAGCATTGAATTCAATAACTTCAGACCATGAAATCTGTCTTCCATTCTGACTTTTCCCTCCAAGTGCCAATCCATATTTTGTCCTCATATTTTTGCTTTCAGGCAACACTGACTCTATCTCTGCTATTAACACATTATGCTATTTTGCTTTCAGACAATGCTGGCTTTGTCCTGCTATTAACACCTTCTCCGTGCCAAAGCTTTTGGCCAGAATCTTATCACCATTTTCTTTTCCCTTCCCACTGCAGTGAACAGAAAGTTGGCTGGCTGCCAAATTCCCTGACCTTGCTGCAACGGGAGTGTGGTGTGAACGGCTGGTAAGATCGCACCCTTTGTCTTTATTCTAACATTACCACTCCTTTTGTCTTGTGTTCCTTTACACCTTTGTCATTTAACCTTCCACACCCTTTAACCTATCCCTGACTTTCTATTTTGCACCACTTGCCCCTCCTGCATTTTGCAACAGCATAATTCCCATCACATTCCTATCTCTCTTCAGTTCTGAAGGAGACTCATACGGTCCCAAAATGTTAACTCTCTTTTGCTCTTCACAGATGCTGCCAGATATGCTGGGTGGGATTTTATGACCTCGGTTGGTGAGATCTTAAAATCCCACCCATGACCATTGGAGATTTCTATTCTGCGAACCTTGCATGGCGGCCGAGGTGGTAAAATTCCAGTCCTGAGTTCTACCAGCATTTTCTGTTTTTATCTCTTTCCAGTTTCTTGATTAGATAGCCATCACACTCTATTGGAGTGCTGCATCTTGTTTTGTTTCCAGTTTGGTGCCAGCTAGTTTAGAGATTTTGGCAACGCATTTAAGCTTACACAGTTAAGATGTTGTTTCCTCACGATTAGTATAATTGACTGTTGGCAACAAATGTAATCAATAGTCCACTGGGTTGAGCTTCCCTGGCTGACACTCAACATGGAACCCATCCTCTTGTAGTTTGAGCATCCAATGCATTATTACAGTAGGTGGTTTGCTATGTGGATTATTCAACAAGGTTACTTGTTTATAATTGGCTATAGCTTCAAACTTTCTTCCACACATATAGAGATAAAAATGCAATTGAGAGCACTTTTCTCTCTGTTGTGAATAACGCTGCTCTACAGGTGTTAATGATTTACTTGCTATTGCATCAATTGATACATTCCTGCCTTGCCTTTTTATATGAGAACCTCAGCTAATCCTAACCAGACCTCCACCAACAACTGTACCTAATCCTAACCAAACCTGCATCTACAACCATACCTAACCCTAACCGGATTTGCACCAACAAACATACCTAATCCTAACTAAAACTGCACCAACAACTGTATCTAACCCTAACTAGACCACCATCAACAACCATACCCAATCCTAACCAGATCTGCACCAACAACTGTACCTAACCCTAAGCAGACCTGCATCAACAACGATATCTAATCCTAACCAGGCCCACATGAATGACCATACCTGACCCTAATCAGACTAGCACCAACAACCATACCTATCCCTAACCAAACATGCATCAACAACTGTACCTAACGCTAATCAGACATGCACCAACAACTGTACTTACTCTAACCAAACGTGCAACTACAATGAGCTTAGTGGTTCTTTCAGGATTGAAATGGGCACTTGTGCAACTTGCTGACAATCATTGTTTGATAGTCAGATGCACACGTGCAGGGTAAGTTGTTGTGAATGAAGGTGCTGGAGTGGGTGCAGATTCTCCCGTATCATGGGAGCAACCAATGGCCAATCTCACAGTGGCTATCTTCTCTGTCTGAAAGAGCACAAAATTATGTTCAGGATCATGCATCTCGGCATTGGCTCCATTCTCTTGCCCTTTTGCCTTGGCACACAAATGTGGCACCCTTCTGTTAATATTTGTCTGATTAGTTGATTTTCCTGATAAACACAAACCAACTGGTTGAGCTTTCCATAAGCTTTGCATTTGGCAGAATACTCCATTCAATGTGGTTAAACACTGTAGCAGAGGAAGCATTGTGTAGACAAGTCACAGCTCTCTGTGGCATTGCTGGAATAGCTTTACTGGTATGTAAGCAATTATTCATCTTTGCAAGAGTATAACTTGAAGTGTGGTTTTTGACAGCCGCAACTTCAGTAATTCTGGACTTGGAAAGCAACTGTGATCTTGCTCGCTCCAACAACCCTGGCAGCCTTCTGTCTTTTTCAAGTGCTTTTCGGTATAGTTAGCTGGAATGACAATCTTTGATGATTTGTGCTTTTATTTTCCTTTCAGCCTATTCCAAAAGATCAAAGTCACATTTGGTTGCCTCAAGAGTGTGCGATACTGGTCAATTGACATCTACCTTTGTGCATCTGAAAATGATTGTTTCATTCTTGTGTTTTTCCTGGACATAAAACAGGATGTTAGTGCTCTTGTATCTGAGTCATAGTCATTTTGCCCAGCTATGCTTCAAAAATGTCTTCTAATTCTTTACTGTCATATTGAAGAAATAAAATTGTTTTCCTATTGTCCTTCATGGCAGCAAAACTTGCTATTGCCTCTTCAAAGCATTGCAAGCACTTTGCAATCTGGGAATATAGCAGATGGCTCAAAACACACCATAAGGGATGGAATTTTGGGCATAGACAGTTCCATATTCATCATTTTTTTTGTTATTCATTCAGGGAATGTAGGTGTCACTGGCTAGGCTAGCATTCATTGCCTATTTCAATTGCCCTTGAGAAAGTGATTGTAAGCTGCCTTCTTGAACCACTGTGGTGTAGGGATGCCTACTGTTAGGGAGGGAGTTCCAGAATTTTGATCCAGTCACAGTGTAGGAACGGCAACATATTTCCAAGTCAGGATGGTGTGTGGCTTGGAGGTAAATTTCTAAGTAGTGGTGTTCCCATATCCCTTCTCCTTTTCAATGCTAGCAATTATGGGTTTGGGAGATTCTGCTTAAGGAGCCTTGGCGAGTTCCTGCTTTGCATCTTGTAGATAGTACACACAGCTGCTACTGTGCAATGAGACTGGAAGGGATGCCATCCATCTTGATTGGCATCTCTTCCACTCCCATTGCATAGTCTGTTTTATCTGTTAGGAGATTGTGATAAAATGGGTAAAATAAAAAATCCAATTATTGGGGATGTGTTCTTGTAGTTGAATGTTTAAAGGGGGAAAAAAAACTTCTTAAAACAGAAATTGTAAGAAAGACAGATTGGCTGGGTTAAAAATCAAGGGCTTTGATATGCTGATTAGTCTTGCAATATTATGAACAAAGGCAAGTTGGTAAAAATGGGAAATGCACTGTCAAAAGTTAAAAGGTGGTAAAAATTCTCACCGTGAATCTTCATTTTTTTTTATAAAAAGGTGAGTTCATGTATTAAAGGTAATTAAAAACTGACTTCTGGGAAGGTTGGTTTAGATAAAGATCAAAAGGAAAAATAGTATATGACAGTCATATTCACTTCATGCTAGAGAACTATTTTGGGATTGTAGCTCACACAGCAGGAAGCTGTGTCTATTGCCAAAAAAAACCATGCCTGGAGAAACTGGTTTGAGAAATTAGTTGTCTCTATTCTAAATCAGGAGCAATCCCAACAGATATAGATGCTTCATGATTCAGTGAAATATTGTTGTTTGTATTCCTTCTGAGACGAGTATATCCCTCCTTAGGTAGGAGAACAAAATAGTGCACAGTATTCTAGATGTGGTGTCACCAAAGCCCTTATATAATAGCAGCAAGACTTTCTGGCTCTTATACTGCAAATGCCTGGCATAAAAGGCTAATATACTTTTGCCGAACAAATTGCTTTGCATATTTTCAATAATTAAGCTATAATTGTCATATTGGAGATGAATTAAAATGGCTGTTTGACTGGCTGTTAAAAAGAGGGCTGGTGAAGGGACAGTATTGCGGTGCCAAGCTGTAAGTGAAGGAAAAGGTAACCAAATGTGAGTATGAAAGACGATGGCGCAGAAGTTTGGCTGTGGGGTAGCTCTTTTTTATTTGACGTTGGAAGGAACACTTCTATCATTCTCTGAAGATTTTTATTTAACACAAGCAGTAGTAAACAGTCTGTGTTTAAATAGCACACAGATATTATTAGTACAAGTGTTTGTACCAATCTGTACCCTGTCACAACATTTGTACACAAAACTATGAGGTAAACATTTTGATTTAGCACTCCAGTTAGGATTGCCAACTCTTGTTGGATGAATTCTTGGAGATTTTAAGGCCTCCCACTTCCAACTTTCCCACCCACAAGCCTCTGCCATTGGTTGTTCAACATGTCCATCCTTGAAGTGGCCAATCAGAAAGAGAACAGTCTCTTCATTACCAGATTAGATGATTCTTTACTGTCAATTAAGCGATCCACCCCTGGCATTTTTATAACTTAATAAGTGTTCCAGGAGAATGAAGAAGCAATGTGAATTAATGATGTAGCAATGTGAGTTCAAATCTTAAGCTTGGGTGTTTCAATCTAATTAATTAAATAAAATGTACATGGGACTTAATAGGATTAAGGGTTATAGGTAAACCTAGTAGGTAGGGATATGATTGGTGCAACTTGTGGCTGAAGGGCCTCTTTGTGCTGTAGTTTTTCTATGTTGTATGTTCTAAAATATAGAATCAGAAGGCTAGTATTGGTAATAATAAGCTTTAACTTCCTGGATTGTCATAAAAATCACGAGGGGGCGGCACAATAGTACAGTGGTTAGTCCTGCTGCCTCACAGAACCAGGGACCTGAATTTGATTCCTGGCTTGGGTCACTGTCTGTGTGGAGTTTGCACATTCTCCCTGTGTCTGTGTAGGTTTTCTCTGGGTGCTCTGGTTTTCTCCCACAATCCAAAGATGTGTAGGTTAAGTTGATTGGCCATACTAAATTGATCCTTAGTGTCAAAGGGACCAGTTAGGGAAAATGCATTGGGTAATGGGGATTAGCCCTGAGTGGGATTATGGTCGGTGCAGACTCGATAGGTCAAATGGCCTCCTTCTGCAGTGTAGGATTCTATAATTCTATGAACCCTGTCAGCAATCCCTGGTCTAGCCTGTATGTGGCTCCAGGCCCACAGCAATGTGGTTGAATATTAACTGTTCTCTGAAATACCTAGCAAGCCTTCTGTTGTATTGAAGGATGTAGCTCAGCACCACCTTCTCAAGGAAGATCAGAGATGTGCAACAAAAAGCTGTATAACCAGTGACATCCACATCCTATGAATGAATAAATAATAAATCCACTAGATTTATTCTTCAATAGCCCTTGGATTTTTCTTCTTTGGTGCTGTTTGCAGCAGTACTCAAGAAATTACTATCCAATTCCTGGAAAATCCAGGATAACCCTTGTGGATTGCACCTATAATTCCAAAAGAGTTTTGTGTGTGACAGGAGTGAACATTATGAATTTGAGCCTGAATTTGGGTATTCATTGTCATCTGCCTCACCTCTGTCCTCGTGTTGTATGAAGCTCTGCATTGGGAATGGTAACCCTTATTTAAATACCAATATATGAACATACAAACAAAATAGGAGCAGAGATGGGCCATTTGGCCCCTCAGTGTGATCCGGCTGTAATCAATAAGATCATGATTGATCTGTTTGTGCTTCAAGTTCAACATTCCTACAATTCCAATAAGCTTTGATTCCCCTGCCTAACAAGAATCCACCTACCTCTACCTTAAATGGTGGCTTTCTATCAGGTTGGTTGTCATACAAACATAATCCACAATCTCTTCTTGTTTTCAAAACCCACTCATTGATACCGTATCACCTGTCAAGTGCTGTAAAAGGTGCTCTATATATACAAGTTTGGGTTAAAGTTTCAGATGAATGACTTTCTGTCAGAACTCTGCAAAAATGAATTTTAGCAAACTCATGATCAAACCAAAAAGCAAGACAGCACAAGGGTAAAGGGATTCCTTAATGAGCTTAAGAGGTCATTAATTTGCAACGACCATGTTTCCCACCCCTCCTTCCACCCCCACCCACCTCATAAGCTGTCCCAGAGGTTACCCACAAGTTCGGCAGCATAGTGGCACAGTAGTTAGCACTGCTGCCTCACAGCACCAGGAACATGTGTTCGATTCCCAACTCGGGTCACTGTCTGTGCGGAGGCTACACATTCTCCCTGTGGATTTCCTCTAGCTGCTCTGGTTTCCCATCATAGTCTGAAAGGTGCATTGGCTATTCTAAATTCACCCTCAGTGTGCCTGTAACGATGAGGGGATTTTTGCAGTAACTTCATTGCAGTGTCAATGTAAGCCTACTTCTGACACTAATAAATAAACTTTGAATTTTAGGACTGTTAATATTCAGAACCTGAAGTCCTGTGAAAATCTAGCTCCTGGGTACAGCCTGGTACATCGCTTCAGTGCCTCAATGTGGTCTCTGTCATATTTCGGTGTTGCATATCAAAAGATGGACATTCATTTAATCCTTTCTTCAAACTGCACATTAGCAGCAATAGACCTTCATGTTCAAGCTTCAATGAAACTAATTAGTGCCTGGATTATAATAAATACTAATTAGTTTTGTATCAGTTGTATTTGCATTTATCTCTGCAAGTCTGTGAGAGTGAAAATGAATGTTTTTCTAATGTCAAACTTGATGATTTATCAGATTTTAATGACTGCTTCTGACCACAGGGTGAGAGGAGGAAGCGCTCAAGGTTGCAAAAATGTACCATCTTAAAGGAGCCATGCATTTTGTATGGCAGTGTTTTTATTAATTTGTGGGATGTGGGTGTCGATGGCTAGGCAGCATTTATTGCTCATCGCTAGTTCTCCACCACTCCCAAGGTATGTCTACATTGCCTTTGATTTTCTAACCTGGTCTAGTAAAGAGTGGAGTTTCTATTAGAGGGAACAGGACAGGGGAACGTGATTCCCAGAGCTGGGAGTTTCCTTTTCCTCAGTCTCTTGCAAGATTGCAAATCAGTTTTGCATGAAGTTATTGTCAACCCCAGTCATTGCAAAATAAAGAAAGGAATTGCCCATAGATAGCACTATTCGTAACCTTGGGAATAATCCCAAAGCACTTTACAGCTAATGTTGAATTGTTGAAGCATAGTCACTGTTCTTCTTCCTCTCGAGATCTTTGGCTATAGGTAGGCTTGACCCAAAATCTCCATCAAGGCTAAGGCAAGTCCCAAATCCAACCCATGGATTGAGCCAGTCAGATCCATGCTGGCTGTTCAACAAAGCCAACCTCTTCAAAGAGTCCATATAGCTGTGGCAATATACATTTTTACGTGCATGTCATGGCTCGGAGTTATATTCATGATGGTGAAGGCGCTAATTTATTTCCATCATAGGAATCACTCTCACTACGGCTGTCTGTCATTGCCATATATTGGAAGGATTGGAAGTTGATACTCGACCGGCTTTCCTGTGTTATGAATGTATCTCACTTGAGATCAAGTAGGATATGAACCTAAAGCTTCTAGCTCAGAGGCAGGGATAGTACCCACTGCACCACAGGACCTCCAGATAGTCTCTGTTATAAATGCAGCAACCAATCTGTACACAATGAACTCCCACAAACAACATCGTGATAATAATCAGGTGGAGTGTATATTTTGGTCATAAGATGAAAACGGGCAGTAAATGACGCCGTGCTATTAAGACACATCTATCTGAAAGCCTAGATTTAACACACAGTTATGATCTAATTGCTAAATTACAACAATTTGAA
Organism: Sphyrna mokarran; assembly: GCA_024679065.1. Lineage (NCBI taxonomy): Eukaryota > Metazoa > Chordata > Chondrichthyes > Carcharhiniformes > Carcharhinidae > Sphyrna > Sphyrna mokarran. The sequence goes on along the minus strand of JAGIQG010000024.1, from coordinate 18,938,625 downwards.
CTTGCACGGAGGTGTTAAACCAGAAGCCTGCGGCTTGAGCACTGCTTATATGCAATTTTCTTGCAATCATATACGTGGGCTCTTCACGCCCACTTTGAATGAAGATGTGAAGTGCACTGGCTAATATACAGTGACTTGTTGCAAGATGGCTTAGATACTGAGGAGGAAGAGCTTGCAGGTTCTTGGACATGCCACCTGATGTGCTGGTGGAGGATGACCAGAAGATGTGAGAAGTCCTGTACCCACAGAGGGAAGGATTCCATTTTACCCTTCCTGGCTTCCTGTTGGGCACAGTGGCAGAGTGGTTAGCGCTGCTGCCTCACAGCTGCAGGTACCTGGGTTTGATTCCAGGCTAGGGTGTTTTTTATGCAAAGTCTGCACATTCTCCCCATGTCTGCGTGTGCTTCCTCTGGATGCTCCGGTTTCCTCTCACAGTCCAAAAGATGTGTTGGTTAGATGTATTAACCATGCTAAATTTTCCCTCAATGTATCCAAACAGGTGCTGGAGTGTGGCAACTACAGGATTTCCACAGTAGCTTCATTGCAGTGTTAATGTAAGCCTACTTGCGACCCTAATAAATAAACTTAAACTTTTTTCTGCTGCAGAAACTGGCACTGTTTGGACAAATCTCATATTCTCTTTCTATTGCTTCTTGAGGCTAGAGACGGGTAATGGGGTGAGGGAATCTTTAGCAAAATGCCCATGGTCAGACACTCCCCTTTTCCTAGGTCTCAACTTGTGCCCAAATCCCGGGAGTGGGGCTTGAAGCCACAACCTTCTGACTCAAAGGCGAGAATGTGGAATGAGAATCAGGTGGGTGTTACAATGTGTGGGCCTTCTGCTCTGCCGGAATATCATCCAGAAAGAAAGTGTGAACATTTATCCTATTGTCTCCTATAGCACACAAGTAAACAACTTGCAAGAACTTTTACATTATTCAACTCACACCCACCGATGTGAATGAATTGAATTCTGTGATTATCCAATTGTCTAATTTGAAAAATAGCTTCAAACAATTGGTAATCTCCCATCACTAAGGAGCATATTTTGAGAATTGTCTCATCAAACTTAAGAAAAAATAAACAGTGAGACATTAATCACAACACATCTGGATATGTAAATTCTGAGTCATCTCAATTCTCCACCCAGTGACAACTTTCTGTTTCTCATTACTAATTTCTACTTTTACTAAACTTTCTTAATTCCTTTGTTCTGAAAACTTTAGGTTTTTGAGACTTATTTCATAGCTATAAACTTTCAGAAAAACATGTTAACAATGACTGACTGGTAAAATGCCTCTATTTATCTGGCCTGTTCCATATTGTTAATATTGTTTCAGTGAACCGTTGCTGTACTCTTTCTTTGGATTTAATATTCTTCCTTAAATGCAAGAAATATTCAAACCTGGAACTCAACCAACACTTTCTACATGTTCAAAATTACTTCCATATTTTAGTAGTTAATGGAAACACATAAATTAAGAATTCCATGTAAAAACCTGAACCCTGTGCCTCCACTGTTAAGGGGTTGTCATTTCTAGTCCACTTCCCTTCATTGTTCTTGTCCTTAAAGACTACCTGGACTGAACTGTATCCACCTTGTTTCTGCCCATTCTACCAACCTGTCTCGTGAATTTTTCAGCACTTTTCCACTTATTTGACATTGTCAGATATACATCAGTCTCATTCCTCTTCTGTCAACATTTGAATCATAGGAATTGCTGGACAGAAAAATAAGACTAAGGTTCATCTAGCCTGCCTTTTCTTACAATGTGGAGTTGAATGATACAACAATAAAAGAGTTGTTTAGTGACCGTGGCATTCAATCTCTACCCATTAGTCTACAACAGATCCAGATATGGAGCAAAGAAAGCTCACAGTGGTGGACAGTTCAGCACAAGGGATTAAAATGAGGGCATTAAGTTTGAAGCACAATCGATTGACTCTGAGATGAGAATGCTATCACTGGTTCAAGGCTGATACCTAACAGTGTTTGTCACAATCGCCAGAATTCTACCACCCTGCCCGTCCAGGAATTGGAGCAGGAGAAAGGCAGACAATGGGCACGTTTGTCGATTCTGGGCGGGATTTTCCGGTCTCAGGTTGTGTGAGGCCATACAAGCCAGCCTGACACGTGAGAACAATATCTCCTTTCTCCAGATTGAACATGTGTTCCCTTGTTCTCTTGCCACACATTACTTTTTGGCTTAAGAGACTTGTTTTGCTGGTTTCTCAAAGTTCTAATTAATCCCTTCCTGCTACACATCTTTGCCAGTCATGGGATGAGATACAATGATTACTCCTCAACCTCTGCTGGACACCATAAACAGAACTTGATCATGCAAGGGTACAGGTTCAGGATTGTGTGAGGTCTTGTTATTCTCACACCGTAATTCATGGAGCATCATGGCTAAATGCTTATTTGCCAATAAATCACCATATTATTCGCACACACTCAAATCAATATCCTAGCCCCATCACCATTAGTACAGTGCCACATAAATAAACAAGAGGTAGGATTTTGGATTGAGTTCTACTTGTTTTGTTATTCATTGGAAACATTAACAGCCTTAATAGGGGAGATGATAGCCTAGTGATATTATCACTAGACTATTAATCCAGAAACTCAACTTATGCTCTGAGGATCAGGGTTCGATTCCCACCATAGCAGATGGAGGAATTTGAATTCAATAAAATATATCTGGAATTAAAAGTCTACTGATGACCATTGTCGATCATTGGAAAGCCACATCTAGACCACTAATATTCTTTAAGGAAGGAAGTCATAGAATCATAGAAACTCAACAGTGCAGAAGGAGACCATTCAGCTCATTCAGCCTGCACCAACAACAATCCCAGCCAAGCCCTATACCCTAACCCCATGTATTTACCATACTAATCTTCCGAAGGGTCAATTTAGCATGGCCAATTAACTTAGCTTGCATATTTGTAGGAGGAAACCCATATTGACAAGGGACAATATGCAAACTCCTCATAGACAGTCACCTGAAGCCAGAATTGAAACCGGGCCCTTGGCATTGTGAGGGAGCAGTGTTAACCATTGTGCTACCATGCCACCCCTACCAACCTTAACTGGTCTGTCTTACATGTTATTCCTGATACACAGTAATATGGTTGACTCTCAACTGCCTTATGAACAAGGGCAACTAGGAATGGGCAATAAATGCTGGCCAGTCACTGACACCCATGTTCCATGAATGAATTAAAAAAAAATCCAAGACAACACATCTTGAGATACAGAAATAAGTGGGGTTTTGGTAACTGTTTTCTAAAGATGTACTCAAATTTCAAGCCGTTCTTGCAAGAATTACACATTAGAAAATTGCTCCTTCTCAAAAAGTCCTACTTGATGCCATGAGTGGGTGAGTGACCATTGCATCTATAGAATATGGTCAACCTTTTGCATCAGGTTAAGCTAAAAATTTATAGACAGTCCATGAAAAACAAACACTCCCTTTCCACTGAAGATCCTTGCTCAAGTATTGAGGTACTTAATTAGACCCCAAGGATGGGATTTTCCAGCCACACTCGCCCTAAGACCAGAAAATCCCATCCAAAGTCAATGGACCTTTGTATGGTCTGTGTCCTACCCGCTACAATTCCCATTGTGGTGGGTCAGGAAAACTCCTCTTTGAAGAAAGGGGGGTGTAGGAGAGAAGATGAAGGGAGTCAGGAACCAGTCATCTTTAATAACGCCAAAAAAATGCTATTGCTGTAAAGGCCAGTGGATGGATAATAGGAGGAAGCAAAGACTAATGGAATTGAGTTTGAATTTTCTTCATGCTCTTTTGTTATAGATATTTTAGTATTTCAGACCATTATTTTGAGAAACAAAAACAAACTTCTATTTATATAATGCTTTTCACATCCTCTGAACACTCCGAAGAACTGAATGACCAATTAACTACTTTTGAAGACCAAAGATGTGCGGGTTAGGTTGATTGGCCAGGGTAAATTGACCCTAGTATCAGGGGATTAGTGTGGTAAATAGGAAGGGTTATGAGTATAAAGCAAGGGTGGGATAGTGGTCTCTGCAGACTCGATGGGCCGAATGGCCTCCTTCACATTAGGGATTCTACGATTCTATGAAATGTAGTCACTTAACGTAGGATATGTGGTGCCAATCTGTGCACAGAAAGATCGAACAAGCAGCAATGGGATAAGTAACTAGATAATCTCTGGAGTTGCTTGAGGGATAACAGTTATCAGACAAGACTTTCCTGTTTTTTGTCAAAATAGTACCCTTGGATCTTTCATTAGGAGGCTATATAGGTGCTCAGTTTTATATCTAACCAAATGTAATGATGCACTTTCAGCGATTTCATCAGTGAATAAAAAGGGATTTATTTAGAGATCTTCATAAGCTACTATATGTTTGCAGTTGGTTTTAAAATACCTCTGCTGAGGAAAATCCCTTAACATGGGTGGATTCCCCACTCCTGATTGGTCGCCTCAGGTCAGGTGATCCTTACTCTGCCGTGTTGGCCTTAAAGGGACAATCACCAAACCAAACCCGTTGCTTTAAGATAACAGCACATAGGCAACAATTCCCCTCCTTAAAAAAACAGATCCCATAATGTCTTTTCAACAATTATCTTACCCCTGTGACAGCCTCCTCTGCAACACATAGCAGTATATGCTGTGTATACTCATAAGCGCCTCACAAAATGAACAATGTTAGTCTTCATTACCTTGTCTTTTCTAACATCAATGTAATATTTTCTTAGGTATACAAAGAATTACCTTTATATTGTTTTATTGGTGTTTGTGGGTAGATGAGCGAGGGATAAAGGGAAAAGCAAAGAAATGTTTTTCTCACTATAATTAGGTGTGTGTCAAACACTTGTAAAAATAGCATGTATGTCCGATTCAAATCAATTTTATGTCATTATGTTCTATGTGATTTTTTATTAAAGATCATGAGGTATGACATTCCTTTGAGCTTTTAGCATTATTAGGAATGTAGTTTGCTTGAACATGTTTGTTGAAAGTACAATACCATGGACTGCTTGTCACTGCAGAGTAGGTGAGTTATATAACAGATTCATTCCTGCTAATTATAAATAATGAACGCTTTCCAATTCCTTTCTATGTAATTAATCTTCCTTTAATCAAAATATCATCATTTCCTGTTAAAGCTTCCCTGTTTATGTTAATTTAGTTTAATATAAACTGTCAACTCAATTCATCCTTAGGTTTAGATACAAACTTTGGCAATTGATTACAAGAAAACAAAAGACCTGCATTTACATAGCATTTTTTTACAATCTCAGCACATCTCAAAGTTCTTCACTGTGATAAAATCTTATCCCTACCTCTAACAACAATAATCAAAGTCAAGCAACATGTTTTAGAATGCAAACCAATCCAACCTATATTTCATGTTGTTAAGAACAGAAAATAAGAATAGAATGAATGGAGAATAGAAAATTTAACCCATCAAAATACAAAAAACATCCCAATCTCTGGCACCTCTTGGGATATTAAGAATGAGGAGATGCATCTTTGAGTGAAAATCAAACAGGAAAGCCAAATCAAGCAGCACTTTTAAACACAAAGAGTAATAGAAACCTGAACCTTTAATTCACAAAAGGATTTCGATCCTAGCAGGGTCAATAAGACTGAGGTCAATAGGTGAAGGATGTATCAAGGGCTGTGGAACAAAGACAGATTAATGCAGTTGAGGTATAGATCAGTCAAGATCTCACTGAGTAACAGTACAACTTTAGGGGTTTAGTAATTTACTCTTTGTTCATGTACTCCTATGAATTCTATTAACCGTGTGAAATTCCATTTACATCGCTTTCCTTCTTAATCACAATGAGAAAAACAGGAAATTGGCTAGACACCTGAAAGAACAGAAAACACTGGATAATGAGCTCTCCTCAGAACGTATTTGATTTAATTTGATTTATTATTGCCACATGCGTTGGTTTACAGTGAAAAGTATTGTTTCTTGCATGCTGTGCAGACAAAGCATACTGCTCATAGAGAAGGAAACAATATGGTGCAGAATGTAGTGTTACAGTCTTAGTTAGAGCATAGAGAAAGATCAACTTAATGCAAGGCAGGTTCATTCAAAACTCTAATGGCAGCAGGGAGGAAGCTTTCTTGAGTTGGTTGGTATGCGTCCTCAGATTTTTGTATCTTTTTCCTGACAGAAGAAGGTGGAAGAGAGAATGTCTGGGGTGTGTGGGATCCTTAATTATGTTGGCTGCTTTGTTGAGGCAGCGGGAAATGTAGATAGATCAATTGGGAGGCTGATTTGCATGATGGATTGGGCTACATTCATAACCTTTTGTTGCTCCTTGCATTCTTGGGCAGATCAGTGCCACACCAAGCTGTGATACAATGAGAAAGAATGCTTTTTATGGTGCATCTGTAAAAAGTTGGTGAGAATCTTAGCTGATATGCCACATTTCCTGGATTCATTGGTGGGCTCTCTTAGCTATAATGTTGACATGGGGGGACAGGACAGGTTGTCAGTGATCTGGACACCTAAAAACTTGAAACTCTTGACCCTTTCTACATCATTCCCATGGATGTAGACAGGGGCATGTTCTCTTCTATGCTTCCTGAAGTCGATAACAATCTCCTTCGTTTTGTTGACATTAAGGGAGAGATTCACCAGATTCTTTGTCTCATTCCTGTACTTTGTCTGACATAGTGATTTAATGAGATATGTCAATTACATTGAAGCACATCATTGCTCAATTGTACACAGTCTTCCATTACAACTTGCCCTTTGTCATGTCACTTAGCCATTCTGCTAAGATTGTCTCTTTAAAGGGTCACATGTTCAAGGAAACGAATCAGGGACCAGCTCAAGGGTTCACCCCATTAAGCATCGGTTTGTGTTCTACAACCATCTCAGGAGCTGGCTACAGCCATGAAGTTTTAATTCTCTATACATCCTTTACCTGTAAATAAATGTGTTGTTTTGTTTTCCCTTCACTGGTGAACAATTATTATACTTTCCCAACAAAAAAAAACAGTTTCTGGAAGCTTGATGAGTCTTCTATGCCCTAAAACTTGCAGCTTTTGAAGTTGCATAAAAAGATCTTAAATTATGGGATTAGCAGTTACTCTGTATCTATACATAGGATGCCAATTTACATAAAAGGTTTGATTAAAACATACAAACATAGAAATAGGAGTAGGAATAGGCCATTTGGCTTGTTGAGCCTGTTCCTCCATTCAGAATGACTATGGCTGATCCACTAAATCAACACGATACTCCAGTGTCCCCATATCCCTTGAGAACTTCAGAGTTTAGAAATCTATCTATTTCTTTTTGTGATAGATTTCACACATTTACCACCTCCTGAGTGAAGAATTTTCTTCTCATGTCATTTTTAAGTGCCTTATCCTGTACCCTGAGACTGTGACCTCTTGTTTCAGACACCCCAATCAGAAGAAACAATATCCCTGTATTCAGTCTGTCCAATCCTGTCAGAGTTATATATGCATTTCAATGAGATCACACTTATTCTTCAAAATTCTAGTGAAATCAGACCAATCAACTCAATCTCTCCTCATTCAACAATCCTACCATCCCAGGAACCAGTTTGGTGAACTTTTGCTGCACTCCCTCTCTGAAAAATGTATCCTTTCTTTGGAAAGGAGACCAAAACTGTATACAATACTCTGGGTGTGGTCTCACCAAGTCTCTATATAGCTGCAGTAAAGCATCCTTGCTCCTGTGCTCAAGTCCTCTTATAATGAAGACAAATAAAACCTTCTTAACTTCTTGAAAAGTCTAACGATGACCGTGAAATCATTGTCATAAAAGCCCATCTGATTCACTAATGTCCTTTAGGGAAGGGAATCTGCTGTCCTTAGCTGATCTGGTCTACATGTGACTCCAGATTCACAGCAATGTGGTTGACTCTTAAATGCCCTAATGGAAGGACAATAAATGCAGGCCCAGACAGTAAAATCCATACCCCATGAACAAATAAAAAAAGGACAGCAGAAGCTAATTCATTAGATTCAGTTTTAGATTATCACAGAGTGAGTCATTGCACGTATATAACTCAGAACTCCACAGTGCACCATCAGTATCTCATCCAATCAATACTCCCCACCTGCCTACAATGTTAATTTACATAATTAACAACTATTGCCTTCAAGAGATGCCAATTGGTGTGGGGAGTGAAGCCCAGCCATTTTCAACACCAAGGGAGCTGAATTTTGCTAACGTAACTATTATAGGGTGTTATAGTAAGCTTCTTCCAGTTTGAATGTACTGATCTCTTTAGCAGGTATGAGCATATGCAAGTAACATCTTTGATAGCACAGTCTTTTTGTGGATTTAGTCTTACCATGAGGGACCTGTGTGACTAGCTGTCTCCAGCTTTGAATCCATGCTGTACTGTAGTTTGATATTTTTATAAGTAAAGAAGATTGGATATCACAATGTGTTGGATGACATTTTTGTGGCCAAGTTGCCACACTAACCTATTGTTAATGACTGTTGAGGATTTCAAAGGCCCATCTCCAGCAATGTCTAATTTCTGCAAGGAGTCTAAATCAGATGTCCTTGAGAGCTGTGGTACCCAAATTGGGCCTTTCTACATCCATTTTATGCCCTTTAAATGACCACAAAAATGGCTTATTCCAGCTCCATTTTCTATAACAGTGCATAGATAGATCTAATCTTCTACTGGCTTTGACAGTCAGTAATTCAAAAAACACTGAAAGGGTTTTCAATGAAAATTAAAAAGTTGTAAAGTTTTCATCATGGCCATTAACCTTCATTAAGTTTTGTGCTGTGCTTTTTTCCCTGACCCAAGTTTATAATTACGAGGACTGTTTGATTGTTCCTGTGGCCTGAGCCGCCATCAAAAGCATTTTGTTTAAATGTCAAAGCAAAACACTTTTATTCAACTGACATGACTGATCTTGACAGTTCCTTTGGTTCTCTAAAACAATAAATCGTCACAGACGCCTTGTGTACTGCTGAATTAAATCATAAAAATGCCATTATTTAAAGGTGTCTTTCTCATAAAAACAAGGGCCACAGTTTACTGGAACCAAATTGTTTGCTTTGTATTTTTAAACAAATATATTTTCCCTCCAGGGAATAGAGGGCAAGTATCGGAAGGATTGACAGACTGATTGACAACTTGCCCAACCAGGTTTTTTAACTGGTGAACAAGAGTTATTATACTTTCCCATCAAATAAAGCAATTTTTCGAAGCTTAATGAGTCTTCTATGCCCTAAAACTTGCAGTTTTTGAAATTGCATGAACAGAAATTTATATCATGGGATTAGCAGTTACTCTTTAGCTATTGTTTATGACAATGGAGAGCATATGAGATGCTGACTTACATCCCCTTCTCATACATCCTGGCGTGAGATTTAAACCTAGATAGCTGAATTTTACAGGGTGTTGGGGAAAATGATAGTGCCCACTCATCCCATTACCACTGACAAAATAGTCGGTCTGATGGAGACAAGGTATGGCCCGCAGTAACAATACCAGCACACAACAACGATTAGGTCAGTGTGGCATTGTGGAGCTCTAACTAAACTGGGATCAATGGGAATCGGAGAAAACTTCACTCTGGTTGGAATCATACCTAGCATAAACATAGATGGTTGTAGTCTTTGAGGTCAATCATTTCATTTCCAGGATATCACTGCAAATGTTCGGGTTGGGTAGGTCTTCCGCCCTTACCCCACTGGGAGGCAGTCACACCTTAAGGAGTTCCCAGCCAGTCTGATTGACTAGCATCTCTTGCTGTCCCTGCAGGTACTGAGGCACAAGCCCTTCTCAGTACTTAATGATCCCCTTGTTAAATAAACTTGCAATTAAGAATCTAAAATTCTTTGTGTGGGAAGTTGCTGAAAGTGTGAACTGATAATGGCACAGAGCTGGAAACTGGGCATGAAGGACCTGAATGAACTGGGCAAACAGGGGTGCAATCACTTCACAAAACTGATTGAAGCATTATGAAATTAATAGTGCAAGCTCTGAGAAGGATATGTAAGTTATGTATAAGGCATATGTGAGTTATATGTAAGATATGTGTATGTAAGTTGTATGTAAGTTATATATAAGTTAGAGATGAATTCAATGTCAAACTAAGTTCACAAAGAGAAATAAAACAAGGGGAAGATAGATTAAATCAGCAAAAAGAAAAAGAGACAAAAACATGATGAAATTAACATTGTAAATTAGAAGAAATAATATCTCAAAAAGCAATTAACAGCTGACAGAATGAGACTGCATATTTGCAATAGCTAATTTTCAGTGCCAGTTGACTGACAGTAATTAACTGCGATCATGCCATTAAAAGGATGCCACGACATGAAATAATTTTCCGTGATGAATTTAATTCATGTCCACCATGCAAAAGCAGCTACTTTATGCCACTCAGTGCATATCCATATTCATCACCTCACTGTGCGCACACCTACTCATCCTATCCCTCAATCCCACCTATCCACCCTCTCACCATATCCTCAAAATGCACCTTCTCACCTTGGCCCTCAACTTCACCTTTTTAAAAAATATTTCATGGCACGTGGGTATCGCTGGCTAGGCCAACGTTTATTGCCCATCCTTAATTGGCCCATAGAAGGCAGTGGTGAGCTACTTTCATGAACCGCTGTACTCCATCTGGTGTAATTACACTCACAATGCTGTTTGGAAAGGAGCTCCAGATTTTGACCCAGCAACAGTGAAGGAACGGTGATATATTTCCAAGTCAGATGGTGGTTGGGAAGGAAATTGCAGGTGGTGACGTTTCATGCATCTGTTGCCCTTATCCTTCTAGATGATAGATTGGTTTGGAAGGTTGGTAAATTGCTGCTGGATATCTTGTAGATAGTATATAATGCTGTCACTTTGTGTTGGTGCTAGAAGAAGTGAATGTTGAAGATGATGGATGGCTGCTTTGTTTTGGATGGTGTCAAGCTTTTATTTGTTGAATGTTTTACGCTCATCCAGGCAAGTGGAGAATATTTTCTCACAATCCTGACTTGTGCCTTGCAGATGACAAAAATGATTTGGGAAGTCTGGAGGGGAATTCCCTGTCTCTGACCTGCTCTTATAGCCACAGTATTTATATGGCTAGTCCAGTTCAGTTCAGTTTGATGGTGACACCTGGAATGTTGATAATGGGGGATTCAGTGATGGCAATGCCATTGAATGTTAAAAAGAGTTGGTTGGATTCTCTTTTGTTGGAGATGGTCATTGCCTGGCAATTTTGTGGTGCAAATATTACTTATCAACCCAAGCCTGGATATTGTCCAGGTCTGGTTTCATATGGACATGCAATGGCATGAGGAATCACAAGTGTTACTGAGCATTGTGCAATTGTTAGCAAACATCCCCAGTTCTGACCAAGGTCATTGATGATACAGCTGAAGGTGATTGGGTCTTTAGGGGACTATGAGGAATCCCTATAGTGATATCCTGTGAATGTGACGATTGACCTCTAGTGACCACAACTATCTTTGTTTCTGCTCAATATGACTCCAACCAATGTGGAGTAGAGTTCAGCCTTTTTGTCCATGTTTGAACCAAGGCTGCAATGAGATCAGGAGCTCAGTAACTCTGATGGAACCCAAACTGAACATTTGTTGGGTAAGTACTGCTTGATAGCACTGTCGGCTAAACCTTCCATAACTTTACTGATGATCGAAAGTAGACTGATGGGTGGTAATTGGATGGGTTGGATTTATTCTGCTTTTTGTGGACTGGAAGAATCTGGGCAATTTTCCACATTGCTGGGTAAGTGCCAATGTAGCTTTGACAGAACTAATTAGCTAAGGATGTGGTTAGTTTTGGAACATAAATCTTCAGTACTATTACTGGAATATTATCAAGGCCCATAGCCTTAGAAGCATCTAGTGCCTTAAGCCATTTCTTGATATCACATGGAGTTAATCAAATTGACTGACAACTGGCATCTGTGATGCTGGGGACATCTTGTGAGGATGAGGTGGAATACCAATTGGCACTTCTGCTTAAGAGTAATGCAAATGCATCAGCCTTATCTTTTATACTGATGTGCTGGGTGACCGTCATCATTGAGGATGGAGATATCTTGGACCCTCCACTCGTTCATTGTTTAATGTGGGCTGAGATAGGGGGAAGTTGTGGGTGCGCCATCATTTATGACTGCATGCAGCAAGACTACAGAATTTAGATCTCATCCATTGATTGTGGAATTGCTAAGCTCTGTTTTTTCATATGCTGCTTCTGTTAGTTTGACATGCAAGTAGTAGCTTCATCAGATTGATATCCCATTTTTATGGTATGACCGGTGCTGTTCCTAGTCTGCCCTTCACTGAATCTGTTTGCCCCATCACTCAATCCACAATACCTACTTGTTCATTATATTCCTGAAGCACACTTCAGGTCTTCAACCTCACCTCCCCACTGCCCCACTATGTTCTTTAATTTCTTCTCTCTTTAGAATCATGCTGGTTACTTCTTAAATCTACTTGCTTTTGTGGTATCCTTGGTCACTTACTAGATTAATCCAATATCTTTTGGGTAAAAAATTCAGCTGGTACCCTTTTGTGATCCCGATTTCATAATTTTTAACTGTTGCCAGGTCATTCAAATATGACAGGGGAGTATGGATGTTTGAGGATCTACCATCAAATTATATACCCTGCTAATCTTCCATATATATCTACTGGCCACAATCAAATCCTGAGATACTGGCATTATTTTGTGGAAAACTGAACTGTGGGTAGTTTCTACCCATCTTCCTCCTCAATTTTCCTTCTCATCCAATGGCTATATATTTCACTCTATGGGTTAAACTATAAAAGCTAGGGACAAAATACCAGGTATAAATACACCAAGCCATGAATTCAGAACTCCACATGTCTTTATAGAATTGAAAGAGGCACTTTCTCCTTTGTGTTCATATTGGCTTCTAAGACACCAGAAAGACTGGGATTATACATTGAAATACAAAAGAGATTTACAATGCAGGAATTGTCCATTCTGCTCAAGTGGCCTGTGTCTTATTTTATACTTCAAATAAGCCTCTCCCTTTCAAACTCCATCTAACCCTATCAATAGATCCTTTTGTTCCATTTTCCCTCAAGTACTTATCTAGCTTTCCTTAAATATTCATCCTGTTTGCTTCAACTACTCCACATGGAGGTAAATTGGAAGGCGGAGGTGTAGTGACATTGTTGCTGGATTAGTAAACCAGAGACCCAGGGTATAGCTTTGGGGACCTGGGCTCAGATCTCACCATGATGAAATTTAGATCCAATAAAAATCTGTTGTTAAGATCCATCTGAATCACTAATGTCCTTTGGGGAGGGAAATCATAGAACTCTACAGTGCAGAAAGAGGCCCTTCGGTCCATTGAGTCTGCACCGAACACAATTCCACCAAGGAACTACTCCCCATATCCCTACATAATTTATGCACTAGTCTCTCTAACCTATCATCTCAGGACACTAAGGGGCAATTTTTTTAGCATGGCCAAACAACCTAACCTGCACATCTTTGGACTGTGTGAGGAAACCAGAGTACCTGATGGAAACCCACGCAGACACGAGGAGAACGACAAACTCCACACAGATGGTGACCCGAGCCAGGAATCGAATCCAGGTCCCTGGAGCGGTGAAGCAGCAGTGCTAACCACTGTGCAACCGTGCCGCCCACATCTGCCTACATGTAGCTCAGATCCACAACAGGGATGGGCAATAAATGCTAACTTAGCCAGCAATGCCCACATCCCATGAAAGAATAGGAAAAAAAATTACATATTGTTGACATGATCTGATTTGGAAAATCGTTAAAAAATTGCAATGGGGTGCATGAAATTGAAGGGATAGCCTCTGTATTGGTTTTATTAATGACCATCTTATATTTATGATCTTAGTTTTAGATTTTCCCGCAAGTGGAAATTCTTTTGCAATATGTATCAAACCTCTTCATTCTTTTGATGACTTTTATTGGCTCATCTATCAGCCTTTTCTTGACTGATCAGTGTATTCCAATTGCTATAACCTTGCAGTTCTGATTCCATCACTCATAGAATTCCTACCATGCAGAAGGAGACCTTTCAGCTCATTGAGTCTGCACTGACCACAATTCCATCCAAGCTGTATCCCCGTAACACCATGCATTTACCTTAGCTAGTCTCTCTGAGACTAAGGGGCAATTTAGCATGGCCAATCTGCCTAACTTGCAAATCTTTGGACTGTGGGAGGAAATCGGAGGACCTCGAGGAAACCCATGCAGCCACAAACCTACACAGAGAGTGACCCAAGCTGGGAATCGAACCCAGGTTCTTAGTGCTGTTAGGCAGCAGTACTAACCACTGTGCTAATGTGTCACCCTGTACCACCATATTGTTAATTGCTGTTAATCCTTCTTGTGCTCTCCTCAATGCCTCCATATCATGTTTGTAACGTGGAGATCTAGAATAGCTTGAAAGTGTACGTAGAACAGATATTATCGGCAATGTAAATGCTGATGGTATTACATTATAGACATCAACAAATCCTTAGTGCACTATCTGGAAAATATGCCTCTGTTAGCTCTGACAGAATTGCCAGTTTTATTACTTTTTCAACTTCATTGCAATAAACAAACCCGCTGAGTCCCATGGGAAAGATATTGAATAATGTGAGTTAAAAAACAGATGAATGGAGAACATTTAAATAAAATCTGTGCAGTTAATTTAAAGATGAAGCAGTCTTCATGCAACAATGAAGCTGTTTAAATTCATCTCACTACTGTTTTCAGTTAGCTTAAGTCCATCTTAATTAAATCAGTCTCAATGTTAAGATTATTTACTTTCGCAAGAGCCTGAACACTCTCTCTGTAACTTCCATATAAATGTCACAAGTCACAAGGTATGGAGACATGGTACATATCAATCTCCTTTTTACTGACCACTGTATGGGACTTTTAACCCAATGGCATTTAATCAATAGCATTTGTGCTATTGCTTCTCGGACTTTTGGCTAAGATCAAGTGTAGTATCTGTTCTTAATTGATGTGCTGCACTTGGTTGAAATCATGAGGTTACACTGAGGCTTCATTTGAAGCAATGTTTTAAAGGGACATCTTGGCCTTTTGGCTCAGATACAAGTGAGATCAAACCTTGGATTCAATGCGATGCCTGCTCCAATCAGCTTAGATCATGTAGACCAAGACCAAGGCAGGAAATGAGAGGCCTGTCTTGTCAGCATGGATCTGGAATATCTCATTTGCTGAGACTTTAAATTGGAGTTTGATTGGATTGAATTGGACATATAAATAAAAAAAATTGTTGCCAATTGGATTTGTTCTAGGACTTGCTCTATTCAGCATCTTGTTCTGTGTACTTCTGATTTCCCATAGGTATCAGAGAAGCATTTTCATTTTGGACTTGCATATGATGACAATGGCACAAATTTCATTGCTATGGTGCTGCCGCAGACCAGGGTCTCTTTGTGGGGGCGTGAAGTGCCATTGGCTGCTTCCTGAGTGGCTTGTGTGATGTTCTCTAAGGGGTAAAGTGCATGTGGGGGCTTCCCAGCAAGCTGAGAATAGCCCAATCAGCTGAGACAATGTCAGGAAACCCAATTTACATTAGGCAGTTCCATTCAAGAAAGTCATCAGTATTCACCAAGCATGGGGCTGCTAAATGAACTTTGATCTTGCGTTCCTTAAAAGGGCCAGGCATTCAAATTGCAAGTAACTTTCAGGATTTCTTCAGCTGTATGGAAATACTCTGGAATGTTTTGGAGATGTTGTGATGAGCTCTTCCAAAGCACACACTGTAGGATATGATCTCTATATTCTGCACATGGTCTGTTGTGACATCACACAACTTCTGGTAACAGAACAGTCCTATGTATCTCCTTGTTGGGAGGCTATCCTTTCAATTTCCTGCACTTCACTGCAACTTGTTAAGGATTTTACCAAATCCTTTCAAGTTATTTCAGAATTTTGCCAGAGAGTATTTCAGCATTCTCACAGGGGAGAAAATGACCCGTTCACAAAAAGATTGCAGGAGGAAGGGGGTCATCAATGTCAGTGCCTCAGGTCTGCAGCAGAACAGGAGAATGGAGCAGAGGCTGCAGAGGGCAAGCTTCACACAATGCCCTCTGCCAAACAGGAGCCAAACTCTTCCATGTTCTTTGACAATGGCGAAAGGCCAGCCAATTCACCCCACAGCCAGTCTAGCCTGCATATCCATCAACACACTCGTGCATGCTTGTCCTTTGAGTTCCTTATCTGAGCGCTTTCTGAAAGAACATATCTGTGACTTCATCCTCTGGTGAACTGAAAACAATATGTCCATCTGTCTGGTCTGATGATAGCCCACCAACATCCAGTTGGTTCACTACTTGCTGATGCCAATTCTATACTCACCAATAAAGTAGGTACTGTACCAGTTTCTGAGTGAGCAAGTGACAAGATCACTTTATTAATGTTTCTTGTTTTTCTCTCTTTCCCTCTTTCTCTCGTGCTTTAGTGGCTGTGCCACTGGTTGGTTTTGGATGTATAAAAGCAAACTCAGAAGGTGGAGACTAATGTAAGCAATGGTGGTTGTGATGAGAAGAAAGAGGTCCATTCCATACCATCAACTCATTATGCTGGATAGTGAAGGATTGTGCTGGGAACAGTGAAGTGGAAAAAGGATGGCTTTATCTTCAATGTTCTCAGCAATACTGAATATCAGAGAGTCTATTTCAGTTGGCTCTCGAGAGCTATCTCCTCCCACGGGGATCAGGAGATGCAGGTATCTTTGTTACCTATTGGTGTCAAGAGCCCCCAGCCATTAAAAAGTAGACCTTTGCAGATCAATTGTGTTGATTTCATTCCCTTTTGGTCTTTCTGAAGTGAGTTTAATACAAAGTGGCTTGCCGGGCCACTCCTGAAAGGGTTAAATGGCAGCCACATTGTGTTGGCCTATAGACCAGACTGTCAGAACTATGGTGAGGGTGGAATGGAGCGTATGAATGCTGGGCTTGATTCCTGAGTGGCAGAAAGTGCTGTTGTATGAGGGATTGGCGAGTGGTGTTGTGAGTTGTTGGTACTATAGGATGTTGCCATGAAGATCTATTCACTGAACTTGGTTGTCCTTGTGACCTTATTAGACCTTAATAGTCTTCTAGGAATAGTCTCCTAGGCCTGGCATGCCGCTTCAGGTAATAATGGCTAGCTTCTCCAACTCTCTTCTGAGGGTGGCCCTTGAAGGTTTCCTGGCTACTGTAGAATCAAGGCATCTTATCTCCTGGCCACTTCTACTAATGCCTCCAACAATGCACCATCACCAAAGAGTTCACTGCCCTAGTGTTGCATTTTCATCTTTTAAATGACAGTAATGCTATTCAGTGTAACCTCCCTGTAAGAGGGAAGCCTGCTTTTAAGAGGACCAAGCCAACTGCCCCAAATGACCTCAGAATAATGCTTCAGAGCTGCTTGCAGAATACAGATTCAGCCAATGGGGGCAAAGAGAATGTCAGCATTGTTGGAGTTGCTTGGCCAAACACTAGTTTTAAAGTTTAAAGTTTATTTATTCACAAGTAGCTTTATACTAATGCTGCAAAGAAGTTACTGTGAAAATAACACCTGTTCGGATTCACTGAGGGAGAATTTAGCATGGCCAATGCACCTGGTGCACATCTTTCAGACTGTGAGAGGAAACCAGAGCACCCGGAGAAAATCCATGCTGGACATGGGGAGAATGTGCAGAGTAGTAGCATATAGGTAAGGTGGGGACATCATGTGGGCGATTCTCCCATCCTCCTCATTATGTCTCCACGCGCATGCGTTCCCCATGCATCTTCCAGCACTGGATATCTGCCGCTGACAGAAACATGCTAGAAACCAACGGGAAAACCAGGTAAGTCATTTTAAGATACTTTACATTTCTTTTTAAAGTGATTACTACCCCTGGGGCAGAATTCTCCAGGCCCCCTAGCATCTCCCACCCCGTCAGGAGTATTTTATTCCAGCGGGGTTCAAACAGGCTCTCCACTTTCAGGGAACTATAAGGATAATCCCACTGAAGTGAAGGGGGGCAATCGCAGCTGTCCAGGGAGTTGGGCGGTGGGGTAGTGCCCCTGGGCATGAGCACTGTTGTAGTGCCAGCCAGTGCGCACAAGGGTAAAGCGTCCATGCCCAAGGGCAATCCAGGATGGGGAGAGATAGGGGCTGGCCTGCGAATGGACAGGAGGACCACAATTGTGGGAGAGGGGTGGATGGGCAGCACTGCAGGAGGGGTCATGGTCTTGATCACTGGGCAGTATGGGGCCACTGTGCATGCACAGAATCCTGCTGGTTTCAGCTTTCTGGCCTCCTGGCCCTGGAAATTTAATGATATTCACGATTGTGACCTCTGCAGTGCAGAGTGTGGGAGATTCTAGTGTGAACTCCATGGAAAATACAATCGTGATTTATCGTGAATTCGGCACTTAGAATTTTTTTGGGAGAATCGCAGCCCATGTTTGAGTGTTATCCACTTCCAACAGAACAGGAGCAGGCAGGACAGAAATCATGAATAAATTGACTAGTCAGTATCTTCTCAGGAGTGACGATAGAGGATTGCAATGTTTTACAACCTGACAATACTTAATGAGGTTCTCTGCATAGCATGTGCAGGCAAATCTTATTTATTGCAGGATGTTAACAGAGGTAGAACATTAGACTGCCCTTGTTTTTTTCAGCATGAAAGAAAATGAAAATTTGTGGGTTCATTACATATTTTGTCAGTCTGTTAAGTCCCAAAGGATTTGAGCCGCTTTGGTTTGCTGGAAATATAAGTAGATGAGCTCTTTCTAGCACAGTACAGGACTCATAAATGTTAACAATTGAATTTGCATCTTCTGTGCTTTTCAGATAAAATCAATACATGCTGAATATTTAATGATCATCAGAACTCACCAGAGGCAAGTTCATCCTGAGAAATCAAAATGGAAAATGTTGGATTAATCAAGCAGGTCAGTCAGCGTGTGTAGATTGACGAGACAGGTTAACAACTTGGGCAGAGTCTATTGATAGCGCTTAAAACATCAGGAAAATATAGATAGATTGATAAAGAGTGCTGAGGGAAATTGAGAGAAATAGATAGATGGAGGTCAATATCACGCAGACTAGCCTCCCATTCTTTGGCACTGTCTACATACCTGCTGTCTCTGGAAAGCAGCCAGTGTAATCAAGTACCCTACACATCCAAAACATCCTGGGGGGAATTTTCCCATCTCACCTGCCATGATAATTCCCTAGCACTATGGTCAATTTAGCATGGCTAATCAGCCTAACCCACACATCTTTGGTCTGTGGGAGAAAACCAGAGCACCCGGAGGAAACCCATGCAGACACTGGGAGAATGTGCAGATTCCACTCAGATGGTGATCTGAGGCTGGAATTGGACCTAGGACCCAGGCGCTGTGAGGCAGTAGTGCTAACCACTGTGCCGCTGTAAACCAATACAGTACATAACGAGACCATTTGGCTCATCATACCTCTGTTTGCATTTTGGTGGAATTATTCCCACTCCCCTGATTTCTTGAAAACAGCTTTGTAACTTTTCTTTCCTCTTCAGGTACATATTCAATTCTCTTTTGAACGTGACTATTTATTTTCTTGCTCCAACATTTCAGGCAGAACATTCCAGATCACTGCATAAAAAGAAAATGTTCCCTCATGTCTCTTCTAGTTCTTTTACCATCTGTTGAAGTCTGTGCCCTCTGATGTTGGCAACAATTTCTCCTTACTCACACTATGAAAACCTTTCATGATTTTACATTGAGATCATTGATTATACAGCCTGGAAACAGGTCAGCCTGTCAAAATCATCTTTGCTGGTGTTCATGTTCCACACAGTTTTGATATCTTTGGCTGTGGCCTGAAACATAGTAATATATTCATTATCTAGGGTCACAAATAAAATAAAATTCTGAGGATTGCTCTTGAAATCCTTGTGGATAAGAACCCACAGCAAAAATTCTTTATCCTTTCGGAAGTGAATGCAGCATTTTCTGTTTTAAAGGGCGGTACAATGTTTGCATGGGGCATGGGGCAGAGGGTGTGGAGGTTACTAGAACAAAGGGAGGATAATAATTTGAGTTCAGTTGTTTGTTCTTGGCTGCTGATAATAGTTGATCACAAAACCTTGAAGCCTGCCACATTAGTGGCAGCTACCTGAAAGAGTTGATAAAGACATAAAGAGCTGAAATAAGAGTGTTCACAACCCTGCATAATTTTCCCCTTTAAATATTCATCCAATTTCTATCTATTCTAATGGTTAAAATGCTGTTTTAATCTGGTCTAATGCTGTTCTGCTGTTTTTAATTTCCCTTGGAGTTTTGCAGAGTAGGACTTAATTGGGTGGATTGACAGTAATATCGGCAGACTGGGTGCATCTAGGCTTACACAGAGAAATCAAGCTTTGGTACTCCTTGGAATTGTCAGAGGGCAGTGCCACCCCTTCCTTCCCTGGAGCTGGAATCTGGAATCTGCCAGGAAACAGGTCTCTTTGAGATTCTGCTGTTTGGGGGTGAATGTTTGACTGGTAGGGGTTATATAAGAGTTGGAAGAAATATATCTGTCTCGATCTCTGTCCAGATGTGTTAAAAGGCTGGAAATCTACCTTCCACATCTGTCTTTGTGCTGATTCAAAGAAAGAATTTATGTTTATAGAAATTTTGCTTAAATTTGAACAATAGATATGGATAGCTGTTAAAAATTATAACTTGTCATACTTATGTATTTAAATTGATAAAAATTATGGTATTTCTTTTGTTATATTCTAACTGTGTTCTTAATTAATGTTTGTTTTGTTAAAAGCTCCTTACTGGGCCAATTGAACCACAACTGGAGTGAAATATCTTATTTTCGCAATAATGCCAAAATCAAAAGGAAAAGTTAGGATGCAGGCTAACTTCACAAAATACCTCGGAGTTTCTGATCTAACATGTGGAATCTAGCATTGGACAAGGTAATTTCTATATAAGCAGTTAAAATGGAAATAAGGATGAATTTCTTCTCTTAAATGTTGCAAGTCTATGAAGCTCCCTTCCCCAGAGACCAAAGGCTAAACTTTTGGATATATTGAAAGCATAGATACTCAGATTCTTGAGCTACAGGGAAGTCCAGTATAATGAGGAATAGGCAGGAAAGTGCAGTTGAGGCCAAGATCATATCAGTTATGATCTCACTAAGTGGCGGAGCAGACTCAAGCGGTCAAATCGCCAATCCTATCCCTATTTCTTTATGTTCACCCCAGTTCCTTTGCCAGTGATGCAGTTTATTAAATTCAGAGAATTAAAAAAAAAATTATTGCTTTTGTACATTAAGGACATCTGAATCAAATAAATCTCTTATATCCTTCATAGGCTTGGGGCAGAGTTTTCTGCCCTTTGTCCTACTGTGGTGTGTTTTCTGGTAGTGGAGGTAGCTCCCCATTGAATGCTGGCGGGATCGTCCCGTCCCTCTGATGTTTAAGCTGCTTTGCATGGTTTGTTCATCCTACTGCTTGGGAATCTCACTGGCTGGACGGATAGGAAAATTCCACCCTTGATGTTTTTGATAGCTCGAAGGGTTCAACGTGTTTCTTCAGCACATATTCTGAAAATCAACAGGATAATTTATCTGGAAATTGGATCCATGTATCTACCTCACTGCTGACTCTCAACTGGAATAGTCCTGGATGTCATGTCCAACATCTTGAAATGCACTCGAATGTTGGTAAAACATTGGAACAAATAACTGCTGCACACTCACCTGAACATTGCCAGCATATTTCATTTGTTATTTTCTCTTAATCTACATTGATCTACGACAACATTGTACAATACAGCAGCATTAAGGAGAACAGTCACAGCAGATGAAACAAGACATAAACGCCAACTACTGAGAGGCAATATAGCCTCTTAGGTGGGCATGTATTGAATCATTTTGATGTAATGCCAGGACATGGAATATTTGAATGGTAAGGTGGAGAAAGATGGATAAACTTTTGTTTGGAATTAGATGAGACAAAGACAAAGGCAGGCAAAATGATCTAGTGTTTTAGTGAGCAGGTGGAGGACATTATAAGGAACCAGATGTTTTTTCCTGTGGGGAGGACTCCAAGTAATTGGCCTGAGCTGAGGAGCCCAGAGGGATCCAAACCTAACTGGTCCAGTCCTTAAATAAATTAATCTGGGAACATTGATCCCAAAGGAATACACTTCAAGAGGATCAATTTGCAGGAATATGGGACAAAGGGATTAAACTGGGCAAAAATTATCAGTATCACAAGTAAGTTTACGTTAACACTGCGATGAAGTTACCTGTGAAATATAGGTAACAATACTCTGGCACATGTTCGAGTACACTGAAGGAGAATTTAGTACAGTCAATGCACCTAACCCAGATGTCTTTTGGATTGTGAGAGGAAACCGAGGAGAATGTGCAGGCTCATCACAGACAGTGACCCAATTGAACCTGGGTCCACAATGTTGTGAGGCAACAGTGCTAACCACGGTGTCCTTCAAAGACCTGCATAGGGGTAACAGGCTAAATGGTCTTCTTTGCTTTAGAATTCTATGATTCAATCTTCACATAGATAATAGAAAAGCAGTTTGTTATTTAAATAAAGAAAGACTGCTGAACTCTATGATACAGAGGAATCTAGGTATCAGGGAGAGCAAGTGATTAGGAAGGCAGAATGGACTGTTGACAATTATTGCAAAAGAAACTGAGTATAACAGTAAGGAAGTTTGCTCGATTTCTCCAGATCCTGAGTGAGACTGCATCCAGAACGCTGTGTACAGTTTTGATCTCCTTACTTAAGAAATAATGCAATTAAATGAGAGTGTGTTCTGAGAAGGTTCTATTAACAGATTATGGATTGAAACTGAGCAAGTTAAGTTCACACCCATTGTTAGAATGAAAGGTGAAATATGTAAAATCCTGAGGCGCCTTGACAGAATAGATTCTGAGGGGATGTTTTCTCTTGTGGGTCGGTCCAGAACTACAGGGTACAGTTTAAAATAGGAATTTCCTCTTTAAGACTGAGAGAAGGAGAAACATTTTCTCTCAGAAGATGGTTCTCCAGAGAATAATGAAACCTTACTAATAGAGTTGTAGACAACAACTGTAGTTCTACAGCATAGAAAATTCCTTTCGGCCCATTGAGTCTACACCGATAATAACAATCACTTGTTTATTGAATACATTCAAGCCTGAGTTAGACAGATCTTTGATTATCAAAATCATTAAGGGTTTTGGAGGACAGAGAGGAAAGTAGAATGACTATAAGGCATCTCGAATTTAGTTGCACTACTTACTCATGAACAAAGAATCATGTAGCTGGAGGTCAGGCCCTACCTTTACATTAATTAAAAGACCAGAGTTGCTAATTCCAGGTACAATAATTTTCAGGAACCTTTTCTTTTGCAAAGCATCTAAGTAATCCAGTGTTTTGGTGCATTCATTAATATTAATATCAATGCAGACTTGATGCCGATAAATGTTGCCATATTCTCAAAGGGATTGCTGAGGGGTGGATGGTCTGTGCTGGAAAGGGTGCAATGGGTTTGGGGCTGGGATCCTGGGTCTGCAGCCTATCTAGGAAGCTGAAGATTAGACACGGGAAGGGCAAACCCAGCATCAAATCCTTTGGCTAAGTTGCAGCTAGTTAGTGTGGAAAAGTGGCACTGCATTTGTGCTCTTCCCTGATTTACAAATCAAAATCGGAGCTCACAATTTAAAATAATGGCTGGGTCAAGGGTTTTTTTCTGTTAACTAACATTGCTCCCAAAATTCACTGAATATTATGCAAGGGCAAATTAACTAATACTCTGACGCAAGAAAGAGAAAAGAGATGGCATGGTGGCACTATGGTTAGTACTGTTGCCTCAAAGTGCCAGGGATCTGGGTTCAATTCCGGCCTTGGGTGTTTGCCTATGCAGAGTTTGTACACTCTCCCTGTGTCTGTGTGGGTTTCCTCCGGGTGCTCCGGTTTCCTCCCACAATTCAAAGATGTGTGGGTTAGGCTGATTGGCCATGCTAAATTGTCCTTCAGTGTCAGGGGATTAGCAGGGTGTATGCATGAGGTTATGAGGAGAGGACCTGGGTGGGATTGTTGTTTGGTACAGGCTCGATGGGCTGAGTGGCCTCTTTCTGCACTGTAGGGATTCTATGATTCCCCACCTGCAGCATGATAAGTATATGTACAGAAAGTTTGGATGTCTTTATGCATAAGTATATTGAATGTACTACCATGAAATCCTCCAGAATGTGTACGTGAAACACTGGAGGATGACTAGCTGCTATATCAAACAATATAAATACCTTGAACTGTTTGACAAAAACTGCAGTGTTAAAACAACCTAATACCATAGTGAGTGGCTATATGGTCAAGCTGGGTCTAACTACATGATCAGTAGGGGCCCCTGATGAATATATCAAAACACAATGATAGAACAATCACAGAGTTAAGCCAAAATCTCCCAACAAGCATGTTTATTTATTAGTGTCACAAGTAGACTTACATTAACACTGCAATGAAGTTACTGTGAACACAGTTGCCACACACGGTCTCCTGTTCAGGTACATCGACAGAGAATTTAACATGGCCAATCGACTTAACCAGCACATCTTTTGGATTGTGGGAGGAAACTGGAGCACCAAGAAGAAACCCACATAGATACAGGGAGAACGTGCAGACTCCACACAGTCAATGACCCGAGCTAGGAATTGAACCTAAATCCCTGGCGCTGTGAGGCAGCAGTGCTAACCACTGTACCACTGTGCTGCCTCACAACACATGTGTGTCCTAACTGGAGGATACAACTTGATAAGGTCAGAGAAGATGGCACAACTTTGTTGCTTCAGTCTAGTAGAAGCAGGATGGTATATTTCACCCAACTTGCATTCCTATCAGGAACGCCTCTCAGGAAACATAGGGAGGATGTAGTTCTCAGAAAATGTTTTTGTTACATGACTAGGCGAAGAGATAAAGCCATCCTAACTAGAAGGAGAGAATTCATAGTTAAATGTTCAAGACTAAGCCAGGGACAGAACCAAGAGGAGATAATGAATGGCTTAGCAGAGGTACCCATTAATCCAATCCAAGGCCTTAAATGACAAATTGAATGTGTCACCAACGTGCCAGGGATAACTGTTCATCATTCAGACACCCCTATTAGACTAACTGCTACTCCAACTGGATCAGGGGATAACGTACGTAATCAATAGCCTTTATGATTGGATTGTGTCCGGTCGAAGTGGGTTGAGTAACTGTATAAAAGCTGATGGTTTTCTTTGCCTCAGTGGAGTTGCATTTGGGCTTTTCCTGGGATTTCTCCACACTGGCATGAAAGTTCAGTAAGCTGTTTGATGATTGGAACAGACTGGAGAGTGTGGAGTGATTCTTCTGAACTCGTTCATGCTAACAGAGCTGGACTCCTGCATATTCACAATGCCAGGAGATTGTCTGGCTGGCCAGTCAAATCACACAGCGTCTCAGGGCACATGCCCATTCAGCATTTGCAGGAGTGTCTTCTGCTGGAGGCCCTCATCTTACTGCACTGCAGCATTAATAACAACAGAAATTGCTGGAAACACTTAACATTTAGCAGTATATATGGAGGGAGACCTTTCAGGTCAATGACTCTTTTCTTTTTAGCATTTCCTATTTGACACTTTGGGAAGAATTTTACAAGATGTTTTGCCAAGTGTCCAGCTACTGTGAAAACGGTAGAGTTTCCTGACCTGTTTTTTGGGTGAGTTTTCACACCCAATCATGTGCATTCAGTGTTTGAAAAAGTGAGCTAGTCTGTTTTTAGCCACTTGAGGTGGGGTTTAATTTGCCAGTCAGCCAGCAGCTCAGATCAGAGCTACAAACTACTCACGGGCAGGAAAAGTGAAGAAAAAGTCGCTCTCCTGACAGAACATCCCCGGGCCAGCTAGAGTCTCTTCCTCCCCCTGCCACGAACATCAGGACCCTCCTCAATATTACTGACCCCTTTATATCCTTCCACCCCCTATTGGATGCCTTTGCACATAGTTCCTGATCACCCCTTGGCCCCGATGGCTGAGTAACATGAACCTCTCTCCCCCCTGCCCCCTGACATTCACAGAGGCACAAACCCCAATCCCCTCTACTTCATCAGCACACCTGCAGGGTATTGACTTGACTTCCCCTCCATGGTAACAAGGCAAACTGCATTAAACTCGCTGGAATGTTCTATCGGGCACATAACTCACCCAAACTCCCTGCAACTTTCTGCTCCAACAAGGGACAGCTCCAAAAACCCCAAGGGTGGACAGACAAACAGGCAGTGCAGGAAGAAATGACCTCCAGGAAGACAGCTTTCTGCTTTTCAAATGCAGATCTCTCCAAGTTGCTGGAGGCAGTGGAGGCAAGGTGGGACACTCTCTCCCCTCCCAGCAGGATGCTATCCCAGGGAAGAGATGGAAACGCAGCCTGGGAGGTGTGACAGCATGTGTTAGTGCCAGGGTACTCTCCAGGAGAACTTGGAAGCAGTGCGGCAGTGATGAATGATCTCATCCAGGCAGCAAGGCTGTGTGTTTAAAGTCATCTAACATCTTCCCTCCAAATAATCCCCAGATCCCCCCACTGTGTTTACCCCAGTCCAACACCATGTCATCTTTATCCTTCGCCAGTCTTACAATCCTCTGAGATCTTTGTGATCGTCCAATTCTAGCCTCCTCTGCATTCCCTATTTTAGTCACTCCATAATTTGGCAACCAGTGATTTCAATTACCTAAGCTTTTATTACTGGAATTCCCTCCTTAAACTTCTCTGCCTTATGCTTCTTTAAGGTGTTTCTACCTCTTTGCTCATCTCTTTTAATAATTCCTTATGTGGTTTGGCACCAAATGATGGCACTTGGCACTTGTCAAATACCTAGGAACATTTTGCTCTATTAAAGGTGCTACATAAATGCAAGGTTGGAATACCAACTCAAAAACAACACAATCTGAAAGACTAATACTTCAAGATTTATGGCATTGTGCTTCCACATTCTTTCAGTGGGTCCCGTTAGTTTACAGCACTGCTCATCATGATGCATCATTTGGTGTTCTCCCATGTTGCAGATAATAATGAATGGTATGAGAAAAGCCCTATTCAATTATCATAAACATCAAGTAGAAATCAAAATATTAAAGCTTGATTAAGCTACAAATCATGCAATGATTGTGTTAGAAACATACAATATCATGTACTGATCAAACTACAACATAAATATTGGTCTATCCTTCAAATGCATAGTTGACTGGGGTATTTCAATGTCACCATGGTTGACTTGGAGCGCATTGCTGCTTGATCAAATAGCTCTGGGTTTAGTTCCTGTCTTCTCATCATTTGAGCTGATACTCAGAGCCTGTCAGTTATAGTGTCTTTGTAGCTGAGTTCTGTATATCTGGATACAGACTGAAGTTATAAAGGTTTCAAATTCTTGAAAGTTAAGATGCAATAGAGCGATGGTCCTTTTGCATTAAAACTGATGTTAGGATTTCTATAGTGGGGTTGCTGTGCTGTTGCTTAATTAACCATGAAAATGTCCATCTTAATTATTAAGTAAAGGAATTTATGATTTTATCCCCCCCAATTCTTTTTGTCAATTGCCTTAAATGTATATCCTCCGGTTATTGATTCACTTGCCAGGTTTTTTGTTATTTACTTTACATTTTTGAAGACATCCATTTAATCTCCCCTCAGTCTTCACTTTTCCAAGCAGAACATTAACCTCTCCACATAAGCGGAGTCCTTCATCCCTGGTGGTAAAAATCTTTTTTGCTTCCTCTCTATGGCCTTGACACACTCCCTGAAGTGTAGTTCCCCAAATCTGCTCCTGAGATCTGATTTTCAAAGGTTTAGCGTATCTGCCTTCCTTTTTGTACTCAAGGCCCCCTTTTAACTGTCCTTGTCTGATAGAAACTGAGTGCAGGGACAGCAGTAGAGTCACTTTCTTCCTCCCCACCATATCCTGATATTTTTGTGTGGCTGAGCAGGACGCTCCCCAGGAAGGGATCTGGATCTGGCTTCAAATGTATAAATTGTTCCAATGATATCATCAGCACCTGAGCTGCAATTATAACCAGAAGCTTGAGCAGATTCAGCGAGAATCAGCATTGACTCCCCTGTGGAGCAATCTACCAGCAACTAAATTCTGAACCAGTAGAGGCCAAGATATTCCTGTGGACTAACATTACTAAAACAGATGACCTGGCCATTTATCTCATTGCTGTTTGTGGGATCTTGCTGTGTACAGATGGGCTGCCATGTCCTCTGCACTATAAGGGTGACTAAGAAAACTACATCACTGACTTTAAAGCATTTGCGACATCCTGAGGTCATGAGAGCTATTTAAGTGCAAACTATTTCATTTCTGTTGAAAGGATTGCTTTTTATTTTATATGTCTAGCAGGGTCTAATCAGGCAAATGCACTTTCCCCACGTTGAAACATTAAAATTTATTTAAGAGTATCACAAGTAGGCTTACATTAACGCTGCAATGAAGTCACTGTGAAAATCCCCTAGTCACCATACCCTGTTCAGGTACACTGAGGGAGAATTTAACATGGCCAATGCACCAAATGACCGTGCCATCTGTTTATTTAACATAAACTTACAGTCGATTATGCAAAGCTATCAGGTTCAATGAAATGATCTGCCTGCTTGCCTGTCTTATACATTTTACATATATTCAAACAACAACTTGAGAAATTTAAAGGGCAAGTACTGACTTCGGCAAACGTGCGGTTAAACCAGAAAACATTCAGAATATAAATAAAAGCCAGAATTAAGCATGCAGAAAATGTGGAGGATTTATTTGTAATTTCATAGAAGAACTTTGAGAGAAACAATAAATTTTAGTTCATTTTTAATTTGCCGTGCTTCCTGCAGCCACTAATCTTCCTTGTGAGGTTTGTCAGCTGCTCACTGAAGCCTACAATCTATTCAGTATTGCAAAGCAATGAGGAGTTATAGAGGCTTTTGACAAGTGTGAAGGATATGTAAATCATAGGATTTACAACACAGAAGGAGGTTATTCATTTCTGTCCTCATTGTTGATTCTTTTACATATTTCCACTTCAAATACTTACCCAATTCTTTTCAACTCTCAATGGTTATAGTCTCTGCCTCAAAAGCTACTTGTTGGAAACCATCTCATGTTCTGACAACCCTCCGTGTGAAAGAAAATTAACAGATGCTCCCTGTTTATTCTCCTGCATTAATGGCAGCCTTATTACTGAATCACCAACCTGTGCAAAAATAATCTTTAATCTTTCATTGTTTTTAATCTATGGCAATAGCTCCAAATCCTGAAGACTCTCTACTTGATCATCCCATCAATTATCTTTTCCACAGTTTTGGAGTTTCCCTTCCAAATGAGAACTTCTGATTTCTGGTAATTAGTTTAATGAATCTTGTTTATACCTTTTCTGAAGTCCATGGAATGTTAATGTTTATGTAATGGTGTTTCTGAATTAAAAAGCAGGTGAAGTTCTGTCACTGATCTAGAAACTTGCTTGTTGTTCTGTTGTTGACATGTTCAGCTTGGAGGAAGAAAGAGTAATAATTTTTGGAGCACCTTTCATAACCTCAGTACTTTGAAACCAATCAAATACTTTGGAAGTGTAATATGGATAATGCAGTAAACTCTTTAAATAGCAATCATGGTTAGTGGCCTGACAAACTGTTCTAATTGCATTCTTTGAGGGATAAATGTTAGCCTATGCCTCGGGCAAAGTTCCCGGATCTCCCTTCAATATAGTGCCTTTACGCTCATCTGCATCATTCTATGACTCACCACTATTATTCAATTAGCTGTGTGTATTTTACGACCCACTGTGTCATTCTTTAAACAGTCAGTGATATTCTATAGCCTAACAATTTTATTCCAGAACCCACCAGCCCCTTTCTATAAGATACAAAAGCCAATCTTTAACTCAGCAACCCTGTTTATAACCTGTTTGTAACTCACTAGCTACATTCTATAACCCATGACTGTGTTCCATCCTGCTCCATACTGTAAAACACAAGTGCCATTCAAGCGTGGGATTTTATGGCCTCGCTTATCCTGAAATTGTAAAATCCCACCTGAGGTTAACAGATCCTTCCACTATTTGCCCCTCGCCCACTCCGATTCTCGTGGCAGGTAAAATTCTGGCCTATAACACAACTGCTCCACACTGTAACTCAGAAGTGCCATTCTATAACAAACCACACCATGTAGTAAAACGTGTGTGTCATTCTATAACATATCCACACCATAGAGCAACACATGTCTTTTAAAAAGCATTCAGACATTTAAATAGCTAAGATGGGTATAGAAGGATGTGGGCCAAATGCAAGCAATTGAGATTAACGAGTTTAAAAAAATGGGTAGCATGGACAAGTTGGGCTGAAGGGCCTATTTCCATTATGTAAACCACTACAACTCAATGACTCAATGATATGACTGTCATTCCATAACTGATCCACAACATACAGTAAAACATGAGTATCATTCAATAAACATCCACACCATAGAGTAAAACACAAACATCATTCTATAACACACCTGCCATACTGTAACATAAGTGCCATTCTTTTAATCATCTGTACCATCCAGTTCCTGCACAGTGCCATCTTGTAACCCATTGGCACTGCTCTGTAAGACATTATTCTATCACTCTAACCTGCTGTACTGTAACTAGCCAGTACGTCTCTATAATGTCAAATAAAGTCGTGGTCACTTAACAAATGAGTGATCCTCATTGATTTTGATAGGATTTTGGGTGGGATTTGTGCTCTGTGGAGCTATTGTAACTGTTTCAACTGTGGAGCACTCCAGGAAATGATGGTGAGATGGAAGAAGTGATTTAAGTCATTCACACTGCGACTTCTTGGAATATCTATTCAATAATGATGTACATGCACCTTTACAGGTTTTCAGTCAATTCAGTGAGGAACTAAACAAGGAAGACTAGGTGATTTTAACCAGAAATTAAAATGCATGTTTGTGGCTGACCTGTGTACCAATGGATGTGTTCAGTTAAAATCAGCCTCTTGATATTTTTGCGTTACTTTCAATAACATTCCAACATTCTAATGTGGCCAGAGGAGATATGAATTCCTCCATGTTTAAAAGGAATTAAACAAATTTGACACTGATTGGATTTTAATGCTTGTTTTGAATTAACTATTGGAACAAATCCTTTGCAAGTTAATTACTTTGGTGCTTGTATTCTCCTGGATCAGTTTAACATTTTGATATGTGTAAGTGTTTTTTGTATGTTTCTCCAGTCAGATTGACATTATATTTCAAACCTTTCCTGAATTCTAGCTGAAAAATATTTCTGGAGACATTTGGTTGAGGAAGGCTCTCTGTTCAAGTGATTCCAAATCAGCCATTCTTGAAAAGCAAAACGTTTTTCTATCGTTCACGAGTCCATAACTATTTAAAATACTTTACATCCAATGAAGTGAAATTGCACTTACTATAGAATGACAGAATCCTTACGTGCAGAATGAGACCATTCTGCCCATTGGTCTGTACCAACTCTCTGTAAGAGTCCCACCTAGGCCTTCCCCTTCACCCTATCTACATAACCCTATACATTTACCATGGCTAATTCACCTAAGCTACACATCTTTGGATGCTAAGGTGCAAAGAGTCAGTGGCCACAATAAGCATTTTCTACAGTTGTTCACACTGCCATTAAGACTTCCTTTGTCTACACCTCTTATGCAATTCTTTCTAGCTCACACCTATCACTGACCACCTACTTTGCTCCATCTGCTCCACCCCCTCTCTAACTATCCACCATTTAATTCAAAGGTGTGCAGATAATGTTGATTGGCCATGATAAATTGCCCCTTAGTATCAGGGGGATTAGGACTGTAAATATGTGGGCCTTTAGGGATGGGATCTGGGTAAGATTGTTGCAGATGCAGATAGGCCAAATGGCCTCCTTCTGCACTGTAGATTCAATGATTTTATGATTTCTTCCTCTCTTTAACAGCGAAGAAGAGTCATATTGGCTCAAAGTGTTAATTCTGTTTCTTCTCCACAGATAATAGCCACATTTATCTGGCCGTGCATGCTAGCAGGATTCGCTGGCCTACCGGTAATGCACCCACTGCTGGGGTTTCCCGACAGCATGAGGTGACTTCAATGGGAGTTCACATTGACAGTGAAGGGAGTTAATGGCGTGCCACCATAACACTGAGGGGAGGTCAGAAAATCTCATCTACCACCAGACTGGCTGTGTATGTCCAACAATTTCTGTTTTGATTCAACATGAAAGGAATAATGGGACAGGTGACCAAAGTCTTATAGCCAAAGATGTAAATGTTAGCGAGCATTTTAAAGATGGAGAGAGACATGGAGAGGTAGAGAAGTTAATAGATGGAATTTTAGAGTTCAGGCTTTAGGTAGCTGAAAGTACAACTGCAATGATGGGATAAAGGAAGCTGGTGAAGAATGGTGTTGCCAACTATGATTAAATATATTCCTTGAGGTTTCATTACATGATATGACCTTACGCTCCAGCCATTAGTTGGTCAACACATCCATCCTCACAAGGCATTGTCTTCCGATACCAATAGAAAAGCAAAATAACTCATTGGGCCCTTTTTACCATTGCATCACATCTGTTTTTGGGCACATAAACGTGGTAAAGTTGGGTGTGAGGCCATTAACACGATCCGCGCCCATGCAGATGGCCACTTTACTAAGACCCCGGAATGGCCATGATCCCATTTGCGCATTTTACATGCATTTAAATTGAATTAATGAACTGCCTGACCAACTTTATCAGAATTTCCCACTTTACCACCACATTTGCCGATCTGGAATCGCACCGAAATAAACCTGCTGAATAAAAGTCTGAATCGGACACTCCATACACAGCCAGTCTGATGGTAGGTGAGATTCTCTGACCTCCCCTCAGTGTTATGGTGGCACTCCATTAGCTGAAGAGGCGAGTTCAGTGCTTCCAATGGCTCTCTAACTCAGATCGATGGTGGAAGGGGGAGGGAAGCGGGCCAGATCATTCTCCAGTTGGGGAAGGGGGAGGGGGAGGGGAGTGAGGCCAGATAATTCTCCAATGGTGGGAGGAGAGGAGGGGAGTGAAGCCAGATCGTTGTCTGGTGGTGGTGGTAGTGGGTGGGGTGGCAGGGCAATCTTTTGAGGGGGGGGGGGGGCAGGGGGCTAATCATAGTCTAGTAGTGGTGGTAGGGTAGGAGGGCAGAAGGACCAATTGTTGTCAGGTGGCAGGGGAAGGACCGATTGTTGCCTGTTGGTGGAGTGTGGGGAGGGCCGATCATTGTCTGGTGGCGGGGGAGTGGGAGGGGGAGGGGTGAGGAGAACCAATAGTTTTCCAGTTGGCTGGCAGGCAGGGAGGTGAACCAAATCATTCTCTATGAGATGATGGGAAGGGAGGAAGAGGCATGTCAGATGCTCTTCTTGGGTGGGGCAGAGCCAATCATTCTCTGAGGAGAGAGGGGAGTGAGGCCAGATAATTCTCTGAGGGTGAGGAATGGAGGGAGAGGGCCAAATCATTCTCTTGGGGGAGGGGAGGGAGCGAGGCCAGATCATTCTCTGTGGGAGGGGGGCGGGTGATGTGAGGCTGGATCATTCTTTTGGGGATGGGGGAGGAGGGAATTGGGTATGATGTATCTCTGGTAGGGGGCAAGGCCCAATCATTCACTGCTGGTGTGGGGGTGGCAGGAGTGTCCACTATCACTCTGCAGGTGATTGGTGGGGGGGATGAGGGCCACAATTAGTCTGGGTAACGAGATGTGGGTGGATAAGGGGTCAATGACATCTTTGGAAGCCGTCACTCCCGCTTTTTGCTCCTGAGCCACTTTCTCTCTTTCTGCAGCCCAGAAGTGATCTGACACAGGTGCACTTTTTAAATTGTTTTTCTAATTGCACACGCGCAGTTCAGGGCTCTGATTGTTTCGGGCGCACTATGCTTCATCCACAGCACAAATGGGACTTGTGATTTTTCTTTCAGGCTGAGTGCTAATGGGGATGCCTGAAAGCAGATTCCCAAGTTGGATCCAAATTGCGCCCAGATTCAGCACTTAGAATGAAAATCAGGCCCATTACGGAATTGGTTGATGCTTTTAACTGTCCTCCAAACAGCCTTTAGCTCACCTTTCTCAATATTTTTACATCTGGTAAAAAGAAATGTTCAAAGGAAATGACAAAACAAACTTTAATTTCCCAATTATGTTTCTCCAGCTCTGCACATGGCTGTGTCCTGGAGACAGATCATTAATTCCTGCAAACTGCAGGCCAACTCTGGAGGATTGACAACACTATCTGGAGATGTGTGGAGATCTGGGGGGATTGTAGGGCTGGAGGAAGTCATAGCAAGGCTTGAGGCTAAGGTGAAAGTAGTTGTTTTCTTCCCTCATTGCTATTACTTCCTGAAATGTCAGGCAGGAAATCAATTCTTTGTTCTTCTTAATGACGTGGTTGTGATTGCTTAC
Source organism: Sphyrna mokarran (assembly GCA_024679065.1). Taxonomy (NCBI): domain Eukaryota; kingdom Metazoa; phylum Chordata; class Chondrichthyes; order Carcharhiniformes; family Carcharhinidae; genus Sphyrna; species Sphyrna mokarran. Next base: position 18,904,167 of record JAGIQG010000024.1, on the reverse strand, counting down.
AGCATGGTGCAAAGTCTTGGAAAGAGAGTGCAGAATAGAGTTACCAGAAAAGCATGAGGAATGAGGGACTTCAATAATGTGGAGAGATTTGTGAATCTGGATGTGTTCTCCTCAAAAGTACAGAACAGTGTGTGGGCATTTAATTAGTATGGTCAAAATTATGAGATGATTTCATAGAATAAAGAACAAACAAAGAAAGAAAAGTCCCTCAGCTCTCTCAGCCTGTGCCAATCATGATGCCCTCACTAAACTGAAAAAAACCTTCTGCCCTTACTCAGTTGCATTGCTCTGTTCCTCCTTATTCATTTACCCATCCAGATGCCTCTTATCCTTTAAAATCTCACCTTAATAAGACTATTAGAATTTATGAGCAGAAACTGTTTCCACAAGAATGATGTGGTGGGATGGGTGAAGTTGGGGATGGAGGGCGCAGTGGTTGATGGTTAGGATAGTTGGTGGATATGAAAGGAAATTCATTTACACAGCAAGTTATTAAGATCTGGAATTTACTTCCTGAAAAAATGTTGGAAACAGATTCAATATGTCTTCTCAAAGTGAATTGGATAAAAAATTTGAAATTGTAAGACTATAAAACATAGGATCAAAAGCTGGCCATTCAGTCCATCGACTGCACTGCCATTCAATGAGATCATGTCTGATCTGATATGATAATCCACAACACCATGCTCCCACACTTTATCCCCACAACCCTTGATTCCCTTACTGATTAAAAATTTATTTCAGTCTTGAAAATATTTAATGACCCAGCCTCCACAGCCCTCAGCAATAAACAATTCCATAGGTTCACTACCATCTGGATTGTAATGATTCAATCCACTGCATTGCTTCCAATGCTAGGGTACCTTTCCTTCGATAAGAGGACTAAAACTGTTCTCAGTATTCCAGGTCTAACTAGCATCTTGTGCAATTTAAGTAAGACTTCCCTATTTTTATACTCCATTCCTTTTGAAATACATGCCAAAATTCCATTTGTCTTTCCTATTAATTGCTGAACTTACATGCTATTTTTTGAGATACATACACAAGGCTCTCCCCCTCTGCTCCCCCTCCAAAATCCTTTGCTGCTCCAGCTCTCTGCAACCTTTCTCCATTTAAACGATATTCAGCTCCTTTATTCTTCTGACCAACTTGATGTGGGTGATTCACCCAGCCTGCTGCACTGCCTGAGCAGAGCAATGAGCTGGGAGACAGCAGTGGGCTTCCCGCTGGACGCTACGGCTTCCGTGTGGCCTGCGGGAACAATCGACGAGAGTAACTCTTATTTTCATGCAAACTGGGGACTTAGAATTTTTTGGGGAGAATCCTGGCCCATATTTTCCCACATTCTATTTCATCTGCCACATTTTTTGCCTAGTCACTTAACCAATGCAATGGATGCAAATGTTGAGATGACATTATATGATTTCAGAATGGGATTGGATAGCTGCCCATTAAGGCAAGGAATTATGAGCAAAGAACAGGGGAATTGGATTAATTGGATAGCTCGCTCAAGAATGAGCACAGGCATGATCCAAGCTATTCCACCATCTGTGGAATTTGTTTCATTCCATTTATTAGCAGTGATGATTGGTCTGCAGTTGGAAGTCTGCAGACAGTCAGTGGGCTATGTTTTAAAGACCCCATGTGGGCTAAGGGTCTTTAAGGGTCCGCCTCTAAGCAGCATATTGAGAGGTCGAGCACATCGTTGCAGTTGTGTTTTTAAGCAAGCTTACTTTTGAAACTGAAGGTTTGCCAGTGATTGAAGCGGCATAATAATGAAAACTGAAGGCGGAATAAAAAATGAAAATTATAGTCATAAATTTAAAATGCTATAACATTGATGCACGAGTCACGAAAAAATACGGAATCAGTGGGAAATAATTTGAAGGTTAATTCAGGGCAAAACGATTGCGGTAATATTCGAAAATGAAAGAATTTTTTTATTGAAATTTGTAGGACCAACTAATCTTCACATTGCTGGTTGAAGGGTCAGAAAGTGAAGTTTTCTACCACAGGGAATTGTTGGGATGAATAGGCCGATACATGTAAAGAGAAATTAGATAATGCGTGGGAAAGGAATAGAAGGCAATGTTAATCAGGTGAGTTGAAGAGGGGTGGGGAAATACTCATGTTGAGGATAAGCAAACCAACTAGGCTGAATGACTTGTTTCTGTACTGTACATTCTATCAATAAATAGACTCAGAATGGAGTCGAGGCTCTCTTCTCTATGAAGTTAGTTAGATCCTTTATTGATCCTGGAGCTACACTATGGATGTGATCTATCTATCACGTTAGTCATGGACCCAAATTGCAGAATGGCTCACGAGTGACCAGAACTGGGATTTATAACAGCAACATCTCAGTTTGAGATCTTTCCCATCCCATCCAGCCGCACTCCCAGCCTCTCCCCCTAATGCCATAAACAGATTCACTTCCAAAAAGACATAGTGCCTACCTGCGATATATCATTCCCCACCCTTCCTCCCCTTGGCGTGACGTCTTGTCAAGGCGAATCACTGCTGGTTTTCAAAGATAAAAATTAGTCATGATCACCATGCCAGGACATAGAGGTGCTTATAGACCCCAGTCATTGAAGGATATGGGTGTTTCTCCTTGGCACCCTGGCAATGCCTCCTGGGCATTGTCACAAGACACTGCCATGGGGTATTGGCAGAGTAGTTATGTTCTTCTATTGAGGGGAGGGGGCTCCCTTCTGCATGGGGCTGTTTCCCTTGCCAAACAGAGGATACCAATGTCTGTGTGGGAGGAGGGATGTGTCCATGTTCTGATGTTCATTTGGGAGATTGAATTTAACTTTGGGATTGGGCTCATTAAAAATAGCACCTTGATCTCAGAATCCTGGCTTTGCTGGCACGTTTAGGCCCTAGACCTCTAGCTGGCTGTGTGATCTTAGCCAGCACTCTGAAATTGCACAGATTACCTGTGGTGATTGCCCCTTTAAGGAAAGGACAGCCAACTGATTTGGGGGACCAATTAGGATTGAGAGTGGGTCATCACCATAGAGAGTGGAATCCTCTCTTTGGCATTAGATATTTAGGGACCTGCCAACAGCTGTGCTGACCTCTGTACGGTTTTCCTTACTAATAAATACCCTTTCCAATGAATTCTGTGAAGAAACATCATTGCATCTGGTGACAAGGATAAAATTATGATGAAACAGCATCTGGCCCGACGCCTGTGAGTATCCTGTTTTAATCAAGTTCTGAAAAAAAAAATTCACCTGACTGTCTCTCTTTGGGCAAATGGACCCATTTGAGATGTTGAGGTATTGTCAGACCCTGAGCAATTAGAATCAGAGAAGATGGACAGTTCCAAGTTGCATGGGCAATGGAGAGAACACAGCAAAATCCCTGGGTCAGAATCCACACGAGGAGTGAGAGAAATACAGGGACATACCTCTATGTAATTAGTAGAGTAGGAGGCGAGGATGTCTGAGAAGCTCAGTGAGGGACAGAGGCCGAACAAACTTAAATTGACTGGCTGGTTTAAATGTTTAGAAATGTGGAGAAAGAGAAAGAGAAAATAGCTAATAATAACTCAGGACTCTGCTGTAAAGCAACAGCGTTTTTATTGCACAAAATAAAGTAAAGCAAAAACCACAAGCCTGTGGTGTACACAACAGGTCCCAACAGAAACTAAAATGATAATGGACCCACTCGGGGGGTTGCTTTATACAGGACTCGGTATATGGGCTTCACCTGGTTGGTTAGCTACCTGTTCGCAGGGAGCTTGTATTCAATAAGTCTACAGGGTAGTCACTCAGTTTTTCCCCGTGTACATCATGGGATTTATCACAATAAGCCTCAGATGCAACAGCTGAGATTTTGAATTTAAGGAAAAGTGGAACATAAGTTTAAAAAAAACTTAAAGAGAACAGAGAACTCAGAAAGCATGGTTTTAAGTGAAGAAGTAGCAATACTCTAGGGAGGTATCCCAAATAACAGGAAAATGAAGAGAGCGACAGGCTCCTGGTGGCAGCGGAGTCTGGGGCAGGGGGTGCAATTCTGTGGAAGTGGTCCCTGCACTGATGAGTTTCTGACAATAAAGTTCTGAAGTTTTAAAAAGTAGAGAAATCTTCAAAAGTTAAAACACTTTAAAGAAAACAATGCCAGTGAATGGCCCCGAATGTCTCTCCCAATAAAATTGACAAAAGAAGCCAGCACCACAAAATGAAAAGGGAAAATCGTCAGAGAAAAAAAATACTGCAGAACTTTCTCTCAGTAAAAAAGAGAAGTTTTGGAGGTTTGTAGGAGAAGATCAGCCAGATTTGCATCAATATTGAGAAAGCAGAGATAGAAACTGGCAGCTAACAGTTCAATGAAAAAAATGACAATCTTAAAGAGATAATGTAATTAAACTAGAAATCACAAGAATGAACAAAAGACAATGGGCAGGAAAATTGGAAACAACCCAGATAGAGGGCAAGTCTATAAAAGGTCCATAAGTAACAAGGACTCAAAGAAATAGAATTCAAGGCTTCTGAGAAGACAATGAAATCCTCAAGGAAGAAGCAACAGAAGACCTCAAATAAAAGACAACAAAAGGACTGCAATGAAAGACACCAGGAAGAGGCCATTGAAAAACAAGTGACCAAATGAAGGACAACAAGAGAATTGCAGAATGGAAACAAGTTAACACTTCATTGGAGTTGGACTCGATCAAAAGTGAAGCCAAAAAAGGTTTAGCTGAAGTTAAGATAAGTGGAAATGAAGGTTCCATTTGTAAAATGTGTACGTCCAGTAACAACATGATGTATTCACTTCAGAAGAAGTGCAGGTATTAAAGACTTCAAAAGAAACTAGGAACTATTGTACACAATGAGGAATCAGCAAAAAGGATTATAGTTCAAGAGAAGACATTAAAACAAAAAAGGTGGTGACTTCTAGTTTCTATGTTTCTAGAGATATAGCTCTTGGGGCTAAAGGGATGTGGGGGAAAGGGAGATCAGGGTATTGAATTCAATAATTAGCCATGATAATAATGAATGGCAAAACAGACTCGAAGGTCTGAATGTCCTACTCTCCTTCTAGTTTCTATGTTTATGTGAAGCCTGTGAATTTCACACAGATTTTCTTACTTGATCCAGTACTCTGTACAATTTTGGGAAGATTCCACCCTTAGGTATTCTTTTCACCAATGTTACTGTTGACATATGAAAAAATCCAAAATATTGAGTTTGGAATCATCATTGCGCCCAATTTTATTCTGACTCTCTTGAAGTACCTCCTCTAAGGGATTTTCACAGTAACTCATTGCAGTTTAATGTAAGTCTTCTTGTGACACGAATAAATAAACTAAGTTTTAGATTGAAAGCTAATTGTTAAACATATATGTCTATATAGCCCGAGGTGAGGTCAAGTTTTGTTTTTAACACAATGAGTTGTTATGATCTAGAATGCATTGTTTGGTGAGGTTTGAGGTGATGGGTGGATATAGGTTCAGAATGATACTTCAGAGGGAATTGCATAAATATTTGAAAGGGAGAAAGGCGCAGAGCTGTGGAGAAAGGGCAAGGGCTTGGACTAATTGGATATATGTCAAAAGAACCAGCGCAGGGTAATGGGCTGATTAGCCTTCTATTGTACTATAAGATTCAATGATGCTATGTCTCAACTGAATAGGCACTGACATGAAGGATGATCCTTGAACAAAGTACGTGAAACTCACCAACTACCAAGATAAAATGTGAGAAAATTGAAGTGTAGAGGACAATATTAATATAGGTTTATAAAACATCAACGGCAGACAGGTTATACTTTCAAAACTTTTTAGTATAAATGACTCAACACTTAGGAGATATGATGAGTCATGTGCATCATTCTCCAAATTTCAACTAAAACTAAGCCTCTCGAGCTAGATTCACTTCCTTTCATTTGACATTGCCTATGAAGTGATAGCTGGAAAATAAGTAAATAAGTGACATAACTTCTTGTTTTGCCATCAATCCTATTGTCTTATGGTGCCACTGCTAAACATCATGTTGTGTTACATTCAGTTGATAGTGTCTCCATGATGAGATGTTGACACTTGTATGTTTAAACATGAACCATTTATTGTTAATCTTTAACTATTTATATATTCCAGTTAATGACATACTTCCTGCTGCTTCTTCATACAGGCTGCTTCTAAAATGTTCTTCAAGTCTATTACCATGTGACTCTGCACATCATACTATGTACAGTGCTATTTTCCAATGCCATGCCAACCCCTACTCTTCTGAGCACTTTTTCTTCACGATGGTATGCAGGTGCATAGCACAACAGATTTTTTTTAGGGCTTATTGATCTAGAAATAGAGGGGAGGCAACATAAAATGACACCACAATTCCTGGGTGGAAGGAAGATGATTGGGTAACCCAATCATCAACCCAATTGGGTTAATCATACCTGGAGACTGCTGTAAGTGAAAGCAATTGAATTTGCAATTTTGTATTATTAAACTATCTTCCTCTCAACTACATCTTGCTGGAGAAGTCAAACTGGTTTTTTCTGGAAATCTTTCTGTAATTCCAATAATAAGTTCTGTTTTCTTTGGCTCATAGCTTCTCTTTAAATAGACTCTGTAGACTGTTTGCTAAAGTGCACTGTTTAAGTAGACTCGGTTTGTCAAGAAAATCAACCCTTGTTTGTTGTAAAATAGATTCTTTGCTGTGAATCCTCGTAGTTCCACCCTTCTTTTATTGTCTTGCTCCATGGTATTAATAGCCACTCTGCATGTCTATCCCTTCATTCAGTATCATAGAATCTTGCAGTGCAAAAGGAAGCTGTTTGGCCCATCGAGTCTGCACCAATTCTCTCGAACAGAGTATCCTACCTAGGGTCTTTCCCCAACCCTTAATGCCACACATTTACCCTGGCTAATCCATCTAATTTACACATCTTGGCATATTAAGGGGCAATTTAGCATGGCCAAATCACCTAACCTGCACATCTTTGGATTGTGGGAGGACACTGGAACAACCAGAGGAAATTCATGCAGATATGGGGAGAATGTACAAACTCCACAGGCACTCACTCAAGGCTAGAATTAAAACCAGGGTGCTAAGAAGCAGCCCTGCTAACCACTGTGCAACTGTGCAGTCTCACTATCATGTTGAGGAAAGATGATTTCAAAATTAGCCTGGACCTGTTTGTTAGGCACTCCTCAACTGAGGGGCCAGAAGCTCATTGGAAACTGATCCTTGTTAATAGGCACTGTGCAAATTGCATTTGTTGGCTGCATCTCCACAGCAGCTCGTTCAAGCAAAGAGCTCAATAATGCGTCTCTAGCAGTCAACCTCAGGGATGCTTCAAGCATTTGGGGTGGTTGCAGCATTGGGGTAAGTTCATGAGGCGATTGTAAATCCTATGAGAGCTGGAATAATGGGGGTAATTTTATTAGAAAAACTAAGTGCTTACTAGCATGGAAATAGGAGAGTTTCAGATCCATTTCTTTGCGTAAATCCAAATTGCATACCATATGTATTCAGAGTAGGAAGACATTTTCTGGGCTATCGCCAGGGTACCACCACACCATTTCTGGCCACCAGAGGGAGGTGACAAGGTTTAACTCAGCAGGAAGGTTGTTGCAGGAGCAAAGGGAGACATTGTGCATGTGCAGATCTGCGTGGTTGCATATGTAAAATGGCTACCAGCAGAGAGGTGCCAGGTCTGAGAGAGAGATCTGTCAGTGCTCTGCTTCTACAATTGGCCTCAATTCCTCCCCTGCAAGTCCTGGGATCCGTGGTCAATCGCAAGCACTCCACACCCGGAAATATCATCCCCGTCCCCCCTGCTGCCCAGACTGATTGTCTTCCTTCCCAACCCCAACGATTGCATGCAGAGTGGCAGTGCCTCCCCTCCCTACCCAAATGACCCTCCCGCATAAACCCCACCCCTGTAAGCCCTATCCTATCAGGCCCCACATCCTCAGGCTCCACCCCATAGCATAACCCAGTGGGCACTGCCAGGGTGCATAGTTGTCAGTGGCAGGGTACCAGGCTGGCACTGCCTGAGGAGAAGGCATCTCTGGGGTCCTTAATGGCCTTCAGTTTTATTGGTCAGGTTATCATGACTGGTCCCCTTTCATGGAGGTAAGGATCTTTTCCTCACTGGAGAGAACTTCTGGCATGGCCACAAAAGCAACTGAGCCAGGATGACTGCATCTCAGAGCTGTTATTTTCATTTAAATCAGGTTTGTCACATATCTAAATAATTTATTCACTGGAGATGGGCAGAATGCACTTGGATATGTGGCGGTAAGATTGCGAGAGGTGAGAAATCGAGTACCAACCTGATTTTTCAACCGTCTCGCGATTTTGCCAGCCATGGGAGTGTCGAAGTGGTAAAATCACCCCCAATGTCTTTGTGCATCGTGGCTTCACAGGCCAGATTCCGTTAGCCAAACTTTGTATCAATCATTCTCCCTGTCGATAGTGGTTGCAGAGGGTCACTGAACAATGCTAAGTGACTCAAGACCAACACCAGTGAAATTCTTGTCCTTCAGCAGGTGTTAGGCCTACGATTTATCAACAGTCAACAGTCTAACATCCCAATTTCTACCCCATTTCCACAGTTTCTATGGGCATCACAACAGGAATTTATAAGTGTTACTTTTCAACATCCCTAAAACACATGACCAACTCATTATCACATTTGTTCTTTCTGGAATCTTGGTGTGCACAGATTGACTGTCAAGTTTCACCACACTACAACAGTACTTTGTCCGCCTGTGACACACTTTAGTCTGCTTTGCAGTGGTGAAAGGCATTTTTAAATGAATTTTGGGTTATTTCTTCAGATCAGGTCGCTGTATTGCTAAATCTGCCATCTAATCAGGAGCAACATTAAGCCATTCAGCCCTCTATTTTATGCTCTGCCATTCAATAAGATCTTGGCTGACCCAATAATGGCCTCAACTCCACATTCTACCTATACCCGATAATCTTTAACTCCCTTAATTGTTATTCAAGAATCTTCCTGCCTAAAAAATATGAATCGATCCTGCCTCCGCAGCTCTCCAGGGAAGAGGTTTCCAAAGATTTACAATGTTCTGAGAGAAAAAAAATCTTCTTGTTTTTCTGTTTAAATTGTGTTCCCAAGTTCTCTAAGTCTCTCGCAGAAGGGGAAACATCCCTATCAGCATGCAGCATGATCTCAGGATCTTATACATTTCAGTAAGATTATCTTTCAGTCTTCCAAACTCCACTGTATATTGGCCCAGCCTGTCTACCCTTTCTTATCCTTCCCTACCCCTTCCATAACCTATTGCATATCCTTTCTTAAATTAAGAGTGCAAAACTGTGAACAATACTCTAGGTTTGACCTTATCAATGTCTTGTACGACTGTGGCAAAAGGTTCCAACTTCTACATTGCATTCCCTTTGCAGTAATCAATAACATTGTACTTGCCTCCTAATCACTTGCTATACCTGCATACTAACATTTAGTGATTCATGTACCAGGACATCCAGGTCCCTCTGTACTTGGGAACTTGGAGGAATTTAATATTCCTTTGCATATATTGGTTGGAATTTTACTGGCCTGTCTGCCACAGGAATCGGAGGCGAGGGATGGACCATGGAAAGGTACGTTGATCTCAGGCGGGATTTTACTGGTTCAGGATGAGTGAGGCTGTAAAATCCCGCCCAGTGTTTCTACAGAAACCATTAGAAAGAGCTTCCACTTTGCTTTAGGAACTGCCTTCAGTGATGCAGACAGAAAACAGCCTTTGCATTTGCATAACGCCTGATTTAATGTGCAGGATAAAATATTGTAAATATAGATTGGTTTCTGATGCTAACATCAAAGTGGGAAAGGTATTCAGTTCAGTGCTTATGATGCATCAGATGATATTGTTCACTCCGATTACAGAAAGTAATGAACAGACACCAATTATAAAGAACAAATGTCTGGCAAGGATTTTGATGTACTTTGTCGCTCCAGTGCAGATGAAACATCAGCTCAATGATCATTACTGCTGTCTCCAGATCTGTATATGCTTTTGATTGGTCTGTCAGCATTGAAGAGTCAGAAGCCACAGGCATGAGTGACCTGCTCATTAACCTAAAAAAGTGTCAAGTAGATTCTGTCAGGGGGTGGTCATGTAACCTTAATTTATTCCTTCTCTTCCATGCTTTGTTCTTATTTATTTGGCTTTTCTTGCTATTTGGATCTAATCATCTTGTCATTTATATTTATTACTCACTGCCTGATTTTAGGTATTTTACTGGCTTCCCCGACACCTCCACTGACCTATCCTGTTATAGCGCTCCCAGTTATAATGAGGACATTCAACTTGGGCTCGCAATTCTGGTTAGTTTTATTCCTGCACATTTCATCACTTTCTCTCCTGCCTCTCACGCTGTGCCCCTACACTTACATCATTAGTTGCTCAACATATTCCTCCTTATAGTGCTGAGCCTTCCCACAGCTGACTGAGAAGTGAACAGGCTTTTTTTTCACCAGACTGGGATTCTTAATTTCAATCAAACAGCCCATAATTACCCATAATTAATGAACAAAGAAAGTATTTTAAAAAAAGCACACTTTATTTTTCAAAGTCCTGAGGGTTTGTCTTTTGCGTTAGCTGGCATCAGTGTCTTGTGGATTCAACTTCCTGAGACAGCAGGACCATTCTGGACGGTTGCCAATAGCAGCACTTTCATGGATACCGAGTTTCATCAGGATCCTTCCCTTGTTTCTCCAAAGCAGGAGATTTGTCCACTTTGCCCATATCCCTGGGAGATTGCAATTCTTAGAGACATCACAGCAGGAGACTCTTATTATGACAAAGGAGTGGGGGGGAGGGCTTCAGTTCAGTTCGTGAAAGCTCACAGACAACATTCATTTTTTCTCCATTCCCCTCCACTGGAAGACCAACAGGAAGAGGAGCAGGAAGAAGAGGTGAGGAGGAAGGAGGCAAATGGGACATAAAGATTTACCAGGATGCTACCGGGACTTGATGTGGAGATGCCACTGTTGGACTCACCTGATGAAGGAACAGCGCTCCAAAAGCATCTGATTCCAAATAGACCTGTTGGACTTTAACTTGGTGTTGTGAGACTTCTTACTGAGACTTGATGGTTTGAGTTATAAGAAGAAGCTGGATAAACTGGGACTACTTTCCCTGGAGCGTAGGATGCTTAGGAATGATTTTACGGAAGTTTATTAAATAACGAGAGGCATAGGGAGGTAGATAATCAACATCTTTTCCCAAAGGTAGGGGAATCTAAAATTAGAGGACATAGGTTTAAAGTGAGATGAAAAAGATGCAAAAGGCTCCAGAGGGCATTTTTTCACTCAGAAGGTGGTGACTGGAATGAGCTGCCAAAGGCAGTAGTAGAGCTGGGTACAATTTCGTCCCTTAAAAAGCATTTAGACAGTCACATGAGTAAGATGGGTATAGAGTGATGTGGACCAACTGAGGGCAATTGGGTCTAGCTTAATGGTAAGAACTGGACGATCCAGACAAGTTGGGCTGAAGGGCCTGTTTTCATGCTGTAAACCTCTATGACCTCTATGACTCTACCTCAATGGTTGGATTGTCAATATCTTTGATCCATCAAAGTCTAATTCCTTCCAAAACAACTCCACATCAGATTGCTCCACAGCTCTCCATCACTTTGACACAGTATCCTCTTGATCAAATCCCTGAAATTTAAACACCACAAAAAATTCCATTTCAACTTTAACTAGCACCATTTGGAAAAATAAATACCATAGGGTTCATCCTTTTGGGCTTCATAAATGCTGGTCTTTATGGGTGTCTTTGGCTGACCTGTTGCTCTGACACTGGGACTCTGACATGGAAGGCTGTTGGCTCTCAATGGGGAAAATGCAAATAGTAAGCTTTTTGTAAACTGCGCTCCAGCATTACTGGGCCTTGGTGACCCACCTTGCCTGCATATCATCTTCAAATGGGCAGCAGCTTGGGTGCACTGGGCAGTGAAATCCTTGCTCTTTTGACATTTCTGGTTAGAAAAGTGACCGTTTGTAACCTTGTCCCTTTGGAAATGTAAACATATTTTTTAAAAGACTCACAAGCTGTCTCCATCTGTCCTGCTGATGGGGAGTGAGACTTGTGGTGATAGTACGGATGCTGAGTCATGTGTGTGCACATTGTCGACTTGCTTGTGCTCAAATACTTTTCGTCCAGGTCAGTAAATTAGATGGAGGTGAATCAGATGGGTGAATAACCAGCCTGGCAACAGTGTACACTGTATAATCCTCGAACAGTATTTTGTGTTTGAGAAGCAAAGTGGATTGATTAATCACTTGCTGCATGGCCATGACCCAATTGCTTTGCCTTTTAATGACTCTATAGCCGTTGGAGATTTATCAGGTGAAACTTACTTATCTGTGGACATGATTAAATCAGCAACTTACAATTCCTCATGTTCTGCAGAACTCACAGTGGATCCCCAAGCAGGCTTACCAACCCTTCTAGATTGCCTTGGAGTCTCCATGAATTAATCTTCTGAAAATCACGACAAGCAACCCAGGGACATTCAACGTGATTTTCTTTTTGATTTTTTTTTATCCACATTTGTTTAAGAGCCTAAGAGAAAAGGAAATTGGAGAGATAAGCCTCATGCCTGCTTCATTCTTCAGTAACATCATGAGTGCTCATCAATCTCAATTGCACTTTCCTGCCTCATATCTCATGATTCCCTTAAGAGCCCAATAAAGTATCAATCTCAGCCTTGAATGACCTCAACAACTGAGCATCCATGGCCTTTCTTAATTGGAGGGAAATAAAGAGATACAAAGCTTCATCTGGGAGTATTAGAGGCAAGAAGTCACGTTGCATCCTCCAGGATTCTATCCAACTACAAATGGTTGTGAATGTAGCCCAAGCTATCACACAAACTGGCCTCCCATCCATTGACACCATCTACACTTCCTGTTGCCTTAGAGAAATAGCCAGCATAATCTAAGGAATAGATTCTTTGGTGTTTGCTGGGTAAATAAACTCTTTGCAGATTAAATGGACTTAGTTCACTGTAAGTTCACTTAATTCACTTTTTGCTCTAAGTCCCCCAGAGCTTCCAACTCTCTGCTGACACAATGTTATCAATATCACTCCATTTCTTCAATTTATTCTTAGGTTTAGGGTATCACTGACAATGTTGGCATTTATTGTCCAATCCTAGGTACCCAAGGAAAATGGTGATCGGAGCATAATCCTTGAACCACTGATGAATGGTGCAAATGGGCATTTTCTCTTCCATCTTCTTCCATTGGGAAAAAGATACAAAAGTCTAAGGATACATACCAACTGACTTAAGAGCAGTTTATTCCCTGCTACCATCAGACTTTTGAATGGACCTACCATTAAGCTGATCTTTCTCTACACTCTAACTATGACTGTAACACTCTATTCTGCACCCTCTTCTTTCCGGTCCCCATGTACTCTATGAACGGTATGTTTTGTCTGTATAGCATACAAGAAACAACACTTTTCCCATTAAATGTGACAATAATAAATCAAATCAAATTAAATTAACCGGAATTGACAAGCCTACACCAATGACATAATGAATGTTTATGGACTTACCTGTTTCTGTGAGTGCTTATTTCTCAATTGCCTCATGCAAGCTGCTGCATGTTAATTGAAGGCCAAGTAGAAGAGACGGGATTCAAATATATAACTGGGACAATCTTGTTTTTGGGCCTGAGATTGATGGGTAGAACACAAAGGAGGATATTGCCTAGATGAAGGATTGGATATTGATTAGCTGGGAGCTTTCTTGATTGTATTCCCTATGGGTTTAAACTGCTTCTTTTCAGGCTGTAGATCATAACCCAACAAATCCCAGACAGACAGGAAGATGACTGAGTAATTACCCTGTCAGTCACACCCAAATACCACACTTACTTTAAAGTTTATGTATTAGTGTCACAAGTATGTTTACATTAACATTGCAATGAAGTTATTCTGAAAAGCCTCCAGTCACCATACTCTGGCACCTGTTCAGGTACACTACGGGATAATTTAGCATGTTCAGTGCACATAACCAGCATGTCTTTTGGACTGTGGGAGGAAACTAGAGCACCGGGGAGGAAACCCATGCAGACACAGGGAGAACATGCAGCCTCTGCATAGACAGTGACCCAAGCTGGGAATTGAACGCGGGTTCCTGATGCTGTGAGGCAGCAGTGCTAACCATTATGCCACAATGCTGAAACTGATTTTATGCACATAACTTAGACAGTACATCTTTTCACCTGTCCGCAGTTAAATAATCAGCCCAACTGCCGAAGATTTCCCAGCTTTTTAAAATGGGTTAAAATGGGGAGTTTTCCTACAGTTTAGCTAACATTTCACCTTGAAACTGGAGTTTAGAATTGTGTTGCTTTGAGTCTGTGGCATAAACAATAGCAAGGCCTTTGATCTTACAGTGACTGCATTCAATCCAGGAGAGGCTTGAGTTTATAATCCTTTGACCCTGAGAGAACAGCAGTCATCTGAGCTGCATTCACAGGGCTATTTATGATGAAGATGAAAAAGCATTATAAATAGATAATTTATAATGGTGATTTAAATAATGGCCTTGAAAAAGATTCGCAGCAGAACCACATACTTAAAGGAACTTAATTACACAGGCTAAAAGACAATGGTCTGTTTAACTTAGAGCAGCAGTAGACTTAGCAGTGACCTGAAAAAGTTCTGTAAAATAATGAAATAGCCGGAATGCATAAACACATTGATAGTTTATTTGAGTTTGACAGATTGGAGTGGACCAGTTTCATGCATTTAAATTACAGAAAAACAGGAATAAGCCAGATGTTCGGCAGATATTAATTCTTCTCCCAAAGTATGATGGGCCTTTAGAATGTTTTGCCAGCTGCTCCAAGCATCAACAGGGAGTTGGTCTGGTTCCTAACTCATATGAAATTAAACACTGTTATGGTAAATACTTGGTGTATGTAATCTCCGAGGCTAGTTTCCTTTGCCTGTGGGGATCAGAAAGGAAATTTGCACTTCTTGTCTTACATTTCTGACCTAGCAATAGGATTTTCTCAGTGGTGTTAAGTCCCAATGTCAAAACCATATGTGGGTCATGAAGCCACGTAGGGACACAGTGGGAACGCAGCGTTAATTTTCTTAGTTGGCTGCTACTGGACCGAAAGTCTGATAATGTATAAAAGCTTATAGGAAGCATTTTCCCTATTCCGCCTGCCGTGGGAATTGTAGTGAGCGGAACAAGCAAGGGTCCTTTAACCTGTGGTAGGATTTTCCAGTTTTGGGGTAACTGCAACTGGAAAATACTACCCTATTTCTCCAATTTGCAGCCCAAGCCAGAAAACCAACAGATCCATCTTGGCTGTGGAAAATCAATGTGGGTGCCCACTGCTGAGATTGCAAATAGAATGAAAAAGCATCTCCTTTTTGAGGGAGAGATGTGAAAATTCTATCACTGCTGGGGGCAGGGAAGTAGTTCCTGGAGATCAAGGGTGGTGGAGGGAGAGTAGTTAACCCTCAGATATGGGTAAGGGGTGCAGGGGTTAGCTTTGCCATGATGGGCCCCATGGAGCCTCCAGCTTTGATGGTACCCCCCCAACCCTGACCAAGGAGTTGAAACGGTGGCAAATGTGATTGTAACAGTGAGTTTAATCATTTCCCACCACCAAGGTTATTGGCAATTACAGTCTGAACCATTTATTCTTATTTGTAAACGCCGCCTCCATCTAGTATTTTGTGCATTGGGCACTTGGAAAGATGACCCTGGATTGGGCATTTAATTGGCTAAATTAGTCATTGACTTCAAGCTGTCTTCCAATATGGCTCCCTGATATTTTACCAGCCTCTCTTGTCTCCTAACCTGTGCCTTGACAACTAGCAAGATCTCGCTGTAGGTTTTTTCCTGGAATGTTTACCTCTTCCAGGTCACATGGATGCAGGGTCTGGAAGAGTTTTTAGGAAGTAATGGATCAGCTGATATAAGGTGAGAAAATACTGGAAAAGCTCAGCAGACATAATGTTTTGATCCCTGAAGAAATCAAAGGGACTCAAAATATTGGCTGAAATTTTCTGGCCCATCGTGCTGGTGAGATCTTCTGGTCCAGCCAATGGGGGCTCCCCATGCTGTATTCACCAGTGGTCAAGGGTTATTAGAGAAATTTCAGATAATCAGCGATTGAATACACTGATAAAACTATTAGGGCTGAATGGATGACTTCAGATCAGACATACAGATTAACAGAGACATTTCCTACACAAAGGCACATATAATCACAGTAAGAGATCTAAACAAGTAAGAGATTTGAACTAGTATTTCTGATTTAAACAAGTATTTTGAATTTTAAAATGCATTTCATATGTATTTTTAAAATGGTCTGTGCACTTCAGCCAAAAAGTAGGCTGCTTAATAGGCATGATGGGATGAAGACTTAGTGAGATGAATCATATTCTTTGGAACAATGAAACTAGAGAATGAGTATGTTCTTATCAGCATAAGTTATGGACAGTACAGGTTCCCAAAGCCATAGCACAAATAGAGCTGTTCAATTTATACTGATAAGATGGTGCTTCATGGGAACATCAGCAGTCTGACACAATCATTGACATTATTAACAGTATATTAGAACTCTATAGCTAAGCGACAGGGCAAAGAAGCATCCAGATTCTACTGATAAATGAAATCCCATGATGTCAGAGGGTAGAATGTAATTGGCTAAGGTATATGACAACTATTAACAATGATTGATTTGTACCAACAGTGACTGATTCATAACTAACGGGACGGGTGGTAGGTGGAAGCAAACTTGAAAATGTATAATTATCCTGTTCGATGTATTGCAACTACAGAGTGATATTGGAATGCTCAGGATCTTTTTGAAAGAGAGGTGTTGAAGTGCCCAATGCTATGTCTCCCAGCAATCATTGGACAAATAAAGATACATCTTTAACCAGAATACTGACTTTATGAGTCTTTGTATTAACTAAAGTTAAGCTCAATACCTAGCCCCTGAAAAAAAACCCCAACAAGGGTATAGAGTAAACAAATCCCTGTAGGCATCGGCGGGACTGGAAAATCTCACCCCTGTCAATGGTAGGCTACCTCCAGCGCTGGAAAGCATGCTGTGGGGTAGGGTGGGGGGATTCCCATTAATTCTGTTTCTCTCTCCAAAGGTGCTGCCAGAGCTCCAAAGTTTTGTCAACATTTTTTACTTTTATTTCAGATTCTCAGCAACTGCAATATTTTTGCACTAATGGATGGGTTGACCGTTTCTTTAGTAGTTTTCATGTAGAAAGCTGCTTCCTGAACAGTTCTGAGAACACATTTTCAGGCGCTGTTTATCTTGCTTATGTGCTGTTTTTCTTCCATATTTTACATCCGATTTCTTTTTCAAGAAAGTGTATCGATTATTGTCAATCGAGGAGAGTCAGTCATAAATTAAGCTGATTTAACTTATGTTAAATTAAATACAGATTTAATTTGTATTTAACTTAATACAACTTAATTTAATTGTATTAAATTAATACAGTTTATTATATTAATAAATATACAATTTATTATATATTATATAATATATATTATATTATATTATAGATATCTCCTGTTTGGTTCAGTTCTTGTCTCTCATTATATAACCTGGTTATTTTTAATTACCTGTCTGTACCATCAACAGCAGCACTGAATTGGTGCCAGGAGTGAAATGGGTCTCTGGATACAGGGAAAAATATTCAAAGCTGATTGCAAATAAACACCTCGTAATGTCTTGCAATCTGTTACAATATGACACAACTGAAAAATTAATACTTCTGAAGGATGCTTAATTAAATTTATTTCATGAAATCAAAACTTTACCATTTCCAGATGGTCAGAAGGAGAGGGAGAGAGGAAAGGCTGGAGAAGAGATAGAGAGGGAGTTATTGGCGGTCCATAAATGCCAACTACCTCATGCTGAGAGGCCTGGGACCAGGTGGATTGGGGGCCTCATTATCATTGAACTGAGCTTCCTCCACAGATATTTGTGCTTTTCAATTAAAAGTTTTGCCTTGCTGGCAATGATGTTTGCTAGATTTGATGCTGGCACGGCAACAGGCAGGGAGGGGGGGTGGTGATCACGATGACTATGGAGATTAGAGGAGGGGAGTGGATGGGGTGCGATTAATGCTGGTCTCAATAGCAACAACCCACATCCATATGAAATTGAGAAACACATTCCTGCTCATGGGATCTTCGTCTGTGCAAAAGGACTGTCGCATTTGACAACCGTGTCAATTCCAAGGTGTCATTCATTTTCTTAAGTTTCAAACTTTATTTACTAATGTCACAAGTTGACTTATACTAATCACTGCAATGAAGTTACTGTCACACTGTGGTGCCTGTTTGGGTGCACAGAGGGAGAACAACAAACTGGCCTCCCACCTATTGACTCTGTCTACACTTCCCGATGCCTTGGCAAAACAGCCAGCATAATTAAGAATCCCACACACCCTAGACGTCCTCTCTTCCACCTTCTTCCTTGGGAGAAAGATACAAAAGTCTGAGGTCACGTACCAGCGGACTGAAGAACAGCTTCTTCTCTGCTGCTGTCAGACTTTTGAATGGACTTTCCTTGTATTAAGTCGATCTTCCTCTACACCTTAGCTATAACTATGACACTACATTCTGCACTCTCATTTCCTTCTCTCTGAACGGTATGTTTTATCTGTATAGTTCACAAGAAACAATACTTTTCACTGTATGTTAATACATGTGACAATAATAAATCAAATCAAATCAAATTTAGCATGGTCAATGCACCTAACAAACATGTCTTTTGGTCTGAGGGAGGAAACTGGAGCACTCAGAGGACACTCACGCAGGCATGGGGAGAATGTGCAGCACCACAGTGACCCAAGCTGGAAATACAAACCCGAGTTCCTGGCGCTGGGAGGCTGAAGTGCCAACCACTGTGCCACAAAACCTTCCGGTCTCTTTTTCATCTTTCCCTCGGCTATTTGACATGATTCACATTTAACACTCCTCATCTTAACCACATTGAGGGAGTTGCTTTCAATTGCCCTCTCAATACAATTCTTTTTGCCTATTTTTTTAACCAAAGGTGATTGAGGCATGTGGTTGGACTTCCTTTCACCTACATCCAAAAGAAAAGGGGATAAATTGCTATCTTTTATGAACAATCACAGACAGATTGCAATCACGGTCAGATTGACTCTCTGCTCTTTTCTGTTTATACCTGAGTGCAGCTGAATATTTCCCACCTGACCTTCTGACTCAGGCTGAGTGAGAATAATGTTGTGCACCTGGTGCCTGAGGCCTTCAGTCAAGCGCTGTAGAGACAGGGCAAAAGAAACCACAATCCCTTTTTTCATTGTACTCGCTACCGTAAAGCAGGTACATTTAAAGGACCCAGCACTTTGCGAAGACAAGGCGGAGGAAAGTGTATAAGATAAATGAGTAGGGTTGGTTTGGTTTGGGGTTCAGGTGGTGAGAAGCTGTGGTTTGCTGTTGGTAGGTGGTGGGTCAGCTGGTTGCTTGGGTTGGGGGGGGTGTCAGGTGATGGGCTGGGGAGTCAGTTCAGAGGTAGGGGGATACCTGGGGTGTCGGGAGGGTGTCAGGAGCATTCAGGAAGTCAGGAAGGTAGTCAGAGGCTGTGGGGTTGGTAGTCAGGGAGGGGCATCTATGGCAGGAGCACAGGTATAGCTGCTGGTTGTGGGGGTGGCGCAGTGCAGTGGGGAGAATTGGATCTAGAAGTGCTTTTAATTCTTCAAATGCTTCCTGGCTAACTGTTTTGGTAAACTGTGCAGACAGGAGATATGTCTGTGTGCCAGAATCTCCAAACCTTAACCGCAACTGGGATTCTCCGATCCCAGTGCACTGAGTGGAGGTTTGCCTGAGTGCCAATTTCTCTATCCTCACTGGCAATGACAGAGAAGTGTGAACAGCCAGAGAATTCTGGCCTGTGTGCCTATTAGTAATGGAGCAGGGAAAGAGAGTCTGATGCCATCCTTGCGGGCAGTTTAATTATTGTTAATTCAGACAATCAACAAGGGCAAAATAATCACCATGTTCAAAAACTGAAACATTTACAATCGGCTCCAAAGACTCAGTTATTATCTTCCTGGCCCTTTTTAACATAGTTTTGTTTCGCTGTTTATTTAAAAGAGTGATAGCAGGCAGTAAGGAGATTCTAATGTGAGGCAAAAATTGTACAGAACTCTGATGGACATTGAATGGCAGTTTTATGGGGTGCATGTGAGTTGGAGATTAATACAAACACTGTCACAAAATGCTGCGAGGCTGGATTATTCAAAGTGACTTTAACAATTGAACCAAGTTTGGAATTCTCCTCGAATTCCACTCTGCTGGGAAGACTGAGCAATGAGAAGGTAAACTGTCGAAAAAGAACCTAACAACATCCTTTATCAAGCCTGTTTATCACCACCTTCCCTCACTCAATCACCCACCCCCTGCCCATCTCAAACACCAGCAGCCATCGCACAGTGCCTTCTCCCTGACTCATTCGGTTGCTCAAGGAAAGAGACAGATTAATTGGTGGATCTTGTTTTTAGCTGTTAGCTAAGTGAGCAAAGGTGGAATCGAAGTTACATCTCGATTATTGTTCATAAACATGAGACAATTGAGGGAAACTCATATATTCAGCCCCTAATTATTTTATTTTCCATTTCTCCTGTATTGGCTCTCCTGCCTAATGTTTATGCATTAGCTGCCACGCTGCATGAATAGTGAATTCACACAAATAGGACCATACTTCGCTGCGCTGTTGTCATGGTACCCAGCTGTTTCTGCATTTCCTCCAGGTGAAGTCACTAGCTTTTACTGAGAGACATTTCATTACTGCACTTAGAAATTTAAATTTGTGCATGCAAACAATATAGAAATTGTTATCCAAATTGTTATCCAAATTGTTACGAAGAGTTATCCAAACCTTCGTCAGAGCTGAATTCATCAGAATCAGAATCATAGAATCCCTGCAATGTAGAAGGAGGCCATTCAGCCCATCTGTTAGCACAGAAACAATCCCACCCAGGCTCTATCCCTGTAATCCCCATATACATACCCAACTAATCTCTCTAATTCACACATTCCAGGACACTAAGGGACAATTTAGCATGACCAATCAACCTAACCCACACAACCCAGGGACCTGGGTTCGATTCCTGGCTTGGATCACTGTCTGGAGTTTACACATTCTCCTTGTGTCTGTGTGGGTTTCCTCCGGGTGCTCTCCCACTGTCCAAAGATGTGCAAGTTAGGTTGATTGGCCATGCTAAAAGTTGCCCTTTAGTTTCCTGTGATGTGTAGATTAGAGGGATTAGTGGGTAAACATGTAGGGATATGAGGGTAGGGCCTGGGTGGGATTGTGGTCGGTGCAGACTCAATGGGCTTAATGGATTCTTTCTGCACTGTAGGGTTTCTATGATCTTTGGACTGTGGGAGGAACAATCCCCTGATGAAGGGCACACACTGAAAGCTTGTGCTGCCAAATAAACCTGTTGGACTTTAACCTGGTATTGTGAGACTTATTACTGTGCTTACCCCAGTCCAACATCTTCATCTACAAATTTGTGGGAAGAAACTAGAGAACACCCCTCATTCTCCATCCATGCTACCTCTTGCCTCACCACCAGATACTGCGCTTTATGTTCCCTCTGTCAAGCTCTGCCTTTTCCCCCACCCCCAATGACTCTTCATGCCCCCATACACACATATTATGCTCCATTATAGCTGCCATGCCAAGCTACGGCATTTTCACATCTAGTTATCCATTTACGCTCCATAGAACATATGGACCCAAAAGAGACAGAAAAATGTGTAAAAGACATAATTAATTCATAACTTTCTACCATGTTGAAAAATAGTTATATCACTAGATTCATAAATCTTACAGCGCCATTTAGCCCATTGAGACTGCACGACCACAATCCCATTCAGGCCCTATCTCCAAAACTCTATGTATTTATCCTAACAACTCCCTCTGACACAAAGGGGCAATTTAGCATGGTCAATCCAGCTAATTCACACATTTTGGACTGTGGGAAAAAACTGGATCATCTGGAGGAAACCCAAGCAGACACGGGGAGAATGTGCAAATTCTACACAGACAGTGTCCCAAGCCGGGAATCAAATCCAGGTCCCTGGCGATGTGAGGCAGCAGTGCCAACCACTGTGCCACCAAAGGTAATAAAAGTGTCAATCACTCAGGTGCTTCACAGTATTGGTGGCAATGACCAAAAACCTATGAAACCACTTAGCCTGATTGATGTAAATAAACATTGTGAAATTGACAGCAAAAATCAGAGAGCCTGATCTGTCAATCAACTAATGTTTTCCCTGGATGCAGTTGTTTAAACAAGAGTAATAGTTATCTGGGCTCCCAGCCAAACAGACCTTTTAAAACATCCTCTCCATGCAGACTAGGGTTCACAAGCGGCCACAAAACACCTTTTCTTTGTAATTTTAGAGAAATAGGATATGTTTCTCTTGCAATGGAGCCAATCAGGTTGGAAGCACACGATGGGGACTTTCCACAGGAACCAGCCCACAAACCTCTGAAGGCACTTCCGGAAATAAGCCAGTCTCGGAATGGCGATGTGAATCCTGGAATCAGAACCCACCCTCCAATTTTAAAGGGCTCCCAAAATCATCCTGACTGGATGAAAATCCAGCCAATGTCTCTAAATTTTATCAAAGTTTGTTTAATAACTCTCATGGACAATACATTGAGGTGCTAAATCTCTTATATAAATGCAAGTTAGTTGTTGTAAAAAAAATTGCCAATGTGTTGTTCATAATTCTTGACAAATTCTGATCTAACAAACTTTAAATGAAGCTGTGTTGTAAATGGCAAGGGACATGGGATAATTTTCTTTTAAACCAGTATTGAACAAAGCTGTAATGCCCTTTCATTTTAATTAGATATTTAATACAAAGTTCCACACTTGGTGCAATATGTTCTCCTGCTTAGTCACCATGACAACGATATAAATGCAATGCCTTGAGTACAGATTGTACTGTTCTAAGCTAACCCAAGATGACCATTTCACTAAATGCTAACAGAAGAAATACGTGGTCAGTGCTTTTGGAAGGAGATAGAATTGTGTTAGAATGCACAGGGATGCCTTTCAGACAGCGCATTCAAAATCTTGAGAACTCATTAGCTGGAATTTTACTGCCCAGCTTACCATGGAAATTGGGTGAGGGGTGGACAATGGAAAGGTTTGTTGACTTTTGGCAGAATTTTATGGTTTTGGGGTGTCATTGTGCAAAAAAAATTTCCTCATTTTGTCTTTAGTTGTTTTCCCAATTAGCTGAATGCTATGTCCCCTGATTACCAACTCTTGGGTCGATTGAATCTTTTGCTCCTTAACTACTCCATTAACTGTGTGCAGTTCCAATTACCCCATTATAAGAAGGATGTGTTAGCACTAGAGAGGGTACAGAGGAGATTCACCAGGATGTTGCATGACATGAAGCATTTGAGCTATAAGGAGAGATTAAGTAGACTTGGGTTGTTTCCTTTAGAACAGAGAAGACTAAGACGGGAGGTGAGACAAGATCAAGGTGTACAGGGTGAGTAGGGACAAAGTGTTCCCCTTGGTTGAGGGGTCAATCAAGTGGTGGCACAGTTTTGGAGTAAGGGGCAGGAGGTTCAGAGGGGTTTTGAGTAAAACATTTTTCACTCAGAGAGTGGGGGGAACCTGAAACGCGCTGTTTGGAAAGGTTCTCGAGGCTGGAAACCTTACAACATTAAAAAAAAATTGGATGAGCACATGAAATGTTATAATAGTCAAGGATATTGGACAAGTGCCAAAAAATCTTTAGCGGTAGATATTGTCACTGGAGACTCGATGGGCCAAAGGGCCTTTCCTGCACTGTATGCCTCTATGGGTGGATCTTTCTGGCTATACTTGCCCCAAGACTGCAAAGTGCCGCTCGAGTCAATGGACTTTTACACGCACACTATGATTCCTGTAGCATGTGAGACAGGAAAATTCCCCCTCTTGACTCCACCAGGAAAGAAGGGTAGAATGGCAGAGAGATTTCCCAGGACGAGAAGATGGTGGAAGTACTTTTTAATGTTTCCTCTTCCTTTGTATTCTCCTCCCCTGAAGTAAACCAGATGGATTTTTCTGACGATCGATAGTGGCTTTGTGGTCATCGGTAGATTCTTAATTCAAGATCATTTTTATTGAATTCAAATTTCACCATCTGTTGTGGTTGGATTTGAACCTGTTTTCCAGAGCATTAGCTGAGTTTCTGGATTAATAATCTGGCGATAATACCACTAGGGAACTTGTTCAATAGCATGAGCTATCAGGTTCAGGTGTCTATTTTGTATGTGAGCTTGGGCAATGAAGAGCAGCTTGTTATTTTAATGGAACAGGAATCAATGCTGAGCACTCTTCTGCCTGATCCTTATCCCTGTGCAGCCATCGTTTCAGCAAAACCCATTGGATGCTAAGGAGGAACAGCATAGTTTGGGGGCAGCACGGTAACGCAGTGGTTAGCACTGCTGCTTCACAGCTCCAGGGACCTAGATTCGATTCCTGGCTTGGATCACTGTCTGTGTGGAGCTTGCACATTCTCCTCGTGTTTGCATGGGTTTCCACCAGGTGCTCCAGTTTCCTCCCACAGTCCAAAGATGTGCGGGTTAGGTTGATTGGTCATGCTAAATTGCTCCTTAGTGTCCTGAGAAGTATAGGTTAGAGGGATTAGTGAGTAAATATGTAGAGGTATGGGAGTAGTGCCTGGGTGGGATTGTAGTCGGTGCAGACTCGATGGGCCAAATGACCTCCTTCTGCACTGTAGGGATTCTATGGATTTTCTATGGAGGGACAGGAGCCTTATCTACATTTTGCTCCCTCTTTTTAGTAAGAAATCTCACAACACCAGCTTAAAGCCCAACAGGTTTATTCAGCAGCGCTAGCTTTCGGAGTCTCAAGCTCCTTATCAGGTGAGTGAGGCTTATTCACAAACAGGGCATATAAAGACACTCAATGTACAAGATAATGGTTATCTTGTTATTAACGATAATGTGAATTTTTTTAGCACAAGGACACCGAGATCGACTGCACTGATCATATATTTCCTTGAGAGTCAAGAATATTTTTAAAAAAGCATACTTTCACTAACTTGAGCTATTTTAAGGCATTCAAACAGTAATTCTTTGTAACACTTTATAAGGCAGCAGGACGACTCTGAGCTAACAGAGAAATTAGGGAGTGATTGAAATTTTGGTAGAAAGGTTCAGTGAGAAGAGTCATACAAAGGGAAAGAGTATAAACTAAAGATTGTGATATGTGTTTATATTGTATTTGGGGTTTGGGATGCGGACCTTTTAAAATTCATTTGTGGGACATGTGCATCGCTGGCTAACCAGCATTTATTGCCCATCCCTAGTTGCCCTTGGTAGATAGTTGAAAGTCAACCACATCACTGTGGCTCTGGAGTCACATGTGCCAGACCAGGTAAGGACAGCAGATTTCCTTCCCTAAAAGACATGAGTGAACTAGATGGGTTTTTCTGACAATCGATAGTAGTTTTGTGGTCATTAGGAGGTTCTTAATTCAAGATCATTTTTATTGAATTCAAGTTCAATAAAATCTGTTGTGGTGGGATTTGAACCCAGGCTCCCAGAACATTAGCTGAGTTTCTGGATGAATAGTATTGTGATAATATCACCAGAGCATAATAGCCTCCTGACATCTGCCCCTTTAAGATTGTGGGTTGGGTGACCACTGGGCAATTAGCTCCACCCAGTGTGGGACTCAGTTGAACAGCCTGAGGTCCAACTATGCAATAGTGCACATTTCTAACACAGACCTCCCAGCGTTCTAGTTACGTAGTCCATCTTGTGATTCTTTATACACCCTTAATCCATAGATAACATACCTAACAAATAGTTTTTCTGAAGAGATTCCCAGGATGATAAGACAAAATTGACTGATGAAAATGCTACGACATATAAACAGCTTTTTCACCTGCTCTATAAATGCAGGGAAATCTCTGCTTCTCAACATGATCTCTTCACTATTTCTCACATAGGTGGTAGCCAGACAAAAACTCTGCTGAGGGTATGATAAGACAGGAAAGAAATTGAGAGTAAAAAAATTTTGGGTAAGCACATATTCTTCCCAAAGTACAAACTATTCATTTGTCTATTCAAATACTGGCTGATATGCTTTACATTTGCAGCATTGTGTTTTTAAGGACTGGTCTGGTGGTTCCGTTAACTGGTCTTGAACACTGGACACAGGGTCCTGGGAGTAAGTGGCTAACAGGGTATCAGCTGTGGTTCAATAGGTAGTGTTCTGGCTTCTGAGTCAGAATGTCATGGGTTCGAGCTCCACTCCATGCTAAGCATGCAATGAAAGCTAATAATCCAGATGAGACAAATAAACCCAGGCCTACATTGCCCTCTGAACGAACACTGTACAGAGAGTAGGGAGTTCTGCTCTTGGCTTAGTGAACAGCTACTCATCAACCAACATCAGGATCACTATTTTCCCGTAGGTATCATAACGCCGAGAACACCGGAGCGATCCACATTAGTTTGGACTGCAGATGTCCCACACAGTCATTTTTTTTGGGAGACTGGTGAGTTGCACGCTGTAGTGGGTGAGAGCAGGGCCTAAGCACAAGGCTGAGCCTGGCTGCAAAGCAATCAGCACCATTTTGAAAGGATGCCCTGATCTCACAGTGCACGGGGAGATCTGGCCCTCCCCTTTAGAATGTAACCAGTGATAACATTGGATCTGTTGTAATGTGACCAATACTAACAAGCTGTAAGAGTCAGCTGACCCAGTAAACCATGTAACCAATAACAGAATGATATGATGATCAGCTGACCAGCTGACTCAGTATAAATTAGAATCTGTTGAGAATTGTGGGGAGCTTGGAATGGCCCATGGTGTGGTCTCAAATTTGGAGATTTTTTAATTAAACTTTTTCTTTGATCCATCATTTGGAGTAAGTTTTGGTATATTTTATTGTTTATACTTTTCTACCTTCCCCACCCCCCATCGGCAGCTTGTTTCTCCATTCCTTCGACATGGATTGCTGGAATTGGGTGGTGAGGTGTCTTCCCCCCCCCCCCCCCCCCACACACACACACACACACACAATGGGTTTCCTTTATTACCTCCAAAATGTCCCCACATCATGACCCCAACAGGCCCCATTCATTCACCATCCTTAAACGACACCCCCTGCATAAACCTCCCTGCATCTACATCATAGCCCCAACTTAGTCCCAATGCCACTCAGGCCCCAACCTCTTGGCACATTGGCAGTGCCTGTTTCAGGATTGTGCCAGGTTGGCACTGTCAGATGGGTACTGCCCAGCCAAGCCCCCAGCAACCTGGGGGATTCAATGGCCTCCAAATCACCCCCTCCCCACCCTCCTTCTGGGGTGGCTATCATGCCTAGTCTCTGTGAGACCAACAGTGATCAGAAGGTCCTAGGAGCCAGGAGAAACCGCCATCGAATGGACTATGTATGTTTAAATGCTACTTTAAATATGCTCATTGGCCACGTGCCCTTTCTGGGTGTGATCTAATTTGCATCAGTAAAATGGGACTGGGATGATTGCAAATCACTGGGTGCTGGGCGTGAAACTTGCTTTTAGGTCCACGTGCTATTCTCCGGGCTCAGCACTATCTGCATCACACACAGCGAGGCTGGAAAATTATAACCTGATCTATTTGTCAGATCTTACTTGGTGCAAATTGGCTGCTACATTTCCTAAATTTGTGGTGACTACAATTAAAGGCTGGGATTCTTCCAAAAAAAGATAAAGTGGCCAATGGATGAGAAAACATGCAAATTTTTGATTTGATTTGATTTGTTATTATCACATGCATTAACACAATGAAAAGTATTGTTTCTTGTGCATTATACAGACAAAACATACACAGAGAAGGAAATGAAAGAGTGCAGAATGTAGTATACTCTCACAGCTAAACATGAGAAATTGCATTAAAGCATTGTTTGAGAATTTAAAATAATTAGAATGAAGTTTTAGAAGCACAGAACGAGAGTGAAAGATCAAATTAGAATGTATGCTAGGCACAATTTGCAAGAAGTCACCTTGCTCTGGCACCATCTCCCACCTATTTTTTGGGCATACTTATCGCAATGAATCTCTGACATTCTGACCATCACATAGTGCTACAGAAGATTTCACGCTAGAAAGCATGGGCTGGGTCCTCATCCCCCTGAGAGGCCGGCAGCCTAGTGCTGAGTGCACCACTGAGCATGCGCCAATCTGTCAGTGGGGGAATCAGTGCATGTGCGCTGGCCCCGCATTGCTGGCCTGCTGATCGCTGGCCTCCAAATCTTCCCAGAATGCTTCCACTCATGGCCTCCCAATCCCACCCCCATTGCTGGCCTTCCTGAACACTCTATCTGATCTCCCGACTCTGTAACTAGCCCTGATCCCCCTTCACTGTCCCATTCTTCTCCCTCCCTCCCCATGGCCACTCCTAATCACCTCCCTCTCCCTTCCTGACCTTCAAAGTGGTTCCCTCCCCCACCACCACTGATTACTGCCCCCCCCCCCGGAAGGTCTCACCCTCTCTGGCCCCACTTTCTTCGCAATGCCCAGTGGGCAGTGCCAAGTTTCCTCAGGGTGGCAGGCTACATCCATTTGTAATCAGTTCCGTGCCAAATTAAAAAAGGGACTTGGAGACTTACAATTGGCCAGCTGCCTGTTGTGAGTCCTGCTAAAGGCTGTTGTTTCCCGGCTTGCTACGCTAGTCAAAAAGGACAGCAGGCTGGGAGAATCCCAGTCAAAAAATCCTAAATGCCTGTAAGATGCTTTGGTTTTTCTTGGGCTCATGAAAGCTGAGAAAGTTCTTACGTTTTCTTAGATTTTAAAGCTTTCTACCGCTTCCATTTAATACTGTACTTTGCCCTTAACTGACTAACACACAAACGTGTGAATTGGAAGCAGGAGTTGGCCATTTGGCCCCTCGAGCCTGCTATGCCATTCAATACAGTCATGGCTGACCTGCTTGTGACCCCAAATACCTACCTACTGATAAACTTGCACCTCCTTGTTAAACTAGAATCTATGTAGCTCTTCCTTAAAAATATCCAAAGACTTCACTAACTTCTGGGGGAGAAAGTTCCAGAGACTCACAACAGAATACAGTCAACAGGTGGATCACTTGGATTTTAGGTCAACTACTCATTGCTAATACCACAGCAAACAAAAATTTCACTATCCATGTCCCTAATCAGTCTGCTTAGAAATCTCCCAAGTCCTGGTTCTGAAATGCTACTTCTCATTTCTCAGCTTATTCCTGCAACAAAACCAGATATTTGACTCAGGTGAGAACAATGAAAATGATATTTTTTGGCCTTTCACCATATCACAGAATAAAGGAATGAATATTAAAATTGACAGACCTGTTGTGGAAGGAACATTGTCTTCAGTACTGCTTTGTCCCCACATCAGAGAGAGCAAAATAGATGATAATAAAAGTAGGTTGCTGCGAATCATGCTCAAAGCGATTCATTTCACATTTTTTAATTGACATGCACACAAAATGTTTTATCTCTGTTCCACTGTGATAGAGAAAAATATTCTTTCCAGTCCACCAGTCACACAAAATTTCACACCCAATCAGCTCATGTCACATCACATATAGGTAACCTTGATTAGTTGTCAACAATGTAACCCTCCAGTGTGGTATTTTTAACAGGCTCTGATTTGATATTTATTTCCTTTTGTCTATTTTCTCCCCTACCCAACCCCAAACTTCTTTCTCCTCCTCTTCTTCCCTCCCCTCACCTCTTCCCACCTCCCTCATCCTATCCTTTCCCTTGCTAAAGTTGCTGTTTACTTTTCAGGATCACTTCACGAATTCCCCCACCCATCTGTGACATTGTGAGTTGTTAACCGCCTCGGTGCCCATCCACAGCAGCGCAATGAATTCTACCACCGCCTCCACCACAAAATCAAAGTGGGCGAGCTTTCTCCCAGGGCCAAAATGTTAATTACAGGGGAATACAAGTTCAAGATAAGAAGGGGGGAATGTTCAGTGGAGATGTGTGGGGGAAGATTTTTACACAGAGGATGGTGGGGGCATGGAATGCACTGCTCTGTTCGATGGTTGAGGCAGTTACGTTAGCCACATTTAAGACTTACCTTGATAGACATATGAACAACTGGAGAATAGGAGGATATAAGCCATTGGTATAGATAGGTAAATGCGATCAGCACAGACTTGGAAGGCCGAAGGGCCTGTTCCTGTACTGTACTGCTCTTTGTTCTTTGAGGGGCAGACAGCAGAAAGTTCTGTTGACCTCGGGTGAGAATTTCTGGTCTCACTCAAACAAGGCTATAAAACCTCGCCCTGTGAATACAAATCTCACCACAGCAAGCTGTGAAATTGATCAAATTTTGAAACGAATGTATGGAAATCTAAAAGTCTTCCCCTCTCCCCTCAAAAGAGTTGTTGAGGATGGGATCTATTGAAAATGTCAAACTGAGATTGATAATCATAGAATCTCTATAGTACAGAAGGAGGCCATTCATCCCATCGAGCCTGAACCAATCATAGTCCCACCCAGGCCTTATTCCTGTAACCCCATCAGCCGACATGAGGAACAATTTAGCATGGCTAATCGACCTAACCCGCACATCTTTGGAGTGTGGGAGGAAACTGAAGCACCCAGAGGAAACCCACACAGATGCGGGAAGAACGTGCAAATTCCACAGAGATGGTGATCCGAGGCCAAAATTGAACCTGGATCCCTGGCGTTGTAAGGTAGCAGTGCTAACCACTGTGCCACCATGCTGCCCACAATAATATTTTGTTAGGCAAGGTATTAAAACTTATATAACCCAGGGGGAAAATGGAATTAAGATGCAGATCAGTCATCTAATTGAATGATGGAACAAACATGAGGGGTTGAAAATTTCTACTCTGTGTTCTTAATAGTTTTTGATGATGGAACCATCATGGCATGATCACAAAAGTAAACAGATTGTGTGTCAGATGTGGTTTGCTGGCTAGCCCTCTTACCTGAATCAGAAGGTTTAGGGATTAAATTCCACTGAGAGAGTGCTGGACTGGGTGAGATAATGCTTTCTGAATCCATGGTTTAACTGAGGATTTAACTGTCCTCCCAGGTGAGCCCTACTGGGCACAAGCTGCTTGCTGCATTCCCTACATCAAAACAATGGCCACATTTCAAAGGCACTTCAGATCGTAGAGTTATAGAAGCAATTATATTAGTCACATTTGGCCCAATTTATCCATGTCGCCCACTTTTTACTGTTAAGCTAGTCCCTATTGCCCACATTTGGCCCCTATCTCTCTATACCCATCTTACTCATGCACTGTCTAAATGCTTTTTAAAAGACAAAGTTGTACCCGTCTCTACTTCTGCCTCTGACAGCTCATTTCAAACACTTATCACCCTCTGAAAAAATTGCCTCTTTGAACCCTTTGTATCTCTCCTCTTACCTTAAACCTATATCCTCTAGTTTTAGACTCCCTTGCCTTTGGGAAAAGATATTGACTACCTAGCTGATCTATTTCTCTCATTATTTTATAGACCTCTTTAAAATCACTACTAAGCATTTTACAGTTTAGGGAAAAAGAGTCCCAGTTTATCCAGCCTCTCCTTATACCTCAAACCATCAAGTCCCTGTATCACCCCAATAAATCTTTTTTGTGCTCTTTCTAGTTTAGTAATATCCTTTCCATAATACGGTGACCAAAACACTATGAGACATCCTGCACTTAGGAAAGTGGCCCTGTTGTGAATTTCTCTACCACTCTCTCCTCTTTTTAAAAACCTCCATTCCCGATTTTCATCGCTTCACCATGGGTGCTGTGTCTTCAGCTATCCACAAGTTTAGGAATTCTCTGCCTAATATATTCCACTTATGAATCTCTTTTTCTTGCTTTAAGATATTCCTTAATATCTATCTCTTTAATCAAGAATTTGGACATCGGTCTTTGTATTTCTTACATAGTTTTGTGTCAAATTTGTTTGACAACACTCCAGTGAAGCATCTTGAGATATTTTACCACGTTAGAATGATCTTATGGCTATAAGTTGTTATATATGCAAATATTTTTATCTTTCATTAAATTTCCATAGCATCCCTACCGTGCAGAAGAGGCCATTCGGCCCATCGAGTCTGCATCGACTCTCTGATAAGCATCTTATCCAGGCTTCCACCTGCCCTATTCCCACGATCTCAACCACTTACTATGATACTTACCACTTAATTTCCCTAACCTGCACATCTTTGGACGGTGGGAGAAAACTGGAATACCCAGAGAAAATCCACACAGACACAGGGAAAATATGCAAACTCCACATAGACAATTACCCAAGGCCAGTATTAAACCTGGCGCTATGAGACAGCAGTGCTAACCATTGTGCCACTGTGCCATCCTCAGTAAGCTACAAGGAACAGAAGTCATATCACAAATTGACCTAGTTCCTGCATACATGTTTCAGTTTAATTTGATTTATTTGATTTGATTTATTATTGTCGTGTGTATGAGTATACAGTGAAAAGTATTGTTTCTTGCGTGCTGTATAGACAAAGCATACTGTTCATAGAAAAAATAACAAGAGAGTGCAGAATGTAGTGTTACAGTCATAGCTAAGGTTTAGAGAAAGGTCAGCTTAATGCAAGGTATGGGCATTCAAAAGGCAGCAGGGAAGAAGCTGTTTTTGATTTAGTTGGTACGTGACCTCGGACTTTTGTATCTTTTTCCTGATGGAAGAAAGTGGAAGAGAGAATGTTCATGGTGTGTGGGGTCTTTAATTATGCTGGCTGCTTTACTGAAGCAGTGGAAAATGTAGACAGAGTCAATGGTTGGGAGGTTGGTTTGCATGATGGATTGGGCTACATTCACAATCTTTTGTAGTTTCTTGTGGTCTTGGGCAGAGCAGGAGCCATATCAAACTATGATACAACCAAAAAGAATGCTTTCTATGGTGCGTTTGTAAAAATTGGTGAGAGTTGTAGCTAACTTGCCAAATTTTCTTAGTCTTCTGAGAAAATGGAGGTGTTGGTGGGCTTTCTTAATATAGCGTTGGCATGGGCACACCAGGACAGGTTGTTGGTGATCCAAACATTGAAAAACATGAAGCTCTTGACCATTTCTATTTTATCCCCATTAAGGTGAAAATTTCCTGTTTGATTGAATGACAGGAAGGGCTTTCTGGACCTCCACTTGTTCTGCTGTTCCCTACCCGTACCAGCATCGATATACTACTGCCATTCAGAAAGCCAAATTCTTTATGGATGGAAGGGGATTTGCAGGGTGCAGGGTGGGTTGGAAAATAAAAACTTCTACTCTTACCTTATAATGTCTTCAGCTTTCCTCCAAGATTCCTATAGGCTTTCCCTTTTCGTTACACGCCAGGCTAACCACTGTGACAGTCTTCTGTAGGTGCTGAAAAGCAAGGCTCCCAAAGCATGTATCAACCGGAAGTGACAGGTCTGGAGTACCCCCTCCTGTCTCGCAATAATGTCAATGCTCCTGGACTTACTAATAGCAAAAGCATTGGCAAATCCCCGGAAACGAGCAGTGTGATGGGGTGGAGATTATGGAATCACCTCAATTTTCTTCTCCGTTGCAATGCATCTGGAGAATTCCCATCCCCTCAGTGCAGGATAAAGTAAGAATCTCTGCGGTTCCTTTTGCCTGGCACGGTGAACCTTCCTCTGTTTTCTAACCTGACGATTTATAACATATTCCTGGCCTTTGCTTTGCCTTTTCCTTGTTAAAGATCAGAAAGATTCCCTGCGGTGTTACTGTACAGAACAACTGACATCCCATATATTGTGATATACGTACAAGAGGGAGTTGGAACCTCATTAAAGAGCTTCGAGCCAAAATGACGCTGACTTTTATGAACTGGATTACTCACATTACTTTGACTGAGGTTTGTTCTGTGGAAATAGTAATTATTAAGATTTATGACCAGCCTACATCAGGTCAGCCAATAACAACATGTTTTGTAAGTAGGTCAGAATGATATGAAAGAAATGCCCACAAGTATAATAATCCGTAATGAATAAGTACTCTTTCTTGTCACATTAATTTCACTGATCAATCATTACTCACGGGCCATGATTATCTAACTGTACTGATTTGTAGGAACTTTGTGCATCTTCTGGAAGTTCAGGTGCAGTAGCGTATACAACCACCCAACAAGTCTTTCTAGTGCACTGAGTGTAATGGAGCTGTGGAATACACAATAGCCTGGATTTTATGCAGCCTGAGATCACCCCTCCTCACCCCCATTATCTACAGACAGGGTGGATTCAGAAAGAAGATTCCCAATGATGGGGGTGTCCAGAGCTATGGGGTCATAACCTGAGGATAAGGGCATACTTTTTAGAGCTGAGATGAGGAGAAATGCCTTCACCCAGAGAATGGTGAATCTGTGGAATTCACAAACACAGAAAGTAGTTGAGGCCAAGGCAGTTATATGATTTCAAGAAAGAATTAGATGTAGTTCTTGAGGCTAAAGGGACCAAGGGATGTTGGGGAAGGAGGGATCAAGATACTGAATTTGATGAGTGGCCATAATCAAAATGAATAGCGGAGAAGGCTCGAAGGGCCGAATAGTCCACTCCTGCTTCTATTTCAAATCTTCTATGTTCCTATGTCAGCTCCCTATTGGTGGGATTAGAGGCTGGAAAGGGTCTGTCCTTCAGAAGCAACATGTGTTTCCCACTATTTTCTATTTTGTGTCAATGACATTAAATTCCACCCATTATCTGTGAAGAAAAAGAGTGTATCATCAAGTAGATGGCACAAAAAACTGAAGGAAAGAAAGAGTTGCATTTATTTGGGATCTTTAACAGCCTCAGAATGTTGCGATGATAATGTGCTATTGGTACAAATATAAATATATATTATGTATGGTATTTTTCTGTTTAAAGGGATTGTTTAAAATTCAGCTTTTTGCTCCATGTCGTCATTGAAATGTGTCTTAAAAACATTTAGTTCAGATACTGGGAGAGCAGGATAATTATTCATTTCAATGTGTTAGTATTTGCTTTGGATAGAGCTAATGGATTTTTGTTTATAGATGGAGATTTTTTCCATGGAATTTTGATGAAAAGAATGGAATATGGTTTTACATAGGTAAGGTTATGTGATGATATGGTTAATATGAGCTAGATTTGTAGGAGAGAAAAAACAGCTTTTGAATTCCGGCTAGGAATTGCTTGAAGATGGAAGATGGGCTTTTGTTACCGCATTCATCCTCAGGCATGAAAATCCCACTCAAAGTTAACAGCCCTTTGCATGGTCCCCCATTCCCCCCCCCATTATGATTCCCAAAGCAAACAGGATCAGAAAATTCTGCCCAGAGATTTCCTGCAAGGACATAATCTTAGGATAATGGTCAAGCCACCTAAGAATGAGATGAGGGTGGTGAATTTTCAGAATTCTGTACTCCAAAAAGCGTTGCAAGCTCAATCATTAAGCACGTTCAAGACAGAAATCAATAGATCTCTGGCAACTAATAACACCAAGCTACGTGGAGATCGCTTGGCAAAGTGGTATGGAGGTTGATGATCAGCAATAGTCTAATTAAATGATGGAATAGACTTGATTGGCTGAACGGTCTGCTCCTGTTCCTATGTTCCAAACTAGTAACTCCATTATTGCAGGAAAATAAACATAAAAATTTAAAAATGATTTGGCCCAGAGCAAATTTATTCTACCGTAGACCATGTAAACTATATCCCATGCATTTTCTGAATAGTTCTTCCCCAATGGCTGTCCAGCAAATCTCCAGGACATTCTTCTTTCTTTCTGTCTCCACAAATAAATCAGATTTTCATCTCCATCCCGCATTCATCCTAAGACATGAAAATCCTGCTCAAAGTCAACAGCTGTTCACATGGTCCCCCATCCCCGCCACCCGTTATGATTCCCAAGGTAAACAGGATCAGAAAATTCTGCCCAGAGATGAGGACCATGATCCATAAGATCTAAGAGCAGAAGAAATCTGCTCTACCTTTCAATGGGATCATGAGTGATCTGATATGATAATCCTCAATTCTACTTATCCCCATAACCTTTGATTCCCTTACTGAATAAAAAATTGACTATCTCAGCCTTGAGACAGGAGCCACTGAGTGTACTATCAGAGCTATCTTAATTTTATATATATACATATATATATAAAATATATAATTGACCAGAATGATACCAGGGTTTGAAGGATATATTACAGCACAAACTTGGTTTTCATTCCCTTGAGGTTCGGAGGCTGATGAGGTTCTAATCAAGACCTTTAAAATAATAAAGACAATTTAATAATGTTGATTAAGAGAAATTTTTATCTTGTGGAGGAGACATTCGGAACAAAAGAGACACGATCTTAACTTACAGTTAGATCATTCGGAAGTGGAATTGGGAAAATTCATTATTCACACAGAGGTTGGTGGAAATTTGCAATTGTCCCCTTCCTGAAAAAGACTGTCATTGCTGGAGCTAATGAATTTCTCAAGCCTGAAATGAATTGACTTTTGTTGGTAAGGATATCAATAAGTATGAAGCAAAGATTAACAAATAAAATTGAGGTGCAAATCAATTGATCTACTTGAATGGTGCAAGAGGATTGAGCAGATGAACTATCGGCTTCTGCTCCTCTTCCCTACGTTCCTATCTCTTCAACTATCTATCCTGTTCCAAAAAAGTTTATTTGGCTCCTTTTGTCAGGATTTCTTTTCAATTCTCGGATGACCTGTGTAGTCTGTCAATACATAGCGGAATTTCATGGTTGTCAAAGCTGATCATAATACAAAGGACAAAACACTCTTCCAGGAGTTTGCATGGGTGAACTGAAACATAATTGAATTGTGTTCAAATGCTCAAGAGGTCCTTAATATCTTTTTCCTGTATTGGAGCTTTCAACATTGAAGAATCATTAAGAATGAGATTTCAGTAATGAAAAAAAAAATCATATATTGGAATATTGTTAACTTTTAAAAATGACGCGCATCTTCACATTGGAATAAGTACATCTTTCTCTAAATGAACAAGCTTGATTGATCTTTTCACAACATTAAGCTTCGTCCAATTGTGAAAGTGAAGTTAATAGACATATGTTCAAATAAGATGTGCCCAGAACCCTTTGTTCCATATTCTGTACTGTTCTTATTGAATCAAAATCTATTCATCTCAGATTTGAAAATTCCAATTCCAATGCATTTTGGTCAGAAAAGTTTGAGATTTTCAATATTCTGGTTTGGGTTTCATGGAATGCCTTGTTCAATGTGGGTAGGCTTTGTCCTTCACTCAACACCCAACCCCCCTTTCCCGTGGGTTACCCACTTATGTGGATCTCCATCTGCCCTTTGGTAATCTTCATTTATTGAATCACTTTATTATTTTAAAGACCTCGATTAGAACACTGATCTGGGTAGATTGACAAATCTGGTGTGGAAGGATAATTGCATTCTGTTAATCCGAGATTATCCATCTGTTAAGAATTTCCTTTTTACAGTGTCAAACTGTTTCTGAAAATGTTCTGAAAATGTTCAGGACTTCTTCATCCACTGCTCCACTCTATAGGAGCATAATATTTGACAATATAAGACCACAGTCCATTTAGTTCACTTTGTACCATCCTGACTGGCTGCAAATACACAATTAAGAGAGATGGCTGATGACAAATAAATCTCAATCTCAGACCCATGCATGAGAGGCGGGGGGAAATTCTGCCAGTGGTAAAAGGCTTTGAGAACCACAGGTTCAAAGTCAATCACTTCTACCAGATAGCAGACACAATTCTCCGGTGTTATGTGTCCCCGCTGCCAGAGAGAAGGGACAATTTGGCGCTCAGTCAAATCTCTATTCACAACAGTGGAACTGGAGAATCCCAGCTGCAGGCAATGTCAGAGAATTCTGGCCATCATGTCTGAATTGACATATCTGTAATAAACTACCAGAAGTTCATCACAGGCAAATCATTTTGTAATTTTGTAATACTTCCACAAACCTGTGGTTCTTGTTCTATAGTCACTTTGAAGTAGTGTTCTTGCATTCCCTTTTCTATCCTGTTAAGCCTCATCCATCTGTCCTTTACCTCTGTGAGACCACCTTTCGGCAGCTGTCATTCAAGATTCAGTTTGTCCAGTCTATCCTTGTTAGTCTATGATTAATATGCTATACAGAATCATGGAATCCTAACAGTGCAGAAAGAAGCACTTCAGCCCATTGAGTCTGCATCGAACACAATCCCACCCAGGCTCCACCCCCATATCCTACACATTTTACCCACTAATCCCTCTAACCTTAGCATCTCAGGACCCTAAGGGGCAATTTTTTTTTTAGCATGGCCAATCAATCTAATCCACACATCTTTGGACTGTGGGAGGAAACCGGAGCACCCACAGGAAACCTACGCAGACACAAGGAGAATGTGCAAACTCCACACAGACATTGACCCAAGCCAGGAATGGAACTCAGGTTTCTGGAGCTGTGAAACAACAGTGCTAACCACTGTGTTACCATGCTGTGCCATGCCCTATGGTGGTATTGTGGCACTGCTGTCTCACAGTGCCAGAGATCCAGGTTTGATTCCTGGTTTGGGTCACTGTCTGTGTGGAATCTGCATGGTCTCCCTGGATTTCCCCTGGGTGCTCCGGTTTCCTCCCAAAGTCTGAAAGATATGCTGGTTCAGTGCATTGGCCATACTAAATTCTCTCTGAATGTACCCAAACGGATGTGCCTGAGTGTGGTGACAATGTTTTCAGTGACTTCATTGCAGTGTTAATGTAAGTTTACTTGTGGCACTGATAAATAAACTTAAGTACTTCTGTAATTTTCCACTAAATGGTCCTGGAGGAACAGGCTCCAAATGATAATGTGAACACAGAGTTGGTTCTATAGAAGTCACAGAACTTTTCTATTTCATTTACATTTCCCATTAGAGGCAACTTGCTATAGGAATTGCATATTGTTCCCATATCGGAGAAGGAGCTTTGTGAAGTTGTCTCACCTTAACTCAGTCACTCAGTTATTTTGCCTCACTATTTTAGGTCAATTATTTAATTGGATCTCATTTTTCTTTTGCTTTCTATGTATCAACATATGGCACTGCTTCCCCACCTTGTACAGAACAGTTATCCCCTGTACCACACGGAGCAGTCTCTTGTGTGTGACTTAGCAGCGCCTCCTCTGCAAGGCACTGCTGCCCTGCTTTATATTATACAGCTTGTGCTTATGCTATCACACACAATCCTATCTTTATGACATTGTATTCATAATACAATGAAGCAGTAAGAATCAGCAAGTTCATGAGAACATGATACTCGGGGCGGGGGGGAAGAAAAATCAATCCGCAGGGGATTTCGATATTCTTTGTAGACGTATATTTCTTGCGAGAT
This sequence comes from Sphyrna mokarran, assembly GCA_024679065.1. Classification (NCBI taxonomy): domain Eukaryota; kingdom Metazoa; phylum Chordata; class Chondrichthyes; order Carcharhiniformes; family Carcharhinidae; genus Sphyrna; species Sphyrna mokarran. Next base: position 18,864,789 of record JAGIQG010000024.1, on the reverse strand, counting down.
GGTAGGACTTTTGTGAGGCATAAATGTTAATGAGGATGCAAATTCACAGTATGCCTGTGGAGTTCCAAGTCCAGAGCGAAAGCCCAGAGGAACCAATGCTGTGAATATTCATTCACATTACAGCCAGCGCTTTGAAGTCAGCTGTCACACATTGTGATTTCTGCTGTCAGTGCCAAGGCATTACCATCAGAGAGATCAGAATAATCAATTCCATGCTTTGTCATTCTGTATCGTTTCCATTTCAGTCTGCTATTTTCTGTCTGCACTCTGCTACCCATATCCCAGCTCCACAACAACATTTATATAGTGCCATTAACATTGCAACCCATCCCAATACGTTTCACAGGACCTTCATCAGACAAAATATGACAGCATGCGGCAGGATGTATTAGGACAGTTGACCAATAATTCAGTCAAAGAGATAGCTTTTAAGGAAGAGGGAGAGGTCGAGAGGTTATGGAAGGAATTTGCACACAATGTTCCACAGACAGCAATCTGATAATGATAACATGGCTATATTAGTTTAGTTTTATAGTTTATTTATTAATGCCACAAGTAGGCTTACAATAACACTGCAGTAAATTTACTGTGAAAATCCCCTAGTCGCCACACTCCAACACCTTTTTGGGTACACAGGGGGAGAATTTAACATGGCCAGCCCACCTAACCCGCACATCTTTCGAGTATGGGAGGAAACCAGAGCACCTGGAGGAAACCCATGCAGCCACAGGGAGAATATGCAGACAGTGACCCAAGCCAGGAATTGAACCTGGATCTCTGGCATTGTGAGGCAGCAGTGCTAACCATTGTACCACTATGTACTAACAACATTGCTTGAGGGATAAGTTTTTCCTGGGCATTGGAAATAACCTCCCTGCTCTTTTTGAAATAATGTCATGAGATCTTTTATATCTCACTAGGAGGGAACAAATGGGCCTGGATTTTCATTTGGACTGTGGAAACTTGGGTCAAGGCAGTTCCTTACTTTGTTTATTCCAATCTGTCACTTCTCCCCATACCCACCATACTTTTATCCCCTTCTCTAGGAAGGCATGAGGGAATATCAGAGGAGTGGGGGTGCTTAGATGGGCAGGTTAGAAAGCCTACTTCAGTTCTCAGGGACATTAGCCCAACACTCCATATTACTTCTATGTGCACTTACTCTCATACCTCATCTCCCTCATCACTCACCCCATTCCTCCTCCAAGCCTTCTGAAATACTGTGTATAGTTCAGGTCACCACACTATAAGAAGGATTCGATTCGCTAAGGAAAGTACAGAGAAGATTCACCAGGATGTTGCCTGGGCTTGAGGTTTCAGCTATGAGGAGAGGCTGGTTAGGCTGGGGTTGTTTTCCTTAGAGCAGAGAAGGCTGATTGAGATGTATAAAATTATGAGGGAGAAAGGTAGGGTAAATAGGAAGAAACATCCTCCCCTAGTAGAGGGGTAAAGAACAAGAGGGCATAGATTTAAGGGAGGGGCAGGAGATTTAAAGTGGATTTGAGGAAAAGTTTTTTTACCCAGAGGGTATGGGAATCTGGAAATCACTGCCTGAAAGCATAGTAGAGGCAGGAATTCTCACAATATTTAAGAAGCATTTAGATAAATACATGGAATGTCATAGTATTGAAGGCTACAGACCAAGTGCTGGAAAATGGATTAGAATAGAAAGGTGCTTGATGGCAGATGTAGACATGATGGGCTGATGGGTCTCTTTCTGTGCCGTAAAACCCCATGACTCTATATCCCCCCATGTGCCCTCCATGCTCCATTGGTACCCCTATGAATCTTAAGTTCAAGCAGCATACTTTGTTCAAAGTTTAAGCACTATAAGCATTTAAATTACATAAAATCATAACACAAGAGCATTTTCTACTGTTTTGAATGCATAGTAATACTTTTTCCAATGGGAAAAATACTCTAATGCATCTAAATGCTTATACAATGCTGGTCAGTATAATGATCAACTTACTTTGCAGAGCAGCCTTACGTTTAATCACTGCAGTGAAAACAAATCTAACTTTTAAGACAGCATCTAATAGCGACATCTAAATTTGACAGAACATTTAACCTAACTATCAGAATGTTCCCAATTCCTCAGTCGGACTTCCCCAACGTTTCTGAATTCTCTTAATTAGTGGATTTCTCAAAGACTTCCAAAACCTGTCTGATAATGTGGGACATGAAATATAAATTTCCCCTCGCCTTGTCAGAGACTGTGTGCATAGGGTTGCAATCTGAACCTTACTCAAACATTTTCCCAACTGTAGAAATTTTATGCGGGGCTCTTTTTGAAGGAGGAAGTCAAATGAATAGCCCCATGGCCTCAATTTTTTTCCCATTGCAGTATCCATCCCCTAACCTTTTTGACTCATGTAAATCTGACCCATGGGCTCAGTTTAATGTTTCCTCGAATGGATAGCACCTCCAATAATGTAGCACTGTCTTGATATCGTCATGAGGAATACCAGGAAGATTTCATGTTCAAGCCTCTGGAGGGATTCTTGAATTTGCAACCTATTCATGCACAAGCAAGCACGTTACCGACTGAGGCAAGGCTGACACTGGCAATGTGATATCAATAGCACATCAGCAGCACAACATGTTTCAAGTGCTTCAAGCAAATTTGCTGCTGTTCAATATTTTCCCAGATAGCTCCCAATCTTATCCATGAATAATAGTTTCATTGCTGTGTGAAAACTAATATTCTTGTTGCATGGAAGTTATCATCAAGGCAGATATTTGCCAACACCTTTCAGGATACAATAAAATAGATTAAAGGTCATAATATCCTCGAGGTTTTGTAGTATTTCTGTGCAATATTTATGCCCTATTAAGCCCAGGAAATGAAACTTTAAAATGTTTAAACGTCGATTTGTAAAGATCTCATCAAATGTGCAAAGCTCTCATCTTTTTTGAGAAAAAAAATCTGAAACTACCTCTTGGCAAATTTCAAAGAGAAATACATATATTATTTAAAAAATTAAAATTGGCCATTGATGTCTCTGAAACAATGGTAAAATAAAAACCCTCCAGATATTGCTTGAAAGAGTTATTGAATTTTCTATTTTATTGAAGTTTCATTGATCTCTGTATAGCAGACTGTTTCTGCAGAGGGGTAATAAGTACTTACTGACACTTGTCTGAACTCCCATAGTTCTGCATAAGATTATTCTGAACTGGACAAACATGTCTCCATTTTGTCACAATACTCTGTCAGTTAGTGGCAGCACAATGTTAGAAGCCACTTACGATGCTTCCTGTTGATTTAAAGTGATTGGTGGAAGGATTAGAGGGAACTGGAGGAAAAACCTTTTCCTCCAGAGAGTGCTGGGTATCTGGGATTCACTGCACAAGTTGGTAGTTGAGACAGAAACCCTCAACTCATGTAAAAGATACCCAAGATGTTGCAACCTGCAAGGCTATGGGCTAGGTGCGATAAGGCAGAACTAATATGAATGGCTAGTTTCTTCCTTTCTCTTTTTTGGCCGGTGCAGACACGATGGGCTGAATGGCCTTTATCTGTGACATAGTGGGCAGCACCATGGCACAGTGGTTCACACTGCTGCCTCATAAAGCCAAGGACCTGGATCAATTCAGACCTTGGGTCACTGTGTGGAGTTTGCACATTCTCTGCATATCTGTAAGGGTTTCTTCTGAGTGATCTGTTTCCACCCACAGTCCAAAAATGTGCAGGTTAGGTGGATTGGCCATTCTAAATTGCCCATTAGCGTCCCAAAATATGTAGATTAGATGGGTTAACTATTGTAAATGTTAGGGGGATAGGGTTGGGGAAAAGAGCTGGGTAAGATATTTTGTCAGAAAGTCGGTGCAGACTTGATGGACTGAATGACAGCCTTCTGCACCAGAAGGGTTTATGATCTATGATCTTTGATAATCTTACTGTGGTTCTAAGTGACTGTAAAGTGAATCTGAGGATATGAGAACACAAGAAATAGTAGCAAGAGTTGACCATAAGGTCCCTTGGCCTTGCCATTCAATAATATCAATAATATCAAGGAATTATCATATCAATAATATCATATTTGCCCTTCAGCCACAGTTCCATTTTTCCATTTAAATTTTGCTCGGTGAGAAATGGAGAATTACATGTACTTAAACATTCCAAAAGAAAGTTCTTGGGTTTATATCCAAATGATTATTTTTATTTTACAAACTCATTGCAGAATTACTTCACAGTCTGGAAAAATAGCCATGTATTGGTTTTGCCTATTGCATAAAGTCAAGTTTTAACAAAAATCTAATCTAAACTTTAAACTTAAAGTAAATTCGCTGAAGGGGCACAGAGTGACTGAGTGGGTTAAAAGTAAAGCTAATGTGTTCATTACATCTCTGTTAATGTTTATCACTATTTAAGATATAGTTTCAGGATAAATGAAACAAATTGCCAACTTTCAAACCATCCAGCTGAGGAGTCTTACATTCACGGAAATGAGGAGCAGAAGTAGGCAAATTCAGCTTTTCAAACTTGCTCCGCCATTCAACAAATCATGGCTGATCTCTCCCTGGTCTCAAATCCACCTTTTTTTTACCTGTTCCCAATATCCATTCAACTCATTTTATAATCAGAAATGTATCTATCTCCTTTTTGAAACCACTTGATGATTCAGACTCCACTGCGTTACGGGGCAGTTAGTTCCACAAGTTCATCACCCTCTGCAAGAAGTAGTTCCTCCTTATCACAGCATTAAATCTACTGCTTTTCAACCCATACCTGTGACCTTTGTTCCAGATTGCCCCACGCATATTCTATCAGTCCCTTTTTAAATTTTATATACTTTGATCAGATCCCCTCACATCCTTCTAATCTTTAGTGAGTGTGAGCCCAAACTGTTTAATGTCTCCTCACATATCAACCCTTTCAAATAACACTACCTCAACCTTTGCCTCCTCTTCTGACACAGTAGGTATTTATTGCCCATCCTTAGTTTCTCCTGAGAAGTTGGTGTTATGGTATCTTCCTCTTAAACCACTGAAGTCTTCTTCCCTGATGCCATCAGACATTTTAATGGACCTACCTTATACTAAGTTAATCTTTCTTTACACCCCAGCAATGATTGTTTTAAAGTTTATTTATTAGTGTCACGAGTAGGATTGCATTAACACCACAATAAAATTACTGTGAAAATCCCCTAGTTGCCACATTCTGGCAGCTGTTCAGATACACGAAGGGAGAATTTAGCATGGCCAATGCACCTAACCAGCAAGTCTTTCAGATTGTGTGGAGGAAACTCCCGCAGACAGAAGGAGAACATGCAGATTCCACATAGCCAATGACCCAAGCCAAGAATTAAACCCAGGTCTCTGGTGCTGTGAGGTATCAGTGCTAACCACTGTGCCACCATGCCACCCAAATGTAACACAATATTCTGCACTTTAACCTCTTCTTCTCCCCTATGTATTCAATGAACAGTATGCTTTATCTGTATAGTGTAGAAGAAACAATGTATATTAATACATGTGGCAATAATAAATAAAATAAATCCTTGTTGTGAACGTATCCTTACAATGATGTTAGGTAGAGGATCTGATCCAAGCCATGCTGAAGGTACAGTAATACATTTCCAAGTCAGGATGCTGTGTGAACTGAAGGGGAATTTGGAAGTGGTGTTCTGGTACAAATCTCTGTCTTTGTCTTTCCATGTTGTGGAGTTTGTAGGTTTGAAAAATTCTGCCAAAGAGACCATAGTGAATTGTGACAATCAATCCTGTCAATAATACATCATTTTACAGTTCAAATCATTACAGTTTATGTGTCAGTCATTGCTCAATGGGCCACTCTAGCCTCTAAGGTATGGGTTCGAGTTCCATTCCAGAGATTTTGGCATTCGTAGTGCAATGTTGAAGCTGAAGAAAGCAAACTCAGGCCTATGCAGTAACTGAATCAATAATTTCTATTGGAGAGCAATACAGTTTAGATTTAATCTCAAAATGATTTCAGATTTTAAACTTACTTTTGGCTAACTTTATTCTAGGCGGCACAGCGGATAGCATTGCTGCCTCACAGCTCCAGGGACCTGGGTTTGATTCCTGGCTTAGGTCACTGTCTGTGTGTAGTTTGCACATTCACTCCATAGAACATAGAACATTACAGCGCAGAACAGGCCCTTCGGCCTTTGATGTTGCACCGACCAATTAGGAAAAAGCAATGACCCTCTAACCTAAACCATTCCCTTTTCGTCCATAAACCTATCTACTAACCTCTTAAATGCCACCAAACTTGGCGCATGTCCACCTGAGTTTTCTCCAGATGCTCCAAAGATGTGCGGGTCAGGTGCATTGACCATGCTAAATTGTTCCTCAGTGTCCCAGGATACGTAGGCTAGAGGGATTAATGGGGTAAAAATGTGGGGTTGTGGGGATAGGGCTTGAGTGGGATTGTTGTCAGTACAAACTTGATGGGCCGAATGGCCTCTTCAGCACTGCAGGTTTTCTATGGAAATTTATGATGCTTTGAGCTGGATGCCTGCCTTTGTACTTAGCTGAATTTTTCACATGTATTGGTCACAGTGTGCCTTGAACCTTCGTTAGGATTTGAGTGCTTTTTGGCTTCACTTATTAGTACAAAAAATTAAATCTGAATCATCATCAAAGGTCAGGCAATTATTTCCATTTGCTGAACTGTCTAATTTGCAAGGGGGTGTCTGACGCTCTACCATTGCTGGTAAATTAATGTGCAGAAGATGTGTTAAATTGTACATTGGTGTTTATGCATTTAAATGTAGATAATTATTTATTACTCAGATAACTTCGATCGCCAGTCCAGAATGATTCTGGCCCATTCCAATGATGAGATTTGTTTGTCAGTGAGATTGACTGTTGTGAGATGGAACCAGTCAGCTGAGCAAACTCCAGCGCCTGGGATCAGCAAGGACTTGAATTCCACTTGCCTGTTTATTAAGTATTGCCTTCCTGATCTGACAAATATCCACTAATTATAAATTTATGAAGTTCATTTCATTCTTTCCTCCAATGCTGTTTATGTCATTACTCCATTGACAATTACGGCTTCAGCTGCTTAGATTTAGAACTTTTTCTCTTAAATTTTCTTTTGGTCACTTGTTATGATGCTTGACGTAAAATTTTATTGGTTTGCTCTCCTGTAAAGCACTTTGGAATGTTTGCCAATTTGTTGTTTGTTTGCATGCCATAAATTCAGAAAATAAAGAGATGTGATAAAGCTCTGGCAATATTTTATGCCAGTGAGTTTTATACCTGCTGTAACTAAGGTAATTCTAAGTGACATGTGTATCATCTAAGAACATTAAAAGTGGATTGCAAAACTGCATCGTTCAAAAGTATGATTTCTTTAACTATCCAATATATTGAACAGTGAGTTAAATAGTATTTGATTGCATGTATATGAGGATGGAAGAAATATTTACATTTCAACCTAAAAAAAACTGACAATGAACCTGTCAATTCTTTCACTACTGCATATTATTCTCCTTGAGCAGAATCCAATGGGATCACTGAAAGCAGGAATTGTGTTGGGCAGAGTAATTTAATCAAAATGCAGTGGTCTGAGTCTGTGGTATTTCAATGGCAGGCCAAGACTTATGGTATCCAGCAACAGGAACCTCATTTCCCTCCATTTACATGCCATGAATACTCAGAAATAACAACTTCTCAAAACTAAGTCAGATCTTCAAAATAAAGTCAGCAATGGATGGGAAGCTTGTGTCACATGATTTATGATACATTAAAGGCAGTCTATTGCTGGAAATTATCACAGCATCATAGAATCCTTACAGTGCAGAAGGAGGCTATTCAGCTCATCAAGCCTGCACCAACAACAATCTCACCCAGACCCCATCCCCGCAACCCACGCATTCATCCTGCTAATCACCCAACCTACATATCTCGAAACACTAAGGAGCAATTTAGCATGGCCAATCAACCTAACCCTCACATCTTTGGACAAACCAGAACACTAGGAGAAAACCCACACAGAAATGGGGAGAAAATGCAAACTCCACACAGACAGTGACCCAAGGCTGGAATTGAACCTGTGTCACTGGCACTGCGAGGCAGCGGTGCTAACCACTGTGCCACCGTGCTGCCCTCATGCACCCTTTCTTGAACACCGCGGAGATAGGCAGTGTGCATGGTAGTTTGTGACCGAGACTATCAGTAGCATGGTAGCAGTTAGAGTAGAGGCACAGAAGAAGGGGGAAACCACAGGAGATTATTTTTTAAAATTTGTTTTATTCATTTGTGGGACATGGGCATTGCTGGCTGGCCAGCATTTATTGCCCATCACTAGTTGCCTGAGGGCAGTTAAGAAGCAACCGCATTGCTGTGGCTTTGGAATCACATGTAGGCCAGACCAGGTAAGGATGGCAGATTTCCTTTCCTAAAGGACATTAATGAACCAGATGGATTTTTCTGAAAATTGACAATGGTTTCATGGTCATCAGAAGATTCCTAATTTTTTTATTGAGTTTAAATTCTATCATCTGACATGGCGAGATTCGAACCCCGGTACCCAGAACGTTAGCTGAGTATCTGGACTAATAGTCCAACGATAATACCATTAGGCTATCACCCCCTCCCCCCCCACCCACCTTATTGGACCACTGGAGAGGGGGACATATGAGAGATCCCAGAGGATGTTATAGAAATATGAAGGGATGAATGATAGAGTAGAACGTTTCAAATATGAAGAGTCTTGGCTTGCAGACCACATCCTTCCAAATTCGCAAATTGTGACCCCAGCTGACTTGCTCCCTGCCTGCCCCCTGCCTGCTTTCTGCCTGCTCCCTGCCCTTCCCCTGTCTCTCCCTGCCCGCTCTCTGTCTATCCCCTGCCTGCCTTGTCCACAAGGTTATTTTCCAGTCCTCCTGGAACTGCACTGCAATCGCTGACTGCCTGTGCAATGTGATTGCTCGTGCCACAGGTGGCTGCCACCTGCCCATTCAAATTAACATTTGTATGCGTAACGGATTACATTCTGCCCCCTAAGTGTGAAGATAAGAAAACACCAATGGAAATGAAAATCATGTGGCTTCCCTGATAGGCAGTTGTCTAAATGTCAGGTGGCAAATTGAAAATTTTCTCCAATATTTCATTCAAAGTGAAGTATCTCCAATAATGTCTAATATGTACAATACCATTTGGAGCATTCGGCTAATTGACACATTTGGGTTGTAGAATGGCTGTGCTGCACTGGTGAAATGTTTGTTATTCGAATGGAGTCCCAGCTGCATTCCCAGCTAGATACAAAAGATTCCAGTGACACTGTAATGTCCTGACCAATATTTACTTCTTGACCTCTAGGACTCAAACAGATCAGTGTCACGCTGCTGCCTCTGGCACAGCACTGAGTTTCTTACAACAGTGGCTGCAATTCAAACTACTTCATTGGCTATAAAGTGCTTTACGATACCTTGAAGTCATGGATGGTACCACATAAATTCAGGTTGTTTCTTAGTGGCTGTGGTCTTTAACGGCAACACAGCGGAATGAGGGTCACCTGGCTTGGGGGACCAGTTGGGATACAGAGTATGTGATCAGCCAGGGAGGATGGAGACCTCTCAGAAAACATAAAGGGAACTAAGGGTAACCATGGTGGTTATTGTACTGCTGTGCAATTTTCCTATTGATAAATATCTTATGTGTTTCTGATGAAGTCTATGAAAGTGCATCATTTCATTTGGCAATGAGGATGAAATTGTCAGGATCTTGTTTCTGACCCAATATCTGTGAGAATCTTATTTTAATCAAAGTATGAAAACAAAGCACTCACCTGAATGCCCCTCTACAAATGGTCTTGGATATAGCCCAATCCATTATGCAAACCAGCCTCCCATCCATTAACTCTGTCTACACTTCCCACTGCCTTTGCAAAGTAGCTAGCATAATTAAGGACCCCACACACTCTGGACATTCTCTCTTCCACCATCTTCCACTGGGAAAAAAGTACAAAAGTCTGAGGTCATGTACCAACTGACTCAAGAGCAGCTTTTACCCTGCTCCCTTGAGACTTTTGAATAGACCTACCTCACACTAAGTTGATCTTTCTCTACACTTTAACTGTGACTGTAAAAGTATTTGGCACTGTCTCATTTTCTTTTCTATAAATGGTGTGGTTTGCCCTTTTAGCGTGCAAGAAATAATACTTTTCACTGTATGTTAATAAATGTAGCAGTAATAAATCAAATCAATTCTTCGATTTTGACAATCAGTGAAAATGGATAGTTTCAAGCTGTGTGGGCAACAGACACAACACAGCAAAAGCCTGGAGTCAGAATCCCCAAGAAGAGTGAGTGAAGTGCAGAGACATACCTCCATTTTCATTGTAGACTAGGAGTCGAGGCTGAGGAACAGATGTGGAATAAACCTGAATTGTTCATTACAGACAAAATTTTAGAAACATTGAGAAAAATATCAAGAAAAAAAATCCTGAGAAGCAAGAACTGTGGCTTTTTTTTTAGAAAAAGAATAGATCTTAAATTAAAGTACTGCTGCAAAGTTTTTTGTTGTGAAAGGGGACACACAAAGCAGTCTCTAAAGCAAAAGAAAAATTGCCTGAAGGAGCTGCAGGAGGTCTCCCGAAACGACGGAAAATCAAAGGCTGAAGCTGACACACTCCCGATTAGGGGAGAGCCAGTGGGGGTTCAGTAACAGCAATCACTGCACTGTTGGACTTCAAACAGAAAAGTTCTGAAATTTTAAGAAGAATTGAAATCATCAATCTTTTATAAAAAGAAGTTAACCAATTTCAAAACAACACCCCCATTGGATCTCAAGTGCCAGTGAAATTGACTAAACCACGCTCACTTCAAAAAGAAGGAAAACCATGGACATTCCAAAGGATCAGAAGGAAAAAATTTCTTGAGAATGAAAAGGCTTTCCATCAGTAAAAATGAAGTTTTAAACATTTAAAAAGGGCAGCCAGGTTCACACTAAAACTTCAAAGGTGTGAAAAAGTAGAGAAAGCTGACAGCTCAAAGCAAAGAAGATAACAGTCTTAAAGCGATAATGCATTGAAAAAGGTGAAATCTTATCCAAATGTTGGTTCCAGTGCGCAACATGGCTTGCTTGCCGCTGATGGCACTGGCGTGTTTTCAGGCCGAATTAGTGATAATTTTTATACCCACGAGTTTCAATCACTGCTTTAGTGGGTTCCCTCTGATTTGCCTATCCTGCAATGACTTCATTGCTCCAAACTCTGGACAGCTCCATATAAATGGCTCCCCAGCACTTGTTTAACAATTACTGCAGGAGATGACAGGCAAGAAGGCAGCACACACTTTACAGAGGAGGCCCTCACAAGGATGCCGGATGGAGTGAAGCAGAGACAAGACATACTTGATCTCCGATCCAGCGATGGTGGCAAGTTGGCCCAGTGATTAGCACTGCTGCCTCACAGTGCCAGGGACACGGGTTGATTCCCGGCTTGGGTCACTATCTGTGTGGAGTCTGCATGCTCTCCTGCTCTCTCTGTGTCTGCATGGATTTCCTCTGGATGCTACACTTTCCTTCCATAGTCTGAAACACATGTGGGGAGAGACGCATTGGCTAAATTCTCCCTCAGTGTACCCAAACAGGCGCCAGAATGTGGTGTCTAGGGTGTTTCCACAGTAAACATTGCAGTGTTAATGTAAGCCTTCTTGTGACACTAATAAATAAACTTTAAACTTTAAACTGGGCCGCATGAATGGCCCCTCCCTTATCACAGTGGGCTGCAAGATTGAAAACGGGCTTGTTCACTAACCATGACTCCATGAATAATATTAAATACATTTCATACGCACTGAACATACACACTGAGGGCTCAGCCTCAAAATAAGAGGGTGGGAAGTTTAGAACGGAGTTGAGGAGGAACTTCTTTTCTCAAAGGGTGGTGAATCTTTGGAATTCTCTGCCCATTGAAGTGATGGTAATTGTTGAATATATTTAACTCATGGGTAAATAGATTTCCGATAGACAAGGGAATTAAGGGTTATGGAGAGAAAGTAGGAAAGTGGAACTGATCCACTTCAGATCAGCCATGATCTTATTGAATGGCAGGGCAGGCTTGAAGGGCTAGATGGCCTACTCCTGCTCCTATTTCTTATGTTCTTATGAATATTTCATAATGAGTTATAGAAAATGCTTGGTCATTTATACACGAATGTTGTGTACAATTGCTTTACTTCTCTTGCCTTATGCGCATGTAACTTCAGTCATACTAATAGGAAAAAAGTATGAACAGAAATTAGCAGAATATGGCAACCCTACACATGGGCAACTATTAGAAAAATCTCTCATGGACCAAAATCAGAAACCAGATGGACGACATGTGGCCCAACACTAGTTTAAGGTTCCAAGGCATAAAGTCCTTCTAATTAAATAAAACCTGAAAGATCCAAATTTTTAATTTCGAGCACAGAATCCCTCATTTGTATTGACCTTCAAGAGACTAATAACTAGTATTTATGAATGAAGTGGGAGTTATTAAGCAAGATTTGCATATATTTAACACAATGAGGTGAAGACAATATAAAGTGTCTCGTCTTCAAGATCCCAGGACCTCTTGGCATTGTTAGCACAGGCGAATGTCTCTTTTCCTTGTCTTTGAAGTGATGTTGAACTGCGTCCTGAAAAGTCATATCCCAAAAGTCGTGTCATCAGTGTGCCAACATAGACACTGCTTCTTCAATTTTTATCCTGCAGTTTCTCATTCCTCCTTAGTTTTTTTTGAGATGGTCCCAATTCACCTCTTCTATTGGCTATAGGATGTAAATCAACTTGTGTCATCCCACTTCTACACCTAGAAGCATGCAGACCAAAAACAAGTTTACATTACAATAGAAAGAAATGCGCATTTCTTTCCAGACACAAAGAAGCCATGAATAAAGTCACAACCACTTGTCAACATATTTTAACCTAAACCCTACAAACGCCAAAAAATAGAGATTTCCTGCTGGTACAAATCATTTAAAACAATACACAATTTCTTTCAACATAGGGTGGAATTTTCATGTCGTAATTGTAGCAGGTGGGAGTGGACATGCAAAGATCTGTTGACCTTGGGTGGGATTTTCCGGCCTTGGGGGTAAGTGCGGCAAAAAGATTCCGCCCATTGGGTGGGATTTTACAACCTCACTCGGGCCAATGGAGATTTCCATTCTGTAAGCTTGCCTGCATTGGAATCATAAAATTCCGGCCATAGTATCATCTTAAGTTCAGACTGCTTTCAGCTATTCCTTCAAACTGATTTCTTTAAAAAAAACCTAATTATATTGCAGGCCATTAATATAAAACTGCTTCAGCTTAGGACTCCAAGGAACTTCATCATTAAAGAGTAAAACAATTTTGTTTCTTCACAAATAATTTCTTTCTGTTCTCCAATTACCTTGACTGTTAATTATCCAACAGAAATTCAAGCAAAACCATTTAAAATTGTGCTTCAAATTCTAAAAAAAAGTAGAATTATTAAAATCTTACATACCCCAGAAATAAATGTAATAAGAGCTGCACTCTCTCAATTTCCACATTTAGTGTAGCCAGTTGACTTTACTATTGAATTCCTTCAAGAATTAAGAAAAGTGCAGAACCTTGGAAGGAAAGAGATGGTGTGCGTGTGTGTGTGTGTGTGTGTGTGTGTGTGTATGTGTGCATGTGTGTGTATGTGTGCGTGTGTGTTATGGAGTGTAGTGATGAGCCTAACATACTGTTTGTGGCTTAACACTACATAATTCATAACACAAAATCTTATTCCTTTTCCATTACACTGTATGAATCAACGGTACTTAGTTATAACTAGCTAAACAAGCTAGCTACATTTCCACATACTATGAGAAGACATATTGAAAGGTTGATTCCAAAGGTGGCGGTCTCATAATCTCTAATTTACTGATAATTGATCCAATTAACTATCATCTAAAAGCAAGAGATAAAATTGTCTTGTAATCATTCTCCCACCAAGGGAATTAGATGTAGAGGAAAATTATATCTGATTGTCATTATGGAGCTCCCACATGTCATTTGTACTATGGTCTATTTGTTGTGGTATAATTACAATTTCCTATCCAATGCCTACTCATTTTTACTCAAAGATTCCTGTAAATTTAAACCTTTGAAAAATAAGTTTTTGAACACTAAACTTTGCTTTCATCTGCTTTGTTCCACTTTTATGGAACTGACCTGAATGATCCCTGGGATGCGATTGATTTTCTGCCTCCTTGTTCCTTAAATATCATGCCAACATTGTGCTTTGTCTTTTCTTGTTTTCTCTCTCATTTTTTCAATCATCTTGTAACTGTGTTGCACTCACTTCAAAGCTTTCTGAGCAAATACATAGAAGAGTTATCACTGAGCACTGAAAAACTTATACTCAGTTTATCATTCTTTTCCTTCAGAGCAGACACTTCTCGACTCGAGTTAAAGCAAAGATCATTTCACCTCCACACATTGAATGTTAAACAGGAGAAACTGAATTAATTCTTCAAAATGAAACTGCACACAGGGATGAAATCTCCTGTAATTAATGTGTGCAGAAAAGCATGACAGAGGGAAGTTGTATTTATATCATGTATTCCTTTTATTGCCTGCGATCAGGAAGATTGTTCATGTAAGGTATGTGTTTTGTTACAAGTTAGGTTGGATACTTGGGTGTACAGCTACACAGGTCACTGAAAGTAGCAATGCAGGTAAAGAAACTAGTCAAGAAGGCATACAGTATGCTTGTTTTCATTGGCTGGGGCATTGTGGTTAAAAATTGGCAAGTCATGTTGCAGCTTTGTAGGATCTTAGTTAGGCCACATTTGGAGTATAGTGTTCAATTCTGTCACCACACTACCAGAAGGATGTGGAGTCCTTGGAGAGGGTACAGAAAAGATTTACCAGGATGTTGTCCAGTATGGAGGGCATTAACTATGAGGAAAAGTTGGAGAAACTTGCTTTATCCTCACTGGAATGGCGGAAGTTGAGGGGTGACCTGATAGAAGCCAAGAAGATTATAAAAGGCATGATCAAAGTGGATAGCCAGAAGCTTTTTCCCAGGATGGAAGAGTTAATTACTAGAGGACACAATTTTAAAGTGTGAGAGAAAGGTTTAAAGGAGATGTGTAAGACAGATTTTTTACACAGAGTAGTGGGTGCCTGGAACTTGTTGCCGGGGGAGGTAGTGGGAGCAGATACGGTAGTGACTTTTAAAGGTGTCTTGACAAATACGTGAGTAGGATGGGAATAGAGTGATATGGTCCCTGGAAGGGTAGGGGGTATCAGTTAAGTTGGGCAGCATGGTCGGTGCAGGCTTGAAGGGCCAAAGGATCTGTTCCAATGCTGTAATTTTCTTTGTCCTCTGTTTTGTGTTGAAGGTGTTGTATGAAGCCGGTCTGACCTGTAATGTTTTATGTTGAGTTTAACTAAGATGAGCATGAGAAGTTTCAGTTGGTGATGAAAGCAAGCATGCCGTATGCCTTCTTGACTAGTTTCTTTACCTGAGTTGCCACTTTCAGTGACCTTACTATGTAGGTTGCACAAATTTAAAGTCGTTTTTTCAATAAAGAGGTGGTGTGTTAATTACACACATGTATTGTGGTTTGACATTTTAAAATTCACCTTGGAACAGCTACTGGCACAGTAGTTAGCACTGCTGCCCCACAGTGCCAGGGATCTGGGTTCAATTCCTGGCTTGGGTCAATGTCTGTGTGGAGTCTGCAGGTTCTCCATGTGCCTGCTGGGTTTCCTCCAGGTACTCTGGTTTCCATCCAAATTTTAAAAATCTGAGTATTTTAACTTCCACGTATGTAACAAATGGGTCATTTTCTTATTGGTAGGTGTGATGAGAGGAGTTCTTGAGGGGCCTGTGCTAGGTCTCCACTTCTTACAATTTACATTGATTACATAGACGAGAGGAGCAAAGACATGGCAGTTATACTTGCATATGATGCAAAGACAGGCAGGAAAGTATGTTGTGAAGAAGATATAAGGAAGTTGCAGACAGATATAGGTAGGTTGAGTGAGTGAGCAGTAAATCTGGCAAATGGAGCATTATATCAGAAAATTTGTTTACTGTGGCAGAAAAAGAAAAAGGCAGTGTATTACATAAATGGAGGATGACTGCAAATTTCCAACATCCCAAAGGGATCCAGGTATTCTAGTGCATAAATCACAAAAAAGTTAGTCTGCAGCAACAGCAATAAATTAAGGAGAGTTATAGAATTTTTACTACACGAGGAATTGATCATAGAAGTAAGGATGTTATGCTTTAGTTATATAGGGCATTGGTGAGACCATATCTTGAATGCTGTGTGCAGTTTTGGGTCTTTGTTTAAGAAAGGATGTTAGTGCATTGGAGACTGTTCAGAGGAGGTTTACCAAACTAGTACCTGCAATGAGGAATACGGTAGTCTATAAAGTTGAACAGACTGAGTTTGTTGCTCCTGGACTTTTGAAGTGTAAAGGTACCTGAATTGAGCTGGACTAGTAATATAAACACAATGGCTACAAGAGCAGGTCAAAGGCTAGGAAGCCTGCAGTGAATAACTCACCTCCTGACTTCCAAAAGCCTGTCCACTATTTACAAAGCACAAGTCAGGAGTGTGTTAGAATATTCCCCACTTGTCTGGATGGGTGCAGTTGCAACAACGACCTGAGAAGCTCGACACCATTCAGAACAAAGCAGCCTGCTTGATTGGCAACCCATCGACACACATTCACTTCCTCATCACCGATGAACTTGGGTAGCAGTGTGTACAAGATGCAGGAACACAGCAAGTACCTTTAGCAGCACCTTACAAACTCACAACCATTACATCTAGAAGGACAAGGGCAGCAAACACATGGAAGCAGCACTACCTGGAAATTTCCCACAAGTCACTCGCCATCCTAATTTGGAAGTTTATTACCATTCCTTCAGCATTGCTGGATCAAAGATCTTTAATTGCCTCCCTATCAGTGCTGTGGATTCACTTATACAGGGATTGCAGCAGTTCAAGGAGGCAGCTCATTACCAAGGGCAATCAGGGATGGGTGATAAATGCTGGCTTAGGCAATGATGCCCACATGCTGTCGAATGAATAGAAAAAGAAAAATATTGATTGAAATTTTGATCAGGTGAAATGGAAAGGATGTTTCCACTTGTGGGTGAATCTAGAACTAGGGAGCACTACTTTAAAATTAGGGGTCACTCTTTTAGGATAGATTTGAGGAGAATTTTTTTCTCTCAGAAGGTTACGCAAATTGGAACTCTGTGCAAGAAGGATGGAGTTAGGACCATTGAATATTTTTAAGGAGCAGGTAAATAGATTTTTGTTAGGAAGGGAATCAAAGGGGTAGATGGGAGTATGGAATTTGAAACATAAACAGATCAGCTATGATCTTATTGAATGGAGGAGCAGGCTTGAGGGACCAAATGGTCTATATCTGCTCCTCATGAAGGGGTCATCATATGATTTCCTGTCTCCAACCAGGCTGTCCCCATACTCCTACTATTGGGCACCCAACTTGTCAATTCTTATAACCAACTAGAAAATTAGTACACTTTACATGATTGCATGATGCTTGACTGTCACCCAAAAAGACCTTTTTCCCATAGGTCCAATATTTTTAGAATGAATAAACAAAAGTTTTCAAAACAAAATATATTTTTTTTGCTCTTGGATGTCTGTCAACTGTATGCTGATGATTTGGATTGTGGAAATGTCAAGGCAATCTGCAGGATAGGTAACTATAGCTCATCCCAAAGCAGCCAGTGAAAAATCAGTTACTAACCAATGAACTGAGCACAGACTTCGAGATTGAACTTGTGGCCTTCCCATTATAGAGTCTCTCCCTATGAGAGATATTGGCAAAAATGGACTTCCATGTGTCAATCCATGATTATGCTTGTCAAGTTACTAAAGTAATTTACCAGTGCCTTCTGCAGGTTCTTGCTAATCAGGCGATTCTTACTACTTGCTATATGCATATTGGAATGATTTATAGGTTGATAATCAAAATGGCCACGTTATAAATGAACCTTCTGTAGCCATTAGATCCTGGAGAGAGTCCATTCTGGTCTTATTGTCCATACGAATCTCCTCCCATTCCCTTCATTTAACCCACAGTATAACCTTCTATTCCTTTCTCCATCATATCCATACAATTCATATATATTCCACATATTCCTACAGTGCAGATTGAGGCCATTCAGCCCATTGAGTCTGCAGCGATCACAATTCCACCCAGGTCCTATCCCCATAACCCCATGCATTTACCCTACCTAGTCATCCTGACACTAAGAAGCAATCTAGCAGGGCCAATTCATCTAAGTCACACATGTTTGGACTGTGGGATTAAACTGGAGAACCCGGAGGAAACCCATGCAGACATGGGGAGAATGTGCAAACATGTCCACACAGACAGTGACCCAAGCTGAAAACTGAACCAGGGTCTCTGCCGCTGTGAGGCAGCAATGCTAACCACTCTGCCAGCCACATGTGCATCGAGCATCCCCTTAAATGTCTCTGTCCTATTTGCTTCATCTACTTCCCAGATTAGCAAATTTTATAGATTCAAACCATTCTCTGGATAAATAAGTATTTTCAGAATTCCCAACTGGATTTATTGGTGACTATCTTATATTGATAGCATGTTCTCAAGGCTCATGTGGGGGGGAGGGGGAAGTGGGAGGGGGGAACTTTCTGAACCCCATTAGAATACTCCCAGATCATTTGATTAAATAACTGTCTTTTCCAAAATTACAATAGGACTTTAATTCAAGGCACAGATATAGAAGTGCTCAATATGATTTCTTACTGTGAGTGGCTGTGTGAGCCCTGCATTATCCTTATGTGAGCATTATTAAACTCATTTTGCAAAATGCTGACAAATTGAATTAAGATGTGGAGCTGAGGGGGGGGGTGGGGTTAGCGGTGATCATATTGGAGGTCTAAACATAATGGAGTTAATCATACTGGAAAATTTTCACCACTTCTGCATTATTAGTGGAATTCAAAGTACTATGCAGTTGGGATTATAATAGATCAATGTCAAGAATAAATGCCCAGTGACTGTGTTTACGATTCCCTATGGTAAATAAACCGAAAGCATTTGCAAGTTAGTGCATCTGGGTTGAACAGAAAAAGTGAACACAACAACTGATTTAATTTATGAGGATTGATTATTTTCTGAGAGTTTACTGAGGTGTGTGCACTCATTCAGAACACAGGTCCTCCCAGTTCACCTTCTATCAACCTAGTTGCTCCATGATAATGGAGTTGTTTACTAACCATAGCAACCAGTTTACCTTCATTTTTCTGTAGTGGATCCAGTCATGAGATGGTAACCCATGTAGTTGGAGAAACCAAAGGTCCAGATTCGTCTGTTCCTCTTACCACATGTTTCAATTTATTCATATACAATGGGAGGGAAATTTTCCCATCCACCCGTCTTAGAAATCGTAGTAGGCAGAGGGGGCAGAGAGAGCAGGCCATGCAAAGATCCATTGACCTACGGCAGGATTTTCAGATTTTGGGGTGAGTGCAGCCAGAAAATCCCACCCTGTATTTCCAAAATAGTGGCAGGATTTCCTGACTGTGCTCTCCCCAAAACCAAAAAGTCCTGCCCAAAGTCAATGGAACTTTGCACGGTCCACTCTCTCCCCCACTCACAATGATTCCCATGGTAGGTGGGATGGAAAAACTCCTGTTATTTTCCAAAATAAAATTTTCTTTTCTTGAAACAACTAGACATTGCTTTTACACTGGCAGGAGGCACAGAATGAGTTTGTGAATATCACCTTTCCTGGAATAAAAATAGAAAATAAAATGAACATAGAGTTACATTTTAGAAATGAATGGATTCGCATTTGAATGGATCAGTCCTGGCTACCTGTCGATTATGGTATGTTAGTGTTCACTCAAGTGTTTTAGTGGTGACATGTGTGTTGTAGTCTAGATAGTGATGGTAGGGACTCCAAATTTCTTTCCATCACATCGTTGACTAGGAATCTTTCCTGCTCTTACCTTTATCATCGGTATGTGTTCAACCTGTTTAGACCCACTGGAAATGCACCTCCCCTCAGCTATCAAAGTACTGATCCAGAAGTTTCTAGCACCCACTGTGCCACTGGTTTAGAAGGTTAAATTAAGATGCATCACATTTCAATGAAGTCTATTCCTGAGGGTATTGGGTGTTGATGGGGGTGGCCTGATTGAAGTGCTTAAAATATCAAAAGGAATTGGTAGGATAGATCACGATAATAAAAACTATTACCTCTGGGGACGGAATCAGAAACAAGGGATGGAGTGTTATGGCCCTGTCACAGTGGGATGTTATTATAACATGCAGTGGGCTATTCACTCGAACATACAAAATAGAAGCAGAAGCAGGCCATTCTGCCCCTCAAGTCTGCTTCACCATTCTGTACGATCATGGCTAATCTATTTGTGTTTCAAGTTCTACATTCCTATCTATTCACAATAACACTTGATACCCTTGCCTAACAAACATCTATTTACCTCCACCTTAAAAATACTCAGTGGTCCCCGCCTCCACCACGTTCTGAGGTAGAGACTTCCAAAATTGCTTAATCTTCAGAAAGAAAACAAAAGTCTCCTCACCTTTGCACCGAAAGGCCGACCCGAAATTTTAAAACTTATTCTGGATTCACCCACAATGGAAGTATTCTTTCCATGTCCAACAGATCAAATTCAGAATTTTATATCTCTCATGATTCTAAATTTCAGTGGAAACAAGCCCAGATTGTCTATTCTTTCCTCATATGACAATATGATAATTTCAGGTATCAATCTCTGAATAAACCTCCTCTGAATTGCTTCCAATGCATTTACCTCCTTCCCCAAATAAGGAGACCAAAACTGCACACAATATTCGAGATGCAATCTGATCAATACCCTGTATGACTGAAGCATAACATCCTTACTTTTATGTTCAATTCCTTTTGAAATGAAAGCCAACATTCCCTTAGTCTTTGTGGTTACATGTTGCAGCTGTACATTAATGTTTTGTGACTCATATACTGGAACACTTAGATCCTTCTGCACCTTGAAATTCTGCAGTTGTTCTCCTTTTAAGAAGTCAATTTGCTTCGACTGGAAAACCCTGTTGGTGGAAAGGGCTGCAAGATTCCACCCAAAGGATCATAATCTTTCTGATTATTTATAGGGGAAAATCAGGAAGTGCTGTTGTATATAAAGGGCTGCAGAAAATTTGTAATTTCTGCATTTCACGAGAAATCCAATTTCCTCACATTGAAATGGATTGTTCCAAAAAGAAACATATGTTGTGGGGACTTTACAATCCGACTGAGGAAAGAATTTGCTCTCTAACCATTGACCTCGGGAACTAATTTAACTGCAGTGATAAATAACCAAATAATTATAGCGAAAACAACAGCTTTTGGCACATGTTCCCGTAACCATGGAACTGGTGCATTCCAGTAATATTTGTACCATCTGTGCCTGTGCTACTTATCACAGCCACATTTCCTTGGAGTAAATAATAGAAAGCCTTTGACATTTCCTTTGGCAGGGCTTCTACGTTTATTGAGTCATGATGGCAAACTCTTCCTATTTTTTTTCTGGGTTCCTTGTTCTGCGATCCCCTGCCTCCCAATCTTTAGGTCACTGGGATTCGTTAAGGAGAATTGAGTTAAAAAAATGAGGTTCAAGTCTTATTCCAACAAATGAACAAAGAAGAAAGAACATTTCAGCACTGGAACAGGCTCTTTGGCCCACTAAGTCTGCGCCAATCATGTTGTCCTATCTAGACCAACCAGCCATATCTCACTATTCCCCACCTGTTCATGTGCCTATCCAAATAAGTCTCAAATGTTGCTAACATGTCTGCCTCAACCACCTCACTGGCAATGCATTCCAGACCCCCAGGACAATTTGTGTAAAACAAACTCCCCCTGCATATCTCCACTGAACCTTCCCCTCTTACCTTGAATTTATGCCTCCTTGTGATTGTCATTTTTGCCCTGGGAAAAAGCTTCCAACTGTTGACCTTATCTATATCCCTCATAATTTTATAAACTTCTATCAGATTGTCCCCCAGCCTCCATCTTTTCAGGGAGAACAATCCCAGCTGATTCAATCTCTTCTTATAGCCAATACCCTTCATACCAGCAACATCCTGCTAAACCTTTTCTGTACTCTCTCCAAAACCACCACATCCTTCTGGCAGTGTGGTGACCAGAATTGGACACAATATTCCAAATGTAGCCTAACTAACATTTTATACAACTGTAACATAATTTGCCAACTTTTATACTCAATGCCCCAGCCGATGAAGGCAAACATGACATATGATTTCTTCACCACCTTTTCCATCTGTGCTGCCATTTTTAAAGATATATGGACCCATACTCCCAGATCGCTCTGTTTGTCTATGTTCCTGATGGTTCTGCCATTTATTTTGTAGTTCCCACCTGAATTGGATTGACAAAAATGCATCAGCTTGCATTTGTCTGTGTTCTTCAGATTCCTCAGCACATAATTCAACTGATGCACCCTGCAAGGAGTGCAACACGGTCAGAGATGTGGTCTTGTGAGTGAGACTTTAAATCAAGCCCTTTCTCCTAAACAAATGCAAAAGATCAGGCTGGATTATTCATAGAAGGACAGGGTTGCCTTTGAGATGACAATTTTTTAAATTCATTTCAGGGACATGGGCATTGCTGGCAGCCAGCATTTATTGCCCATCTCTAGTTGCCATTGAGAAATGGTGGTGAGCTGCCTTCTTCAACAACTGAATGGCTTGCCAGGTCATTTCAGAGGGCAGTTGTAAGTCAACCAGATTGCTGTAACTCTGAAGTCATATGTAGGCCAGACCGGGTAACTACTTCCCTCAAGGACATTAGTGAACAAGATGGGTTTTTCTGACAATCGACAATGGTTTCATGATCATCAATAGATTCTTAATTCCAGTTTTTTTTATTGAATTCAAATTCCACCATCTTTTTGTATTGGGATTTGAACTCAGGTCTCCATAAAGTCAATAAAGTTTCTGGATAAGTAATCTAGCGATAAATACCACCACCTCCCTGGAGGCCATAAAAGCTATAAAGGTTTCTTATTGGGGTCAAGCAAACAAACACATCTTTTGTGTTAGTTTGGATTATGGCAGATGGCGGAATTTGAATTCGATTAAAAAAATCTGGAATTAAGCCCAATAATCATGTTTTGGACATCACAATTGCAAAAATTTGATCTGTTTGAAGGCAGTTGCACTTTTACTTGTGCAGTTACCTCTGTGGATTACAATAATATTCAGCAGCTACCTGTGGTCTTTAATACATAAATGTATGACCATGAAGGTTTATAAGATGACAGTTTTAAGCGTGGATTGGTGAGTAGGGAGAAACATTCAAAATTTATTTGCTGCTCCAGAAATGATTCCAGGGCTATTTTAACTCATAAGTGACATTTAAATCCAACCGGCTGACATCCCATCCATTGAAGTGGCAAAGTGCCAGGGAAATCTCACTGCCCAATGCCAGTTCATCGACACCTGGTAGGTGGAGGTCGCAGCTTTAGGAACCATCTTGGTAGGGGAACAGGTGCCATGTGTGACAAATGGTGTGGGGAAATAGTTCTGAGGCAAAGTTGTTTAGAGCTATCCCCGGCAACCAGAAAAGAACAAAACAAAACATCACTGCTAGGGATGTATCCAGCCTTGATTCCTCCTGCCAGCTTCATCTGACAGGAGAGGCACTATGAAACATCCTTCAGACAGTCCAGTTAATCATGTAGTCTGGTTCAAATGATGATAAGAACCCAACCAGCATTGACATAAAAAGAGTAAGCAAACATTGTGACAATAGGTTTGGTGGGTTTGTGGAGAGAAAAGGCACAGATAAGATTTTTAATAAAATCGGTGATACACAGATTTTTACCACTGGACATACTCATATTAAGTTTCAAGTTTATTTATTAGTATCAGAAGTAGTTTTACATTACCACTGCAATGAATTCACTGTGAAAATCTTCTAGTTGCCACACTCCAACACCTGTTCAGGTACACCGAGGGAGAATTTAACATGGCCTATGCACTTAATCAGCATGTCTTTCGGACTGTGGGAGGAAACTAGAGCACCTGGAAGAAACCCACGCAGACAGGAGAAGAACGTGCAGACTGTACACAGTGACCCAAGCCAGGAATTGAACCCGGATTCCTGGTATTGTGAGACAGAAGTGCTAATTACTATGCCACAGTGTGTCTGTTTTCTTAATGTCTACGGTCATAAGTAGGCTTACACGAACACTGCAATGAAGTTACTGTGAAAATCCCCTAGTTGCCACAATCCAGCGCCTGTTCGGGTACACTGAGAGAGAATTTAACATGGCCAATGCACCTGACCAACACATCTTTCAGATTGTGGGAGGAAACCTGGAGGAAACCTATGCAGACACAGGCAGAACATACCAACTCTGCACAGACAGGGACCCAAGCCAGGAATCAAACCTGGGTCCCTGGCTCAGTGCTAACCACTGTGCCAGCTGGTGATATCGAGGCATATCACAGATACCAAAAGCACTTTATCATTTGGAGTGCATCAAATGTTGTTATAATGATAAAGCACCACACATGCATCAAAGCACATACACAACCAAGATTTTCTGGCCCCATCGTGACACATTTCCCCTCTGTCACAATGACGGGCCATTCAAATCCCCATTGGCTTTGGCAGGACTGGAAGATTCTGCTGACGGGAGAGGCTGGAAAATACTGCTCATAGCATTTCTCTGACTGTGGAGCAGTCTGGTAAAAGACAATATAACTCAGTTCTGTGGGCATGGGAGAACTCCAAAACAGACATTTCTATTATGTTTCTTTGGTGCATCCGATGGATTTGGGGAAGAAAAATCAAAGCCAATTCCCTATTGTTATTTTGTTAAGGTTAACAAATGTAAGCTTGCAGCTATGGAACCCTGTTTAAGGCAGTTACATTTTGTAGCCTATGAGGCAGAGGAGGCTACTCCTCTTGATAGGTTGGCGTTTTATAGCCTGCCTCCTCTGGGAATAATTAGATTTTTCATTGAGTTCAACAGAAGTAACTATAAATCAGTTTAAACTGATTGCTGCCAGCATCTCCTGATGATTACATTTTGAATTATGGTTTAAAAATCAGATTTGAATATGGTTCTGCTGATTAATTTAACTCAAGGCTAAAACAGTGTGGGAGGGAGGGACAGAGTCTGGGATATTGAAGGGAAGAGAGAAAATGGAGGTCAGCAGAAAGTGAGTGAGTATCTTGCTCCCATCTGAAGTGATCAGCGGCTTGTATTATTGTGTCTTCTCATCAATTTCAAAGGTTGCGAGATAGCTCATTGAGTGGATGATTGGAGAGGGCATGTCAAGATCAGGAAGATTGATTGGTTTAGCAAGGGATTGTCAGCATTGAACTTTCATTAAGGGCTCATGCAACCACCCTTTTAACAGTTTTCAAGGATATGGTTACTGTAAAATGTAGGCTTCATTATCCAGGAGTAGGCTTAATGGAATTGTTAGTCTTTTTGTGTCTAAAATCTATTGCATAGACAGGATGATGAATGTGTAACTGAAATGTACCTTTTCATAGCCTCATGGGTCTCATCAGCAGCTCATGGACAAAGGCTACAGATTTTCAGCTTTTGTGGAAAATGCAATGCAATATCAAACAGATTAATCTAAGTCCCAGTGTCTCATGATATTTGCCTCACTAATGATGTAAACATGTGGGGAATGCTGTGGCTCTCACTGTTAATGGTATGTTAATGACATCATTAAAATACACAGGTGAGGGTGTTTTTTAATTAAGTACTTTGAACACATGTTAATAGAGGGCCACAGAGGTTAGAGTGCGTCGTCACCCCCAGAAATTATATTTTTGTTTATTTAAGTTTCCTTTGACATTTTGTCTTAGTTACAGTGGCCCACCAGGGAATATTATCCCCTCTCATTTTTGCTTCATTTATTGAATTTTGGTTTGTACACTTGTAATGATTGGTTCTTTAAGGGCAACGCTACGGAGTAAGGGTCACATGGCCTATGCGACCAATCGGGACTCAGAGTGTAGAATCATCACATGATAAGCAAGGCTTCTTAGGCAAATGTTGGGAACTAGATGCAGTCACAAGTCTGCTGTACAATTCTTATTAATAAATAACTACCTTTTGTGTTCACCAACGAACTCTGTGAAAGTTCACCTTTATATCTGGCGATAAGGATAAATTATCCCGACACTGGTCCAGAATCTGGGAGGAACCTGTTTTAATCGAAGTTTGAGAAAGTTTGAGAAAGTTTGAGAGGCATTCATCAGAATGCCTCTCTTTGGGGGAATATACTCATTTGACTCTTCCATGGAGAACTGGACACAATACGTCAGAATGCCTAGGGCATTACTACCAAGTAAACAAAATAGGAGAGGAGATGAAATGCAAAGCAGTTCTCCTCATTATTTATGGAACTCAGACCTATAATCTTATTCACAGTCTTACAGCCACAAACACACCTGACTCCAACTCATTTTATGAACTCATGGATCTGCTGAATGCTCAATTACAACCTCAACCATCAGACACACTCCAGAGATTTAAATTTAATTTGAGGAGGAGGGTCCCAAGCAAATCTACTGTAACTTACATTGCTAAACAAAGCAATTATTGGAGTATCGTGATTTTGGAGCCACCCTAAATGATATGTTATGGGATATGTTAGTCTATGGCATGAAGGACGATGCTATTCAACGTAGATTACTTGCAGAGGTTGAGATAAACTTGAAATGAGTAATGGAGATACAACAGGCAATAGAAAGTGCTGAAAAAGGAGGGCAGGAGCTGTAGAGCTCAAAAAATGCACAGTTCACCCTTTAGAGTTAAAACCAGTAGCCAGCGGAAAACAATTTCAGGGTATGGAATCACATGAGAAAGACTTCTTATGCAAAGAGATATTTTGGAAGCTAGCTACAGCGATGAGGCTGCTATACAATTCTTATTAATAGTTTAAGTTTTATTTATTAGTCACAAGTAAGGCTTACATTAATAATGCAATTATTGGGAAATTCCCATAATTGGAATCCCAATGTAGGGAAATTCCCCTAGTCATCACAGTCCAGTGCTTGTTCAGTCCAATGCATCCCTGCATACCTTTCAGAATGTGGGAGGAAACTGGAGCAAACCCATGCAGATATGGGGAGAATATGCACACTTCACACAGGCAGTGACCCAAACTTGGAATTGAATCTGCGTCCCTAGCTCTGTGAAGCAGCAGTGCTAACCATTGTGCTACCATGCTATACCAGAGAGTAATAAGTAACTACTTTTAGCACTCACTAAGGAACCTGTAAACGTGCATCTTTACAATATTATAATAATATAAATTGGTGACAACTGGGGCACTGGATTGTATGGGACGAGTGCTGTAAGATTGAAGAAAGTAAATAGACTCTCTCAATAAACAGAAGCTCTGTGTCTTGGTTTTTTTCTTCATTACGTGGCTTGGATCCTATTAACACTTATCCTTCCCTTTGTAATCTCTCCCATCTCATCCCTGTCTCCTGGCACTTTCATCCTGACTCATTTTGCAACTTCTTCGAACTGAGAAATTGTCATTGTCACAATCAGTGATTGTTCCTTCAATGGCATACCTCTGATTGCCAATTCTGAAGAGGTTTTATCCTGTTTACAGTAAAAGCCTTAAAGGTGCAGACAATGTGAGTGGAGATAGCATTAGCATAGGTTAAAGAGATGTGTATTGTCTCCAGACAGGACAGTAAGTGAGATTTTACAAGCCCAGGCAATTAAAGGGGTTACTGGGGTTCATGTCGCACTACCTGTAACTGCCATGACTTGCCTAGACTTGTAAAATCTCACTTACTGTCTTGTCTGGAGACAATACACATCTCTTTAACCTATGCTCAATGCTATCCCCACTCACATTGCCTGCACCTTTAAGACTTGAATAGCAGATTAGCTGTAAAGACTTGCATTTTAATCAGTATTCTGTAAACTGTGTGTGTCTTTATATGTCTTTCTCTGATCAGAACCTTCTACACACCTGATGAAGGAACACTGTTTCCAAAAGCTTGTGGGATTACTATCAAATAAAATGGTTGGACTGAAACCTGGTGTTGTGAGACTTGTTACTGTGTTTATTGCAGTCCAACACCAGCATCTCCACATCATAGCCTTCAATGAGCCATGAAATCAAGACCTTATCTGCCCTTTCAAATGGATGGAAAAGATTCTATTTGGCACTCAGTTAAGGAAGGCAATTCATTCTAGTGTCCAGGCCAATCTTTATTTTTTCACTAATGCAATTAAAACAGATTAGCTGTTGCTATCACACCAGCTAATTGTATGCCATTTGGTTCTGCCATTTCCTACATCACAATTTCTGAAGTATTTCAGTGGCTGCAAAGTGTTTTAGATGCCTTGAGGATTTGTTATGGACATTATTTAAATTCTAACCATTTATTATTTCCTTACAAAAAAGAGCTAATTGGTTAGTACACATCACTGGCGCCTGAAAAGATTATTAAAAAATGAAAAATAAGATTGGCAGGGCTCAGAAATTCAGCCAATGTTGGAAATAGAGGCAGATGGAACCAAAGATTATAAACCAACCTCCTCAAATTGTTCCCAATGCCAACCAGGGTTTGGGATGGCTCTTCTTGCCATATGGTAGGCAGGTAGGCCATAAGGTTTGTTAAGGGCCTTGTTGAGTAAGCATTACGGAGATAGACTGGGATTTTCCAGTTGACCATCAGTTTCCCAATGAAATGTGAGCACCTTAACTATCTGGAAGTGGGCACTCTGTGGCTGGATAGAGTAGAAGTGTTTGTGGAAGGCCTATAGGCCCAACTTGCCAGACTGGTGATTTTTAGCCTCAGGCTGCCCTGTTGATAACCCTCGACCCTCCCTCCTCCCTGACGCCAACTTCCCTCACAGTACTCTGTTTGATTTTTATGTTTTTTTTAACAAAAGGTTTCGAAAAAGTGAGTTTTATTGTTGAAATGTTCTCTTGATTGCTTACCTTGCACTGCAGTCAGGTGCTTCATTGAAGATGGAAGAAGTCTGATTGGCCTGTGGACTTCAAGATTCCACCCACCATCCTTAACTGGATAGGGAGCCCTGTCTCTATGTAAATAAGGGATCACCCACATGAAAATGTTGAATCAGTTTCCCAAAGATGACAGACTTGGGACCTAATAACAAACCCAAGTCTTGTTCGCTAATTTAGTAGAGAAGATTCCACCTGATGAGCCCTCTGCTTGGTGGATTCCATTAATCTATTGGTGAATCCCTAGGAATCCATGGGATCATTGTTATCAATAACCTCTCAAAACTGTTAGAATTGTAGAATCCCTACAGTGCAGAAGGAAGCCATTAGGCCCATTGAGCCTGCACTGACCACAATCTCACCTAGGCCCTATCTCTGTAGCCTCACATATTTCCCTGCTAATCCCCCTGACGCTAGGGTCAATGTAGCAAGGCCAATCAACCTGACCCGCAAATCTTTGGAGTATGGGAGGAAACCGAAGCACCCGGAGGAAACCCATGCAGACACGGGGAGAATGTGCAAACTCTACGCAGATAGTGACCCAAGGCCGGAACCCGGATCCCTGGCGTTGTGAGGCAGCAGTGCTAACCACTGTGTCACCCTTGCTGTTAGATGGGATACTCTCAATCTCACACTTTGACTAAAGAGTGGAAAATTCTGAATGCAATCAATATTTTGAATTGCCTTTGAAAAGCCCTACTCAGTTTGAAGGTAGCCATTATTGTAGAAAGAGCCATGCCGCAAAGTAGATATTGAAATTATCTGCTAAATGAAAAAAAAGTGAACAAAAATTGATAGTGGCTGGAATTCTCTGTTCTCCTACGCCTCGCTGCCAGGGAGAACAGAGAATTTGGTGCTCAACCAAATCTCCATTCAATGTCACGGGATCGGAGAATGTCAGCCATGGGCAAGATCAGAGGATTCCATAGTTGGCAGCAACTTACTGGTTTTGAAGTACGACCACTGATGTAGTGCTATACATGTCACAGCTGTTTAATATACATAACTTCTCAACTAGTAATAAGATGAAAGGCCAGTTAATCAGCTTAAATTATATTGATTAAGGAAATTGTAGTTGTTCAGGGCATCCAGAGAACTTTCTCCTCTTACTTGTTTAAGAAGTGTCAGGCAAATGGGACCTCAGTTTGACCTCTGAAGATGCACAACCATATCTCATCTGACCCCACTGCATAGAAGTATTTGTTTAGGTTGTGGTGAGATAAGGCTTCCAGTACTACGGTACCAGTACCTGCAAATACAGATGCAGGAAAGGATGAAATAAAATTGAACAGCTCAGAGATGTATCAAAACTGTGGTAGAAACAGTGCCATGAATTCTGGCAATTTGCCTGCATTGGTACAGTGCAAGATTTGCAGCATAATTTATAACATAGTCTCAGATCGCAGACTCCTTTCTCGTCCATTGAGATATTGAAAATCAGTGAAAAAATCCCTAATTGGAAATATAAACCTGACCTCTCTCACTTGGCTGAGTTCTTGATTTTCTTTGAATTAGTTCATCTCTTAATGCAGTGAGATGGACAGGGGGTTGGTGTGGTGTGGGGGATGTAGTAGTGGGAATTTTAATCACCAAGGCTAGGAGGGAAATTTAATGTTTTATGAGTCTCAAATGCAACCCAATCCAGCCTCATCCAGTTTTAAGAGAACGTTTCCTCTTGTGGGGAAATTTAAAGTGAGGGGATATAGTTGCATAGTTTAAGAACAAGAGGTCTCCCTTTTATGATAGAGATAAGGAGAGTTTTTATTTCTCTTAGAGGGTTGCCTGTGGAATTCTTCCTCCCCCTCCAAAATTGGGTGGGTCTTTAAACTTCTTCAAGGCTGAGTTAGATGAATGTTTGATTGAAAAGGGAGTGTAGGGTTATGGGGGAAGCAGGCAGACAAGAAAGTGGAGCTGAGACCACAGCTGAGATCAGGCGCAATCATATTGAATGGTGGAGCAGTCCTGAAGGGCCAAATGACCCTTCTAAGTACTATAATCCTAATAAAGGCAGGACATTCCACTTTCAGGAGGTGAATGGATCACCAAAATCTTTTAAAGAGACTGCCTGTTTGCACTTTAACAGGATTTCTATTTTTAACTCATGAAAATTGACATTCCCAGATCTCTGGAAACCCGATAGGTAAGAAGAGATAAAGAGTGCGAGATTCCTGAGGTAAGTTGATTTCCAGCCTAATTTATGGATGGGGAGAAGCAGGAGAGCTTCTACTCAGCCTATAAAAATTTGTCTCCATGTCACTGAATTCTTACCATCTCCCCCAGCTCTTTGATGGGGTGGGGAAACTTCCTGTCCCACCTGCCATGTGAATTGTAGCAGGCGATGGGGAAAGTTGGATCATGCAAAGGTCCTTTGACCTCAGGCATGGTTTTGGGTCAAGCTTGGCTGGAAAATCCCACCCATTGGCCAGTACTTTTTAACCTTGCTCAGGCAAGACTCATAAAATCCTGCTTGAGGCCAACAGACAAAGGATCATCTGGACTCCAAACATCAGCTCTTTTCTCTGTTTACAGATGCTGTCAGATGATGTTGAAATTTTCCAGCGTTTTCTTTTTTGGTAATGGAGAATTCCGTTCTGCGAGCCATGGCAGTAAAATTCCAGCAATTGTGTCCGAACCTCTCCTGATGGATCACATTTCCTGCCCACCTACATCTGATTCCAGCTTCAATGTTCAATCTTTTTTAAGGAATTTTTATTTCATTCTTAAAGTTACAAAACTAATGTGCAGAGTGGAACAGGGCAAACTCTTATCCAACTCACTGCTTGCTCCAAAAAAAAATTCATAGTTCCCGCAAAAGAGAATACAAGATCCAAGCTGACAAGCAAAGGTATTGCACCCAATTTTGAGCTTGGTCTGACATCTGAATGTCCAATTTACTTCAGAAAATATGATTTATTCATAAAATATCTAAAAGAACCTTGCAAATGTTTCAAAATGGCTATCACACAAAGTGTGATAACATTCAGATTCCCTACATTCAGATGAAAAGGCAATGAAGGTAATTGGTGGGGATGCAGAGGAAGGCTCAAGAAAGAAGGCAGGAGAAAGTTAGGCAGGTTAATATGCATGTGGAGGTTATGTATTCGGGTAAAAAGGGAACATACATTTTCACCAGGACATTCTCAAAGGAAAAGGGTTCAGGTAGAAAGGTAACAATGGGGAAGTCGAAGGTGATGCTAAATGAGAAAAGAGTTTGGGTGACTGAGAGAAAGAAACTGGTGGGAATATATGTTATAGCAACCATATTGGTCAAATTCAAAGCAAGGAGAGACTCATGTTGGATAGGCACAGGTGCCCAGATATGATGACATGGCCCTGCTATCCAGTCTGCCCCACTGTAGAAGATGGTGTAAAGCCAGGGCTGATTTCCCATCAGCCTCTGCAATGGGAGACACTCCCCATCCTTAATCCTGCCACATGGCATGGCAGGATGGCACAGTGCTTAGCATTGCTGCCTCACAGCACCAGGGACATGGGTTCAATTCCAGCCTTGAGTCCCCTATCTGTGCAGAGTCTGCACATTTTCACCCTGTCTGCATAGGTTTCCTCTGGGTACTCAATTTCCTCCCACAGTCCAATGATGTGTTGGTTAGGTGGATTAGCCATGGTAAGTTGCCCGTAGCATTGGGGCGATTAGCAGGATAAATACATGGGATTAAGGGGATATAGCTTTGGTAGGATTGTGGTCAGTGTGGGCTCGATGGACCAAATGGCCATCTTCTGCACTGTAGAGATTTTATGATACTAACTAATCCTCGATGGGAGACTTCTGCCCAAAAATTGCAAAAGGAATAAAATGGAACTCATAAATTGTATTTTGGAACAATTTGTGTTCAAAGATGATCGTTATTTTTGTTTGAAGTCTGCGTTGCTATAAACAGAATGATTGATGCCTTCAGCCTAACTCCATTGGAAATGAAAGCTAATTGTACACTGCATACATAAAATTAAAATTACGGCATTTTTCAAAGACTATAATTCTGAGTAATTCAACCTAACGCTTTTATTGTCAATAATGATTTGTATTTGTTGGAAAATAATCCTTATTCAAGGCCCTTTTGTGGGCTAATTTTAATGAACAGTTGCACAGTGGATATTATTTTACCCTTTGACTGAAAATCAAAATGTCGTTGGCGGTAAGGTTATTAAAATGTGAGAAATTGCCTTCAGTCATGATATATCAGTACAGCGGAACAAAGATCATTTTTCCCCTGAGGCCTCAATGCTTTTGCTAACCAAATTTTATAAAAAAAAGCTTCCTTAATTCTTGCAAAGACATCATGAAACATTTAAGGGACATTAAGGCCTTGAGAAGGGAGTGAAGTGACATGCAAGAGGAATTAATTCTCCATCAAGCTAAGTCGAAGAAAGAGTGAGGAATTTGGATTCAGAAAATAGGTGATCTAAGGAAGTTTCCAAGATGATGAAGGAATCTTTCAGCTAAGTTGTTCATTACGGTGATTGGTTCAAACAGCAAGGTCAAAAATTAATTTTGTCATAGAATCATGGAATGACATAGTGGAGGCCATTCAGCCCACTGTGTCTGTGCTGACTCTCTGCAAGAGCAACTCAGGTAACCACACTCCCCACCTTGTTTCTATATCCCTGTTTTTCTGTTCATGTAACCATCCAATATTCGTTTAAATGCCATGATTGAATTTGTCCCTATCATACAGCAGTGAATCCTAGATCCAAAATAACGTCAACTTGCTTCACTTGTGAGAAACCAGGAGGATTATGTATCCGACTCTCAACTTAAACCGCTTCTCAGGTACTCATTTTAACATAATTAAACAAGGACAGGAGTCAACTCAAATTCACTTAAACAAAACATTCATTTATTCAACATTTAGGTACCAAAACTCATAAATTCACAACAGTTGCAACACTTCAGTTCATTTCACTTTAACTTTGATTCTAACTCTAAGCTTTTACTGGAAACAAACACTCCAGGGTTTTGAGTGAACTGGCCAAGTTTCCTCCCACTGTAGATTTTCTCTCATGGTTCATTGCCTTCTTTAAAGATACTCCTCCAGGACTCATTTATGATGCTGGGTCCTGAGTTGTTGCTGGAGACAAAGACTCAGACACACCTATTTAGCCTAAACTTCTCACATTCTTTCAGAATGTTCTCTGACACTCAACCAATCATATCAGAAACCGATGTTCATATCAGACACAATGTTCAATGAGAGCCAATGGAGTTACTCGTAAACAACTTCCAAATGTGTATATCATACTGCATGTAAATTACATTGCTTCACCATATATGGTAACAATGGTCTGGCATGTCCAGAATAGCCCAAATAATTGTCCTTATTTGTTCAACACAGGGTATGGCAGGTCACAGCTCACAGGACAAATCATGACTTACTGCAGCCTTCTAACTTGTATTTGTGCTTAATTATAACTTGACTAAAGTTCCCAGTATGCTTCACTCTGTGTTACTGTTGTTATCTGCTGTTATTATTGCTGTTGTTGTCATTAGCCACCCAGCCATAGTTGGGAGGATTTAATGATCTTAATGTGGGAGTCAACAGCCTTCCTGCTGACTTAACAGTGACAATATGGCTGCTACCAGTTCAAAAGAAGTGTTCCACCTCGGCTGTCGGACCCCTTTTTAATATGGAAAGAAAAGTTTTGTAAAGAAAAACTAATTACTATCTAAGGTAGAACTAATTGGAATCTGCATTATTCTGGAAGAGCAGTCCAGGATCTCAGAAAACACCTCTCAGAAAAAACCATCAATCCTCCACAATCATGATTCTGCCCCACCCATAGCAGAACATTTTGATTGATCCTCCGTCAAGGCTTCAATGCAGCAAGTTGCATTGGGACACCTGTCTGGTGTACAATGTTTGCATTTCAAATTTAAATATGAGGCCTTGGCTTCAAAAGTCAAAAATTGACAGTCGCACAAAGGTCAAAATCAACACCTATAAATCTCGAGCTATGATAGAGACCAGATAATATTTCACAAATAGAATGTAATAGCTGCAGACAGACAGCCTGAAAGGTTGGTGGGGATTTGGCAAGTAGAGGGAGATTGCAGTACTTTCCAAATGGAATTGGATAGGGATTAATTGGGAAACAATTGGCAAGGCTTTGGGAAAAGCATAGACGATTGGGACTAATTGAACAGCTCTTTCAAACAACCAGCATGGCTCTGATGGGCTGAATTGCTCCTCCTAAGCTACATGGCTTTTAATGCTTTGCTCATGGGTAAAATTCATAAACTGATTACACAAAATACACATTTCTCTTTTAGGTCAGGTGCTTAACCTAGAAATAACAGTATCTCATTCAAATACTGCAGTTAAATAGTTAAAGTATGAGTACCAAATGGTTGTGTAAATAAACAACAAATTATCATTGAGTGCATTCTTTTCCCTGTCAAAGTTGTCTCAGAATTCGAAAGTTCGTGGTTTTTATGCATTAATACAAACAAGAAAAACAGATTTGCTTTCAGTGTATTCATTCATATTCTTGAGGCTTTTACGGCTGACAGTGCTTTTTCAGTAAAGCAGAAAGGGAGACTTACAACAGTATGCTCTATGAATAGCCTGTCTTCCTGTGCATTATTTAAAAGTAGAATCTACGTTCCTCCAAAAGACTTGTGGTAGAACATTTAGAAGGCAAGTGTTCAGTGTTTGTCATCCTGAGAGGTGATGTATAACATGCTTTCCCCCATGCAAGGCTTCTGGAGAAGGTGAGAGGGCATGGGATCCAAGGGGCTTTGGTCTCGTAGATCCAGAACTGGCTTGCCGGCAGAAGGCAGAGAGTGGTTGTGGATGGGTCTTGTTCTGCATGGAGGTTGGTAACCAGTGGAGTGCCCCAGGGATCTGTTCTGGGACCCCTGCTGTTTGTCATTTTCATAAATGACCTGGATGAGGAAGTGGAGGGATGGGTTAGTAAGTTCGCCGACGACACAGAGGTCGGTGGTGTTGTGGATGGTCTGGAGGGATGCCAAAAGTTGCAGCGGGACATAGACAGGATGCAAGACTGGGCGGAGAAGTGGCAGTGACTTCAATGCAGATAAATGTGTAGTGGTCCATTTTGGCAGGAATAATGGGATGAAGGAGTACAATATAATGGGTAGGAGTCTTAGCTGTGTTGGAGAGCTCAAGGATCTCAGGGTCTGGGTCCATAGGACTCTTAAATCGGCCTCGCAGGTGGAGGAAGTGGTCAAGAAGGCGTACGGTGTACTGGTCTTCATTAATCGAGGAATAGAGTTCAGGAGTCAGGAGGTAATGATGCAGCTCTATAAGACTCTTGTCAGACCCCAGTTAGAGTATTGTGCGCAGTTCTGGTCGCCTCATTATAGGAAGGATGTAGAGGCTATTGAGAGGGTTCAGAGGAGATTTACAAGGATGCTGCCTGGATTGGGAGGCAGGCCTTATGAAGATAGGTTGAGGGAGCTGGGACTCTTCTCACTGGAGAGACGTAGGTTGAGAGGCGACCTGATAGAGGTTTATAAAATGTTGAGAGGAATAGATAGGGTGGACTCTCAGAGACTATTACCCCGAGCGGAAATGGTCAATACGAGAGGACACAGATTTAAGGTGCAGGGAAGCAAATACAAAGGAGATGTCAGGAGTAGGTTTTTCACTCAGAGGGTGGTGAGTGAATGGAACCGACTGCCGTCGGAGGTTGTTGAGGCAAACTCACTGGGGTCTTTTAAAAGACTTCTGGATGAGTATATGGAACAGAATAGGATAGGGGGTTATAGATAGGTCTGTGGATTGGTAGATGTGATCAGTGCAACTCGTGGGCCGAAGGGCCTGTTTGTGCTGTATTGTTCTATGTTCTATGCTCCTGTTAACTCTCAGCACTGCACTGTCATTTGACATTTAATTAAGCTTGATTGGTAGTGGGAGGGACTTCTATCCACACTTGTAAGGAAGTTCCATTTTGTACAGCTGTTGGCCAAACAGTTTGGCTGATAGCTCTCCAACTAACTTCCCACCCATCCTCCAGGCACAGTACTGCAGTGGTCAGAACAAGTACTGCAGTGTTCTGCCTGGAACTAAGTTCTAGGACTCTTCCCAAGATATGTTCTGGGGAATTCTAGTGGCAGGGTGATTGGGGATGCCCTGAGGGTGAAGGGGGAGGGGGTGGTGATTACAGTGTTAGGGTTCCTGATGGCAGGGTGATTGGGGATGCCCTGGGGCTAAGGAGGGGGGCAGTGCCAGGAAGGGCTGGACCTCCCAGATCCCGGAGGAAAGATGCTCCCAATCTAAAGGGGCCTCAGATAGTGGCGCTCCCTTCCACTTCCCATCTGTGATTGAGAAAAGTTGAAAAATGGGTTGCCCAACTACATGTTCTGGCCATGCATTGGCATAAAAATCCCATGGGCAATTTAATATTCTGGGCAATAAGGCAATAATCTTTTTAATTGGCTCCATAATTGTTTGCAGGAATGCTGCAGATCTGCATCTGCACCGATTGATTGAAATATTGTGCAAGTGAGGAATAATGTCAAAATTTGGATCTGATGTCATCACATGCTATTTTACACTCTTGCAGGTCATGCGCATATCTGTCCAGGATACTTAACATCCTGCTCTTGGAATAGGGGCAGTTTTAGTTAAAATTCTTGGAGTATGGAAAAGGACAGCGACACTCTCAATATAGAATTGGTTTCATAACAATGGTGATGTTATCAACAAGGTATGGCAGGAAGTAAGTATGCTAGATCAGCAAGTGTGCACAATACATGGACCTCATACGCATGATTATTTTTGCCATTGGAGATTCTTACTTATCACTACTGAATGGGAGATTTGGATGAGCTTGTCACTACAGGTTCTGCATCCCTTCAATGGACAATTTAACAACACATTTATCAACTTAAGAAAATAGAACATTACAGCGAGATACAGGTCCTTCGACCCTCGATGTTGCGCCAACCTGCAAAAACAATCTAAAGCCCATCTAAAGTACACTGTTCCAATATCATCCATATGTTTATCCAATGACCATTTAAATGCCTTTAATGTTGGCAAATCCACTACTGTTGCAGGCAGTACTGTTGCACTAAGAGGGATGAATGTTTTGGTAGGTTTTGTAAAAACACATCAAGGTGAAGGTATATTGTTAAATGGCATGGTGGTTAGCACTGCTGCCTCACAGTACCAGGGACACGATTCTTGCGTGGGTCACTGTGTGGAGTTTGCTCATTCTCCCCGTGTCTGCATTAGTTTTTGAGTTTCCTCTGGGTTCCTCAGTTTCCTCCCACAGTCCGGAGGTGTGCGGGTCAGGTGGACTGACCTTGCTAAAATTGTCCCTTAGTATTAGAGGGTCTAGCTATGGTAAATGCATGGAATTATAGGGATAGGGCCAGGGTGAGATTGTGGTTGGTGCAGACTCGATGGTCTAAATGGTCTCCTTTTGCAATGTCTGATTCTATGATTCTAAAGTCCACTACTTCATGTTTTAATGTAAATAAGAAGCTGAAATATCAATAATCAATTGATTATAACTAATGATATCCTAAATGAAACTGTGCATCTATCACTAACTCATATGCAGACATTTGCTTCATCTGATTAACAAAAAGAGAATATTCAACAATTTTTCACCTTGTTAAAGCTCAAGTAGTCTTTATGATTGGGTCCCCAAGCTCCCACAAGTTTTATTGGAAGGAAATTGCAGCTTTAACATAGATGGATTCCGAATGCTGCATCTTTTAATAACTCCATAAATAGTCAAAGGTACAATCATAAAATAAGAATTGAAGATAGATGATAGTATTGCACACCAAGAAAAATTAATTGTCTTTTGAATAAGTTCAACAAATGCAAGTACCTACTTTAGCCTGACATTTACAGAGTTCTACAATCAAGTGATATGCTACTTGCACAGGAGAGGTCATACCCTTCTTCAGATTAATCGATCATAATAGGTTGTGTTTCACAGCAAGTCAGCAAAGAAGAATCTGAAATGAGATTTTTGTGACATCAGGCCCTCATTGATTCCTGCTCAAAGCAAATTTTAATCTGCCTTTCTTTCAATGGGCCTTAGAAAGGATGCAGGGAAGATTTGTTCAAGTGGCATCAGGCAAGGCAGTCTTCAGTCATTTGGACAGACATGGAGTAGCATAGTCACATAGTGGTTAGCACTATTGCCTCACAGCTCCAGAGACCTGCGTTTGATTCTGGTTTGGTTCATTGTTGCGTAGCGTTTGCACATTCTCCCTGTATCAGCTTGAATTTCCTCCGGGTTCTCTGGTTTCCTCCCATGGTCCAAATGTGTGCACGTTAGGTGCATTGTCCATGCTAAATTGCCCCTTTGTGTGCTGGGATGCGTAAGTTAGAAGGATTAGTGAGGTAAATATGTGGGATTACGGGGATAGAGCCAGGCAGGATTGCTGTTAGTACAGACTCAATGAGCTGAATGGCCTCATTCTGCACTATAGGGACTCTATGATTCAAAGAGAAGCTGCAATTGTTCTTCCTGGAATCGAGAAGGTTATGTGATTGAATTGAGCTGTTCACATTTCTGAAGGGATTTGGTAGAGCAGATAGCGAGAAACTTTCCACTGGCACAATATTTGAGAATCAAAAGACTTAACATTTAAGGTATCAAGCAAAAGATTCAGAAGTAAGATGAGAGGAAATGTTTTTACACAGCAAGATATTGTGATCTTGAACTCATTGCCTGAAAAGATGGGAGAAGCAGATTCAGTAACTTTCAAAAAGGAATTTTCAAAAAGGAAGAAATCTGCAAGTATGTGGGGAAAGAGCAGAGGCATTGATTAATTGGATAACTCTGTCAAAGAGTTGGCACAAGCTTGATGGATGAAAGACCGTCCTTCTTTGCTGTATTGTTCAATAATCCTTTTGTTTTCAATGTCTATCTCTCAGACTTTCATTTTTCCTACTGTGTCTATGCTGGTCAAATCCAAGGTTGGTGTCACTACCGTTACACTGTTATTGACCTTATCTTCACTCCAAATGCTTTAAATTACTGC
This sequence comes from Sphyrna mokarran, assembly GCA_024679065.1. Lineage (NCBI taxonomy): Eukaryota > Metazoa > Chordata > Chondrichthyes > Carcharhiniformes > Carcharhinidae > Sphyrna > Sphyrna mokarran. The sequence goes on along the minus strand of JAGIQG010000024.1, from coordinate 18,824,795 downwards.
TAGAAAATGTATAGGCCAGAGGCTTAACACATCTGAAACATTCCTCTTGTCCACTATGTTAGTGAAGGCTTGGACCCACTTGGAATAAAGTGGTTAACAATCTTCTCTAATAGTAGATAGAGGATTGCCATATGTGTGTAGTCAACATTCATTCTAGTTTACTGTCATTTCTATTCCGTACTCTTTGCAATCTTCTTGATGTCCTGCATTATGGTGCCCAGGAAATTCACCAGATTCCTGGATAATGATACGACTCTGGGATATTCAGATAGCAATGTGAGAAGTTGTGTTTTTTTGTGTGCAAACTTCTGGAACTTATGTACAAGTTCAAGTTAAGAAATTGTGACACAGTTAACCTTTCAATTTAACCGAGATGCACACTTTTTTAGGAGAGAACAGGCAGGAAATGTGAACATATATTTGTTAGTCAGCCCACTAAAAGTTACTCATAGTGAAGGCTAGTGTCAGCCATGGGTCACACCTCGAGGTCAGAGGATTGAGGCCTACTTGAGCGATGGAGCATAAAAATGACATAAGCTGAGGCCCTTTCAGGTGAAAGGTAAAAATTCCATTCCAATACTTAAAGATCACCTGATGAAGGAGCAGCACTCCGAAAGCTCGTGATACCAGATAAACCTGTTGGACTTTAACTGGGTGTTGTGAGACTTTTTACAGTGCCCACCCCAGTCCAATGCTGGTATCTCCACATTGTATTCAAAAATAGGCAGGGCAATTCTCCTGGTATCCTCAATAAATATCAATAAAACAGTTTAGTTTTTATGGGAATTTGCTATGCACAAATTGACTGTCACGTTTTCTGTATTGCAATAGCGACTGGAACTCAAAAGTACTTCATAGGTTGTAACTCAGATCAGGCCACACTCTGTTAATAAAAGGCACAGTATGAACCTAGCTCCTTCTCCTTTCTACTAATCCCCTCTACATGACATTTCTCCAACACGGAATCTCTTGCTGCAGGTAGGCAGACATTGTTCCCTGGCAACCGATCTTTCTCCATCTCACCATTGCTATCTGTATTTCTGAAAGACATCTCACGACAATTGCATTTAAAAATTGAAATTGCTTTGGATTTTAGATTTCATTTTCCATTTCATGCTTCTGTTGGTTTTCAAGTTCCTCTCATTGGGCAGTTACTGACTGTAATGTGGGATCAGCGGGACATACAGCTGGAGATTAAGTCAATCTCTCCATGCGTTCTGTTGGATTATGAAGCGGTTTGATGGAAGGCAGCATACTTTGTGCACAAAAGGTATTGAAAAATCTAGGGTAATGAAAAAGTCTAGTCCTTTGGGCATAAACCAGCATCCCATCCATTGATTTTGTCTACACCTCCCGCTGCCTTGGAAAAGCAGCCAGCATAATCAAGGACTCATGCACCCCAGACATACTTTCTTCCACCTTCTTCTGTTGGGAAAAAGATTCAAATGTCTGAGGTTGTATATCAATCAACTCAAAAAGTTTCTTCCCTGCTGCCATCAGACTTTTGAATGAACCTACTTCATATTAAGTTGATCTTTCTCTGCACCCAGCTATGACTGTATCAGTACATTCTGTACCCTTTTCTTTTCTTCTCTCTGAATGGTATGTTTTAATTGTGTAGTGCACAAAAAACAATACTTTTCATTTGTGTACATGTGATAATAAATCAAACCAAATCAAATTCTAAAGTGTGTGGAGTTTTTAAAAAGAAAACTTCAGTTCATACTACAGAAATTACATTATTTAATTTTGGACAGGGCATCAACATGTCCCCAGTGTATTCAACCTTTAAAGACGCTTATGGAAAAGAGTGAGGGCATTTCTGCAAATGAAAAACAGCAAAACTTTTGGCTCCCATTTAATGTACTGCCTGTGCGCTATGAGAAATTTGATGACAGTAAGTGCCATCTGCAAGTATTACAGCAATCATAAACCAATCAATATTCATAAACAGCAAATGTTTGAAAGTTGCCCAAGGGAATAAAGATTAAGCATAGCAATGGAATCAAAAATATATTAAATACAGTATGTTTTCATTTTCAAAGAGTCATGAAGATTTCCAAGTCTCCTGATAATTTATTACTTTCTTGCAAAGTTACTTATATCTTTTGAAGTGATGGGATAGAATTTCTCTTTGGGTGCAATTGAAAAATAGTGCCAATTATTGAAACAGGGGATTGCGATCGGTCTAGTTGGCAGTGGGGGGGTGATGGATAAGGGGGACACAGTGATGTCTGTGGGAGCCATCACTTCCAATTTTCCCATCCAGGCTGCTTTCTCTGCTTTCTGCAGCCCGAGACTGATCTGACAGGGGGGTGCGCTTTTCCAAATTTTTCTCCAACTGCGCATGCACAGTTCAGAGCTCCGATCATTTCATGCACACTAAGTTCTGCCCACAGTGCAATTCAGACCTGTGATTTTTTTTTCAGGCTGAGTGCTAATGGGGACGCCTGAAAACAGATTCCCAAGCCGAATCTGAATTGCGCCCAGATTCAGCATTGAGAATGAAAATGGTAAAATCAGGCCCAAGGTGTCAATGAAAGGATTGGTTTATATTTTACACAAACACAAATAGGGTTTTGCTATATTTCACCCACACAATAAATGGGGAACAGGGATAAGGGAAGAGGATTCAGAAACGGCTATAATAAAATACAACTATAGGTTCTGTGTGTTCTAGAGTCCAGAATGTGAAGTCAATTGAAATGTTCCTTCTGAGGGGAAGCTGTCTGATTGTAGAATGCTTTGTCTTTCCAGACTGAGACTTCCATGATGGGAGAAGGCACGTAGAATGAGTTAGTCGGGAGGCACAAGTTCCAATGTTTCAGTAGCTGGCAAGTTTGATGGGAGTCCATGCTCTTTTTGCTGACACTGGTGTGTGGCTGCAAAATCCCGCCCCTATTCCCTCTCCACAGATGCTGTTAGACTTGTCGGATCCACAGCAATGTGGCCAACACTTAAATGCTCCGTGGAACAGCCTAGCAAACCACACGAGGTTAGGGGTGAGCAATAAATGCTGGCCTTGTTCATATCCTGTGAATGACTTAAAATAAAGGACATGGACATCCTTCCCACCCTGCTACCAGTGGAGGCCCTTAAGTAGGAAATTAAAAGTGTGTTCATCATAAGGACTCCAGGGAAGTGTGGACCCACATCGGGTAAGGTGTTGTCCTACTGAGAATCAACTTCCAGCCGAGTCAATTTCTAAGCAAATTAAATATTTTTTGACGTGATAAAGCTTTGAAAAATGTGGCCATTGGTTCCTGTGTACCAAAGAAAATGAGCTTTCCCAAACCAGTATAATGGATGGGGACTTGCAATTTTGACGTGTGGATTGTGAGCAGAGACACTAAACTGGGTCAACTAAATCTTGAACGGCACAAACGATTAGAAAGAAACATGAACACGAGTGATTTTGGGATAATTCCCCAAACTGGTTATTGCAGTTGTGTGGCATCAACTGGTTTCGAATTAATTCAGGAACAAGACCTTCAGAAATCATGTCACCCTTTTTAGCTACTGTTCTGAGTGAACCCTGCCAATAACTAAGTGAAAGCGATTTCAATCATGCACTCAGCCAAAATCATCACTATAAAGAGCCACATAGTGATGAGGCACAGCGGTTAGCACTACTGCTTCACAGTGCCAGGGACTCAGGTTCAATTCCAGCCAAGGGTCACTGCTTGTGTGGAGTTTAAACGTTCTCCCCGTGTTTATGTGGGTTTCTTCCGTGCACTCCAATTTCCTCCCACAGTCCAAAGATGTGTGAGTTAGGTTGATTGGCCGTGCTCAATTGACCTAAGTATCATGGGATTAGCAAGGTAAATAACCAGTATAATAACCAGTAAAAGGCCAGTAACAGGACCTGGATGGGATTGTAGTTGGCGTAGACTTGATGGGCTGAATGGTCTCCTTCTGCACTGTAGCAATTCTATGATTCTATTCCATGATTTTAAATATCGGCTTAAGGACTACCTGAAAGTCATCAGTCATCAATCGTCAAAAGTCCTCCTCATCAGTTAGAAGCAGCAGGATTTGCAATTTTATACACATTCAGCAATCATGGAATAAAGAGAGAAAAACTCATCCAGAATTCCCATTTCAGGTTAGGAAATTCCTGTTAGAAATTCTACGTTGGAAGTCAGATTTGCACATCTGCACTATTTAGCATTTATTATTACAGCAGTGGATATTATCTTTATCCTACCTTCTTCCATCTTGGTAGACATAGATTCTTCTCAGCATGTGATTCAGTATGGCTGGATGTAACTTGTGCAAGTTGCAATATGAGTTGGGGCAAAACCTGTCAATAGTTTTTTTATTAGTTTGATTTTTTTTCCTCACCGAAGGTGAGGTTTTCTGATAAAATGACAAAGAGCGGGATTAACACGCATCCTGCTGTGCATTTCTCAGCAACAGGTAGCATCTACCATTGGCCAGCAGTGGGAACTTCTGATCCCGCCATTGTCAACCAGGTTTCCTAATAAATGCACTCCTCCCTGCGGTGAGGCTTGCATCGGGGGTATGTTGGTGTCAGGACCTTTGCAAAAGATGGGAAGTTGTTACCATGAATTTTACAACAGGTGTTCGAATCATATAGTACAGAAACAGGCCCTTCAGCCCACCATGTCTATGCCAACCATCAAATACCAGTCTATATTATTTCCGTTTATTAATGCTTGGCTAATAGTTCACTATGCCTCGGAAAACATTCTGGATTTAATCAAATTGCTAGTTTCCTTGGCCTTTACATTTAAGTTCCCTTTCTCTCTCTCAACCTTTTCTGCACACTGACAGTGCATAGGTTAGAATTTCATCTGTTTCTGTCAATAGTAATTCCTGGAACAAATGGCAAGTCTGTTGCCGGGGCTTACAGTTTGAGAGGCACTATACCGTATCAAGCATAGCCACAGTTCCACTCACACATCCAGATAAATGAAGGAGCAATTTAGCATGGCTAATCCACCTAATCTGCACATCTTTGGAGTATAGGAGGAAACCGGAGCATCTGAGGGAAACCCATGTGAGTGTGAGGAGAATGTGCAAACTCCACACAGTCATCCAAGGCTGAAAATGAACTGGGGTTCCTGGTGCTGTGAGGAAGCTGTGCTAACCACTGTGCAACTACTACCGGATAACAGCCTGAATTGGAAATTCTGGATGATTTTCCTCTCTTTATTCCCTGATTGCTGATTGTGTATCAATTGTCAACATCCTGCGATGAGCCATCTCGGCGCAGATGTGTGACTCTGAGTATAGATGTGTCTCATTTGTGCAATCTGGTTCATAAAGTGGATCTCCAGCAGTGATACTGATAATAAGGGCAGAATCTTCACTTACAGTCTGCTTTTCCCCAGCTGTCATCCTCAGCAGCCTGTGTATCACTCATCTTCAGTCACGTCCCATCCAGCAGTGAACTGTTCCTCATGCTGAAATCCAACTCCGTTCACTGCTTCTCATAGCAACTGAGCAATTGGCAACATGGAAACTGCTTCGTCTGAGCATTTTGTGAGCTGGATGCAGTCAGCAAATTGTAAGCCTTGCAAAACAACTGGCTCAGTAGTGCTGTCAGCAATATGGATCTTAGATCATTTAGTGCCAGGGACCCTGGTTTGATTCCTGGCTTGGGTCACTGTCTGTGTGGAGTCTGCATGTTCTGTCTGTGGGTGCATTGTCCATGCTAAATTCTCCTTCATTGTACCTGAGTAGGTGCCAGAATGTGGCAACTAGGGGATTTTCACAGTAATTTCATTACAGTGTTAACGTAAGCCTACTTGTGATGTTAATAAATGAACTTTTAAACTTTAAATTTTAAACTGGTAATTAATTCGTACTGGGAGAATGGTCAGGTTTGTGTGTGGAGCCTGCTGCTAGCATCACATTTTAAAATCAGTGCAAAATCTCTCTGAAATATTGAAGACAACCTGTGCTCAAAAATTCCACAATCAATTGTTCCAGTAACAACAATGGAACGAGAACTGCGTTGCAAAAATTCAGACAATCAATCAAACTTCGACTGAGTTTTAGAAGATAGTAATAATGCTGTGAAATGGGGCAAATATTTGCGCTGTGGTAGAGGAGGGTGTTTGAGGTGTTAAACATAGCCAGAGTTGGTCATCCTGTTCCATGCCATGCAAATAACCAACCGTTCAGGTTGTCATCAGAGGCTTTGCTGCACCGATAACAACTTCAGCAAAAGAAAATTGCAACCATATCAGGTTGCAAGAGGGGAAAATACATGAAAACTAATCATGTAAATAACTGAGAAAAAAAATCTAGATCTTTGGAGAGTCAGAAGAGGAAAATAAAACATTTTTGAATTGTAAATCAAACATGTAAATCCATAGTTAAATGTAAGGGCAAAAAATTGTTTTCACGGTGTGACCAACCAGCTATAATAAGTACAGCAAAGGCAAAGAGTAATGACTTGCATTTTGAGCAGGTTTTGTAAAATGCAAGGATCTGTACTTGTGTAACTTAGGCCAGGGGTTAATGAGGATGGCAGGGGTCTGGCCCATCCATTCTGAGCTGTTGGCAGCCCTGTGTCCCTATCTCTGTAAGGCCTGCTGCTATTTAATATCAATCAGGCAATTAACCAGTCGGGAAAGAGCTGCTGGCCAGTTAAAGTGCAGCAACTCTGTAGTATCCATGCCATCTGGAGCAGTGGTGACTGCTGGGACAACAGTGGGCCTGAAAGAGGGACCTGTGCTGAATCCCTACATAGAGATAAATGTAACCGGAATGGGGATTGCAGTGAAGGAGTTGCCGGAGTAGAGATTTGATTTTATTATTGTCACTTGTATTGGATACAGTGAAAAGTGCTGTTTCTTGTGCCCTATACAAACAAAACATAATGTTCACAGAGTACATAGAGGAGAAGGAAAGGAGAAGGGGCAGAATACTCTGCTGCAGTTACAGATAGGATGAAGGGAAAGATATGTCCATCCAAAAGTCTTACAGCAGTATGAAAGAAGCTGTTCTTAAGTTGTTTGTTACATGTTTTCAGACTTTTGTTTCACATAGAAGACATGATAAGATACAAAAGTGTTTCAAAGTGAGGGCATGAATACAGCCACGTGAAAAGACAGGAGGTGCAGAATCAATTGAGAGCTTTATTAGGCATATGGATAATTACTCTGAGATAAAATATTAAGAAAGATGCACGAGCAAGCAAAATACTGGAGCAGCCACTATAGCCGACTCCACTATCCACATCCAGAGAATGGGACGATAGTAGGGTTGGTAAACTGGAAAGAGACAATCAAATGGGATTTTATCTAAATTTATTGTGTTAAAAGGAAAACAAGAGGAGAAAGTGATACTAAACTGATCCATTTCTCTGACTTTCACAATCCGATGTAATGTAAATGATTGTGAAAAGCTACTAGTGTCTAACTTGGATTGAACATCCTCTGGTGAAAAGTGGTGGCAAAGCTGATGAGACTATGAAGTTTTTCAAAACATCACTGTATTGCTAAACCTCCCATGGCCTGATCATTGCCCCCCCTCCCAACATATGTCCAGGCCCAGCCCCGACCTCCCATTCCCGACTTGCTTCGATCTCCTGTGTCCCCCTCGTCCCCAGCTGCCTGATCTTCCTATCTCCTCATGCCATTCCACCAGCAGCCCTGACATTCCCTCACCCCCCCACCACCCTTGGCACCTGACCATCCCAGTAGGCTTAACGCACCCTGTTGGCCAGCCTCAATCGTTGGCCTCTCTCCCTCTGTAAATTGAAGAGTGGCAGCCAGACACCCCCAGCCTGACCAATCATCCCTGAGGGGGCACCTTGGCATTGCCCACTGGGCATTGGGCAGTGGCAGGGGGCACACCCCAACGGCCAATCCTTCGGGGCCTCAATTGACCCATCTTCACTCCAGCAGGGTTAGGCTGCCAGCTCATCGCAAATGGGGAGCTATTCTAAACCCCATTAGAGTGAAATACTCCTAGAGAATGAGAGGCTAGTGACCCCAGTGATTTCAGCCTCAATCCGCTAATGACATGTAAGGTATATTGAAATTTGATGTTGAATATATTAGGCAGCTCCTTGTAAATTTATGGCTTGGAGTTGATGGCGCCAGAAATCTGGTGCTGGGAGACACATGGAGGCCATGGTTCTACAAAAACAGCCCAGCGGGACAGGATAATCACCCCCATTGCCACTTCTTCACTGCGGCAGGGTCAAAATCCTAGGATTCCCTCCCAAACAGCACTGTGGGTCTACCAACACCACATTGTCTGCTGTTGATCAAGAAAGCAGCTCACAACCATCTTCTCAAGGGCAATTAACGATAGGTAATAAATGCCGGCCTAGCCAAACAAAGCCCAAATCCCGTGAATGAATATAAAAACATTACTGAAACCCCAAAAATCTTCATCATGTAAGAGGCTGGGTGAAGCCTATCAGGTATATAAAGGATGATGTATGCTTTGAGGCACAGGCTAGAATATTTCATTCGTATTTTGCAGAAGTGTTTATAAGGAAGAGGATGCTGACAAAATATTTGCAGAAGCAAAAATGACAGATTCTTTGGGTGAAAATTGATAGGCAGGCTGGTTATATATAGAGTAAAAGTTGTTTGGTGGAGATGGCTTGTTTTTCAGGTTTTTAAAGGAAGGAGAAGTAGAGATAATGGAGATAATCTTCCAATCTTCCCTAAATGTAGGGTAGATGTCAAAGGTTGGAGAATGGAAAATGTGACATCCCCTATTTGAGGAAGGATGTGAAAAAAACACCAATAAGTATGAGCCCGTCACAGCTTAACATCATGGTGTGTCAAGTTTTGGAAGCAACAATTAGGGAAAAATCAATAATCATTTGATAAAGTGTGCACGGATAGAGGGACACACAAAGTCCATGTGCCTAGATTGTTGGAGGTGGAAGGACATATTAAGCAAACAGTCAGCAAATCATTTGGAACCTCAGGCTTGACAAATCAAACTGCACTGTATAAATGCAGGAGCAGTATGCTGAACCTGCATCAGTAAGGATAGTCAGCACGGATTTGAAAAGCGGCACATCATGCTTGACTAGTCTAATTGAATTTTATTTGCTGAAGTAACAGGGAAACTAAATGGAGGGAATGCAGTGGACCATATTGATACAGATTTGAAGAAAACATTTGACAAAGTACCACATGAAAGGCTGATTAACAAAACTAAGGCTCATGGAATAAGAGAGTCAGTGTCAGCTTGCTTCCAAAATTGGCTTAGGAGCAGAAAACAGTGAGTCATGGAAAATGGCTATGTTTCAGTCTGGGGGCCAGCAGAAGGTAATATTTCGCAGGGTCAGCGAAAGGACCTCTCCTTTATATATATGTATGATTTGGATATTGGAATACAATGTAAAATTTCAAATTTGCTAATGAATCTAAATTTGGAAGTCTGGCTGACAGTGACACCAATTGAGTGCAATAGGACATGGACAGGGTAGAAGGCTGGGCAGACAAGTGGCAGGGGTACATTACTGCAGACAAGAGTGAGGCAATGCCTTTCGCAGAAGGAATGGAGAGAGAGATGATACAGACATAATAATTCAGTTCTTGACTGTGAGCAGAGTCAGAGGGACCTGCAGAGTCCATGTATATAAATCTTTGGAAGTAGAAGGACACATTAAGTGAGTGGTTAGCAAAGCATATGGAACCTCAGGCTTCACAAATAGAGCTATGAGAGTACAGAAAGGTATGCTGAATCTGTATAAAGTCCTGGTTCAGTCACATCTAGAGAATTGTGTCCAATTTTGCTCATTGTGTTTGAGAAGGATTTGAGGGTCCTGGCAAGGCTGGAAAGGAAATTCAACGGAATGGAATTTGCATTTTCTTGCCGTGTCTGTGTGCGTTTCCTTTGGATGCTTTGCTTTTTTCCCACAGTCCAAAGATATACGTCAGGTGAATGAGACATGGTAAATGTGCAGGTTTACTGGGAATAGAAAATGGGGTTGGACCTAGATAGGATGTTCTTTGGAGAGTCAATGCAGATTCGAATGGCCTCTTTCTGCACTGTAGGGATTCAATGGTTCCATGAATCAGGATTTTAGTTTTAAGATTAGGTTGGATAAACTGGGGTTGCTTTTGGAACTTAGGATATTTAGGGGAAATTTTATCGAGGTTCTCAAGTGATCAGTTTATTAACATAGAGAAAGATTGTTCCCATCAGTTGATGGTACAAGGATGAGTGAACAGAGATTAAAGTTTTGGGCAAGGTATGCAGAGGGTTTGCGGAAGAATTATTTTAGGCGGCGAGCAATAATAACTTGGATCTTGCTGCCTAAAAGGCTAGTGGAAGTGGAAATGAACAATGTATTCAAAAAGTAATTGGATGGACACCCAACTTGCAGGATTGCAGGAATAGAGAGGATAAAGGAATACTAGCTATAGGAATAAAATGAAGCAATAGAGGAATAAAGGCGACAGGAATAGGGTGAGAGAATAGTGGAATACAAACTAGAAGAATAGAGTGAGGGAATAGAAGAACACAGGTTAGTTATATAGAACTCAGAGGAATATTCGCTACGGGAATAGAGTGAGGGAATACAATTGCTTGGATTGCTCTACAAAGAGCGAACATGAATTCGATAGATAAAATGGCCTTGTTCTGAGCTGTAATAAATTTATGACCCTGTCACTCCAACTTAAGGGCTAGGTAATGAAAGACATGGCCTCTAATACTGGAAAGATGAAAATAGGGGATTTTAAAAAGTGTACTTGTGTATAGAATATGGGTGTCACTGGCTAGGCCAGCTTTTATTCCCATCCTTAATTGCCTTTGACAAGATAAGGGTAAGTTACTTTCTTGGACCGCTGAAAGTGCACAAAAGGCAAGAAGAGAAGGAAAGCAGATGCTTTGAAGATGTTGTTGATCTGGAGATAGCCACATTCTCAGGTACCAGCAGGCGAGAAGAACACAGCAATCCTCGGCAATGACATTGCTGAAACCATTGGCCATTCCACAGCATTCTCCACTCATCCCTCTAAATGTACAAAATCCATTCCACTTGTATTAGTGGCAGTGATCGGGACTTAATTCTCAAGCAAGTGTTTTGAGTTCATTCATGTGTTTGTCAGGAGACACATAAATTGATTCGAGATATTCAACAGTGAATATATCTGTAGAGTGCTGATTAGGGAATGTAGACCATAATTACTTCTGTTCATTGCTTGAACTTTTATTGAGAATTATTCATTTCCCCTGACTTACAAAGATTCAAGGCCAAGTTAAGAGTAAGTTCGTAACCAATGAAGAAGCTGCAATTATTTTACTTTCACATCAGCCCTTTCCTCTCTTGAAAGCAAGTGAGCACTTGGAAAAGGTAATTATATGCTGTAGGTGGTGATACTGCCTATAATGCCTGTACACAGAGAAAGAAATTAGGCAAAGTTCCTGTTTCTACATTTGTAATAAGTTTATTTGGTGACACAAGTTTTCAGAGTGTCGCTCCTTCTTCAGGTGAGTCACTTGAAAAAGGAGCAACACTCCAAAAGCTCATACTACCAAATAAACCTGTTGGACTTTAAGCTAGTATTGTGAGACTTCTTATTTTGCCTACATTACTATTCAGCCAAATTTTGTAGGCAAGTGGATACACGCAAATTTTAAGAGGAAATGTACTTTGTAGACATGAGGAATTTTACAGATTCTGCATTCATAAATCACATTACACGAATCAATTGAGTGAATTGGTTGGCCCATCCCTCACACTTTTACCTACTTTGATATTGATTTAATTTATTATTGTTACATGTATTGAGATACAGTGAAAAGTATTAATTTCTTGTGTGCTATACAGACAAAACACATCATTCATAGAGTACATAAGGGAGGAAGAAAGGAACGGCTACAGAATGTAATGTCATGGTCATTGCTAGGGTGTGGAGGAAGATCAGCTTAATATATCTTCCATTCAAAAGTCTGATGGCAGCAGGGAAGAAGCTGTTCTTCAGACAGTTGATCATGTTCTCAGACTCTTGTATCCTTTTCGCAAAGGAGGCAGGCAAAAGAAAGTTTGTCTGGGATGCATGAGGTTCTTGATTATGCTGTCTGCTTTTCCAAAGCAGTGGGAAGTGTAGACAGAGTCAATGGATGAGAAGCTGGTTTGCCTGATGGAGTTTAAGTAAACTATTCAGGATTATGTTGTCACATTGTCATTAATTGAAAGGCAATTTCTCAAAGTGAGGTGGGGCCATTAATATTGTCATTCATATAATCTAACTAAGCTAAAGTAAATTCATCATTGAAATCATAAGATTATTAATCATGTATGCCAGACAACATTGTCTTCATATGTATTTTCAGTATCCATGTATTCCCAGAGAGCTGGATTCAGCCAAGACTAGGTGCACATAACATCCTCAGAACGATATTCAGTGTTGGATTGGCACTCTGCAGTGACTTACCGCAGTTTGAAATGAAACGTGCCCGTCTCACCCAACCCTCCTCACTGAGCTCGAGCGAAACCAAAGAAGTGGTGTGTTTCTGGGTCCACTGGGGAAATGTAGAAGGCATGGAACAAAGGAGGACATGCCTTTTTGTTACAAAACTAGCTGCCATGAAGCAGATGAGTTTAAAGTTCCCTTTGAAAGGGATAATGTAAGTTTTGAAGGTAAGTGAATGGGATGTGGTGTTGGGGATTCAGATATTGGCAGGTAGGTGGGGCATTTGGACATTGTGGGGGCTGAGGGGTTTGAACATTGAGGGTGTGTGGGTGGGGGCATGGTTTGGGATGGTGGTTGTATCACAGTGAGGGGGCGGGGGTGTAGGCATGATGGAGTCAGTGAGAGGTTTGGATTAGGAGGTGACATTTGAACTGGGGCGGTGTCGTTCAGTCAGCTGACCCCCCTCTCTTTTCAGTCACATTGCTGCTAAGTCTTGTTACTGAAACGGTGCAGAAACTGATTTACTAATCTAACCGTGATGTTTGCTCCCTGGGATTGTTTATTGCTTCTGATCCAGCTCCCCCAGAAAATAAGCCGATGTGTCCTGCCATCCTTCCATCTTGCACTAAACCACACCGGAGCGTGTCTGAGCACATGCTGCAGAGGCCCCTATTCCAAAGTAAAGGACTCTCAATGTACAATGAAGCTCTGCTGAGTGTCATCCTAATTTTTTAAAACGTTGAGTGTTGCTATGGGAACCACAGACTCTTTGTTTGAACCTGCACTTTAAAAGCACTTCCCTGTTCATTCGGCCACTCCTTTGGCAGTTGCAGCAGCATTCCTGGCTGATTAGCACAGCTTCAAGGATATTTGCAAAATGGACTTCTTCATTTGAGAAGGTAAATGGCAGCAATCCACTCTCATAGACTAGAGTGATAGCGACAGAAGGGCTTTGTGCAGTGAACATGAATGATAATTATACACAGCACAATATACAGAGCACGTTGACTGATCATCAGGTCTAATTAGTTCCCAAGTTCCTTCTTGCTCTGCAACATATTTTTGACTCATTTCATTCTGCTTTATGGGTAGATATTTTGTTTTGAGCTGATTTATTGTTGCTGCAGGATGTGAGCTTCCAATGAATGACAGTTCTTGTTGCTGTGCATATCTTCTGTCTTACTGAATGCGGGAGTGAAACGGGGCCAATTATCCAGAGTATTAGCATTGGCGTTATGCTTTGGATGAACTCCTTGAGTGCCCCAGTAGGAATTTTCCTCACGACCCCACAAAAATACACCTGTCCTTGTGTGCGCTCCAAGCTTGCCTCCCACCAAACCCCCAGCCACCTAATCCCCTCGTCTAGAATACTCTCAGTGAGGGAACCAGTTGAGTTCCTGGTTTGGCTGGAGCAACTCATTGGATCCATGCACATGAAGCCCAGGCTTTGAGGCCACAACATCTCCCTCTGATCACCCGTTTTGTGCCACTATGTTATCATTGATCCCATTATGTGTTAACTGCCAGTTCCTTCACCCAAGCAGTTTTTCAGATGAGACATTAATCCAAGATCCCATCAGTCTTTTCAAGTGGGTGCAAAAGAATCCATGGTATTCTTTGAATACACTCCCTGCAGTGTCCTGGCCATTCACCCAAGACATGGTTAGCTACTCCAGTGCTGTTTGTGGGACTTGGCTGTGCACAAATTGAATGACAGGTTTCCCTACACTACAATAAAGGCAACACTTCCAAATAAACACTGCAGATGCTGGAAATTTGAAATAAAGTCAGAAAATGCTGGAGAAAGCTCAGCAGGTCTGGCAGCATCTGTAGAGAACATTTCCATTAATGTCAGATTCAGAGTCATACAGCAAGAAAAGGCCCTATAGCCCATCGAGTCTATGCTGACAATAATGACTGATAAACGTGTGTTAATCCCATTTTTCTGCACTTGTTTTATATCCTTGAATGTTATGATATTTCAAGTGCTCATCCAAATATTTTTTAAAGGTTGTAAGGTTTCCGGCCTCCACAATCTTCGCAGGCAGTGTGTTTCAGACTCCCACCATGCTTTGAGTGAATTTTGTTTTCTCAAATCCCCTTTGAATCTCCTTCCCATTACCCTAAAACTATGCCCCCTCGAGATTGACCCCTCAATTAAGGGTGTAAAGTATTTTGGGACACCCCATGATTGTGAAAGATGCTACGTAAATGCAAGTTCTTATCTCCTCTGGGCTGATTGATTGGCTGCGCACTGTTCTCAAGCTTGCTCACCAAGGACAGTGCTAGGTCATTACTTTTCAATGTACGTTAAATCCTGAGTGATTGATGCATGTGAATGGTACCCCGAGTCCTGTGCACGGAAACAGGCACATTCTTTACCATTTGGAGGTATCACATCAGTTTGGTTAATTGTCCTAACAGGACAACTGCTCTGCAGATTTACATTTTCAAATCAAATGTTTAATGAGCAGCAAATTGTGAGATGATTTGGAATGTCGAGCTCTCATGAACCATGTGTTACGGGGCAGCGAAGGTGATGGTAACATTTAGCCCCTTTGCTGCTGCTCCATGTTACCCTTTCCTCCCCCATCAGAAGATCAATTCTATATGGGTGTCAATCATTCAACAAAGGCACAATTTATTTGTTCAAGTCACGGACACTATTCTCATGAGGTTATATACCATTACGTAACTCCCATGCTAATCTTCAGTAATAACATGAAATTAAAAAGCCTTTTGGTGGAACTTATCTGCATTTTGCATCCAGACTACATTTTTATCCCTCTGACTGTGAATGTCCAGTTCCTAACTCACTGATGTCCATGCCAAGGGGAATGCAATTGTATAGGACTCCCTCAGGCTGAATGACTCACATCAAATGTACACAGCAAATATGACATATATTGTAATTGCATTGGAGCACATCAGAGTGAAACTTGATCAATAGAGACAACTTAAATACCATTGTCTCACTTGTAATAACAATTTTGAAATGTTTGGCATTTTTTTGATTCTATTGAGACTGGGCAGTACAGTGGTTAGCATTGCTGCCTCACAGTGCCAAGATCCCGGGTTCAATTCCTGCCAGGGGTAACTAACTGTCTGTATGGAGTTTGCATGTTCTCCCTGTGTCTGTATGGGTTTCCTCCGGGCACTCTGGCTTCCTCCCACAGTCCATAGATGTGCAGGTGGGAGGATTAATTAGATGGATTGGTCATGCTAAATTGCCCCTTTGTATCCAAGAATGTACAGGTTAGGTGGATTAATGAGTAGAGTATGGATGACGGCCTGGATGAAGTATTCTTTTAGAAATTTGATGGGCTGAATGGCCTTTTTCTGCAGTGTAAGGATTCTATGGTTCTATAGACTATTTCAGAGCGCAAAACTGGAGTTTTTTCTGTAGAAAACCTGAATATTATCACACTTTCTGTGATGGCCATTTTGAAATGTTTGTAATGTTCTTACAGATATTTTATGGATAAAATATATTTTTGCAAAAAGAAAGCTTGCCCCATTCACTCCTTACCCAGGCCTGTGGTTTCGATTTAAATTGAAACCCTTGATACTAAAATTCTCATCTACATTCTCAAACCCCACTATGGCCTTACCCCTCTCAACCTTTGTATCTGCCTCCAGCTCTACAGGCCTCCATGATTTCTGCGCTTCACCAGTTCTGCTCTCTTGTACACTCTCAATTTTCATTGTTCCAGCATACCTTCAGCCTAAGCACCCCTAGCTTGGGATGGCATATTGGCACAGTGGATAGCATTGCTGCCTCACTGCACCAGGGACTCAGATTCGATTCCCAGCTTTGGTCACTGCTTGTGCAGAGTCTGCATGTTCTCCCTATGTCTTTGCGGGTTTCCTCTGGGTGCTCTGGTTTCCTCTCATTGTCTGAAAGACATGCCGGTTGGGTGCAGTGATCTAAACAGGTGCCGAAGTGTGGCAACTAGGAGATTTTCATCGTAACTTCATTGCGGTGTTAATGCAAGCCTTATTTGTGACTAGTAAATAAACTTTAAAACTTTAGGCCCTAAGATCTGGACCTTCCTCTCTAAACTTCTCAAACTCCTTACTGCACTTTAAGATGCTCCTTAGAAGCATTCTAATGTTCTTCACATGGTTTTGCATCAGGTTTTGTCTTCTATTTTACTGTCCTTATTAGGGTTTACACTATGCATAAACACAAGTTGTTGTTGACATGATATTTGGAGTAATCTTTATTCTGGAACTGCACTGAATTATTGAGCCATCAGCAGCATTGCCTCAAGAATAATTCCCTCTGATTTTTCTCATCCTAGTTGTCACACTGTTGTTCCTTACTTGTGCATTTCTTCTGACAGTCTGACAGAAGTGCCATTTGATGGATTCTTCCACATCTGCTGTCAGCGCTCCTTCATCCCTGACTGACAGGGGCCAAAAGACTGCAGGGTAAGTCAAGTCTAGCCAATTTGTTCTTCCTCCTGTGACACACAGTTCCAGTCCACACACAATGAGATAAATGCCCAAGATAATAATGTTCATTGTGATAGCAATATCAACCAGGACACCAACAGAACCCCCTTGCTCCTCTTCAATATACTGCTATAAAGGCTGCCAAATAAGGCCTGAAAATGGATGCAGGAGAACGTGATGCATGATTGATCAGCATCAGTGTGTCTGAGCAGCTTGCAGTTAGCACTGTTAACTGGCTGTGCACAATTGTGAAATGTTAACTGAAGTTCAAGCCATTGACTCCAGTCAGTGTTGTGAGTTCCCAACCCAAATCTATTCCTTAGCCACTGGATCCATCCCTCTTCCTGGCAATTCCCTGAGACTGGCCCAGAGTGTTGTAACTTTAGTGTTATATTTGAGCCTCAGGTGTGTTTCTGTCACAATACCCACGCCATTGTGAAGACTGACTAATTCCACCTCCATAATAATTCTCTCCCTTCTCCAAGTCATTTACATTGAAGACGTGATCCATATATTTTTTACATAGAATCCCTATGGTACAGAAGGAGTCTATTCAAACCATTGAACCTACACCAATAACAATTCCACCGAAATCCAATCCCTGTAACTCCACATATTTACCCTGTTAATCTGCCTGACATTAATGGTCAATTTAGCATGGCCAATCATCCTAACTCACACATCATTCGACTGTTTGAGGGAACCTGAACCCCCAGGAAACCCATGCAAATACAGGGCAAACGTGCAAACTGCACACAGATAATGGACCCGATGTTGGAGTTGAACATTGACCCTGGCGCTGTGTGACAGCAGTGCTAATCATTGTGCCATTGTACCATCTGGCTGTTGTAATGTTACTCCAGATCAGCTTCCTGTATTCGGCCACTGGTAAACTTGAGATCATCCAAATTCTGCGTCCTAACTCACATCGTTTCTCTTCATCCATCACCCCTATGCCCGCAGACTTAAATTGGCTCCTAGTTAAGCAACAACTTGATTTTAAAAGGCTTATCCTTGTTTTCAAATTCCTCCAGAGCTTGTCCCTCACTATCTTGGTGATCTTCTCCAGCTCCACAACTTTATAAGATACATATGCTTGTCCACCTCTGATTTTTCTTGTTCCACTATTGAATAGTCTGAACTCTGAGTTCTGGACTTCTCCCCCTAAACTTTTCCATCATTCAAATTTTCCTCCATTATGACATTCCTTACAACCTACCTCCATGCCCAAGCTTGGGTCATCTGCACTAATATTTCCTAATATGGCTTGATGTCAAATTTTTATTTTGTAACACTCCTGAGGTACGCTTGGAATTTTTTATGGTTCTGCATAAATGTAATAACTCATTACATGTAATAACTCATGTAATAACTCATCATTGTTAGTGTTGTTGAAAACATTCATAATCATAAACCTGCTGTTATAAACCTGCAATTTTAATTTTAATCCAGTTAATGAGTTCAAATCCAATTTACACTTTGCTTGATTTACTCTCAACTCAATTTTAACTTTTCTTCACTAATTATATGCTGCTTTCTATCACTATTTTATGTCCAGTTGGTTAAAGTGCCAAGGTCGCATGATGCATTTGAAATATAGGTTAAAAATTCCAAGCTGTTTGTTGCTTGTTGTTTGCCCTGATAACTCAGTGACAGATTGGGGGTTTAAATCCAATGCGAGAAACTGGGGCATATGGTTGGGACCATAGAAACATGCTGCACAGTTGGATGTTAAACTGAGGCCTTGTCTGCCTTACAAAGGGGGTGTAAAATCTTGCGCAGCATGTCTCAAAGTAGAGAAGGGATGTTTTCATCAGTATCCTGGAAAATATTTATCACTTTGCCAACTTCACTAAAAAACAGATTATCAGTTCATTATCTTAGTACGGTTTGTGGAACCTCAATATGTGCAAATTGGTTGCTAATCTATTTGCAAAGTTTTTCATTGCTGTAAAACTCTTTGGGACATCCTGATTTTTGATTTGATTTATTATTATCACATGTGTTGTGATACAGTGAAAAGTATTGTTTCTTGTGCAAAACATACTGTTCATGGAGTACATAGGGGAGAAGGAAAGGAGAGGGTGCAGAATATAGTATTGCAGTCACAGATAGGGTGTAGAGAAAGATCAGCTTAATGTAAGGTTGATCCTTTCAAATATCTAATAGCAGTAGAGAAGCCGTTCTTGAATTGGTTGGTTCATGATTTCAAGCTTTTATATCCCTTTCCTGACAGAAGAAGGTGGAAGAGAATATGTCCAGGGTACGTGGGGTCCTTGATTATACTGGCTACTTTTCCGAGGCTGCGGGAAGTGTAGACAGAGTTAATGGATGGGAGACTAGTTTGCACGATGGATTGGGCTACAATTCAAGTATTTCTTCTGTAATCATGCTTGTAAGTTGAGGGTAGTAAAGACTGATGGGTAGTCTTGTTGACCATATAATCGAATGGGGACTGTCATTTTATTGATGCTTATCTTGCCCCAAATCTTAGGGGTTTTTTTGGACTGATTGGATCAGTACTTCATGCACACTATATTCAATGCACTGCTGCCATTTTGATCCAGATGAGAGACCATTGAAGGAAGACTGAGTTAAGTGAAGGATGGTATCAGATTGGACAATGTGACTCAAGCAGGAGGAACACTTCAGTTCAACATTCAAGATGCTGGGAACACTGTTTGAATCTTGTTGGAAATTAATGCTCTAATCAACGCATTATTTTCAGCAACAATTTTTTAATTAATGTCATAAAGCATGAATTACCTCATAAAACTGCAGACACAGGAGGAACTTAATGGTATTGTCACTGGGCTACTAATCCAGAGACCCAGGGCAAGATCTAGGGTCCGAGATCAAATCCTACTACAGCAGATGATGAAATTTGAATTCAATAAATATCTGGAATTAAGAATCTACTGATGACCATGAAACATTGTCAATTTTTGTAAAAACCCATCTGATTTACTAATGCTCTTTCAGAAAGGAGAACTGCTGTCCTTCCCAGGTCTGGCCTACATATGACTCCAGACTCACACGAATGTGATTGACTCTTAAATGCCATCTGAAATGGATGGCAGTTAGGTCCAGCAAGTGATGCTCACGTCTTGTAAATGAACAAAAATTATATTTTATAAATTATGAATTTTCTCCAGTGCTCCGGGTTCCTCACACTGTCCAAAGATGTGCAAGTTAGGTAAATTGGCCATGCTAAATTGTTCTTTTATATCTCAAGATATGTAGGTTAAGGCAATTAGTGGGGTAAATATATGGGCTTACGGGGATTGGACCTGGGTAAGACGCTGTTTTAGAGAGTTGGTGGCTGAATAGTCTTTTCTGCACAGGAAGGATTCCATGAAGTATTTCTTTGTTTTCTTACTTTGATGATTGTAAGGGGAGAGCTAATTTCCAGACTTGTGTCCTGTTCGTTCTGAGTTTTCATTTGTGCCCCTGTAACTTCCTGGAAGTGACATGTCTCTGGGTGGGACGGGGAGTTTCATTTTCCATTTCTATTAGTATAGAATCATACAATCACTGCAATGCAGAAGGAGGCCACTCGGCCTATCGAATTTGCACCCACCTTCTGACAAAGCATCTCTCCCATGTCCTCCACATATTTACTATGTTAATCCTCCTAACACATAGTAAGGGACAATTTAGCATGACCAATCCACCTAACCTTTGGAATGTGAGAGGAAACTGGAGTACCCAGAGGAAATCCATGCAGACATGAGGAGAATGTGCAGATTCCACACAGACAATCACCCAACGCTGGAATTGAACCCAAGTGCCTGGTGCTATGAGGCAGCAATGTAAATATATGCACAGGATATTCTCCAAGATGACAGACACAACTAAATTAACTCAGATTTCATCAATAAATAAATTGTCACAAACCAACCTGACAACCACTCATAGCACTTTCAGTCATCAGCTCTGTCATAGAATAACTCCCAAGGTCAATGGCTTCATTTGATTTAACACCTTATTGAAATGTCACTGAAAAGGTGAGGAATGTTTAATAATCTGTCAACTTGCCTTAACTCAGTCTGATGTTCGTGGTGGAACAGTATTCCATCTCACTGACAACCCAGGAAGAATTAGCAAGTATGAATTCTAACTTCATCTGGCATTGTAACTGTTCATTATTAGCGGTGAAATGTTGCATTCTATGAGGGTTTGGGAATTGGGAGTTGCTGTATATAATGAGAAAGACAGTGCGAAGAAAATGAATCAACTTTTCTCTATATTGTGTCTTTCACAACCTCAGAACACTTCAAAGCACCAAGAGTCAGTGAGGGAATTTTGAAATGTTTTGACATATAGAGAAACACGACAACCAATTTGTACATGGAAGGTTCCACAGAGCAATGAGATAAATGACTAGATCATCTGGTTAAATCATGTTGATTGGAGAGTGAGCTATGATGGAATAATAGGAAAGCTCTGCTTCTTGTTATAAAGTTCTGCCACAGCATATTTTACATTCAACTAAGAGGACAGATGGGACCTCGACTTAAATATCTCATCTGAATGATGGCACCTCCCATATTGCTACACTTGCAGCATACTGCGCTGAAGTGTCTGCCTAAATTATATGATCAAGTCTAACTGGGTCTTCAGAACTGATAGACCTTCTGCTTCAGAAATAAGAGTGCAACCCCTTGAGGCAAGGCTGACTCTATGATATGCTGAGGAAGAAAAGAAACAAAATGCAAAATATGACAGTCTGAAATAGAACCCGAAATCGTAACATTTAAGTCTAAATGAGCTGCCACGCCAATCAATCAATTTCAATTTTAGATAGATAGATCAAAATAATACTTGCTTTTATCTAGGCCGTTATCAGGTCATTAAAATGTCATGAAATACTTGACGCAAAGAATTATTTAGGAAATAGGATGATTGAAAAAGTAAACACAGCAACCAAGAAATCATTTTTTGTTGTTGCATTAGGTGGGAGGATTTGGGTAAGATGCTCTATTGGAGTGTCAGTGCAGACTTGATGGGCTGAATGGCTTCCATCTACACTGTAGAGATTCTATGGTTCTATTGTTTTGACTCCATTTGTTCAAGCCATTAGGTGATAAACCCCATCCCTTCAAATGTAACAAGATTTTTAACCTCCATTTGAAGAGGGAAATTGAAGTTAGAGTTTACTTATTTATTTGTGTCACAAGTAGACTTACATTAACAAAGAACAAAGAACAAAACAGCATGGGAAACAGGCCCTTCGGCCCAACGAGCCTGCGCCGCCACCTCAATGTTCCCACTTCTACCCATGATCTCTGTCATCGTTGTCTATGTTTATAGATCTATGCATTAGAACCAAATTTGAGGCAATTTAGGGAGAATTTGTTCTGCCGATCAGCCTAAGAACACATCTTTGGGATGTAGGAGGAAACCGGAGCACCCGGAGAAAACCCACGCAAGCACGGGGACAATGCGCAAACTCCCTCTGACATAAGCCCAAATCCATGTATCTGCACAGCACAGCAATAGTCACTGAGCTGTCGTGTTGCCCATCAAATGGTCCAGGTCAAGCGTACACTAATGAGGTGAAGCACTAGGCTACTTCCGAAAAATCTAAGAGCAGCCCTCTCATGACCCATTGTGTGTATGCTCCTTGTTAGACAAGGTGGACCAAAGTACCTGTGGGATAAAACAAATACATCAATATCATTCACGGTTTACACACTTCCCACGGAACTCCCAAGGCTTATGATCCCTATTTTAAATCAGTTTTCTATACCCCTCCATTCCCATTCTGTTCATGTGCCCGCCTAAGTATCTCTTAAATAACTCCAGAGTGTCTGCCTTCACCACTTTACTTGGCAACGTGTTCCATACCCCCACCACCCTCTGTGTGCATTGCAATTAAGTTACTGTGAAAATTTCATAGTCGCCACTCTCTGGTGCCGGCTTGGGTACAGTTAATGAGAATTTGGCATTGCCAATGCACCGAACCAGCATGTCTTTCAGACTGTGGGAGAAAACCGGAGCATCCAAAAGAAATCCACACAGACACAAGGACAACTTGTCGACTCTATATGGACAGTGGCCCAAGCTGGGAATTGAACCCAGGTCCTTGGCATTGTGAGGCAGCAGTGCTAAAATCTGTGGCGTTGTGCTGCCCAGCAAGTGGATCATTGTTCTAATGATCCATCAAAAGGAGAGCAGAGAAAAGGTAAAGATACAAACCATGAATCAGATCTGAAATAGGGGTTCATCTGGATGGCATAATGGCCAGTTTTGATCTGCTCCAAGGTATAGCCTTTTATCATTTTACTGCATTGGCTATGCGGTACTTTGTGATTTCCTGAGTTTGTAGAAAACTTTTTACCATTGCAAACCTTTATTTTTAATATTCTTTTTGTAGTTAAGTGCAGCAATTCCTCACTAAAGAGCACAAATTTCTCCTGGGCACTCAAATGAAATGGCTCTCTCTGCTGTTTTAACCAAAGGTTTGAAATAAACAATCTCATGTTTTCACTACAACTGTGGAGAGAAGATTTTATGTAAATGTATTATGAATTAGTTTATCAGCATTGCCAACAGGACGTGTACAGTTTTCTGTGGTAACACACTGGACTCTATTATTAAACTGCTGCTGGGCTATTTGTTAAGTTCTTATATTCAGCTCATGTAGGAGTGAGGATGATTGGAAGAGAACAAGATAAATGAGCGCTCGCTATAACATGCATTACACACACACACACAGATAGCTCAGCACCCATTACCAAAAGTGAATCATTACAAATTTCAAATTGTACTAAACACTCTCTATTTGGAATCCTGAATTGATCAAATGCTTGCTGTTATTTTGTTTTTGAGCCACATATTCATTTAAAGGGCCAACACTTTCAGAGAAAAATGGATTAATAACACTGGATAATGAATGCAATTTTTGAATAAGGAGAAGGCTAAAAATTAGTTTATTTCCATTTTTGGATGCAGGATTATAACTCGTAAACAGCCCGTGCCTAGTCACATCGAAGCAGGCAATATCTCCTCACTTGAATTAATGTAGTTTTCAGTCAACATGTTGGATAAACATTCAACTGAGTGCACTGTAGAAAGTGTGGTTAGCATTTGTTCCAGCTAGCCTCCTCTTCTTAAAGACAGTCTGTCCCTTGTAAAGAGGACTCATTATAAGGAAGCTGCATCTGACTGCCTATACTGCAAGTGGCTTTATGGAGAATGACCCAAAAGACACAATGGCCAACAAAGAAATCTCTCTGGGTTCTTGTTGTAATCATAAGATTGACAGTGGAAGAGAGGCCATTTGGAATGCCTCACGAAAGAAGTGGCAGCAAATGCTCAGGGAGGTCAATGCAAGAGGTAAAAACCCAAAGACATGGCCTTTTTTCCCAGTAAAAAGATCAATAATCTCACTCGGATGGTCAAGGTTGATAAATACATCATCGTATCACATCTGCTACCCATCAGAACACAAGTCTCTTCCACTGCATACTGCACCACATCCCCATTGTTCATCAATAACAGTATCTAACAGTCAGAACTCAGTCTAACATTCACTCTCATACACCCACCACCCAACTTCAAAGCTTCCATTACAGAATGCCTGAATATCTTGGACACCTGCTGGGAGGCCACTAGCAAACAGGATTTACTGGGCAACCTTCCGAGGGTGCAGGAAATCTGTGCGGCCCCTATTTAATCCCTGAGCCATCACTAACTTCAATGGAGTTGTGAATAATAGCAACAGGCCCAGGAATTATCTAATTGATGTCCACCTGGAGGGAATCCTGTGTAAGGCTGTTTTGCCCTTTGACTCAATTGCAGGAGGTTTTACCACTGTCAGTTGTGTGAAGTGAGACTTCTCCCGCAGTGAAGGGGCCCATCACTATGACTTGCTCATTAAATCCAGACCATCGTAATTCTCTCTTTGATTTGATTTGATTTATTATTGTCACATGTACTAAAGTACAGTGAAAAATATTGTTTCCTGCGGGTTATATGGACAAAGCATACTGTTCATAGAGAAGGACACGAGACAGTTCAGAATGTAATGTTACAGTCATAGCTAGGGTGTAGAGAAAGGTCAACTTAAGGCAAGGTAAGTCCATTCAAAAGCTGGGAAGAAGCTGTTTTGAGTCAGTTGGTACATGACATTCTTTTGGGTTGTGGTATCATTGATCGGTATACATACATCAAGCTGGTAACTGGCAATAGTTACTGGAGGTAGTGAAAATAGCTTCCCTTTTAGGCAGAGTCTTAAGTAAAGGACCGAGGAAAATAGTGCAAGGCATCAGCATGCCTGGAAAGACAGAGTAATTTGAGATCAAACGATCAGAAGATGTTAAATTAGGTTTTAACAATCTATTGATTGTGAAATGAATTGAAAATGAAGGTAGTTAAAAAGTTCTAGCTTGTGAATTAAATGAAGAGAATAATAGGACTCATCTTTAATTCAAGTCGATGAAGATGCAGAGAGATAAAGAGACATTGCTAAAGCTTTGACACAAAAAAACAAGTAATTTCAAGCAAGCGATGGGGAGGTAGTGGCATAGTGATATTGTCACTAGACCAGTAATCCAGGCGGCATAGTGGCAAGTGGTTCAAATCCAGCCTCGGTCATGATGCTCAGTTTGCACATTCTCCCTGTATCTGCATGAGTTTCCTTTGGGTGCTCCAATGTCCTCCCACAGTCCAAAGATGTGCACGTTAGGTTGATTAGTCTTCCTAAATTGACTCCAGTATCAGAGGGTTTAGCAGGGTAAACATGTGGGGTTATGGGAATGGGGGCCTGGATAGGATTGTGGTTGGTGAAAGTTCGATGGGCTGAATGGCCTCCTTCTGACTGTAGGGATTTTATGATTCTGTGAAACCCAGAGGAATATCCTGAGCAATAACAATTTGAATCCCACCATGACAGATGGTGCAATTTGAATTCAATAAAAATCTGGAACTAAAAGTCTAATGAAGGCCATGAAATAATGGTTGATTGTTGAAAAAAAAATGATATGGTTCATTAATGTCCTTTAGGGAAGTAAATCTACCATCCTTATCCGGTCTGGTCTATTTATGACTCCAGATCCATAAAATGTGGTTGACTCTTAAAAGCCCTCTGAAATGGCCTCGCAAGTTTTACAGTTCAAGGGCAATTTAGAAATGGGCAACAAATAATGACCCAGCCAGTGACATCCACACCGATAAACTAATAATAAAAGGAAATATAAAATTCAGCCATTTTACCCATTTATCAAGGAAATTCACTTGAAGAGAGTTCAGCTGAAGGGCTCCTACCATAATGAAATAGCAAATAACTTGCATTCATATAATGATATTAACTTAATGAAAGATTCTCAAGGTGTTTTACAGGAGTGAAGAAAATTTGATACCAATCCACACAGTGGAATATTGAGAAGATCAAAGGCTGTTCAAAAATGCCGACAGATCTTTCGAGGATTACCTTTAAAGTTGAAAGAGAGGGAAGCAATTTCAGAGCTTCTGACAGAGGCAACTGGAGGTGCAGCTGTCAGTGGTGGAGTGATTGAAGTCAGGGGGTGCGATCTTACCTGTTGTTTGCATTACACTCCCGCTGCAGCAAGGTTGGAGAATTTGGCAGCAAGCCAAATGCCCTTTCACTATGTTGGGATGGGAAAATCCTACCAATGTGAACAGTGATAAGATTCTGGCCAGGGATGCACCAGAAGCCAGAGTTGAGGAGTGGAGAGACTTCGGAAATTGCAGGACGGGAGGAGATTAGAGAGATGGGGAGGGTCATGGCGTGGAAGGATATGAGAAGAGTGACAATTTTAAAATGGAGGTGTTGCTGGTCCAGGAGCCAAGATAAGTCAACAAGTACAGAGGGTGATAGGTGAAAAGATTTGGTGTGGGTTAGGATTCTGGCAGCAGCATTTTGGATCTATTCAAGTTATGACAGGTAGAAGATGGGTTGCTAATTAGGAGAGATTGAAATAGTCATAGGTAGGGATAAGAAAGATTTGACTGAGAGTTGCAGCAACAAAATTCATGCTATTACTATTGATTACTGACAGACAGCCAGAGATGTTATATATTTTATACTTTCCTCAGAGAAATGCAGGATGACATGAGTCTCTAATGCTTATTTACAAAAGTTCTTACATTGAATTAGTATCATAGAATTCTATAGTGCAGAAGAAGGCCATTCAACCCATTGAGTCTGCACCAACCGCAATCCCAGTCTCTGTCCCAAAACCCCATGCATTAAACCTAACTAGTCTCCCTGACACTAACAGGCAATTTAGCATGGCCAATCCACCTAGCATATTTTTGCAATTACAAAATGTCTGCAATTTTGTTTACTCCAATTCAAGTTCCCAGCAGCTTCTGTAATGTTTATTTACTTATCTCCCTGACTCAACACGCAAGCTTAAATGATCAACCACATTGAGCACATGTCAGTTATCAGGCTCTCATAATCAAACACAGAACAACTGAATCATTGAGCTCTACAGAAGGCAACCCAAAACAGATTCCAACAAATCTCAATTTATGAGAATAGATAGCAAGTGATGGGTTATTTTTAAGTGGGTTCCATAGGTACCAATTAAAATTAAAAAAAACCCTCTGATATTGGTTCAGTTTTTGGATGGCAGAGTGGAGCTATTTTTCAGGATAAAACGCAATCTTTATTTTTCCTCTGCATCAATAAAAGGTGGAGTTTTGCACTGATTCACAGGAACAGATTATGGCAAGCTACCTCTGCCCCTTGTCACTGCAACAGGCAGCAATTTGCTTGACAACACAATACTTTGAGGGAATAATTCTAACTGTGCTTCTCAAATGATTTCACGTGGTGATCTCGTTTTACTGCTTGTCTCTTTTACTTCCTGAAGATTGCTGCCACTGCTGAGTACGAGCAGCGGTGGGGGTTAGGATAGATGGGTGGCAGCAAAGTTGCTGGGGTGGAGAGAGGGGGTGTGGAGGGTGGGGAGTGGCAAGGAGTGGAGAGTAGGGGTTGATTTTGAGTGACTGATGGGGCTTTGTTGTGCAGGGACCAGTGGTTTCCTCCACAATCATCTGAAGCCTCGAGGGGGCCATGGACACAAGAATCATGTACATGTATGTCATGGGGGCCTTTGTGCTGATGCTAGGGCTGGAACAGTTGCTAGTGCTGCCTCAGAGCCCCAAACGATCAGCCTGTGACCCCAGTGAAGGTCGTTACCCTCAGTTTTGGAACCTCTGAATTTAAACTGCCAAATGAAGCCACAATGTTTGACACTTCAAAATTAGTACTTTTTCATTGAGCATTATTCCTTTGATTTTGTCTCTTTCTTTCATTCGGACAGCTATTTGCAAATCAATTCAGTAAAGTGCCTGGAATTTAAACAACATGTTTGCCTGATATAGTTTCCACATCCACCACCCCTGATTTTGTTTCAGATTCCAGTATCCTCCGTATTTTGCTTTTATTTTTGATCCAATATGTTTTTGTTAGGTTAGGCAACACGCTAAGTGCATGTCACATTACCTGTCTTGTACGTAATCGTGTAATCATACTCTTCAAGCTGTATCAAGAGACATTGGTAATATTGGCTGTGACTGGTCAATGGTTTTCTCCAAACCATCTCCAGTGGCTTGTGGTCTTTCCATCACAAATTTTTTCCCGAATAGTATAGAATGAAAGTGCATGATTTCAAACACTGAAGCTAATGTTTCCCACTCAGTGTTGGAGTGTTGGATTACCTTACTGTAATGACTCAGGAAGCCCAACTGGAAAAGAACATAGTTTATTACAAAATGCAAAGTAAAAGCACTACTGTAGTGTATACATACACACTTGTCCCTGCCTGCACCATAAAACCTTAAAATGTAGGAGCAGAGTTAGGCCATTCAGCCCTTCGAGTCTGCTGTACTATTCAATCATGGGTGATATGATTCTCATCCTCATTCTCCTGCCTCCTCCCCATAACACTTGATCCCCTTATTGATCAAGAACCTATCTCTGTCTCAATGGCGTGGCTTCCATAGTCCTCTGTGGCAATGAGTTCCACAGATTCACCACTCTCTGGCTGAAGAAATTCCTCCTCATCTTAGTTTTAAATGTGTGTCCCTTTATTTTGAGGTTGTGCCCTTGAGTTCTATTCT
Source organism: Sphyrna mokarran (assembly GCA_024679065.1). Classification (NCBI taxonomy): domain Eukaryota; kingdom Metazoa; phylum Chordata; class Chondrichthyes; order Carcharhiniformes; family Carcharhinidae; genus Sphyrna; species Sphyrna mokarran. The sequence continues at coordinate 18,795,867 of JAGIQG010000024.1, read as the reverse complement.
CTCCCTGGCCTGCCATATGAAAAAGCTTAGGTAAAGAGATCCAGTTGAGCTGTTCATTGCTTGGAACTCATACTCAATGAACCCTACAGGGAGATCCCCCATAGACCTCATGGAGTTGTCACAATTACAGACACAGATTTTGAAGCAAATGCAATTGATTTGCCTTTTTGTGATGTACATGCTGCCAGGTCTTTCTCTAAGGCATCTATTTCCAGATGTAAAGATACCGGCGTTGGATTGGGGTGGTAAGAACTCAGTAAGAATTTAGCAACACCAATTATTAATCCAACCGATTTATTTGATAGTAAAAAAGCGAGCTTTCAACACTCCCGTGTCTTCCTCGGTCTTAACAGGGATCTTGGCTTCATGACTCATGAAGCCAAGATCCCTGTTAAGACCGAGGAAGACACGGGAGTGTTGAAAGCTCGCTTTTTTACTATCAAATAAATCGGTTGGATTAATAATTGGTGTTGCTAAATTCTTACTGAGATCTATTTCCAGGACAGTTGTCTTACCGGGATAGTAAGCTTGCAGTGTTGATGCCTCTGATAATGATTGTTTCAGAACTTCAAAGAGGGATTGGTGGCCTCTTCATGCCATTGAAAAGGACATCCTTTATTATTAATTCTTGTAGCATTGGCTATTTCTGAGCAAAATGGGGAATGTCTGGAAGCAAGAAATTAAAGAAAACTATATGTCTTTGAAAATTGTCCTTATCTTGAGGAGTTTGCATGACCTTTATCTCCTCTATGTTACTTGGATCGGGAGATATGCCAGCACTTCAACAAAGGGAATTGAAGAACTTATTCGGCGGCACATTAATGGCGCATTTCAGACTGTTGAACACCAACCCTTCATCACGTGCCATTTCATCAATAATTGTAGATGCTGGCAAATTCTTGCTTTGTCTTTCCCACAACAGCTATATCCTCGGCGATACACATACATCCTGGCACAGTGCATGTGATGAACTTGGAAGAGATCCTGACTAACAGCACTAAAAAGGCAGCTACTCAGAATAGTATCATCTAAATGGGGTATGAAATGTAGTAAGCTCTTGGGACCTCTCTGCTGGATGTACTTGTTAGTAACCAACTTGGTGTCAAACTTCAAGGAGAATTTTGATTCTGCAAATTTCAGGTTTAACTTTTGGGATGTGGGTATTTTGTAAGGTTAGAGTTTCAAAGCTACTTTTAAATACTATGAATTGAGGCAAGCTCGCAATGATTCATCCTTCTTCATGATGCACATAATTGAACCACAACAATCTGTATCTTGTTGTACTTGTCTAATGATTTGTCTTTCTCCATTTTGTCCAGTTTGACCTTCAATTTGTCTTGTAAGTGAATGTTACGTTATGAATCAATTGATGGACTGGCATTCTGCTGCAAATGTAATGTTGGAGCACCTTTGAAACTCCCAATTTTGTTGTCACATTCTGAATATTTCAATGTAAGGTCATGAACTGAAGCAATAGGAGCAGTATCTGAGGATAATCTACTGTGTCAGGTCTGACTAATTCCATGGATTGTCACTAATATGAGTTCACAGCTCACCGGTAGACCTATAATTGCTGGCCCATTCACAATGTAGACCATCTGTGACATTCAGGGGGATTGATTGTACTTGTACTCTAGGACAATGTATCCTGCGTATAGGATTAGTGTATCAACGTATACTGAAAGGTACACAGTAGACGGTTTTGTCATGGCCAACACAGTCTGTGGAGACATATCTTTCAGACTTTACATAGGTAGTATATTGGCACTTGCCCCCTGTTTATTTTGGCTGGTAGTTAATATTTACTGACTTCAGATTAACAGTGTGAAACATGTATTTCCCACTTTTCACCTCTTCACCTCTTACTGTCAGAAGGACTAGCTCAACAAAATGCATTGGGTTATGGGGATAGGGTCTGAGTGGGACTGTGGTCAGTGTAGACTCGATGGGCCAAATGTCCTCCTTCTGTACTATAGGATTTTATGATTCCATGAAAACAAAGGACGAAGAAAATTACAGCACAGGAACAGGCCCTTTGGCCCTCCAATCCTGCACTGACCATGCTGCCTGACTTAACTAAAACTCCCTACCCTTTCAGGGACCATATCCCTCTATTTCCATCCTATTCACATACTTGTGAAGACGCCCCTTAAAAGTCATGCTTTCATTACCACCCCCGGCAGTGAGTTTCAGGTACCCGTCACCCTCAATATAAAAAATCTGCCTTGTACATTTCCTTTAAACTTTGCCTCTCGCATCTTCAACCTGTGCCCCCACCCCTCAATGCCCCTGCCCTGGATTTGATTCTTCCACTCTGGGAAAAAGCTTCTGACTATCCATCCTGTCCATGCTTCTCATAATCTTTAGTCTTCTATCAGGTCACCCCTCAATTTCTGTTGTTCCAGTGAGAACAAATCAAGTTTCTCTAACCTCTCCTCATAACTAATGCCCTCCATAGCAGGCAACATTCTGGTAAATCTTTTCTGTACCCTCTCCAAAGCCTCAACATCCTTGTGGTAGTGTGGCGACCAGAATTGAACACTATATTTCAAGTGTGACCTAACAAAGATTCTATAAAGTTGCAATATGATTTGTCAATTTTTAAACTCAGTGCCCTGGCTGATGAAGGCAAGCATACCCTATACCTTCTTGACTACCTTCTCCACTTGCGTTTCCACTTTCAGTGACCTACACCCAGATCAATTTGTCTATTAATATTCTTAAAGGTTCTGTCATTTACTGTTTATATCTTATCTATATCAGACCTTCCAAAATGCATTACCTAACATTTGTCCAGTTTAAATTCCATTTGCCATCTCGCCGCCCAAATCTCCAACCTGTCTGTATCCTGCTGTATCTTTTGATGATCCTCATCGCTATCTGCAAACTCACCTTTGGAAAATAACCAGCATTGAATCTACTATTTCCAGGGCCACTTCCTTAAGTACTCTGGGATGAAGCTGATCAAATCCTGGAGATTTATCCTCTTTCAATGCCATCAATTTCCCCAAACTCATTCCTTTACTAAAGCTGATTTCCTTCAGCTCCTCATTAAAACATGTTTCTCTCAGCATTCCTGGCACCTTATTCATGTCTTCCTTTGCAAAGACTGAAGCAAAGTACAAATTTAATTCCTCAGCCATTTCTTTACACCCCATTATGAATTCTCCCATTTCTGATTGTAAGGGGACTTCGTCCTTTTTTGTCAATCTTTTTCTCTTTACTTATCTATAGAAATTTTTACAGTCAGTTTTTATGTTCCCTGCTAGCTTATTTTCATACTTCAGTTTTCCCATCTTAATCAATCTCTTTGCCCTACTATGCTGAATTTTAAACTGTTTCCAATCCTTAGGCCTATTGTTTTTTCTTGTCAATTTATATGCTTCACACAAGTGAAAGCAAAGATTTGGAACCACTGTTCTAGTGCACTGCAGCAGCCAATGGCCTTTCTGCCACATGCTTTGCAGAATTGACGAGAAGTTATGCATTTCATTGGAACACGCAGAAGATCATATCCTCCACATGCTTTGTTAGATTTGGGTATTCTTGTGAATGTGTCAGCAATTGGAGTAGTGCTTAGGACTATAAGCTTTGTTGACCCATGAGGATTGCATCATATTTACGTCCACGCAATCAGCAACTCAACAATTCTGCCTGCTGGCTCTGCATTGGAAAAATCACAGTTTGTATCCTTTTGCATGTATCTGCTGATGAAGCTGTTAATGGATTCTTTAGACTGTTGTTGAAGTGAACTCTAGTCGGTGAACAAAGAAATTTAAATAGGGGAGCCATGTGGCACAGTGGTTTGCACTGCTGCCTTACAATGTCAGAGACTTGGGTTCGATTCTTGGGTTGGGTCACTGTGTCTGTGTGCGGAATCTGCACATTCTTCCCATGTTGGTGAGGGTTTCCTCCAGATGCCTCAGTTTCCTCCCACAGTCTGAAAGACATGCTAGTTGGGTATATAGGCCATGGTAAATTCTCCCTCAATGTAGCTGAACAGGTACTGGAATGTGGCAACTAGGGGATTTTCACAGTAACTTCATTGCAGTGCTAACATAAGCCTACTTATGACATTAGTAAATAAACTTTAACTTTGATTCTCAACCAGTCTTTCCAATGGAGTTGTAGGTTGTTTTTCTCTCCGCTGTTAATCCTGATGTGTTCAGCCTATGTAGAACTTAATTCCCAATTGTGAGGCAGTTTTTTATGACTTGTTTGTTTCACAAAAATGTGAATCAGGAAACCATAGCTGTGTACACCATTTTGGACCCAGACAGTAGGCCATCTGCAAACTGGACAATTCTGTGGACCTTTTAGCAATATGTTTGACTTTTTCCTTGTTTTATTTAACATAATGTTCGGTAACTTCCCATTATAATTGCAGCTTTGTCTAGCCTGCTCTTTATGATAGCTTTTGGTTGTTAGTTTGTTTTATCTTCTTGGTTGATTCTCTCTTCTGCTTGCTATAGATCTGGCCCACAGCCAGGTCACTCACCTATCCCGATAGCTAACCCGGTGCTGGTCCTCCCCTCATGCTGTTCTGTTCGCTAAATTGGTAGGCTATGCACTGCATTTGCACCACCAGGATGCCATCAGCTTCCCAGCTCCTTACTTGAGCACTATCTCTGCATTGTGTCTTAAACTTTTCTCCGCACACTGTGTTTTTAACATTCATTAATGCTGCTTCTGGGATCTGACCAAACCATCAAAGATCAGGATTCTCTCACAAAAAAAATCTCAGTGCCTAACATGTGAGAAAACTGGAATATTTCCCATCTGTTTTTTGGGCATACTTATCAGAGTGAATCTCTAACTCTCTGAGTGTTGCCTCAGCATGATTCACGCTGGTAAGCAGGAAGCAGGGCCTATTCCTGCTGGAGAGGCTGGCAGTATAGTGCTGAGTGGAGTCACTGTGCATATGCATCGATCTGTCAGTGCGGAGATTGGCACATGCGCAGTGGCCGCCCTCCCATTGCCGGCCTCCCAATTGCTAGTCAGCCCCGCAACTCCTCTGATCACAGGCCCTCTAAATCCCTCACCTCCTAATTGCTGGCCTTGCAACCCCCCCGCCCCCCGCAACCACCCCAGGAAGTCCCGATCACCACCCCACTCCCATGACCAGCTCCTGGACAGCTCCAACCTCCTATCGACTCCCAGTGGGCCAACTCTGATCACCTCCTCCCTCCTTCCCCCACCAATGCCAGTGCAGAGTGGCAGTGCATGTCTCCTCCCATTATCCACCCCTAGCCCCAGCAGCACAGCGAGTTGGGAGAATCCCTGTCCACATCTTGCCCTATAGCATGACCTAAAACTGTTCACATTGCCGCACCAATACTAAATCCTGCTGCCATGCTGTTTTACCACCACTGTGCACTATGTCATGTTTTTATAAGGATATAAAGGCACCAGTCACTCATCAGGACATTATTGTTCCAATTGTTTAAACCAGGCACATGTGAACAGTGATACATTGGATGTAAAGCTTGAAGACATCAGTGATAGAGTTGTGTGTGCTGTCTTCTGCTCACAGGTCAAAATGAAACTCAGACTGGGTCACCTGATGTACTTCCTTTCTGGTGATGGCACTCTGCCGTCCTTTAAAAGGGTATTGCAACATTCAGTTCATGCCTAATAGTTCAGTCTGTAGCATATTTATTTGGACTGTGGTCAGATCAATGTGCAACTCACTGAGCTTTCAGAATAATAAAAGTTCAAAATTCAGACTGCTTTATGAATGTTGGAGGCATTTGATAGGGCGTGGGGGCATATTTGGCATTCAAAATAAATGGCTTTCTTGTAGCAAACTGGTGCATTCATCACTCAAAGTAATGGTTTGTAACGGGGAACAAAATTAGCAATGTATCATAATGTAACCAGCTCCCAGTTCATAATGGCAGTATTGCATCTAGAATATTCACATCAGTGAAGACTGTGTGTTCCTGGCAAAGTTGGTGAAAAGCAGAGAGAGGAAGTGAGAAACTGATACCATCTGCATGAGGAGAGCTGGTGGGCTGGCTTTGTGCTTACTGGTACATTACTGAGATTGGAGTTGGAAATGTGCTTTGTATAAAACAAACATAGTGCTCTATCTCTGATTAAGACTACAATGAGTTCCTTCCAGTATTGATCTTGGCTGTTCCCAGCTGAGCTTTGCAGGATATCAACCCTCATTATTTTTTCATCATTCTTCCAGGATATTAACTTGGGTGGATTAGTATTATGCAGAAGGAGCGGCAGAGATAATTGAGTGTTCTCCAAGCAGCAATATCAGTCCAAGGAGGGTAGACCAGGAAAACTCAAGTGGCGCTGCCGAAATTATTCTGGCCGCGAAAATTAATCATCATGTTGCCAATGGAGCTGAAGTTACAGAAAACAAAAATGGCGGGTGTGGTGTTTTTGCCAATTCTGTCTTGGCCCCTACAATGCCCTATGCTGCCAAGGGCAGCACTGTACATGTGTCATGTACACAAGAGCCAGAAGCTTTCACGGTGTGCAGTTTGTTGCCTCTCTGGATGATTCACTGCACCTTCTGTAAACTGAGACCAAAGGGGCCCATTAAGTGTTCTGTGTTCGCCTCTCTTGGCTAAACATAAACTCGGTTCCACTAACATTACTCAAAGGACCAGCTGTTTGACTTGAAGGTGAAGTGCTTTAAACTCACTGTGACTCTCTACAAAATCTGTGGAAGTATTGTGGTGCATTTTTGGAGATGCATTGCTACATCAGGGCAGCATGATGGCACAGTGGGTTAGCACTGCTGCCTCACAGCTGCAGGGAACCGGATTCGGTTCCAGCCTCAGATCACTATTTGTGTGCAGTGTGCACGTTCTCCCTGTGAATATGTGTGTTTCCTCCCACAGTTTAAAGTTATGCAGGTTAAATTGATTGGCCATAATAAATTGCCCCTTAGTGTCAGGGGGATAAATCAGATAAATTTGTGGGGTTATGGGGATAGGACCTGGATGGGTTTGTTATCGGTGCAGGCTCAATGAGCTAAATGGCCTCCTTCAGAACTATAAGGATTCCATGATTCTGTGATTCTATGGTTTGGAGGGTGTTATACATGACAAGAAGGGCAGAGATGTTTTATGTAGTTACAGTACCTCCTAAACCGTAACATGCCAGGGAAATGCAGCTGAGGTTTCAGAGAGGGGAAGTCTGCGCATGGGGAAGGAAGATGCATCACCTAAGGTTGTTCCTGTTAAAAGGTTTCCAGGATCTCTTACCTCCTCCAGAAGCATCACCTGAACTACCTGAGATTCAGTAAGGGAATGGCCACTGAACTGTGCCACTCCCTTTAATAGAACCTGCAGCCTCCCAGCTGGGTGAGCGAGAAAAACAGGAGGAGCAGATACATGGCTTTGCCAGGATAGTTAGTGGGGAATCATTGACTGGATTCACACTGATCTGTAAACAAAATGACATACCGGAAGGAAAAATGTTCCACTCAATCAAAGTGTGGTTGGTGTGCGACCATGCTCAAAACATCATGAACATGAAGGTCCGTTAGCCTGGCAGCTGCCATGATGACTTCATCCTGAAGCAGTCTGCCATTTATCCATCTTCAGGACACCATGAAGGACCGGAGTCTGGCTGCAATGGGATAAGCAATATCAAACATTCATGTGTTTGAAGACTCCCCTCCAGAGTGGAGGATAATGGATCTTAATCAGCAACATCATGGAGCAGACTATTGGAACTCTCAAATGATAGTCCTGCTACCTGGAGACCCACAATAATTGTTGGGGCACGTCACCAATTTACTGTTGGTTTGCTTAGTACCCCACAATCTTGCTAATATGAGGGCATTGCCTCATATTAAAAATTGCCCCAGGTAAACGGAGGTTATTTGAGGGAGAGGAGCGGGAGGATGCATTTTGCTCCAAATGGGCTTTCCAAGAGCACCTGCAAAGACTCGCAGCTGCCGTGGACATTCTCACAACGCCAGGGATCAGGGTTCAATTCCAGTCTTCTGTCACTGTTTGTATGGAGTTTGCACGTTCTCCGCGTGTCAGTGTGGCTGCCAGCATTCACCGCTCCCTGTGTTGTGGTTTCTACAGGCCTTTGGCTAGGAGCTCTCAGTGAGTAGGGATCTCAATTTGGAGAACGTCCAACAGTGGCCACTTAAGTACATTGATTCTTGTCCCCCCATGTTGATACTATAGTTAAGAAAGCCCACCAATGCCTTTACCTTCTCAGAAGATGAAGGAAATTTGATATGTCAGCAACAAATCTCACCAATGCCTTTACCTTCTCAGAAGATGAAGGAAATTTGATATGTCAGCAACAAATCTCACCAAATTTTACAGATGCACCATCAAAAGTATTCTTTCTGGTTGCATCACCTCTTGATACAGCTCTTGCTCTTCCCAAGACCGCAAAACACTACAAAGGGTCATGAATGAAGCCCAGTTCATCACTCAAACCAGCCTCCCACCCACTACTATCCACACTTCCCGCTGCCTCGGCAATGCAACCAGTATAATTAAGGACCGATGCACATACTCTCTTCCATTTCTCTTGTAGTCAGTGCAGACTCAACGGGCTGAATGGCCTCTTTCTGGAGGGATTCTGTGATTCTCCACTTCACTTGGACAAAACCTTTTCCTAACCTGAAAGATCCCTATAAGGTCAGCTCAACCAAATCTTAACACAAGCATTTGATATCCAACAAGTTACTTTTGAGGTTTGTCGCTCTTGTTATGTTGATAATTGTTGCAGACAGTTTGCACATATCAGGATCTCACAAAATAATGACAACTCCAGCACAGTTGGTGGCACTCTTACCTCTTAGTGAGAAGGTCAGGTGTTCCAATCCCACTTCAGAACCAAAATCTGGGTTGATGCTCTGACTGTAATCTCAGGGATGCTGCACTGCTGGAGATGCTACTTTTCAGAGGATTTGTTAACAAAGACCTCATCTTAAACCTCAAGATCCCATGGCACTATTCTGAAGGAGAACAGGGAAATTATGTCCAGTGCCCTCAACAATGTTTATCACCCAATCAATATCACATGAGCAGATTAACATATTGTTGCATGCAATGCATAAATTGACTGCCATATTTCCAAAATGATTATTGTGAATTCACTTTTAAAAAACAACTTCATTGGCTATGAAGTACTTTGAGACATCTAAGGTGAAGAGTGCTATATAAATGCAAGATTTTATAGAAGCAAAGTTTATTTATTAGTCAGAAGCAGGCTAACATTTACACTGCAATGAAGTTACTATGAAAATCCCCTAGTCACCACAGTCTGGTACCTCTTCAGGTACACTGAGGGAGAACTTATCATGTCAGTTTACCTAATCTGTACATCTTTGGACTGTGGGAAAAAACTGGAGCACTTGGAGGAAACCCATGCAAACATGGGGAGAATGTGTGAATTCCACACAGACAGTGACCCAAGCTGGGAATCGAACTCAGTCCCTGGTGCTGTGAGGCAGCAATGTCTCCCTGTTATTCTTATTTCTTTTATGTGTTTCTCTTTCTCTTGCATTTCTAGTTGTTCCATAGCAGATCCTTTTTATTTGGTGTTTGATATAATAAACCTGGTCCTAGTAATTTAGCCTCCGGGACAAAAGATGTTCTTTTGCGAATGGGTTCTCTACTTGTGATGAATCTGAATTTAGAGTAGGCAAGCTAATTGCCACTGGGATTTCACTGTGATGACTAGCATGCTTAGGAAATATGAGCATTTAATATTTCATTATGTTTTATGGACTTTTAGTTGAAATGATTTCCCATGGCTTTTCAGTGTGATACATCACTTTTAACTTTATATTGGGATTCCGTGAATTATTGTAACTTAAGAAGTACAATCATTGAAATTAAGGCATGGAATCAGGTTGTATGGCCCAACTGCTCTGGCCAGGTGACTATATTCCACACATGCCTCTTAATGCCCCATTACGTGCTGACGTATTCCTTCCATTTCTTCTTCCTTATGTACCTACCTAGCTTGCTTTCAAATATATGGACACTACTCATCTCAATAACTCCTTGTGCTCCATTGGCATGGTGGCACTCTGATTAGCACTGCTGCTTCACACTCCAGGAACCTGGGTTTGATTCCCGGCTTGGGACACTGTCTATGTGAAGTCTGTACGTTCTCCTCGTGTCTGCAAGGCTTTCTTCCGAGTGCCCCAGTTTCCTACCACAGTCCAAAAGACGTGGTGTTTAAGTGCATTAGCTGTGTTAAATTCTCCCTCAGCGAACCCAAACAGGCGCTGGAGAGTGGCGACTAGGGGATTTTCACAGTAACTTCATTGCAGTGTTAATGTAAGCCTACATGTGATGCTAATAAGATAAACCTTAAAACTTCAAATTTCACATTCTAAGGACTTTCTTTTCACCAATGTCCCTCATTTGGACAAAGGTTGATGGATAACAATCAGGAACAAACCCTGGTTTGGATTTCCATCTCTCCAAATGCGGCAGATCCGATTTGAAAATGCAACAACAGCTTGTCTTGGCGTAGCTCCTTTTGAAGTAGTAAAATGTCTCAAGATGCGATAGAGGAGTGCCATAAAACAAGTTTGATATTCAAGCTCCACAAGAAAATCTTAGATCAGGTGATCTAAAGCTTAACTAAAGTGGTGGGTTTTAAGGAGCATGGTCTTCACAGCCGGATCTTCTGGTTCCACATCCTTGTTGTGTGTTTCCAGGAGTCTGGGTTGGAATCAATGGGAAAGCTGAAATAAAAACTACAGAGAGGCCAGAGAACCCCGGCCAAGATCATGAGATTACGGGGTGGGGGGGGGGGGGGGGGGGGTGTCTGGGTAAAGGGGGGGGTGGGGCAGAATAGAGCATAGGAGTTGCCTAGTCATGATGCTTAGTCACATCATGACTAGACATGAGTTGGTCAGGCTTGATGACCAATTGGTCTTTCCCTGTCCATCATTTTTCATATGTGCGAATGAGCCTCTGGGTATGAGGGATGGGAGGTGAGCCAGGGGCTCCATCACTCCTATTGCTACACTGACTGTGATTAGCTAACTCAGCACCAATGAGACAATGCACACAGGATCTTCCTGTCTGCTGAGGCTGGGTATAGCAAAGATCAATGTATTTACACACCAGACCATCTGGGGGAGCTCGATCCTAATGTTTCAATCATTCTCAAAAGGTCTTAATCCCTGACGTTTAAAACTCTTTGCTCATTTTTTGGATTCATTTTATGGGATTACTCATGCAACCTGTAGTCTATAGTGTCCTCAAAGAGGGGCGTTTGTGTATAGAGACAACAGAGAAGAAAGTTAATGCTTGGCGACAGAGGAAGGATGATGATAAAATACACAGAATGCAAAATGTATTTCTTCTTTTGTGATAATTATACAGATATATCTTCAGGACCAGTCGACATAGGCTGTCTACTGATGAGATTAATATGTGTTTTGGGATGTTTCTAGATAACACAGAGGAGCTAAAGGGTATAATCATGGGCTTAATTTGCATTCAGAGACATTCATCATCTACTTAGCCTCTAACCTGTTTTTAAACCAGCTTCTCAATCATCCTGCATAAAGATAATACAAGGGGTGGGGTTTTCTCATTTTTTTGCTGAAGTGTCACCTGAGGCAAGAAAACTAAAGTGTAGCCTATTGGCTGCACTAACAGCTTTTCCTACCATGTTTTTTGACACATAGACAAAGAAAATCAAGGAAGCAGATCCCATAACATCGTGCTGACAGGACAGGCACTGGATGAGCCTTCTCCGCCAGCAATGTTGGCACCTGTCATACGAGGAGAGACTAAGTCGGTTAGGATTATATTCATTCGAGTTTAAAAGATGAAATGGGATCTCATAGAAACTTATAAAATTCCAACAGGATTAGTGATGGTGGATTCGGAAAGAATGCTCCCAATGATGGGGGCATCCAGAACTAGGGGTAATAGATAGAGGATAAGGGGTAAACCTTTTAGAACTGAGGAAAGGAGAAATTTCTTCACCAAGGGAATGGTAAATCTGTGGAATTCACTACCACAGAAAGTAGTTGAGGCCAACATATTGTGTGATTTCAAGAAAAATTTGGATATAGCGCTAGGGTGAAAGGGATCAGTGGATTTTGGGGGAGAGGCGGGATCAGAATATTGAATTTGATGATCAGCCATGATCAAAATGAATGGCAGAGCAGACTGAAAGGGATGAATAGCCTCCTCCTGTTTCTGTTTTCTATATTTCTGTTTTTGATAGATCAGGGTGTTGTTTTTAATCGACACCTCAATGTAAAAAAACAAAGAGGAATCCAACACATTGTAGAACAAACATCTCCGTATTTCCCACTGACATAGACCCCTCACTCTGCCCCCTCCATGAACATGGAACCCACAGCCCCTCCCCAACGGAACCCCCACCTGTGCTGCCCCCTTAGTGAGAAAGGTAAATATTAATGTTAAATTCAATGATGATTACAACTCTTGTCTTCAAGGTTGGTTGCGTCATCAACTGTGAAATCAGAAGCAGTTTGTGCTAAAAGGCACCGAGCAGATACAGAAGCTCAAGTTCTGTATCTGAGGACAGATCCTAACATGCTAATGATTTTCTGTAGTTCTGTGTTTTGATTTATAATCCAGGGTGTTTGGGTCAGTTTTGGTGGAGAAGGGAGGAGGAAGATAGTAGATAATATGTAGCAATGTGCGTGGATGCTGTAAGGAATAATTCACATCTTCTACCCAAGGAGTGATATAATTTGCAATAGTTTCTCACAAACTACTGCTCAAATAATGCAAAGTCATTACTGAATAAAATCATAACTGTTACCAAGATGGAGTCAGCCTCAAACTAATTGACAGTTTTGAGTGGTTTCAAATTTATTGCAACATAAATTCAATCAAAGTAATTAAGATGAAAATGAATCTGAGGATGGTTTCATGAGAGCTTTGTGACGTTTGCCTGAGCATCCTATCTCTGTTACTCTGTGGGAGATGATCGTTCGTGATCATGGCAGTATTTTCAGCATTTTCCCTGAAACTTTCAAGACTGAAAATATTCCTTCCCACTTCGCTGTAGCTACATGGTTGCCGAGCAACTGAAACTTCACTTGCAAGTTTCACACAGATTGGCCCTGTGAAAGTTACTCTGTGTCTACAGCCACACAAGTGCCCATCTCCATAAACAGACCAAACACAACCAAAGTATGTTGGAGAACGGTGTATGGGAACATGGATTAAAGGTGAGTAAATGGCATTAGGGTATAGAGCAGCTATGATCTAATTGATGGAACAAAATTCTGGAACTAAATAGCCTCCTCTTGTTCCCATGATTCTGCAGACTAGAATTAAATTTCAGAGCAGCTATGCTTGATGCCAAAAGTGGTGCCATAGTATAAAAAATAAAGTCACCATAGTCCCAGATAATCATAGGCTGCTCTTTCGCTTTTTGAGAAGGAGGGCTAACTAGTGGTCATTTTAACCTGAGAGTCACCACACCCCACGTGAGGGACAAGTTTGAGAAGTTGGAACCTTTAGGAATAACTTCAGCTGGTATGGGAATTAAACTTGCGCTGTTAGCATCACGAACAAGTGTCCAGCCAACTGAGCGAAACCAACCAGTGCCACAGTATAAGACACTAAGGAACCAAGGAAAATGGAGATCTCTGGGGGATGAAGGAAAAGTTCTCCAGTGGGCTTATTCTGGCAGTCATTCAGCTTCTGATCTCAGAGCCGCACTCAATAACTGATTTCCTCCTGCAGCATTCATAGAATCCCTACAATAAAGAAGGAGGCCGCTTGGCCCATGGAGTCTGCACCAATCTCAATCCCACCCAGACGCTATCCTCTTAACCCTATTTACTCTGCTAGTCTCCCTGACACTAAAGGGCAATTAAACATGGCCAATCAACCTAACGGACACATCTTTGCATTAAGGGAGGAAACTGCAGCATCCAGTGGAAAGCCACTCAGACATGAGGAGAACGTGAAGACTTCACACACTCAGTGACCCGAGCCGGGAATTGAACCCAGGTCTCTGGTTCCGTGAGGCAGCAGTGCTAACCACTGTGCCACTGTGATGCAAATGATTTCAATTCAGCCCAGGGAAACATTACAAAACCTTTATGAGACCATTCAGTGATTCTGTTTCTCTTATTTGTGGAAATTGAATTTAGTCGCCTCATTAATGGAGCATCAGACAACAGCTTTTTCTTGTACTCTTTCTTAAATACTTCTGTAATGGTTCTAGAATGGTTTGCTGAATGTATAACTCTTCTTCAGTTTTCTCAGTGGCCAATGATACATGCACACTCACTGCTTGCACTGATATATATACATATATTCAGCTTTTCTTCTTACGTAAAGCTGAATCAATTTTATTAATCCATCATTGCTATTCTGCTAGCTCATTGAAATCCAATTCGTCAGGGAATTGTTAGTAAAAGGAATTGAGTTCTTTGCCTTTTTCCATCTTCTTAGCTCACTGTTTTAAACCGGATTGTTTTTAAACCTTTGCCTTGGTGAAACCCAGACTTACAGAGGATAATTCTTTCTTCAGGAGTGAAAAGGATCCAAAACCATTTCCCCTGTGGCATCTTGCATCTGTTACATTCAGTTAGGACTTAGCTTTGAACTCTGATTTTTAATTTTCTTAAACACTTTAACACTTTTCCCATTTCCGTTGGTCTCTTTAAAAGCTTTGACATTGTTCACCTCTCTATCTAACCTAGGGGTGGCACAATGGCACACTGATCAGCACTGCTACCTCACAGCACCAGGTTCGATTCCTGCTTGGGTCACTGTCTATGTGGAGTCTGCACATTCTCCCCGTGTCTGCTTGAGTTTCTTCTGGATGCTCTGGTTTCCTCCTACATTCCAAAAATGTGCAGATTGGGTGGATTGGCTGTGCTAAGTTGCCCCTTAGTATCAGGGGGATTAGCTAGAGTAAGTACATGGGGTTATGGAGGTAGGGTCTGGGTGAGATTGTGGTTGGTGCGGACTCGATAGAAGGAATGGCCTCCTACACTGTAGGGATTCTATAATTCTCGAAAGCATTGTGAAAAACATTGCAAAAGGTACCAGATGTTGGTGTATGAGTAAGCTTCCTTCCTTATTTCTATTTAGGTTTACAAACAGATGGAAAAGACAGTTCTAAAAGATCAGCTCGTATATCAAGGCTATCCTCACTCCCAGAATACCTTGAGTATCATGTATGCATATCAAAATCCTGAGAGTTTTCTTTAATGTAAGAGAATAGCTCGGTGACAGCCTTCCCTCATTAGGTAGCATTCTTCCTCAGAGACAGAATTTTTAGTTTTGAGTCCTGTGCAACTATTTGAACATAACAACCAGGTTGATACACCAGTGCTGCATTGACAGTGTTCTATACTGTCATAGGACATAGAACATTACAGCGCAGAACAGGCCCTTTGGCCCTCAATGTTGCACCGACCAATTAAGAGAAAGCAATGACCCTCTAACCTAAACCATTCCCTTTTCATCCATAAACCTATCCACGGATCTCTTAAACGCCCCCAAACTTGGCGCATCTACAACTGCAGCAGGCAGGGCATTCCATACCCTTACCACCCTCTGGGTAAAGAACCTACCTTTGACATCCGTCCTATAACTACCACCCCTTAATTTAAAGCTATGTCCCCTCGTGCTAGCTTTCTCCATCCTAGGAAAAAGGCTATCACTGTCCACCCTATCTAAACCTCTAATCATCTTATATGTTTCAATAAGGTCTCCTCTTAGCCGCCTTCTTTCTAACGAAAACAACCTCAAATCCCTCAGCCTCTCTTCATAAGACCTGCCCTCCATACCAGGCAACATCCTGGTAAACCTCCTCTGTACCCTCTCCAATGCCTCCACATCTTTCTTATAATGTGGGGACCAGAACTGTACACAATACTCCAAGTGCGGCTGCACCAGAGTTTTGTACAGTCGCAATATGACGTTGCGGCTCTGAAATTCAATCTCCCTACCAATAAAAGCCAAGACTCCATATGCCTTCTTAACAACCTTATCGACTTGATTGCCAACTGTCAGGGATCTATGCACATATACACCAAGATCCCTCTGTTCATTAACACTATTAAGAGTCCTACCATTAGCCCTATACTCTATACATTTGTTATTCCTGCCAAAGTGAATTACCTCACACTTTTCCGCATTAAACTCCATTTGCCACCTCTCGGCTAAGCTCTGCAACTTCTCCAAGTCTCTCTGCAAACTATAACACCCCTCTTCACTATCTACCACTCCTCCAACTTTGGTGTCATCCGCAAATTTACTAATCCATCCTTCTATACCGTCATCCAGATCATTTATGAAAATTACAAACAGCAGGGGCCCCAAAACAGATCCCTGAGGTACACCACTTGTAACCGAACTCCATGACGAATAATTTCCATCAACTGTCACCTGTCAGAGGTGTCCTTCGGAATTTATGAGCCCGAGGCTCATAAGATCCCACACTAGACCAATAGAGAATGCAGTTCGGGTCACCATCTTCCAAATAAGACCTCATCTGTCATCTCAAGGAAAGATAATGGTCCTTGGTGCTGTTTGGGATAAGAGCAGGAAATTTCATTCCTAATTCTCGACCAATATTTATCCCTCAGCCAACATCTCTAAAAAATTACTGTTCATTGTTACGTTCTCGTTTGTAGGATATTGCTGCGTGTAAATTGGTTGCCGTGTTTCCAATTTTAGAATATTCATTGCATTCTATTTGTTGGAAAGCCTTTTGGAACATTGGGATGTTATGAATTGTGGTATGGAAATTCAAGTTCTTTCTATCTATAAAGATTAATATCAGTTTCTGCATTGTAAATAGTGGAAGTTTCCTTTATGTCTTTTTAAAGGCTCTGAGGTAGCTCATAGAATCTCAGAAGGAGGCCATTTGGCCCATCAACTCTGCACCGAGCAAGAACTATTTTAATAACACGGAAGAGCAAAATCCTCGGTTTCAGCCCTTCCACACAGGATGCAGCAATTCTGCAACAACTTGAAAGTGTAACTTGATATGAAAGACCATTGGTAGACTGAAGTAGGTTTCATAAAGAGTTGATCAGGAGAGAGTCACAAGAATCAATTAAAAAAAATCAATGTCTTGCAAAAGCAAATCCCTGAAATTTAGTGAAAGTCAGATTGGGGAACAATTGTGTCACCTTGTTACTTCTAAAAGATTGATTAAATCCATTATAAAATGTACATGACTTTATTACAAATAGCAAAGCAGTATTCCCCATTCGCCATTGAAACTTGTGTACAGCGAGTCAATTCAGCCTGAGTTCCTGATGAGAATTCTAGTAGGGTTATCTTATTGCAATCTCAACTTTTATTTTGTTCTCTACGTGTATCCTTTCCAATTCCAATTCTCTTCCCACACCTAATGGTACACTAAAGTAGACTTACATCTGTTTCCATTGCAAGTAATTACTGGAACAGGTTACTAGTCTGTCACTAGAATTTATAGCTTGATGGATACCACACCACATCAAGCATGGCTGACCAGGGGTCTGTCCCATTCTTACCTCCAGCTGTTGGTGAATTTGGAAGGATTTACAGGTTGACACACTCATTGTGTTATGAATGCACCTTCCTGGCCATTATATCCTGGGCAGGGACTCAAACCTGGAGCTTCTAGTTCAGAAGGAGGGATGCTACCTGCTCCCACACACAACCATCTAAAAATATCCTATAATGATTTGATTTATTATTGTCACATATGTTGAGATACAGTGAAAAATATTGTTTCTTGCATGCGATACAAAACATGCCTTTCATAAACTACATAGGGGAGAAGGAAAAGGATAGGGTACAGAATATAGTGTTGCAGTTACAGGTGGAATGAAGACAAAGATCAGCTTATTATGTGATAGGACCATTCAAAAGTCTGATGACAGCTGGGAAGAAGCTGTCCTTGAGTCTGTTGGTACGTGTTTTCAGGCATTTGCATCTTTTTCTCAATGGAAGAAGCTGCAAGAGAATATATCCGAGATGAGTGGGGTCCTTGATTATGCTGGCTGCTTTCTCGAGACAGTGGGAAGTATAGATAGAGTAAATGGATGTGAGATGAGTTTGCGTGATGGACTGGGCTATGTTCACAACCCTTTATAATTTTTAGTAGCCTTGGTCAGAGCAGGAGCCATGCTAAGTCGTGACACATCCAGATAGGATGCTTTCTATGGTGCATCTATAAAAATTGGTAAGAGTTGTAGTGGATATGCTAAATTTTATTAGACTTCTGAGAAAGTAGAGGTGTGGTGGGCTTGCTTAACCATAGCATTGACATGGAGGGTCCGGGACAGATTGTTGATGATCTCTGCACCTAGAAACCTGAAACTCTCGACCATTTCCATTTCAGCACCTTAAATGTAAATCGGGTCATGTCCTTTACCAGGCTTCCTGAAGTCGATGACTATGTCCTTTATTTTCCTGACATTGAGGGAGAGATTATTGTTGCCAACCATTTCACCAAATTCTTTCACTTCCTTATACATTGTCTGTCATTGTTTGAGATCTGACCCATTATAGTGATGTCACTGGCAAATGTGAAATTGGATTTGGAACAAAATTTGGTCACGCATTCAGAAGGGTTTAAGGAGTACAGAAAGGAGTTGAGTATACAGCCTTGTGAGGCATTGATATTGAGGATAATCGTGGAGGAGATGTCATTGCCTATAGTTACTGAATGTGGTCTATGGGTTAGGAAATTGAGAATCTAGTCATAGAAGAAGGAGCACAGTCCTAGGCCACGGAGGACTTGAGTTTTATTGGAATTATGGCATTGATGGCTGAGCTGTAGTCAATAGCCAAGAGGCAGACATAAGTGTCCTTTGCTGTCTAGGTGATCCAGGGTTGAATGTAGGGCTCGGGAGATGATGCCTGCTATGGGCCTGTTACGGCGATAGGTGAATTGTAGTAGGTACAGGCAGACAAAATTGCTGTATGATGATGCGACCTTTCAGCTTATGTCCATTTTTCTCTGCTTCACATGTGCGGTAGGATAATGGCAGAATGGTTAGTACTGCTGCCTCAAAGTGCCAGGTACCTGGGGGTTCAATTCAGACTTTGGGTCACTGTCTGTGTGGAATCTGTCCGTTCTCCCTGTGTCTGCATGGGTTTTGTCCGGGTGCTCCGGTTTCTTCCCACAGTCCAATAAATATGCTGCTTAGGTGCAGTGGCCATGCTAAATTCTCCCTCAGCGTACCCAAACTGGCGCCGGAGTGTGGCGACTAGACAATTTTTATAGTAGCTTCATTGCAGTGTTAACGTAAGCCAACTTGTGACAATAATAAACCAATTTCAACTTTACTGGTGTTAGCTTGTTGCAGTTGGCTGCACTCTTACATACAAGTCAAAAGATGATCATTTCAAGAACTAAAGGTATTTTCTGTTGGTGACACACAGCACCCTAAGGTCCTCGGCTCAGCGTGGCATTGACACGTCTATCTGGAATGCAAGCTCCAGCCCCACATTTAGACTTGAATGCAGAATGTTCTAATCAAAGAACATTTCCACTTCCCACATCTCTCACACAAGGGAATCTCTCTCCCACAACTTAATTTTAAATAGTGCCAAATTAGACAGATGATTCAAGATTTCAGTCCCATATCCATGTGAAATTGGGCTGAGATGTTTCAAATTTTGTTCTTCATGCAGTTACCTTGTCACTTGGTTTGGAGTTGGAAGGCATCATTACATTAATTTAGGGGCATGATTATATTCATTTAGAGGTATGATTACATCGCTCTAAGGCCATGATTACATTCATTTAAAGGCATAATTGCATTGATTTAGACCATCATATTAATTGAATGACACAATTACACTAATTAAAGGTATGATTACATTAATTGCAAGGCAAAATGATATTAATTTTTAGCCACATCATTCATCTTCAGCCTTTGCAAAGTTTGACATTTTGAATATCAGTAATTTATCCTGATTTTTGTTTTTCTTTTAACGTTATATTATTGGAACCTTATTTTCTGATAACAAAGTCAGCCCTGCTGCAGTTTGATTCGCCTACTGGTTTACAATCTATTAAATAATTTTAAAATCAGCAAAGTTAGCAATCTGTTAATATTGATACTGATTAAATGATGCACAATGTAGCTGCTAAAGATGTAGGCCAGAGCCCTACCACCTCACCCGCCACAGAATCAGAGTGGGCAAGGGTTTGACAACAGAAATCTCCATTGATCTCGAGCGTGAATTTTTTAGTCTGCCCGAGTGATCTGCAATCCTACTCAGAAAGGGAAGGGCGATGGGAGGGAGGGAATATAGGCCTGAGTTTTCAGAGGAACGGAAGAAGTCAGTGCCTTAGTCAAATGGAGCTGGAGCCCTGATTCTGGAAGTTCTGGTCCAGAAACTGGCAGCCATCATGTTTGCCGGCTGTAGAGATGGTGCTACAGAATCCATGGAATCCTACAGTGCAGAAAGAGGTGATTTGTGATTTGGCCCATCAGGCTTGCACCAACTGTTGGAAAGATCATTTTACTCAGGCACCAACCACCCCTCCCCCCCCCCCACCCCCCCTCCCAGCGCCCCATCCCTCCTCACCCCATCTGCTCTATCCCCATAACCCTGTGCATTTACCATGGCTAATCCATGTATCTTAGGATGTTAAAGGGCAATTTAACCTGGCCAATCCACTGAACCCGCACATCTTTGGACTGTGAGAGGAAACCGGAGCATCTGAAGAGAACCCATGCAGACACAAGGAACATGCGCAAACTTCATACAGACACTCACCCAGTCACTCAGGAGGTGGGGGGAGAGTGACTGTCCTTCTCATCAACGCTGCATTTGATCTAGCGTAGCATTAAGGACCCCTAGAAAAATTGAGACAATGGGAATCAGGAAGAAAACTCTCCACTGGTTTCAGTCATACCTAGCACAAAGGAAGATGGTTCTTGTTTTTGGAGATCAATCATCTCACTACAGGAGTTCTGCAGGGTCATGTCCTAGGCCCAACCATCTTCAGTTGCTTCCTCAAAGGCATTCCCTCCTTCATAAGGTCAGAAGTGGAGATATTTGCTGATGATTGCACAATGTTCAACAACATTCGCGATTCCTCAGATAATGAGGTACTGAAACAGTCTATATCCAAATGCAACAAGATGTGCACAATGTTCAGGCATGAGATGATAAGCAGCATCTAAGATCTGCACGAAACAAGTGCCTGGCAATAACCTTCTCCAACAAGAGGGAACCTGACCAGTGCCCCTTGGCATTCAATGGCATCACCTTTGTTGTATCCCCCATTATCAACATCTGGACAAATCCAACA
Organism: Sphyrna mokarran; assembly: GCA_024679065.1. Taxonomy (NCBI): domain Eukaryota; kingdom Metazoa; phylum Chordata; class Chondrichthyes; order Carcharhiniformes; family Carcharhinidae; genus Sphyrna; species Sphyrna mokarran. The sequence goes on along the minus strand of JAGIQG010000024.1, from coordinate 18,774,624 downwards.
GTCTATTTTGAATCAAGCAGTCCAATTTGAATCAAACAGGAACATTTTGAGTCAAGTCCTCAGGTGCCATTCCGATGCACTCTTTATTGAACCAGGATTGATCCCTCGGCTTGGTGGAAATGGTAGGGTTAGAGGATTGAGGTGACAGAGTGAGGTTGAATACACTCCTGCTGATGGCCACAGTGCTTCATGGATGCTCAGTTTTGAGCTGCTAGGTCTGTTCAAAATCTCTCCCATTCAGCATTCAAGATGTTGGTAGTGCCACACGAGAGGACGGAGAGTATCTTCAATGTGAGGACAGGACATTGTCACCAGAATTACGTAGGGGAGAAGAATTTAATTTGATTTATAATTGTCACATTTATTGGGATGCAGTGAAAAGTATTGTCTCTTGCATGCTATGTAGACAAAGCATACCGTTCATAGAGTATATAGGATAGAAGGAAAGAAGAGAGTGCAGAATGTAGTGTTGCAGTCATAGCTAAGGTGTAGAAAAAGATCAAAGTCCATTCAAAAGTCTGATGGCAGCAAGGAAGAAGCGGTGACCACGCCTCCCAGTACTGTCATGGACAGATGCATCTGCAGCAGATAGATTGATGAGGATGAGTTCAAGCATGATTTTCCCTCATGTCGGTTCCCTCACCACCTGTCGCAGGTATCTTCAGTTGGATACAATTTACATTCATTCATGTTTCTGAAACACGATCCATTTGCATTACACTATTTAAGAGAAGAAACTTATCAGAGTTCCTTGGAGAGGTAGGATACCCTCTTGTAATGTTCACCTACCTTTTTAGATTGTGTATAAAGTTTCACAAGTGCTACAGAACTTCAACAAATTTAATTCCTGCCAACCAAGGGAATTGGAAAGTGGGGCCTGTGCACTTGGAAGGGTAGATATTTTTGTCTCTCATTACTCAGGTATCCAGACAGGAAGGAGCCTGTGCCAGACAGGGAATGGTGCACATCACAGCAAAGAAGCAGCATCATTGAAAGGTAGCTTTGAGTATTCACACTACAGAAGCACATGAGTATGACCAATGTGAGGCCAGAAGTTAGAAATAGCACAGAGTTCACCAGGGAGGGGGGCAACCAGGTTTTACCCTAAGGTAAGGGTCTAAAAACTGTGTTGGTCATATCTCAGAATAACTGAGAACCAATGCAAAGGTTGGCTCAGGTTAACCTGACTTGGTCACTGACATTTGTGCCATAATCCAACAAGATCCCAAATCACAGTCTCATACCCTCCCAAGGTCTCTCAAGGTCATCATGGCTCTGAATTTTTATGCAGCCAACTTTTCCCAGGGCTTTCTGAATCTCACAGTCAGAAACATATAGATGCATCAAGGTACTTACAGATACCTCATTGATCGCGAGGGATAGCATGCTCACCTACTTGTCCAAGACCACAAGAAACAACAAAGGGTCACGAACAAAGCCCAGTCCATCACAGAAACCAATTTCCTATCCATTGACTCTGACTGCACTTATCACAGCCTTGGAAAAGGAGCCAGCATAATCACGAACCCCATGCATCCTGGACATTCTCTCTTCCATCTTCTTCCGCTGGGAAAAAGATATAAAAATCTGAGATCATATACCAACCAACTCAAGAACAGCTTTTTCCTTGCTGCCATCAGACTTTTGAATGGATCTACCTCTCATTAGTTGATCTTTCTCTAGACCCTAGCTATGACTGCAACACTACATTCTGCACCCTCTTCTTTCCTTCTCCTCTATATACTTTATGAACGATATGCTTTGTCTGTGTAGCGCGCAAGAGACAATATTTTTCACTGCATCCCAATACATGTGACAATAATATATCAAATTAAATCCTTTTCCCTTGTGTATTCTATGAACGATATGCTTCATCTGTGTAGCTAGCAAGAAAATATACTTTTCACAGTATTCCAATACATAATAAATCAAATCAAAATCAAATTAAATGATGGAGATGGTGACTAAAATGCAAAGGGTCATGGGGTTTGCATAATTAGCAGGATTTCCTCAAGTGCAGAGGGATATTGACTCGACATATGTACCATAAAAGCACCAAGTCATTAACCTAACACTTTAGTGAATAGGAAATCTTTCTGCACCCTGAATGTGCAGGTGCTATGGGACCATATCAAAGTGTCCCTGCATGTCTGTGGTAACCTGTGAAGCTGCCATGATTCTTTTATCCTGAGGAATTTTCAGCTGCCTCAAAGAACACAGATCCATGGTTGATTTCTGGAAGTAGTAGGGGCATTCCTTAAGAAGGAGGCTGATGATTCCCTGACAATTTGCAACAGTCATGGAAGAACACACAGTACAACAAAGCAGGCTTTTGGCAGTCTCCAAATGTACTCCAAGTGTTTCATTCATTCAAGAGGAGCTCCACAGAAGGGATTCCCAAATAGATTTGGTCTGCAACACGATAAACAATATGATGCTTATATAGGGGACCTATAAATAGAAACAAGACTCAGAGCCACATTGAGGAAACAGTAAGGAAAATGAAGAACAGGAGAAGGAGGCCTCTCTGCAGGCTAATGGATCTGACATGGAAGAGGAGGAAGGTGTTGGCGATAGCATACCACTGGTGGGGCAGATTTGTGTAGCCATGGCTAAATCTTTGTGGGACTGGTTCATTGCCAGAATTTCGCGAACCCAAGTAGATTCATGTCGGTTCTTGAAAGTCACAATTTGTATCGGCCAATTCCCGAGTTCATAAGTTCATAAGATATAGGAGCAAAATTAAGCCATTTGGCCCATTAATCATTCGATCATGGCTAATATGCTCGTGATCCTCATTTTCCTGCCTTCTCCCCATAATCCTTCATCCTATTACTAATTAAAAACCAGTCTAACTCCTCTTTATATTTATTTACTGTACCAGCATCCTCTGCACTTTGGGGTAACAAATTTCACAGATTCACAACCCTTTGGGAGAAGCAGTTACTCCTCAACTCTGTTTTAAATTTGCTGCCTCTTTCCTAAGACTATGACCTCTTGTTCTAGAATGCACCACAAGAGGAAATAAATGTTTCACTTCTACTTATCAATACTTTTTATCATCTTGTATACCTAAATGTCATCTCCTCTCATTCATCTAAATCCCAGAGAATATAGGCCTAAACTGTTCAATCACTCTTTGTACGACAGACCCCTCATCTCGGGAATCAACCTAGTGAACCTCCTCTGAACTGCCTCCAATGCCATTACATTTTTCCTCATATTAGGGGACCAAAACTATGCACAATATTCCAGGTGTGGCCTCACCAATGCCTTGTATAGTTGCAACAATACTTCCTTATCTTTACATTCTATTCCTTTAACTATAAATGCCAAACCCAGCTGTATAAACACATCTTGAAAAATCCTTTACACCCTTCAAACTAATCTCAAAACCATTCAGGCGCTTGCCAGTCCTAGGAAACCATATTATTAGCTGGATATTCTGTGCCCATTGAACCAATTTCAATTTTTAAGCATTGCTAATAAATATTTGAAAGGTTTTCACAGAACCCTTAGCAATGAAATCTATTCGGTTTGATATAGAGAGGCCTTATTATCATCTTACTCTTGATTTATTATTAATACATATTTAATATTGAGTTGAGAGCAATACATTATCTTTGATAAAAGAACAATGCCAAGTGGCATCTACAAAAAAAGAGCCTTTTGTTGTATTCTTTATGTTTGGAAATATTTTGAACAGATCTTTCTTTTATTCATTAAAGCAACGCTGTGTTTGATGGAAATGTGCATGTAAATCAGGAGAGGGGTAAGCTGTTCAAAGATAAAGGATACATTTAAATCCCGAGCTTTGCCATCTGAATTTGATGTTGTTTGCAGAGATTAACATGGCCGATGGCCAACATTTAAGTGAGGAATGACTAGGACAGAAATGGAGTTCTTCAACCTTGAGAGGGTCCAAAGGGAAGCTGGTAAAATCATACATTGCATGTTACTCCAGTGCTTTCTTGGGCAGTCTATGTGTCACCTTGTGTTTTCTTAGCCCAGAGCTCATTCTAAATACTGTGACCATGTCTCACTTGCTCATCAACCATGGTGCTGGCTGACCTAAATTGGCTCTTGGTCTGGTAATAACTCAGTTTCAAAACTCTTGCACTTATTTCCAAAATCTCTCCATGGGAATTCTCACTTATTCTGTTACCTTCTCTGGGTGCTCCGGTTTTCTCCCACAGTCCAAAAGAATGTGCTGGCTAAATGAATTGGCTAAATTCTCCCTCAGTATGCCCTAAGAGGTGCCAGAGCGTGATGTGATGAGTAGGGGAATTCCACAATAACTTCATTGCAGTGTTGATGTAAGACTACTTGTGACACTAACAAATAAACTTTAATGAGAGATAACAGGAGAGCTTGCCTTTCTATAATGCCTTTTACAAACCCAAGACTTCCTGAAGTGCCTCACAATCAAATATTTGTTCCAACATCTTTCCAACCCAGTCCTGCATCCTTAAATAAATGAGTCTCGGACTTTATTACAGGGATCACTTTAAAAATTAATCTCTGGTTCCGCAAATATTTTATGGTGAAGGAATATTCTTTTCCAATTGTACAGTAAAATTTGGGCTTCCAAAGTTCCGCCTACAATTTCTGCTAATACATATCAACATTCAGAATATAGGAATACTCTCTTGGTTTAAGGCCTTTCTTTGTAAGATGAAAGTTCTTCCTGTTATATTAATAGAACTGTCATGCGTTTCTCCTTACTGGTTAGCTATCCATTCCATCTTTTTTAAAACTGCATCTATTATCTTAGCCCATAAATGTTCAAATGCAGTACACAAGACCAAGTTCCTGAGTAGAAATCACAGCAGGTATTTGATTGATGCTGTTGGAAGTCTACAGTTATTGATCTGACTGTTGAATGTTTCGCGTAGCAGAATTTCAACAATGTATTATATATAATAAAAATACTGAAAGTGAGATTGATTGAAAATTTCAACAAAAAGAATGTAACGTGTGATTGAATTGTCCTCAGAGATATCTGCAATAAAAGTTTCTGTAAGACCTTAAGAAGTTTTTCTGTATTGTGTTTTAAAACAACTCGAGAGCCACATCTCACAAGCATTATTCAATGAAATAAAAGCACAGTGATTAGCACTGCTGCCTCACAGCGCCAGGGACCCAGGTTCAATTCTGGCCTTGGGTGGCTGTATGGAGTTTGCACATTCTCCCTGTGTCTGTGCGGGTTTCCTCTGAATGCTCTGGTTTCCTCCCACAGTCCAAAGATATGCCATGCTAATTTGACCATGCTAATTTGATTCGCCATGCTAATTTGACCATTAGTGTCAGGGTAAATACATGGGGTTATGGGGTTATGGGGATAGGGCCTACATAGAATTTTTGTCAGTGCAGCTTGACAGGCTGAAACACCTCTTTTGCACTGTAGGAATTCTATAGTCCAAGATAAAATTTGATACCCTGCAACATTGCAGGGACTTGGCAGAATTGCCAAGTCAATTCTGGTCAGGAGTGAAAGTAATAGGGTAATTGTTATGGGGGACTTTAACTTTACTAATATTGATTGGAATAGCTATAGCTCTAGCTCGTTAGAGGGGTCAGTTTTCGTACAAAGTGTGCAGGAAGGTTTTTTGACTCAGTATGTAGATAGGCCAACTAGAGGTGAGGCTACATTGGATTTGGTGCTGGGCAATGAGCCAGACCAGGTGTTAGGCTTGGAAGTTAGTGAACATTTTGGTGATAGTGACCACAATTCGGTTACGTTCACCTTAGTGATGGATAGGGATAGGCATGAAGCTGGGGGCAGTAGTTATAGCTGGGGGAAGGGTAATTATGAGGCCATCAGGAGAGAATTAGGGTGCATAGATTGGACTAGGAAACTACAGGGACTGGGAACATCTGGAATGTGGAGCTTATTCAAGGAGCAGCTGCTGCGAGTCCTTGATAAGTATGTCCCTGTCAGGCAAGGAGGAAATGGTCGAGTAAGAGAACCTTGGTGTACGAAAAAAGTTGATTTGCTGGTTAAAAGGAAAAAGGAGGCTTATGTCAGGATGAGGCTTGAAGGCTCGGTTAGTGCAATGGATAGCTATAGATTAGCCAGGAGGGAGCTAAAGAATGAATTGAGGAGAGCTAAGAGAGGACACGAGAAGACTTTGGCTGATAGGATTAAGGAGAATCCTAAAGCTTTCTTTAGATATGTTAAGAATAGAAGATTGGTTAGGGCAAGATTAGGGCCAGTCATAGACAGCAGTGGGAAGTTGTGCGTGGAGCCTGAAGAGATTGGAGAGGCACTGAATAAATATTTCTCTTCGGTATTCACGCAGGGTGATGTAAATGTAGTTATGGAGAACACTGAGGTACAGGGTAGCAAACTGGAAAGTATCGAAGTAGATAGGGAGGATGTGCTAGATATTCTCGAGGGTTTGAAGTTGGATAAGTCCCCTGGGCCGGACGGGATTTACCCTAGGATTCTCTGGGAGGCAAGAGAGGAGATTGCAGAGCCTCTGGCTCTGATCTTCAGGTCGTCGTTGGTTACGGGTGTGGTTCCGGAGGACTGGAGGATAGCGAATGTGGTCCCATTGTTCAAGAAGGGGAAGAGAGACCTTCCAGGGAATTATAGGCCAGTGAGTCTTACTTCTGTTGTGGGCAAAGTATTGGAGAGAATTATTAGGGATAGGATTTATAGTTATTTAGAGAGAAATGAATTGATTGGGGATAGTCAGCATGGTTTCGTGAAGGGTAGGTCATGCCTTACTAACCTCATTGAGTTTTTTGAAAAAGTGACCAAAGAGGTGGATGGGGGTAAGGCGGTTGATGTAGTATATATGGACTTTAGTAAGGCGTTTGATAAGGTGGCCCATGGAAGACTTCTACAGAAAATGCAGATGTATGGAATAGAGGGTGATTTAGCTAATTGGATTAGGAATTGGCTAGCAGATAGAAGACAGAGGGTGGTGGTTGATGGGAGATATTCATCGTGGAGTTCGGTGACAAGTGGTGTACCTCAGGGGTCTGTTTTGGGGCCCCTGCTGTTTGTAATTTTTATAAATGATCTGGATGAGGGTATTGAAGGATGGATTAGTAAATTTGCAGATGACACTAAAGTCGGTGGAGTGGTAGATAGTGAAGAGGGGTGTTATAGTTTGCAGAGGGACTTGGACAAGTTGCAGAGCTGGGCCGAGAGGTGGCAAATGGAGTTTAATGTGGAAAAGTGTGAGGTAATGCACTATGGCAGAAATAATAAATGTGTAGAGTATAGGGCAAATGGTAGGATTCTTAGTAGTCTAGATGAACAGAGGGATCTTGGTGTGTATGTGCATAGATCCCTGAAAGTAGGCAGTCAGGTCGAGAAGGTTGTTAGGAAGGCATATGGAGTCTTGGCTTTTATTGGTAGAGGGATTGAATTTCGGAGCCGCAACGTCATGTTGCAACTGTACAAAACTCTAGTGCGGCCGCACTTGGAGTATTGTGTGCAGTTCTGGTCCCCACATTATAAGAAAGATGTGGAGGCATTGGAGAGGGTACAGAGGAGGTTTACCAGGATGTTGCCTGGTATGGAGGGCAGGTCTTATGAAGAGAGGCTGAGGGATTTGAGGTTGTTTTCGTTAGAAAGGAGGCGGCTAAGAGGGGACCTTATTGAAACATATAAGATGATTAGAGGTTTAGATAGGGTGGACAGTGATAGCCTTTTTCCTAGGATGGAGAAAGCTAGCACGAGGGGACACAGCTTTAAATTAAGGGGTGATAGTTATAGGACGGATATCAGAGGTAGGTTCTTTACCCAAAGGGTGGTTCGGGAGTGGAATGCCCTGCCTGCAGCAGTTGTAGATGCGCCAAGTTTGGTGGCGTTTAAGAGGTTAGTTGATAAGTATATGGAAGAGAAGGGAATGGTTTAGTTTGGAGGGGCATTGCTTTTTATATTGGTCGGCGCAACATCGAAGGCCGAAGGGCCTGTTCTGTGTTGTAATGTTCTATGTTCTATGTTCTAACATGAGAAACATTTTAGGAAAAAGCACCAAAATGAGATGGGTTTTAAGGAGCATGTTAAAAAAGAAAGGAGAGATGTAAAGACGCATTCCAGATTTGGTGGTGCAAATAAAAGTTGAGAATTGAGGAGTAGGCCCCACCTTCTTGATACTGCCTGATGCCCAGTGGGCAGTGCCAAGGTGGCCCCTGGGCATTGGCACTTTGCCCATTAGGCAGTGTCAGGGGGCACAGGCTGGTACTGTCAGGGTGCCCCACTTGCCCACCTTCATTCCAGCAGGGCCTCTTGGCTAGTTCCCCAAATGTGGGAACTAGACTGAGCCACATCAGAATGAAGTACTCCTGACAGGATGGGAGATTCAATCGGGACCTGAAACATCCTGATAATTAACAAATATACATATTTAAAATAATTTAAAAACAGATTTAAATGATTTATCTACCTTCCGGTCGGCTTCCAGTGTGGTCTGGCCGGTTACTGTAGGCCGACCCTGGGAGATGCGCATGCATTCCCAACGCACGTGCAAATCCCTGTTCAAGGCCAGAAATGCACGTCTCCCACAACAACCTGACAGAAAAGTTGTGGTCATAATGGGAGAATTGCAGTTATCGTGTCACTTTTGACCCAATATGAGTGCAGTGTGTTACATTTTTGAATTGAGTTGATTTGATTTGACAATAACATCAACATTATTTGATGTTATTGTCAAATAAATAACATTTATTTAGTAAATAGTATACAGTGAAAAACAGTATACAGTGAAAAATATTGCTTCTTGTGCACTATACAGACAAAGCATACCGCTTGTTGATAAGAAAAGGAGAAATTGCAGAATGTATTGTTATAGTCATAGCTGGGTGTAGAGAAAGATCAACTTAATGTAAGGTAAGTCCATTCAAAAGTCTACTGACAACAGCAAAGAAGCTGTTCTAGAGTTAGTTGGTACACGTCCTCAGACCATTGTATCTTTTTCCTAACGGAACAAGATGGAAGAGAGAATGTCTGTTGGGCGCTTGATTATGCTGGCTGCTTTTCTGAGGCAGCAGGAAGAGTAGATAGTATCAATAGATAGGAGGCCATTTGAGTGATGGTTTGGACTTCGTTCATGATTCTTTATAGTTTTTTGTGGTTTTGGACAGAGCAGAAGCCATACCAAGCGGAAAAAATGCTTTTATGATGTCTGTGTACTGGGAGGAATGGGATGCAAGTTTGTGGTTCCTTGTATGAGTCATTCTGCTGAAGTTGCTAAGTACTTTTCTACATGGAGAAGAATGGAAAATGAGCTGCTATGCTCTGGCCAAAGAGCTATCATTCTTACCTCTGAATCATAAAGTGGTGAGTTCAAGTCCTACCTCACAGATTTCAGCATGTAAATCTTGGAGGATAGACCCAGCACCAATACTGAAGGAATGCTTGCATTCTCAAAAGTGCTATCTTTTGGAGGCAATGTTACCCTGCCTGGAGTCTCGGATGGGTGTATGAGATCCCACCGCACTATTTTGAAGAAGAGCAAGTGAGTTTATTACTAGAGTCCCAGCCAATATTTATCTCTCAATCAACCTCAATGAAAAGAAAAAATGGACCAAATTTTTCTGGCCCTTCTCTTTGGCAGTGGGACCTTCTGTTTCCGGAAATATTCCGAGCGGGGGGGAAGAGCAAACAATGTATGGCACCACTGACATGGATTGGAATATCCTGCCATTGCTCAATAGCATACTACTTCCAGTGTCAGAAATCATGTCTTGCTGGGGTCAAATCCCGCCCATTACCTGTTTGTGGAATCTTGCTCTGCCCATACTGGCTGTGGCATTTTTCCATATTAAAATAGTGACTGCATTTCAAAAGTGACTTCATTAACTGTAAAGTCCTTTGAGAACTCTTGAGGCTGTGAAGGGTGCTACACAAATTCAAGATTTTCTTATTTTATTTACAGTTGATAGGACCTTTTGATTTGATGCATGGAAACAGCTTCCCAATGGCATTCATTTGTCTTAACTCCTTTTCCTAATTCTCAGGTAAGTCAGTGTCCCAAAGTCAAATTCACATGGTGAATTAGAGTTGGGTGTTCTTTATGGATGTATCCCGAGGGGTTTCCTCACACCATGTTTTACCTTTGACCACCCAAACATATTCAGCTGGACCAATAACCAATTTTCCCATCTTCAATATTTTTACAATTAATACATGAACATGCTGAAAGAAAATGGAATTTATTAATGCCTCTGCAATTGTTTTCTTCCTGGGTATTGTTCACAACCTGTCCTGGAGATTAATCTTGTAATTCATTGAGATGGCTGGGCAATCTGGAGGATTGGTCATCTAACTGTGAATGGAGGCTCAGATACGAGATCAACTATTAATATTAAATATGAAATCGATGGACTTCTATTAGCCACAGATTATTAAGGGGTATGGGGCAAAGATGGAGTTAAGTCACAGATGAGCCATGATCTTATTGAATGTTGGACAGACTTGAGGAGCTAAATGGATGTTCTTATATCCCTAACTGATGGAAGCATGGTCGGTTTCACAGTTAATATATCAACTATACTACCAGCACCACTGTTATAAGTTGTTGAATCTTTTCTTGTACACAGCATACTTTTTTATTCATTTGTGGGACATAGTTGGCCAGCATTTATTGCCCATCCCTGGTTGCCCGAGAGTAATTGAGAGTCAACCACATTCCTGTGGTTCCTGGAGTCATATGTAGGCCAGACCAGGTGAGGATGGCAGATATCTTTCCCTAAAGGACATTCGTGAACCCAGATGGTTTAATCAAACAACTGGCAATGGTTTCGCAGTCTTATATACTGATTTTTAAAATTGAAATCAAATTCTACCCTCTGCTGTGGGCAAGTTTCAAACCTGGGAACCTAGAACATTAGCTGAGTTTCTGGATTAGTAACCTAATGATAACACCACCAGACCAGCACCTCCCCAATAATTATGATGCTGCATGATCTGGAATACAATCCATAAACCTCTCTGTCTATCTTCAAAACCAATTCCTTTGACCAAACCTTTAGTCATTTGTGACAGTTCACTCCCCTACAAAAAAGGGATGCATCCCCAGGCCAAATGGTGAAGTGTGAGACCATATAAAAATATAGCAGTCTCCTATGTACTCAAGGCATTTAATCAATCAATATCCTCCAACTGTTTATTTTTAATCTTACAATATAGTAAACATAATGCTCACATACTTTTTCATTTGTTTAACACATTGAAGAGATGAGCTGATTTGGAAAATCCATTTGCAAAGACCAAGCTCTTGTGTAACTTTACAGATTTTTAAATATAATCTGTGGCATGTAGCAAAACCTAATTATTTATCACATTTCTGAATTGGAAATTTAGTGCTTAGATTTGAAGAATAGATTGGATTGTAATCTTAGGGCCAGCATTTTTTATCACCAGCATTGAAGATTGAAATGAACTAGATAAGTTCTTGTTTTAAATAACTTCACATACAACAGTTCATTTATCATTTCCAAATGCCATCTTGCTGATTGACATTCTTGCCTAGTGCAAGTCTAAACAGCCGTTTTTCAATTAAAACATTGATAGTTAAGGGTTGATTAAAATGCTCTCACTGGCAGCTGTATGAACCATCTACAAGATGCACTGCAGGAAACCACCAAAGCTCCTTACACAGCAGCTTCCAAAACCTTGACCACTACCATCTCGGAGGATAAGGGCAGCAGATACTTGGGAACACCACCACCTGCAAATGCGCCTCACCATCCACTTGGAAACCTATTGTCATTCCTTCACTGTCACTGGGTCAAAATTCAGGAACTCCCTCTCTAACAGCATTGTGGGTGTATCTGCACCTCAGGGATTACAGCAATTGAAGATGGCTGCCCACCATCACCTTCTCAAGGGCAATTGGGGATGCACAATAAATACTGGCTTAGCAAGCAATACCCACATCCCTTGAATGCATTGAAAGAAAATCTTTAAGACATTTTCTGACCTGTCTCTTTCTTTGGCTTGGTGTTCATTCTTGTCTGAATACACTCTGTGAAGTGTCTTGTGATGTTTTATCACATTAAATGCAAGCTCCCATTGTGAAGAAGTAATCTGAATTTCCTTTAAGTAATCTGCAATGCAGCAAATGTTTTCTGCACTTTCTGATTTTGAGACTTGATTCCTACAGACTCGAAACGCACTACTGAAAGAATTTTTTCCTCGCAAACAGGCAGACTGTCTGCAAAGTTGCTCACAGAATCTCTACCATACAGAAGGAGGCCATTTGCCCATCAAGTTTGTATCAACCACAATCCCATCCAGACCCAATTCCCATAACCCCCTAATTCCCATGTTTATCCTGCTAATCTTCTTAACACTAAGGATCAATTTAGCATGGCCAATCAATTTAGCATAACCTGCATATCTTTGGACTGTGGGAGAAAACCGGAGCACTAGAAGAAAACCCATGCAGACACGGGGAGAAAGTGCAAACTCCATACAGAAGTGACTTGAAGCTGGAATTGAGCCTCAGTCTCTGGCACTGTGAGGCAACAGCCAATTATTTGAATAGAATGCAGAGGCCAGCAAGAGCATTTCACAAAAGACTGAGCACCTGGGTGAACCAGAAACGCAAGGGAGAGTTTGCTAAAACTACATTGGTTTTTTTTTATCAGCTTACTGCACATTATGTTGATCTGACTGGATAAACTACGGGGCCTTTCCTGAAACTTAGCTGAAAGTTACCTAATAATTCGCCAGAAAGAAAGAACTTGCATTTATATGGTACCTTACATGACAAGTTCCCCTCTACTTCTTTTGATTCCTGTGGGTCAACAATATCTGATGTGTATGGCACTGGCTGACAATGGGATCTTCTGATCTTGCAAGTCAGAATCAGAGAATCTTAGAATTCTTACAGTGTAGAAGGAGGCCATTCAGCCCATCAAGGGTGCACTGACTACAAGCTCACCCAAGCCTTATTCCCATAATCCCACATATTTACCCTACTAATCACTCTGACTTTAAGGTCAATTTAGCATGGCCAATCAATTTAACCTGCAAATCTTTGGGCTGCGAGAGGAAACCGGAGCACCCAGAGGAGATCCATGCAAACAGGGGGAGAACATGCAAACGCTACACAGTCAGTGACCCAAGTCGGGAATCGAACTTGGTTCCCTGTCGCTATCAGGCAACAGTGCTAACCACTATGCTACCATGGCTGCAAGCGAAGTAAGTGACAACCACAGACATAATTATGTATTGAAAGCCTCAGAGCAGTGTCACACACAGTAAACATCAGAAATCATGTTGCTGCTTCCTCCATCCCCATTCCTTCTGCCTCCTTGCCACTCCTCCTGTGAAATGGCATCGTGACATTCTATTGTTTAAATATGACAGAAAAAAAGGTGAATATTTTGAAGGCCGAGGGTCTTTCGGTGTTCAGATATGAAAAAGACAGCTGACGAATGCCAAAACTAAATTGAAAATCCCATTGTAAACGTTCTTTTTTTAATTGCAGATTTCCTTTATCACATTCTCTTTTCTCACCAGCGCGAGAAAGCTTTGTTCACTGCGCTTCCTGAGCCATTGAGAGAGAGCTGCTAAAAATACACCTTCACTAATATTGTCAGCCTCTGCTGTGTAGATGACGGCTTTGGGACCTCAGGTATTCATGCATCATCCCTGGGATTGCATTGTTTCTAATGAGTGTGCACATTAAAATTAAGTAAAGAACATTACCTGTCAAAGACATTATTGCTGGAAACACTGTTCTTTGAGGATTGCCAAATGTTCTGCTACCTCCTGAGGAATGAATATGTGTTCGATTAGCGGAGCTACCCTTCAACTCATTATGAATCATGAGTAACCAACTGTGCACAGTTAGTATCCAAATTGATTTCTTTGCTAGGTCTTCTTCCTCCCAAGCATTAATGCAGGTCAGTAGCTCAGCCAGATGTTTTGGAGCTTACCAGAGCAATGGCCTAAAAATTGGATGGTCCCCAAATTTGGTCACAAACCCAATAACGGCAGGAAGAACCAATAAATTTTTCATCACACCTCACCAGAATGGCACAATACCACATGTGGGTCGCAAAGTGAAGGAATGTTGTTTGAAGGGGTTTAAGTCAATGGTGAGGTCCCAACCCATCAGGATTTTCCTGAGTTTCCAGGAATTTGCTGCAAGTAAACAAAATCGAAGGAGAGAGCTGCACATTGACATGGTGATAAGCACCAGAGACTGGGACTCCATTCCTGTCTTGGGTCACTGTCTTTGTGGAGTTTGTATGTTCTCCTTGTGTTTGTGTGGATTTCTTTTGGTGCTCCAGTTTCCTCGCACAATCTGAAAGAGATGCTGGTTAGGACCATTGGCCATGCTGAATTACCACTTAGTCTTAGTTGGACTAGTAGGGTAAATACATAGGGCTACAGGGATAGGGCGTTGGTGGGATGTGGTCAGTGCAGATTCAATGGGCTGAACGGCCTCCTTCTGCACTGTAGGAATTCTATAATTCTATGGAATAATCAGAGAATTAAACAAAATTCTGTTTCTTTCATTTGCTTTGAACAATTTTATTTATTATTCAGAAAATCATGGAGGATGGAGAGAATAGACTGTTTAATTGACAGTCAAGATTATGGAGTGAGGTAACAAAGGCCTGGCTTTTCCAACCTCTGACTTTCTCCGGCCAGTTTTTTTGCATCGCAAGATGTGATTGCCACTCTGCAAGACCAAGTATCCAATTTTCCAAGTGGCATCCCATTAAGAAGCAACCAGTGAGATTACAGTCCAATGAGGGATGATGGGTGGTTAAGACAGAAAACTGGAGCAGCCATTTAAATTTTTACTCCCAGGTTGAGAATGCTGAATCAGGAGAGCTACAGACTCCCTGAAATTTTGATTTTCATGCATAGTTGGTGGTGGGAGGAATTGGGAGCTGTGCCCACCAACCCCTGTTGGCCCCTTATCCCCTCCATGTCAACTTATGCTCCATCATCCACTTCGATGGCCCCTCATACCCTCCATAGCAACCTGTGTCCATCCACAACCTCTGATGGCCCTTTATAGCCTGCATACCAACTTAATGCCAATTTTTATCAACTCATGCCCACTTCTCAGCACCCCACCAGCCCCCCCACTGCCATTACCCTTTTCCCTTACACCAACCATGTCAACTCATCATGGACAGAACTCAGTAAATAAAACAATGTTCTATCTATTCATTATTTTAAAAAAGCTCATCAATGAAAAAACAATTCAGCATATTTATTTTCCTGCAACAACTTAATCCCTTATAACAACAAAGTTGTATTCAGAGCCCCGCATTAAACATTTTATAAGCACTTGGAACTGTTAAACCATGAGCTGACAGTGAACTGACTGGATTGTGATAAGTTGTGAAATCGGTACACTCATGCTGACTTTTATAAACACCAGAGGGCTCATGGTCTTTCCCATCTGACCTCTCCCAAAGATGACCCTGGACTTATTCAAATATGCACCTGACCTCTCCAAAGAACTCTGCTAACTTCAGACTTTCTCCTGATAGTCTAAAGCATGCAACTCATTATTTGGACAGTCCAGTAATGAAAATTGGATCTGACTGATATCAACTGAACTTTAACACATGCAGTTCCCTCTGTGAACTATGGATGTGCAAAGTGCAATCCACCCTGGTTTCACCACCAACCCTGGCAAAAATGGAGGGGAGAAAGTTCAAGTTCGAGGTGGAACTTTCGGATCTGGGCTTCCGGCACCACTTTCACTGTGACAGAGAACATTATAATATACATTTTTTCCAGTACATAATTTGTTAAATATATACAATGATAAAAATGTAGAATAAGTTTCATAATATTCTTCAATTTTGTGTAAAATAAATTTGTAATTATAACTGCAGAATCTTATTCATACCAGTGCACAATATTCATTTTTGAAAGTTAATTGTGGGGGCGAGTGCCTGAGGCTCAAGGTTTGCCTTGAGCACCGACTACTTTTGCGAAGCCCTCTCTGCAGCCTTGTTTGTCTAATTCCATATCAGACAAGATTGCCTATACTGGGGTTCTTTCCCCTTTGAACTGTCAGAGGCATTTATGAAAGAGCATTTGATCGAGTAAATGTGGAAAACATGTTTCCACTTCAGGGTTGAGCCCTGCTGATAGTCACAAATTGATCTAGTAGGAATTCCCAGAAAGATGTCTTTCCGCAGAGTATGGTAAGAATGTCAAACTCTATCAAAGGATTAGGGATCAGAATAAATAGCATGGATGCTCTTCAGGGAAGCTGGGTAAATATGTGATGGAGAAAAGAACCAAGGAATATGTTGATAAGCGTTAGATGAAATGGGGTGGGAGGTGGGCATAAACACTGGCTGTGTTGACTTAAATGGGCTGTTTCTGGGCCGTATTTTCACATGGGAAGATGAATGGGAGAATAGAATGGTACAGTAGCACAGTAGTTAGCACTGCTGCTTCATAGCTCCAGGATCCTGGATTTGATTCCCAGCTTGGGTTACTGTCTGCATGGAGTTTGCAAGTCTTCTCGTGTCTGCATGAGTTTCCTCAGGGTACTCCGGTTTCTTTCCACAGTCCAAAGATGTGTGTGTTAGGTTGATTGGCCATGCTAAGAAATTGCCCTTTGGTGTCCAGCGATGCATAGGCTAGAGGGATTAGTGGGTGTTGTGTGTAGGGATATGGGGTAGGTTCTGGGCGGGATTGTGTTTGGTGGAGACTCGATGGACTGAAGGGCCTCTTTCTGCACTTAGGGTTCTATGATCTAGTCCCAGCACTTTTGAAAAGCAATCTGCTTTAAAATCTCCAAGTTATAAACTGAAAAGAGAATTGCTAAACCAATCCCAACATTAATTACTTTGTGAACAGGCTTGAATTTAAAAGTGAGGAAATGACCTGGTTATAAAGGCAGAAGTCAATCCCATAGGATTTCATTATTCACTTGTCCAATATCTGATTTGATTTAAAATCAAACACCCTTTTCCATTTTGATCTCTTTCCCTTAATTTTGCCAGACCAGCGCCTCACCACAGGCTCCTGGTGTGAATGATTTAATGATTCTTTCTTCAGAGTGATCAGAAGCCTTCTCAACTACTGGCTTGAAAATTGAATCAAAATAAGTAAGCTGGAAGAGATAGGAGAAGAAAGTTACTTACCCCAAGAGTGATAAAGATCGCAAGATGTTGAGTAATTTGTAACCTCACATTTTTCTGCTCTTTTCTTCTCATTCCAAACATTGTAATTTCTTTGTGTGGGTTGCTGGCACACACAGCTGGGTATCGATATCGAATGTTGTTCATTATAGCAAGACTAACATCATTAGAATAGCAGCATTTACTGACAAAATTCCACCAACATGGATTGTAGCCATTTTAAATAGAGGCATCCAAAGTCATGTTGAAGAGAGTAATTAAGCAGAAACTGTTTGTCAGTAGGAAGAAGACACATACTTAAAGTAATTTGCAAATGAGATGAGATGAAAGCACAACAAGTTGTGACCTGGCATGCGATGCTTGAAAGGGTGGTTGAAGCAGAGTCAATAACAACTTTCAAAAGGATATTACATAAATACTTGAAAAGGAAACATTTACATAGCAATGGGGAATGAGTCGTGGAATAATATTAATCAGATATTTCTTTCAAAGAGCTGGCACTGGTATTGATGGGCTGAAGGGTCTTTGACTACCCTCCTTGGAGTACTTGATTACAAAACTGAGCTCATTTACATTATAGTTTCATCATTACAGTTCCCATTTTGGTAGCAAAATGATGTCAGTACAACACACATACTTCCCACATGGCTGAGAGCATCAGTGGTATGTGCGAAGCTATGCAGAGTAGGCAGTAACACCAGCCAATGTGTGAATCCTAATGCTGCCATTTTGATTTTGCCAATGCAGTTAACATCCTCTCTTAAACACACACTGTGGAACATGCGTTCAGCAAGAGGAAGGCTCTGCTGCTTCTCCCCTCTCCACCACTAAGGTATTTAATGGGATCATCAACTACTCTCAGGCTAATTGCTGACTAATTTCAACTGGCTCTGCTAGTTCTTTGTGGTTTTCATATTTGCTTAAAATTTATGAAGTAGGCAGAGTTGTCTGTGTATAAGGGTTTGGTTCTGATTCCAGGAGTTTTGCTCAGACCATTTTTTCCCCAATTCAGGATCATTAGCATTTACCATGGCTAATCTAATCTAACCTGCACATCTTTAGACAGTGGGAGGAAACTGGAACACCCAGAGGAAACCTATGCAGACATGGGGAGAATGTGCAAACTTCCAAATAGACAGTCACCCAAGGCTGGAATCGAACCTTGATGTCCTTGATGCTGTGAGGCAGCGGCGCTAACGACTGTGCCACCTTGCCATGTCTAAACTAACATCATTGGAACAAATGATCTGGTCTGTATCTCACTGCTTTTAGTGGGATCTTAGTTTTACTGCAGTTTTACTGCTGTGTCTCCTGCATTACAACACTAATATGGAATTGAAATCAGAATGATTAAAGAAGACAAAGCTGGGGGAGGAGAGGAGGGAAGATATCTTGGTGAGAATCAGGAAGTGGTTATGTTGTAGGAGGGCTCAGGGGTATGGGGAAATTAAATGATCTTGAATATTCATGGACACAGCTCCAAATAACAAAGGAACACAGTAACCCATTCAAGCTGCAGATTAAGGGCGTGAGGTGGTTGAGGTGACTTGTGTAGATAATTTAAATTGGTGGAATGAGTTAAAATTGAGTCAAAATCACCACAAGCAATGGGAATTGTATGTGATGGAAAGCAGAAAGGAGATTGGAAGGACAATGGATAGGAATGGAAAGGACTTAATAAGGACTTCCAGAATGTGGGCAGCATGGTACCACAGTGGATAGCATTGCTGCCTTACAGTATCAGGGACATAGGTTCAATTCCTTGGGTCACTGTCTGTGTAGAGTTTGCACGTTCTCCCTGTGTCTGCATGGATTTCCTTCGGGTGCTGTGGTTTCCTCCCACGGTCCAATGACATGCGGATTAGGTGGATTGGCTATGCTGAATTGCCCCTTAGTTTCAGGGGAGCCAGCAAGAGTAAATGCATGGGGTAATGGGGACAGGGCCTGGGTGGGATTGTGGTTGGTGCAGGCTCAGTCGGCCAAATGGCCTCATCCTGCACTGTAGGATTCAATGATCTCTTGCCATACAGTCGTTACGTGGAATGACATTGCCACCTTCTTAACTACTGCTGTGTGGTCCTCCTGCTGTCCTTGTGACTGCTGCTAACCTTTAAATCCAGCTGATCTTCAATACGTCCAGTGAATTTTCCTCTGTAATTGATATGTGTCCTTATTAAGCTTGCTGCAGGGAAGCAACGTTATGTTGATCCTACACATAATTAATGTTCCATATCACATAACTCATTCTTTCTGTGTCTTTTATTCCATTGATTTGGGCTCACAGCCAAACTATCTAAAGTAATTGTTCAATGTAAGTTATTCATTCCATTGTCAATCACACCTGTTTTCCCAAAGGCCCCCCCCCCCCCTAAAAATGTCGCACAGAGATCTCAGATACAATGTGAGGGATGTGCAAAATTCAGGTATTGTGCCAAGACAGAAATACTTCTGCAGGATTGCAGAAAGCAATGACAGGAGACTGACTTCTCAAAAAGCGATATGCATCAGAAAATCAGTTCCAAGGGGCTTCACTTGACAGATAGTTTCCAGTTCCGAATTCATCTGTTTCTCATGCAGGCAGTTTGTTATCCTCTTGTCAAAACTCTCCCACTGGATACAGTCTCCATTTAAAGTCAGCCTGCATTGCCTTTGCTTTTATTATCATCGTCACACCCTGCTCCTGAAGTATTATGTAAGTCGGATGGTATCAAAATGTTTAAAGGTGCATACTGCGATTCTCCTCGATCCCACCGCCTATGAATTTAGTCGCGCACAGTCAGCTTTTCTGGTGCCAATTGGTCAATTGAGCTGCCAATGTGCCAAGTGGGATTCCACAGGGATTGCAATGTGGAGTCAACCCACACCCATTCAATAGAATGCAGGCAGCACGCTAAATCTGTGTTGTCTCATTTGAATGATTGCTGTGTGCAGCCTGTATTAACTGTATGATACATTGAGCTCCAGGGACCCCAATCCTACCGCTGCTGATATATGAAGCTCAAGTTGCAACTCCCAAATGTCACTCGAATCTAAGCTGCACAGCTTAAATCTAAAATGTACCTCTTAAAGGGGAGGTACATGCTGCTTGGAGAATGCCTGTCCACTATTGTTCTGGAATTGTCTGTCCCAAAAGGTAAAGGAAGTTGGATCATTAAAGTGGAGGTGGATAAATATATGATGGATCGAAGAATAGAAGGCGATGGGGAAATGGCAGAGAAAAGGAGCGAAGGCCAGCATTTATCAGCCATGATTGTATTGAAAGGAGGGGCAGGGTTGAGGGGCCTGGTGGCCTACTCCTGCTTATATTCCTTGTGTTCTTGTGTGTTGTTATGCATTGTTACAGGCAGTAGAAGGACAAATTTAAACAGCACTAATTTTCTGCTTAATACCTACCCATTGTCAGAAAGGTGTCTGGATTTCTGATTTTCCTCTTTATGAGTGGTGGCATAGAGGGAGGCGATCACCTTGTGGTGTTATTGCTCGGACTATTAATCCAGAAACCTAGCTAATGTTCTGGGGACTCAGGTTCAAATCCTGCCACAGCAGATGGTGGAATTTGAATTCAATA
This sequence comes from Sphyrna mokarran, assembly GCA_024679065.1. Lineage (NCBI taxonomy): Eukaryota > Metazoa > Chordata > Chondrichthyes > Carcharhiniformes > Carcharhinidae > Sphyrna > Sphyrna mokarran. Next base: position 18,753,956 of record JAGIQG010000024.1, on the reverse strand, counting down.
AAAAAAATCTGGAATTAAGGATCTACTGAGGACCATGAAATCATTGTCGATTATCGTAAAAATCCCATCTGGTTCACTGATATCCTTTAGTGAAGGAAATCTGCTGTCCTTACCCGGTCTGACCTATTTGTGATTCCAGAACTACAGCAATGTGGTTGACTCAGGAAATTAGGGATAGGCATTAAATGTGGCCAACCAGTGATGCCAACGTTCCACAAATTCATAAAAAATTCATTTTTCCCAACCCTTCAGTTTGGCATGATCCAATCCTACCTTAAAGTCACAGCAAACACAAGAAAAGGTAAAATAAGAGGGTTGGTTTATTTTATACATACAAAAAAGGAGGAAGGAGTTTTGTAACATCTGCCTCTTTTGCACTCATACAATAAAAGGGGGATAAGAGAAAAGGGGGGACAAGATCAAAATAACAATAAGAGTTATAGTTTCAATTGAGTCTGAAGTCCAGAATCAAAAAGGCTAATTGTGTATTCCTTCAGAGATTAACAAGCTGGAACCTTTGCAGGATGATCTGTCTTTCCAAAGGTGAGGACTCCCACGATGGGAGAAGTCACACAGAGGTGAATTAATTTTACAGGCACTGAGGCAGGAGTTTCAATTTACAATAGTTCACAGTGTAGATAATGCAAGGCATTTTACCAGGTTGGAGCTCTTTCTGCTGCTACTTATTAGATGGTAAAATGGTAAACAGCCTGGGTTCAGTTCCACTGGCATTATTACAGGTTCTAGTAGCTTCGGGGCTGTCATGTGACATATCTTTCATTTCATCTCCTGATGTTGAACAAAGCATGTATTTTCCCTGGTCTGAGATCTTTAGTATTCAATAGAGGAGTCAGGCTTCTTTTTGTATTTGCCAATGTATCAGCTGGAATGCTATGGCTGTTCATGCCAGCAGGATTTTTCCGTCCTGCTGTAGTGAATGGAAATTTGGCTGGGTGCCAAATTCTCTGACTTTGCTGCGATGGGAGTGTGGCATGAACGGCTGCTAAGATCGCACCAGAAGCCCTGCCTTAGAAATATAAAGCTTGTCGGTGTGTTTCTTTGGAATTTAATGGACGCAGTCATAGAGGACATTACCACCTCTTTAAAAAAATAACGAGGTCCGTGTTGTCTCTGGAGATTGGAAATTCCACTAGTATGTATCGCAATTATCAGGGGAAAGCCATGGTCCATTAAAAAAAATGATAATTTTATTGAGTCTCCAGGTTACACAGATATTTGTAAATATACATTTTACTTCTTGTCTTCTGGCCGGAATAGCATCTTCAGTCTGATCTTTGAGAAGGGTGGTGAATCTGACTTAGGAAAGTGTGAAGACTGGCATAACATGGGTAAGAGCAGACTCCACAATTTTCAGGTGCTGTATAGGAGATCTTGGCGGAGGAGATGGAAGTAGAAGAAATGTTTATCGCTTGCAGAAAGCCATCCAGACATGGTCAAAAAGTAGTGGAAGTGAATAGGTTTAAAGGTCAGTTCCAAAAGGGCCAATCCCAAGAATCTGGATGTAGTGCCACAAGGACTTCATATGACTAGCCATTGTCATCTCCAAATGTCAGATCTGACCAATGACAGTAGTAGCCTCAGCCATTGCTCAGGGCTCTACACCCTCATCAACTACCTCATCAACAATGTGTTAAGAAGGCCTCATGCCTAACATTTACTTATTTCACCTCACTCTCATACACACAACATTGCCTCAAGGACTACACCTACATCATGCAGCTTACACACACTGCCAGCTATTCAACAATGGCAGCTACATCAGCCAAACAATTGCACGATGCTCATGGACACATTTCCCTCATTCCAGGCTGTCAAAATGGTGCGCAACAGGAGGTAATAGAAGCTAAACTGAGAGCGCATGCATGTCCTAATTTTCATGGAATAAAGAACCTCAGTGACTTCACTTACTCAAGAGTGAATGGTGAATTCGGAGATATTGGAAATATCTCCAGTTCCAACCCAGAAAGAGTCAAATGGATAGAAGTTCTTCTCCATAGTCATGTTAGAAGTCATAAGATCTGCCATAATCATATTGAATTGCAGAGCAAGCTCAACAGGACCTCAATGCCCAACTCTACTCCTAATTCCTATGTTCTAATGGCAGGCCATATGGTCCACACTTACTACAAATTCTTGTATTCACTAGCAGTGCATTCCTCATGCTGCTGTAAGGTTGCAGTTGTAGTTGTAGCAGTTGGCAAATTGAAGTAAGGATTTCATAGAATAGAACCATAGAAACATAGAATTCCTATAGTGCAGAAAGAAGCCATTTGGCTCATTGAATCTGCATCGACAACAATCCCTTTCACAATAACTCCACTTATTTATCCCGACATTAAAGGACACCTAACCTAACCTGCATATCTTTGGATTGTGGGAGAAAACTGGACCATCCGGAAGAAACCCATGCAGACATGGAAAGAACGTGTAAACTCCACACCGATATCTATCCGAGGCTGGAATTGAACCTGGGTCTCCAGCTCTGTGAGGCAGCAGTGCTAACCACCCTGCTGCCCTGCCATCCATGCTTATGGAAGCAAAGACATTTCACACATTCCTCACTGAAGTTCCTGTCGGGGAATTTATTGAATTTTTTGAGAAGTATCAGCACTTTCTGAGAACCCTTTATTCCTCCTTCCTCTTTCAGCAGTTTATCCTGCTCTGTGTGTCTGTCCTGCATAGTTTCAATGGATGTCTGTTGTGTACATACTGTTGTCACCTCCACATGGTGTCTGGTGTGTTTCATCCTATAGGTACGCACAAAGAACAAAAAAAGGTACAGCACAGAAATGGGCCCTTCAGCCCTCCAAGTTTGTGCCAATCATGATGTCCTAACTAAACTAAAGAAAAAATTTTCTATCCTTACTCAATCCATATCCCTCTATTCCCTCCCTATTCATGTACCCATCCAGAATCCTCTTAAATGTTGCTAATGTGCCTGCTTCCACTACTTCCCCTGGTAGTGCGCTCTAAGCACCACCACTTTCTGCATGAAAACCTTTCTCTGCACATCTCCCTTAAACATTTCCCCTCTTACCTTGTGCCTGTGCCCCTTGTAATTGACATTCCACCCTAGGAAAAGGCTTCTGACTATCCACCCTGCCCATGCCTCTCATCATTTTCTAGACCTCTATCAGGTTTCCCCTCAGCCTCCGTCTTTCTAGTGAAAACAATTCTGATTTATTTCATCTCACCTTATAGCCAACATGGGGCAGCAGGGTGTCACATGGTTAGCATCGCTGCCTTAAAGCACCAGGGACCTGGGTTCGATTCTTGGCTTGGGTCACTAACTGTGTGGAGTTTGCACATTCCTCCTACGTTTGCTTGGGTTCCCTCTGGGTGCTTCAGTTTTCTCCGACAACCTGAAAGATATGCTGGTATGGTGCATTGACCACACAGGCACCGTTCGGGCCTAGGGGTGACTGGGGGAATTTCACAGTAACTTCATTGCAGTGTTAATGTGAGACTCAAAGAACAAAGAACAAAACAGCACGGGAAACAGGCCCTTCGGCCCAACGAGCCTGCACTGCCACCCCGATGTTCCCACCTCTACCCGTGATCCCTGTCCATGAGTATAGATCTATGGATTAAAAACCAAATTTGAGACTCGCTTGTGACTAATAAATAAATAAATTTTAAACTTTATAAAACCCTCAAGACTGGGCAACAACCTTCTTCGCACTCTCTCCATGTGCTGTGAATGCCATTTTGAAATTCAGGAGACTCATAACAGTGTAATAATGGGTGCAAATAATCCCAATTTCACATTGTGTAATTTATTAAATTACTTCTTGAATTTTGATTTTAGATTTTCTTCCTAGATATTCTATCAAAACCCCTCTGAGACAAGTTTGAAATAAGACCACAATGGCAGTGCACTCAGATTCTATTCAGTATAATTTCCTGCATGATGGGGATGTTGTGATTATTCAGACATGAATAAAATGGGAGATTCACTATGAGCGTGAAACAGCAGTGGTTAGATTTACCGGCATTATTCATTGAATCAAAATTCTATTGATTTGAGAGACGCATGGTGTTGCACAAGGCTGTGCAGTAATATGGAGAACTACTTAACAAACACAGCCAGTGAGGAGATGTATCAAATGTATCAAAGGAATCAAATCATTCCAAATTATTTAATATTAAAAGGCTGCTTTCAAATTAACATCCCCAAATAGGAAAAACCTCCAGTAATCATTGCTGATGGAGCACGGGGAGAAAAGTATCCAGAGCTCTTTGATAGAGCCTGCATTATAGCTTTCTACTAAACCACATAATACATCTCTAAAAGATGCTGTTCATTTAGGTAGTGCAATGTCATTAGTTATTTATCTTTCTCAGTGCTCACTTCCTCCCATGAAGATTTGGGCCTGGACTTTCACAGTCAGGTCAACTTCTGAGCCGTTAGAAAATGGTGGATGATTCTGGGACTCCCGTCCTCTTTCCTGGCATGAGCAACTCTGCCGGTGTGGGGTAAAGAGGCAGGTGACAAGTTCCTTACACCTTCACTCTTGACCTGCCCAGCCCTATTATGAGGATGGACATGTCATAGACTTGCGGTGTTCAGGGAGTCAAGCCAACTCTCTTTCACCTTTTCCCATCGGGAAAAAGAATACTAAAGTCTGAGGTTACGTACCAACTGACTCAACAACAACTTCTTTCCTGCTGCCATCAGACTTTTGAATGGATCTACCTCGCACCAAGTTAATCTTTCTCTACATCCTAGCTATAACTGTAATGTTACGTTCTGCAGTCTCTCCTTTCCTTCTCTATGAATATTATGCTTTGTCTGTGCAGCATGCAAGAAACAATACTTCCCACTGTATACTATATATGCGACAATAATAAATCAAATCAATTCAAATCAAATCAAGCCAGCTCTGGCTCAACCTCAAACTCTCTATGCCCTTGTATACCTTTGATGCCTCATGTTCTCTATTGCCACTTCCATGTCCATCCACTCATTATGCACTATGCACAGAAACAGTGTGATATATCTAGAAATGGCAAGTGTTGAACTGCTGAGAGTAAAGAAACCCCATTCAGAAATCCTTCTTGAATAAAGAACTGCTGTTTCTACAACTCTCTAGAAGTATCAATCAGACAGAGTTATTATTGTATCAGTATCAGAGCTTTCAATTGCCTTTCACCTCTTGTCAAAAATAACATCAGATATGGACAAAAGGGATCACAAAAATGTGTGTCAAGCTAAGTAAACATTCCAGTTCAGTTTGTCCAAGCAGATTCTCACTGAACTAATGCACGTCTGGCTTTGGAGGTCAGCTAAGCATTCAGAATTAGCACAGCTAGATAACCAAATGTCTGACCATCTGATTCTGCTGATTCATTTCTAAGAGGTGTTCAAGCTTATTTGGAGAAGATTAAGAAGCATGGGTACAATTTTTCTGACAGATACTATCTTTTCTCTGTCCAATTGATACTGTTTAAAGCTTATTTATTAATGTCACAAGTAGGCCCATATTAACAATGCAACTAACACTTTAGGAAAATCCCCGAGTCTTCTCACTCTGATGTCTGTTTGGATACACTGAGGAACAATGCAGCTAAAAAGCCTGTCCTTTAGACTGTGGGAGGAAACTGGAACACCCAGAAAAGACCCACACAGATGATTTACAGACTTTGCATAGGCAGTGACCCAAGCAGGGAATCAAACCCAGGTCCCTGGCACTGCAGGATAGCAGTGCTAACCATTATGCCACTGCGACTGGCTGTAAGAACAGAAGTTTCTTCGAGAGCATATTTCTGAATGAGCTTTGTATGGCTCCTGTTCTATCCAAGATCTACAAAAATTATGAATGAAGCCCAATCCCAATCACGCAAACCAGTCTCCCATTCATCGATTCATCTACACTTCCTGCTGCCTTGGAAAAGCAGCCAGCATAATCAAGGACTCCACACACCTTGGACATAAACTCTTCCACCTTCTTCCGTCGGAAAAAAGAATACAGAAGTCTGAGGATAAGTACCAACCGACTCAAGAACAGCTTCCCCCCTGCTGCTGTCAGACTTTTGAATGGATCTACCTCGTGTTAAGTTGATCTTTCTCTACACTCTAGCTATAACTGTAACACTATATTCTGCACTCTTTGCTTTCCTTCTCTATGTATGGTATGGTCTGTCTGTATAGTGCACAAGACACAATACTTTTCGCAGTATATTAATATCTGACAATAATATATCAAATCAGAATGAGATTTTTCCATTTTTTCATGTGATCCTTCAGTACTTCAACACTTTCCATTGTTATTATGTGGTTCATTGGTTCTGCATATGATGCATTGGCACAGGAATGGCGTGGGTGGCATGGGGCTGGAATAAGGCATGGAGATCATAGAGTGGCATTAGGAGATGGAAATGATATGGGGAGATGAAGAAGGACATGAGGAGGTCATAGGGAGTGAGCACAGAATAAGCTTGTTTGGGGAGTGAGTGCAAGAGTGCCTAACCATTTTTATCACAACTGGAAAGACCCAGAGAACAAAAGTGGGCCTACTAACAGCCTACTTTAGTATTTGCCCATTCTCATGGTCACCTACAACCTGGTTTTGGGATTGGTGGATTGATTATCTTCTGCCTCCACCTTCACAGAGCAATTATTTTGTGTAATGGGGTCTTTTAAACTGAGGTGTTTTGGGACATCCTGAGGTCAAGAAAGAAACCATATTAATTTAGGTTTTTCTTTTGGATCAAGAATATATCAAAGTTTACACATTTTTTGGTGCCGAGAAACAAGTTATTTGGCCTCATAGTCTCAAGCTGCTGCTTACATTTCATACACACCTTGTTCCAGCATATTCATCTTAAATCCATTGCCTAATTTTCCAGTCCTTCCTCCCTCATATCTATCAAGCTTTCCCTTAAATACTGTTAAGCCCTAACTATCCCTTGTGATAGCGAGATCTACATTCTAAACCTCTCCAGGATAAAGAAGCTTCTCTTTAAATTTGTTTTGGATTTATTTGTGACTATTTCATGTTTATAATCCTTAGCTCTGACCTCTATGGCAAGTAGACACAGCAGAGGGTATTTTCCCATCCTGCCCACCATAGGATTCATAGCAGGCGGGGAAGCAGGCCACGCAAAGGCCATTGACCTCAGGTGGGATTTTCCAACTCTAAGGCGAGCGCAGTCGGAAAATCCCGTCCAGCGTCTCTCTTCCTCTGATTGGGGTAGGCCTCCATGGTTGAACTTATGATTTTGAGGACATCTATCAGACTTGATCACCCCTCAGTTTTATTCTTTCTTGAGAGAAATGGCCTGTTCTCTGATAAGTCTGTAAATGTTAACATATCATGTCGCAGTGGACTCTCCCTTTGGGAAATACGCGAAAACACATGAAGGTTCAATTTGCCAGTTTTTCTCATGGTGAGGAAATAGCAGCCATCTTTTTTGAATCAATAAGAATAACATGGGTGGGATTTTCCGGCCCTTCCCACCAACAGCACCTTCCAATGCGGTTGACCCCCTTGTAGCAGCTTCCCCAGTGGTGGGATGCGTGAGTCATACAAAAAGCCTTAGACTTTGGTGGTACTGAAAGATCCTGCCAGCAGGCAATAGCAAGCTACGTCCAAAGTGGAGATGGATGGGATGTGTATTGGTGGGAATCCCAGCCAGTCTTTTAAAGCCCATTTAACTGCACAAAAGTATGTTTAACTCCGAGCATGAGATAAATCCATTCCACCAATGGTTCATTTTTCCGGAATGCAGCTGAGTTATACACTGATTAAGAAGGTATATGGCATGCTTGCTTTCATAAATCCAAGCATTGAGTACAAAAGTTGGGATGTTTCATATTGCAGCTATATAAAATCTTAGTGAGGTCACTTTTGGAATATTGTATGCAGTTCTGGTAGCCAAATACCAGAAGGAAGGTAAGCTTTGGAGAAAGTGCAGAGAAGGTTCACCAGGATGTACTCTGGTCATGAGGGTGTTGGCTATGAGGAGAGATTGAATAAACTAGGATTGTTTTCACTGGAAAGAAGGAGGCTGAGGAGAGACCTGATAGAGGTCTACAAAATAATGAGAGGCATACGCAGGTAGATAGTCAGAAACTTTTTCCCAGGGTGAAGTGTCAGTTACAAGGGGGCACAGGTTCAAGGTGGAAAGTATAAGGAAGATGTGCAGGGGAAATTTTTCACGAAGAAAGTGGTGGGTGCCTGGAACGCGCTGCCAGAGGAGCTAGTAGAAGGAGGCACATTAGTAATATTTAAGAGGCATCTGGATGAGTATATGAATAGGGAGGGAATAGAGGGATATGGACTGAGTAAGGGCAGAAGATTCTTTTTTTTAGTCTATTCGGGCATCATGATGGGCACAGGCTTGGAGGGCTGAAGGACTTGTTCTTGTGCTGTATTTTATTCTTTGTTCTTTCTAATTCCCTTGTTTGTCTTCTCAGGGGGTGGTCTAAAAGAACAAATGGAACTAATTTGAAGAAGGGTAGGGGAGATTTCCCCAGCATCCTGAGTTAATATTTATCTCATAACGCGTGTAGCAAAATAGACGATTATATGGTCATTTATTTACAGGCCCTTGCTGTTTGCCAACTGCTTTCCGTACATTACAACACTTTTAAAAGATGCTTCATTAACTGTGCAGTTCTTTGGGACATCCTGACATTGTGAAAGGTGCAATATTAATGCAAGATTTGCTTTCTTTCCTTTCTAAAGTTCCAGAGAACTTTCCATCCTTTGTGTGTTCACTGATCTCAGCTTGAAGTAACATTAAGGCTGCCATTAATTACAGCTCAGGATTAGGGATGGGGAAATTGGCCAGTGTTTCTGCTCCAGGCTCATTCCCCAATGATCTGTAAAGGTAAGCGGACATAAGACAATGGCAGGATTGGATGTGGCTGGGATTCCCCATGTGGTTGAATATCCTTTCTTTATTATGAATTTCTGGGTGAAATACTGGTAGGCAGCAAGTTGGCACAGTGGTTAGTGCTGCGGGCTCACAGCGCCAGAGACTCAGGTTCGATTCCTGGCTTGGGTCACTGTATGTGCAGCGTCTTCATGTTCTCATCCTATTTGTGTGGGCGTCCTCCCATAATCTGCATGACGTGCTTATTCGCGCATTGGCCATACTAAATTCTCAATGTATCTGAACAGGTGCCAGAGTGTGCTGACTGGGTGATTTTCACAGTAACTTCATTGCAATGTTAACGTAAGCTGACTTGTGGTATTAATAAAATAAACTTTAAAAAATATTGAAGGAATAGCAGATCCCCGTGCAGCAGGAAGGAGTCTACATTGTTGCTACTACGTAGTGTAACCCAAAGGATCATTATAATCAATAGATTATTTTTTAATTGCTGTTGTAATATTGTGAACATTGATACCAATTTATGTATAGCTAGGCTCAGACAGGAATGTAATAATGACCAGATAATCAATTTTATATGGTGCTGGTTAGGATAAGTATTGGCCAAGGTATTGTAGGAAGTTCTTCTCTTTTTCAGACTGCCATGAGATATTTTACTGCTTGGGGCTCATTCAACTTCCAAATCAAATTATGTTTTCTCTAATTGATATTGACAGTTTAACCAGCTAGAAGTGAGGGAACGGAAACAGATTGAAGCCTGCTGATGTCAAAATGGCATAAAATGGCACAACAGCAGAATGGATCGAGGAAGACAAGTTTCAATGAACAGTGCATTAAGTTCATGAACAATAACCTGAAGAGGTGGCCAGCCATGAGAGGAATTGAAAACAATAAGTGCTGTCAGTCTTGGCTCAGTTAGTACACTCTTGTTATTGAGTCAGCAGCATTCAAATCTGTCACCTCTACCACTTACAAGGATAAGAGCAGCAGATGGAAGGGACACCACCATCCTGACTTGGAAATATATCACTATTCTTCCGCAATGGCTGGGTCAAAATCCTGGAATTCCTTCACCCACAGCACTGGGACTGCAGCGGTTCAAGAAAGCAGCTCACCACCACCTTCTCAGGAAGAATTTGTGATATGCAATAAACATGCTGGCCTAGCCAGTCAACACCCAGATCCCAGGAAGAAGAAATAGAAAGCCGATAGGCCCTAACCCCTCTCCAGAAACTTCAGCCTTCAATGCTGGACTGTTAGAGATAGCATCCATCAGATGCACCAATCCTCCAGGATGTGGAGGGGGGGGGAGAGATCGCTGGCTGGGCCAGCATTTATTGCCCATCCCTAACTCCCCTTTCAGAGGGCATTTGAGAGTCAACCACAGTGTTATGGCTCTGGAGTCACATGCAGGCCAGATCAGGTAAGGATGGCAGGCTTCCTTCTCTAAAGGACATAAGTGAACCAGATGGGTTTTTCCAACAATCCACAATGGCTTAGACTTTCAATTTCAGATTTTTTTAATTGAATCATTAAACTTCCAATTCCAGATTTGTTTTATTGAATTAAAATCTTATCATCTGCCATGGTGGGATTCGAACCCAGGTTCCCAGAGCATTTCTCTGAGTCTCTGGATTATTAATCCTGCGATGATACCACTGGGACCCCAATACCACTGCCTCCCCAAGGTCTTGCCTGCCCTCAGAGTTAAATGTAAGAGATCCCATGAGACTATTCATAAAAGAGCAGTGTAGTTTCTTCTCGTTTTCTGGCCAATATTTATCCTTCAATGAGTGGATGATTTTGTCATTTATAGAAGCAGGAGCAGGGCTCGTCCAGACTGCTCCATCAATCGTGGATGATATATCACCTCAACTTCAATTACTTGCCTGACTGCCATATCTAATTATTGATTGTGAAACCCTGTTGTGCCTACGTTGGCTGCAGTGTTTCCTCCATTACAGCAGTGACTACACTTCAGAAAGAACTCCACTGGATGCAAAGTGTCCCGAGGTCAGCAACAGCATCAATTTGCAATTTGATGCTTTCTTTCAATAGCGTCACTGACAAACACAACGCGATCTCTGAAAGCAGGAGTAATAGGCATAAGGCCAACGTATTTTGAATATCCTGCGACAGCCAAGGTGAAGGAAAGGCTGAGTTTATCTTTTCCAGAGACTGCTTAATGATTAAACATGCAAGGCTAATTAAATACTAGGTATTTGTGCAGTTAAATGTGAACCAGTCTTGTAAGCTGTGTAATTGTGTTTTAAACAACTGGCTTACAATTGGGTTTCAAAAATGGTTTCAGAAACATGACATCGGAAAAAGGATTAAGAGTGGGCTCTTGAACCCTTCATTTCTGCTCCACCATTCAATAACACCATGGCTGATCTCCTATCTCAGCTTCATTGTCCCACACTATCCCTTCATTCCATTAGCGTCCCAGGGCTGGATATTACAGGACACCGCAATGCTGATTAAAAAGTCAGAAGCGAGTACGCTTGTGATCTTGATTGATGTCACACTGCAATTTAACACTGGGAGCAGTGTTTAATTCTTTAAGGCAAGGTTTAAGAGGTGGCACAGTGGTTAACACTGCTGCTGCACAGCACCAGGGACCCAGGCTCAATTCCAGTCTCAGATCAATATGTGTGTGGAGTCTGCGCATTCTCTCTGTGTCTGTGTGGGTTTCCTCTGGGAGCTCCCATTTCCTCCCACACTCCAAAAATGTGTGGGTTAGGATGATTGGCCATGTTAAGTTGGCTGTAGTGTCAGGGAAGTAGCAGAATGTGTGGGGTTATGAGAGTAGGGACTGAATGGGATTGTGGCGAGTACAGACTCAATAAGCTGAATGCCCTCTTTCTGTACTGTAAGGATTCAATGATTCTGCCACTTTCCCAGGAGGAAGTCAGGCCATTGGAGAGATGCCAGTCTATCGGTTGGCCGGCACCTCTGCAGTCCCAGCAGTGCCATCCAGAAGTGATGGCCATTGTTGGTACTACAGGTAGTCTCATCATGCTTTGCCATCTTGATAAGTTAGAGGTCTCAGTAAGTGTGGTGTGGTGCTTGTGCAAAAGGCTGGGTGCAGAGTTCCAGGTGGGTGGGAGGTGAGCTTGAGGGGGGAAGTGTATCTGATGGAACATATTGAACAACTGAGTTCTCTGGGTAAATAATTCTAAAAATCCAACATAATTGAGAAGGTTTGTGAGGCTTAACGTGCAGCTTACATGTGGCCAGTAGAAAATCCAATGATTTGATGTGCTTGTTCCATTATGGATCTTCATGTTGTGTTTGATGAGGACTATAATAAGTTGCAGCACAGAAGGAGACCATTTGGTGCATTGTGTTTGTGCCAACTCTTTGCAGCACAGTGGCACAGTGAGTAGCACTGCTGCCTTAGAAAGCCATGGACCCGGGTTCAATTCCAGCCTTGGATGTCTGTCTGTGTGGAGTTTGCACGTTCTCCCTGTGTCTGCGTGCGTTTCCATCAGGTGCTCCGATTTCCTCCCAAAGTGCAAGGATATGCGGGTTAGGTGGATCGGCAATGCTAAATTGTCCCTTAATATCCCAAGATGTGTAGGCTTGATGGATTAACCATGGGAAATATGTAATGTTTTGGGGATATGGCAGGGGAGAGGACCTGGGTAAGATACTCTATCAGAGAGTCGGTGCAGACTCGATGGGCTGAATGGCCTCTTTTGCATTGTAGGGATTCTATGATTCTTCTATGATTCTAAACTGATCTCACTGCCCTGCCATCTCCTTTTGGCTTTTTATTTCACTCTGTTTAAAATATTTAGTCACTTACCTTTGAAGACCCCGGAGAGTTCGCTTCCACCACCACTGATGGCGGCTGATTCCATTCACTCACCACCCTCTGAGTGAAAAACTTACCTCTGACATGTCCTCTGTATTTGCCCCCCCCCAGCGCCTTGAACCTGTGTCCCCTCGTGGCGACCGTTTCTGCTCAAGGGGGGCAGCCTCTGGGGGTCCACTCTATCTATTCCTCTCAGCATCTTGTAGACCTTTGTCAGGTCACCTCTCAATCTTCGCCTTTCCAGGGAGAAGAGACCTAGCTCTCTCAACCTATCTTCATAAGGCATGTCCCCCAATCCAGGCAACATCCTTGTAAATGTCCTCTCAATAGCTTCCACATCCTTCCTATAGTGAGGCGACCAGAACTGCACACAGTACTCCAAGTGGGGTCAACATACCTAACAAAGTCGCTGTAAGTCTCTATCTTCCCTCTTACAGTGTCGGACAGTGTAAGAAGGAGAATAGATGGGTGATTGAGAAGACGAGCGTACAGACGAAAGGTCTGAGGTGTGTCTATTTTAATGCCAGGAGTGTTGTGAATAAAGTGGATGAGCTTAGAGCGAGGATTGCTGCTTGGGAATATGATGTGGTGGCCATTACAGAGACTTGGATGTCTCAGGGCCAAGACTGGATACTTCAGGTACTGGGATTCAGATGTTTCAGGAAAGACAGGGAGGGAGGCAAAAGAGAGGGGGAGAGGGTGGGGGCGAGTGGCACTGTTGATCAGAGATAGTGTCACAGCTGTAGAGAAGGTGGGCGTCATGAAGGGATTGTCTAGAGCCTCTGTGGGTGGAAGTTAGGAACAGCAAGAAAGCTGGGTGTTTTCCATAGGCCACCCAATAGTGACAGTGAAGTTGAGATGCAGATAGGGAAACAGATCCTAGAGAGATGTAGTAATAACAGAGTTGTTGTGATGGGAGACTTTAATTTCCTTAGAAAGACGTAGACTTAGAGGAGATCTGATAGAGGTGTACAAGATTTTGAAAGGGATAGATAGAGTAAACAGGGTTAAGCTTTTTCCTAGGATGGACTCAAATAGCATGAGGGGTCACGGGCTTAAGGTGAGAGGGGTAAGGTATAATTTGGATGCTAGAGGGAGTTTTTTCACACAGAGGGTGGTGGGGGTATGGAATGCGCTGCCAAGTAAAGTGGTGGAGGCAGGTACTCTGGAGTTATTTAAGAAATACTTAGATGGGCACATGAACAGAATGGGAATGGAGGGGTATAGAAAACTGATTTAAAATAGGGATCATGAGCCTTGGGAGTCCCTGGGAAGTGTGTAAATAGATGATGATATTGATATACTTGTTTTTATCCTACAGGTGCTTTGGTCCACCTTGTTGTCTAACGAGGGGCATACACGCAATGGGTCATGAGACGACTGCTCTTGGATCTTTTTCGAGAGTATCCTAGTGCTTCATGTCGTTAGTGTACGCTTGACCTGGACCATCTGATGGGCAACACGACAGCTCAGTGACTATCACCGTGCTGTGCAGATACATGGATTTGGGCCTGTGTCTGTGGGAGTTTGCGCATTCTCCCTGTGCTTGCGTGGGTTTTCTCCGGGAGCTCCGGTTTCCTCCCACATCCCAAAGATGTGCTCTTAGGCTAATTGGCAAAACAAATTCTCCCTAAATTGTCTCAAATTTGGTTTTTAATCCATAGATCTATAAACATGGACAGGGATCGCGGGTAGAGGTGGGAACATCGGGGTGGTGGCGCGGGCTCGTTGGGCCGAAGGGCCTGTTTCCCGTGCTGTTTTGTTCTTTGTTCTTTGAATAAAATGAAATGGTCTCTGCCTGAATGAGGTAGACAGCATGAGTGGTGAGATGGATAATCACACGAAAGAAAGGGATAATCACTCACACAGCCTACCTGTAAAGACTTGATTACCTGTAAGACTCGCATTCGAACAATTATCTTGCAGTTATGTCTCTCTCTATATATGCCATGTTTGTGAACTCAGCCCACCATTCACCCAATGAAAGAGCAGTGCTCCAAAAGCTTGTGATTTTAAATAAACTTGTTGGATTTTAACCTGGTCTTATGAGACTTCTTACTGTGCCCACTCCAGTCCAATACCGGCATCTCCACATCCTGCCCACCACTGGATGGGGCCCGTACCACCCCATTGTTTGTGGCAGTTTGTTGGGTGCAAATTGGGCTGCTGCATTTCCTTTCAATACAACAATGACTGCACTTCTAAAGTTGGCTGTGAAGTGCTTTGGAAAATTCTGAGATTACAAAAGGTGCTATATAAACACAAGTCTTCCTTTCTTCTGTTGGATAAGTTGCTGACTGGAGAGACGTTTCACAAGAGTAAACATCTTTTGAGTGAGAATGAGAGAAATGAAATGATTAAATAGCACAATTTTTCCATGCTGTTTGCAAAATAATTCATAAATAATTGGCATCAGAAGGTAAAAAGCCAACTCCAATATCATTTTGTTCAACTGAATGTTTATTATTAATGCATTAGAGTTCCAAACTAGGGCACATTAATAATAACTGCAATATTTGCAAATACATGAATAGTGGCATTGTATTTTATTCCTGATTCAGCGCCCTCAGTAAACAATCCTCTCCTGTGTCAGGAAACAATGGCATGATTTTATCAACACTCTGCCAATGGGTTTGCAGGCTTGTAAGAAAAAATTCTGCAGATGGATTTATTGCCGCAGTGCCTCCTACCCCATTCTGCTTTTTATGTTACATGGAGGTGGGTGAGGGGGCAATGTCACAAGGTAGCTAGCTAGTTCTCACCCCAACTGAAGCTCTTTATTTTCCAATTAAAGGTTGCTTTCTGCCCAGACTCAATTTTAAAGCTTGGCAGAAGGAGTTCAGGGCAGTGGGAAACCTTGGCATGTCACTATGCTTGAACCTTGGTGGGAGGAAACTGGGCAGATCACCCTGCTTGGCCCTCGGACCGGAAGGAATGGGGAACATCTCTCAAGGGCCCTCTTTCCATATTGGGCACCCACACACAATCTGCCCCCTGCTCTCTGCTTACCAACAAGACCTCCACTCCAATCCCTCCTACATGCCTCACCTCCTGTCTCTGCTGTGTGACTTGTTCCACTTACCTGGTCCTCGACTCTGAGATTTAGAATTTGGGGATTGCTTATAACCCCAGTCCTGGCCAATAATGCCACACTTTGTTGTTGGGGCTAGAGAGCTGCCTGCCAATCTGATGGACTGAGAGGCAGATCTTCCAAGTGAGGAGGCTATAGTCTCATCTCCAGCCATTAAATATTACCCTGAATGTTAAATGGCTGTAGATTTTCTGTGATACAGGCCCCTCCAGCTCAACCTCTCCCTCCAAAACATCCTCAGGCTTGAATCAGGCTAATTTCATATATGATTTTATAATTTCATATATAATTTTCATATACGCCCAACAATATTGAGTTTGTCTTCATAGAAGCTGATTGGGTCAGATTTTTTGAATGTAATGGTTGCGCCTGTCTGGAAGTTGAGGAGGTCTCGTGGCCCAGTGGGACCATCCCTACCTCTAGACCAGAAGCTCTGGGTTCAAGTCCCACACCAGGACTCATTAGCTATGGAAGGAATGTTTATAATGCAGCTTGTAATTGGTTCAGGATTCCTTCCCCTGCTATTCCAAAAAGGGTAAAAAGAGACAGTGTAGGTGTGAAGATAAAAAGAAGTGGGGAAACTGATGATGTGTTTTATTTTCCTGAAATAAAATAAAGAACAGAAGGCACTGTGTTTAAGTTAAAGTAGCGTCAGGGAGTGGCATTACTTGAATGCACAATAGTGTAACTGATCATGCAAGTAAAAACACATAAAACAACTATCTGGACACAATAATGCCAACTCGTTGTAGAACTACAATTTACATCTCTCTCTAATAAGATAAATGATCCAACAATTGGTCTAGTTTCACGTAATTTATTGAGTATAAACTTCTGTTGAAACCATATTAAATAAACTCCTGGCTAATTTAACTTCAAGATTATTTCCGAGACAGAAGATTAAATTATAATAAATAATTGTTCACAAAGGACACTTGGCACTTCTATCCATTAGAGAGAGAGAGAGAGAGAGAGAAAACTAATTATACGCTGCTTGAGGGGCATTACTCAAGCATAGGGCAAGGTGAGGAACAGGCTTCCAGGAACAACTGCAGGCAGTAGGTTCATAGTTTGAACCCATGCCATTGACGTCATTCGGTGTCACACTCTGGCTTGTTAAATGAAATGAACTATTGCTGTGTTACCCAGCACCAAACTCTTCATCGCCTCAACGAGCACAGCTTACAAAGCAACAGAAGAAATGTATGTTGTTGCTGCTGATCGATGATGAAGTTCAGCCCGTGGATCCTTGTGACCTTCTTCAGTGCCTAATGTGAGGCTTTTAGTAACCTTAGTGACTCTAAGCAAGGCAATCAAACCAAGGGAGCAGAGGACAGGCTGGCTGTACCTGTCTGAAATGGGAGCACTGGAAACATTCACGTATCTGATATGAAGTAATCTTGGCTATTGAAAGGCAAGGAAACACATCAATTATGGAAGTGCTGGGACCAAAACAACAGAGAAATAGATTAACGCTGCTTGTTTTATGGGTCAGTGTCCTCATTATAAAAAAAAAATGTTCTCATCTCCCTTGGCTTCTAATGTCTGGTGCCCATCTGCTGAAAGCAAAGAGATTTAACAATCTCGATATAATAGCAATTACGAAACTGAAGTCTGAAGTCTGGGTCGGGTGAAAGACCATTCCAATTCCAGTAAGCTCCCTAAACTAATTCCAATTTCATCTTGTATGCATCTCTTGTAGAAAAGAGCACAGTGTGCAACATTTTGCAGTCACATACAATCTTTTCTTTGCCAAAACAATCTGCCTTCTTGGTCACAAACCCCCAGGGAAAGATATTTTGATATTTTCTGACGATTTAGTTAATATCTGCTTCCATCCTGTTTCTTCAATTTTAAACTGATGATTGAAACAAATTAGGGATAATTAGGGCAGCACGGTGTCACAGTAGTTAGTACCACTGCCTCACAGCACTAGGGGCGCGAGTTCAATTCCCGGCTTGGGTTACTGTTTGTGCTGAATCTATATGTTCTTCCTGTATTTGCATGGTTAACCAGGTGCTCCAGTTTCCTCCTGCAGTCTGAAAGACATGCTAGTTAGATGCATTGGCCATGCTAATTCCTCCCTCAATATACCTGAACAGGCGCCAGAGTATGGCAACTAGAGGATTTTCATAATAATTTCATTGAAGTGTTAATATAAGCCTAATTGTCCCATGGATGAATAAACTTTATAATTACAAAATGCAATAACGCTGCTCTCCTGAGAACAGAAAAGGTTAAGGGGAATTTGGCAAGGTGTTCAAAATCATGAATGGTTTCAATGGAGTTAATAAGGATAATTGAAATAAAATCAGAAAGTGACAGAAAAAGCTGAGCATGTCTGACAAATCTGTGCAGAAAGAGAGAGTTAACATTTTGGGTTCAATATGACTGTTCTACTGAACTTTTGAAATTTTTCAGGCAGAAAGCTTCAGCTTTAAGATACACTGAAGTTAAGCTGACAGGCCTGTAATTGCTAGTCTTATTTCTACACGCTTTTTTTAACAATTGGATAATGTTTACAATTCTCCAGTCCCCCTTGAATCGAAGAAAAACTGAGAAATTATGGCCGGTGCCTCTACAGTTACTGCTCTCACTTTCCTCAGTATCCCTGGATATATCTCATCTGGTCCTGGGGTCTTATCAATTTTAAATGCAAACACCCTATTCAATATCTTCTTCTTATCAGTTTTAAACACTTACTTCCAAATTACTTCCCCTTTCATCCTGGCCTGGATAACTATTTTTCCTGGGAAGATAAAAACATTGAACTAAATCTTCTGGCCCCACCCACCATGAGAATCATCGCTGGCGGGCAAATAGTTTGATGGACTTGAGAATTGTCCGTTGGCCTCAGACAGGAATCTTCAGTCCCAGGATGGGTGTGACGGGAAATATCCCATTGCTTAGACGAATTTGGGGAAAGAAAATCCTCCAACCTTATCCAGGTTTTAAAAAAAGAGTGCAGGAAATTACTTTGGCTCTAAATTCCCTGTGGCAAAAGAGAAATATCTGCAGGGCTGTGAAGGAAGAGCAAGACTAATTGGTGAGTTTTTCAAAGCGTCTGGAGAGCATGATTGGCCAAATGGTCTCCTCCTGTGCTGCATTATTCCATAAAAACAGAGACCATTATGTTGGAATCACTGCACTCTATTCAAATACTGAAATAGGTTATCGAGTCTGCTTTCCTTAAGTACACAATTAGCTTGAACCACTTCTACAGTTAATGCTTAGGCTGCGTGTTTCGTATGAACTTACATTTAGAGAGGTTGAGAGACACAACATGCACTCCTTGCTAATATTATAACCAAATTATATACCCTGGACAAGTTGCATTCGCTCACATCACGTATGCAGATGTCCAGCAATCCATCACATTTACAAATACAAAACTGAATTTTGTAAGCTCCTGCTCTTTATTTAAGATTGTGCTTCAATGGAAAGTATTACATAGAATTTGTTGGTATCTTCATTTATCCTCCTTTCATTGAGTGCTATGAGCAATTCTGGTCTTCATATTAGAAAAAGGATGTAGAGGCATGGGAGAAAGTGCAAGGAATTATACCAAAACTGAAGGGGTCATACTTAGTTGAGATAATTTCCTCTATAAAAGATGAGCAGTTGCCTGGTTGAGGTTTGTATTGACCGTAATGCATTTTGGAATGCCTCAATGTTCTGACAGGTGCTATATAAATCCAAGTCTGCCTTTCTTTTATTATGAGTTGCTACTGAAAGAGGTCAAAACCAAGATACATATTCCATACCTGTAATTACCTAATGACACATGGTTAAAGTGATTAAATAGTTACTGCAGGAATCGCTTGCTCATTATACCTAAAGTCAGTACTGGCAACAAGCAGGAAGAGTAATTGCTAACTAAAAGAAATTGGGATAAACTGCTGTGCGAGTCTGAATAATTCATATCCTGAGTCTGATCCTTTTAGATAATCACAGGAATCCATTATCAGTATTAAAGAAGATTCTTCCCTCAAGCCCTTTGTTTGTTAGTATAGATGAATAAAATGGATATGAAGAAAAATAGAAATGGTAACCCATTTAGAGAAGAAAGGGAAAAGAAGGGAAACCTGAAATCTAACTGGGGCAGAAAGAAATGCTTGCTTTAATATCAGCTAGACATTAGCAATAGAATACAGGGTTTGTGAAAGAAGACATGTTAGGCAAAGAAACAATAAGTACATGGAAACTGTCTCTGTGTTCCAAACATTAATGGATCTGATTATTGTCACGACATAAATGCAAGTCTGTGTTTCTTGAATTTGGCAACTTATAATAACTCAGAAGGTATCCGAGAATCTAGAAATGATTCTGTTAAACTGAATTTTGTAAGTTCCAACTCTTTGTTTAAGATTGTGCTTTAATGGAAATTATTACATAGAATTTGTGGATGGCACAGTGGTTAACAGTGCTGCCTCACAATGCCAAGGACTCAGTTTGGAATCCACCCTTGGGTGTAGCGTTTGCATGTTCTCCCTGGCTGTATGGGTTTCCTTCAGCTGCTCTGGTTTCCTCCCACAGTGCGCAGAGGTGCAGGTTAGGTGGATGGACAATGTTAAATTGTCCCTGAGTGTCCAAAAAAGTGTAGTTTAGGGGGATTAGCAGGGTAAATACATGGGGTTATGTGGATTAGGCCTGGGAAATGCCCTTTTGCAGAGTTAGTGCAAACTCAATGGGCCAAATGGCCTCCCTTCTGCACTGTAGGTATCTATAATTCTATGAATTTATAGTATAAAACTTGTCCATTAGCCCAGATAATCCTGCAAATCCATGTTTATTATCCACACAAATCCCCACCCAACAAACAATGCTACCAAAATATCCTACTGTTCGTTTCTGAGGCATGTACTTTCTTATCTAGCTTCTCAAAGATGTGCAGCTTAGGTTGACTGGTCATACTAAATTGTCCTTTAGTATTAGGGCATTAGTAATGTAAATACGTAGGGTTGTGGGAATAAGGCCTGGATGGGATTGTGATCAGTGCAAACTCAATGGGTGAATGGCCTCCTTCTTCACTATAGGGATTCTATGATTGCCCTCAAAGACATTTGAAGGTATTAAGTAGTGATTTCAAAAAAAGTTGGATGTTGAATGTAATAAACCAACTCAAACCAAGTTTCCAGTATAACCCTTCAGATATAAAAGCAACTTCTATGGCATAGAATCATAGCAGTGTAGAAGGAGGCATTCAGCCCATTGAGACTGCAGTAGCATTCCAACAAAGTATCTTACCTAGGCCCACTACCCTGTCCTAACCCCATGCATTTATCCTGCTAATCCCAAAGTCCAAAGATGCACAGGTTAGGTGGATTAGCCATACTAAATTGCTGCTTAGTTTCCCAAGAAGTGTAAGTTATATGTAGTAGCCATGGTAAATGTGCAGGGTTACAGAGATAGTGTGAGGAGTGGGCCTGTCCTGCATAAGATAGTCCTTCAGAGAGTTGGTGCAGACTCAATGGGTCAAATGGCCACTTCGGCCCTGTGGGCATTCTATGAAATATTTTTCATTTCTACAGCACTGTTCAAAGCCTCACAATGCCCCAAAGCTACAGCTCAATATTCTTTAAAATACAGTCACTGCTGTAAAGTGACAACTGATTGACATATATCAAATTCCCAAAAGAACAAGGACCAGACATTCTGGGTTGAATTTTGCAAACCCAGTGGAGACACTCTGAGAGATGGGAGGCTTCTTGAATGGCAATGTAAGATATTGAGAACTAGAGGTCTTCCCAATCTCATGGGATATTCTCAAAGATGGGCACATCAGTGGCGCAGCTACCAGCTGATCGGAGATGGACAACCAATTAAATGGCCAGTTATCAAGAACATCCCAAGGCCACTGGAAATTACCAGTGTTGGGAGGGGCCCTTGCCGAATGGAAAAACCACAAGGTAACCCACCAGGTATAGACAGGGTTGGGTTCCCTCCTTAATGGCCAGGTTATGATTCATAATGGGAACTCCCATGGCAACAATGTTCAGTCTCCTGGGCACCCAGGCCTGCCTGTGTAATATGTGGGGGTTTGTGGGGATGGGGGGGCGGGTGCAGGGAAATGACTGCTTCTTCCTCTCTCTGGGTCAAATTCCTGGAACTCCCTTCCTCCCTTCTTACATGTGTACCTACATCATTTGGTCTTCAGCAGTTCAAAAAGAGGGCTCACCACCACTCTTTGAAGAGCAGTTTGGGATGGACAACAAATGCTGGCTTAGCCAACAAAGTCCATATCATCTAAAAGAATGCTTTACAGAGGCCTGTTTTAGATGCTAGTTTTAATTGTACCAGCAATACATGTCTTCAGGTGTCTAGATTCCAGGTTCTGCAATTTCCTCTATGAACCGCTTGTTCTCCATTTTCTTTTAAGAACCTTCCTAAAGCCTATCTCTTTGACAAAGCTTTTTGTCAATCCCTATTATCAGCTTAAGTGATTCGATGTCCAAAGATGCTTGCTAATGTTCCTGTGAAGATCCTCACAATGTTTCTCTATGTTAAAGACAACTTCCCATTTTTGGATTGAGGAGACAAATAATGGCTGATATAGGCAGTTCCAGAATTTTGACTCACGATCCTTCTTTGGCTTGTCTTTCTCCTCCTTATGTGGTGGCACATTCTTCTGTGCTAAAGACACCAAATGAATGTTACACTATTGAACTTTTAAAAATAGCCCCTGAGCAAGACCCATTGTTATTATTGAACGTCCAGGAAGATAATTTGATTGAAATACGACGACCAGCGGAATAACAAGACTGTAAATCAGTTCTGATGAAGTAAATGACAACAGTAAATGCTCTTGATTTATGACTGTCAACAGTACAGCACATTGGATTAATGTTTCAAACTAATATCATCTATTTGTAACTACTTTAAGTACCATATACCAATCTCTATCTGTTTATGAACATAATGCTAGGGGTGTATCATCTCTCCCTTTCTATCTCTAAATATATCTGTATGTCTAATTCTCTCTCTTTCCACGTACATTTACAAATGTGAATAGAATGATACATTAGCATTGGCCCAGTATTGTTTAAAATATTCTTCAGATGTTAATCTGGCTTGGTCTACATTTTAATCTCTGGAATGCCTACCTATCAAGAACTGCATTGAGAGTGTCTGAACACCTTTCATTAATATTCAGATAGCTGGAATCAGTAGAGACAAAGGGGAGGAAGCATTGTATCAATTTGGTTATAAAGTAATAAATACGTACTTTGGATATTTATTAAAAGCAGGAAAACATTCCTGGAGATCCTTGTATCTATCTCACCCATCCTCAGTGTTCTATCAACATGTCGAACTACATATAGATTATTATTTATATTCGGTCAATGTGAACCAAAATGCGACAAAGTTTATTAAACTCATTGCTAACACTGAATGAGTTGGAGTTAATATTGGTGATAGGGTTCTCACACACTGGTTAGTGAACTGTCAGGAAACCCATGTTGCCTCTGGCTTGGGGAGGGTATGACCAAATTAAACACTGTCAGGCATTTCACAAGCCAGCTTGGTTCTTCCCCAGGATTTAAGAGCCTGGCAGTGGAAATCCTGCAACATTACAACAGTGACCCTGCTTCGTTAGCTGCAAAGCACATCAGAATATCCTAAGATCATGAAAGGTGCTACTTAAATGCAAATCCTTCCATTCTTTGTTCAGCTTGTTGTAACAAGTTATTTGCTAACACTTCTCACTCATCCCCTCCAGAATATTTTATGCAAAACTGTTTTACACTTTGTGCAACAATTTTTTTTGTGAGAAATTAATGGTGAGCATTATAGAGGGGAAGAGGTATGAATATCCAATTGTGCTAATGTATTAAGCAAGAAGTGCATAAATTCCTCTATGTTTACAAGAGTTATTTATTTGGTATTTTCTTAGCAAATTCATATCGTGATTGAAATTTGACTTGCATCTGAACGGTAGAAAATATCGTCAGTGTCTTTAAGATGTTGCTACACTGATCATTAAATGGTCGTGTGGCATAGTGGGTAACATCCCTGCCTTGGAGGCAGAAGTGAGTGTGAGTATCACAGCGAGATTAACAGCCTGGGAAGGAAACACCGAAACTAAATATAGGAACAGGCCATTCAGCTCTCTGAACCTACTCTACTATTCATGCTGATCATCAAATTCAATACCTTGATTCTGCCTCCCCCCCATATCCCTTCATCCCTTTACCCCCAAGAGCTATATCTAATTTATTCTTAAAATCACACAATGTTTTGGCCTCAACTGCTCTCAGTTGCAGTGAATTCCACACTGGGTGAAAAAATGTCTCCTCATCTTACCCTCAAACCATGACCCTTGGATCTGAACTCACTCACCACTGGGAACATATTTTCTGAATCTGCCCTGTCTAATCCCATTAGAACTTTACACGTTTCCACGAGATCCTCTCATTCTTCTACATTCCAATGAATATAATCCTAACCGACTTATTCTGTCCTCATTTGGCAGACTTGCCAGCCTGATAAACCTTCGCTGCACTCTCTAGAGAAATAAGTTCCTTCCTTAGATAAAGACACCAAAACTACATACAGTATTCTGGATGTGGCCTCATTGATGTCCTATACAACTGCAGTAAAACATCCCTATTCCTACACTCAAATCCTCTCACTATGATGGCCAACATATCATTTGCCTTCTTTATTGCCTGCTGTACCTATGCGCTTACTTTCCGCAACTGATGCGCAAGCACAAAACTTCAGTAATGCAGCCAAACAGGTGATTACCAAATCACACCAATGGCAAGTAATAAGAGCAGGAGAGATTCCTGGTCAGCCAAGCGACAGAAAGAAAGCTGGAGTCTCAAACATCACAATCCAAAGTTCCAGACTAAAACAGACATGAAAAAACACAAGCTGCCACAGTAACTTGGACTCCCTAATTGATCTGTGACATACACACACACTTAGCCATTAGGTGCAATTATCAGTTTCTGTAAGAAAGTAGCTCTAAGACTTCATAACTATGGTTGGAAGTGGATTTCTTGCCCTTGACATTTTCAGCATTGAAGGTTACGATGATGATGGACTTTAAAATCATAACAACAGAACAGCTGCTCCTTTTAATTTGTGATGTTGCAAAAGGTTTCAGTTTCAGATTGATTTATTACCTTACAAAAACCTCACCTGGATCTGCACTTCTTATAGGTCACGTCTCGCACATCACATCGTCCAATGGAAGTTTCCCTTTCACACTTCAAAATTAAAACATTTGAATGGTGTAGAAAGAAATTCAGATATTGACACAGAATTCTGGATGCCTAGGCTCTCTGATTACTTTTACAGTCAGACTGAAAAGAAGGCTAGCTTTTTTTGCTGCTGGAAGAGAAATTGGACTCAGGTTGACCTCACCTAAGACTTCCTTCCATTCAAGAGACACATTTCAACTTAGCAGCAGGACAAAACATCATACATTATATATATAATCCACTTAGCATCAGATTATTGTGCAGAACTGGATGGGGATGTGATTCAAGTGCTATGCTTAAAGATGCTGGCAGATAGACTGCACCAAATTTGTTTGACAGCCTCAGCAGGATAATACTTGCAATCTGGCATTCACATCCCCAGAGACAGCTTGTCTGTTGTAGACAATGGAAGATCCTCCAGTGTGTCTGACAAGGAGGGGAGGCAATTGTTGTGCCAGTGAGGAAGCATGAGTGTCAGCGGCATGTGGTTTTATGATGAGTTCTGTGGAGCACTTCAGGTGTCCAATGGAAATTTCTCTCGCACTTAAAAGATAAAAAATTGAAATATATCGAAAGAAATTTGGACGTGGACCCAGGAGTCCAAATAAACATGCACATATCCTATTAGGCAAGAAATGGGTGCTACGCAATCATATTTTGTAGCTGGCGTGTTATCGAGCACTCTGTCTTTTTCGGACTTGATTTATGCTTCAAAATTTGGTAGAACTGGGCCCGTTCCCTCAGGTGCCAAAGAGGAGCCTAAACTTCTAATGTGACTGCCAAGAAGCACCTAATTCTGGATTGCAAATATCATTACCTGTCATAATACAATCAATAATACAGACATCCAGGATTCAATCTCAATTCAGGCTCTGTGAACATGCAGCTGAGTGCTCCATATCCTGATTGTGATCCTCTGTGTAAAGCTGGGTCATCCTGAATGTGGCTTATCAAAGTGAGAGTTTTCCGAGCATGAAATGCTTTTGTCACAATTAGCTATTGAACCAGAAACTGTAATATAACTTAAATGGAAATTGCTAAAGATACACATATAGAAACATTAAAAAATAGGAGCTGGAAGAGACCATATGGCTTTTCAAACCTGCTCCACTATTCATTATAATCATGGCTGATTATCCAACGCAATAGTTGACCCCACTAGCCCCCATATCTTTTGATCCTTTTCACCACATATGCTATGTCTAACATTTAATGTTTTGTCCTCAAGCAATTTCTTTGATAGGGAATTCCATAGGCTTACCATTCTTTGCACGATGAAATTTCTTTTAGTCTCTGTCCTAAACCATCTATCTCTGTATCTTTAATCTGTGACCCCTGGTTCTGTACACCCCACTATCAGGAACATTCTTCTTGTATCTACCCTGTCCAGTCCTGTTAGAATTTTATAGGTTTCTATGAGATCCCCCATCATTCTGGATTCCAGCAAACATAATCCTATCCGATTCAATGTCAGAAGGAAATATAGAAAAATATGTAGGGAAATGGAATTGGAGAAGGCACTTGAAGACTTAGCACTGGCTGGCTTTGATATTCTTGGCACATGTTTTTCTACTTCCACTCCTCTCCATCTCTGCTATTTTCTCCAGCCTCCAACTCTTCTAGATTCTCCCCGACACAGGCCAATTTGTATTTACCCCAATCCTTTGATTTACCATTAGTGTAATTTACAAGCTAATTAGTGCATTTAATTAGCTTGGCGCCACACTGGAACTTCCTCCATAAATCTTTTTGCCTTTTCACCACTTTCTGTTTGTTTTTAAGATTATCCTTAAAATTGAACTCTTTGACCAAGCATTTTTGGTTATCCTCCTAGTACTATTCACTGCATAAAATTCTCTCACATGGGGACTAAGTCCTGTAGTGGATGTTTTGCTCCATATTCAATGGTAGGGTAGATTTGATGGCGGATAGATCACTATCCTATTTGGACGCCCTATTGAAAAGGTGCCTAACATTACTGACCCACTCATGAAGAAGGAAGGCTGAGAGGGCATTATGAGACTGGAAGGTGGACCTCCTGAGAACAAAGATGGGTCTCCAGGCATGCTCCAAGGCTGGAAGATGAACCCCTCCAGAACACCAATTCTGAAAAATCCACTACTGCTGCGATGATCCGGGCTCCAAGTTTGCCGTCAGCCTCCATTCTGAACTCTGGAGGCAATCCCAGGTATTGATCATCAGAATCACAGCATCTGCACGCCATGTTGTTCCAGATATTTTTTTCCTGTTGATGCCGCAGAGAACGGGCTTTGGGTGGTCACCTGTATTGCATTAGCAGAATGCAAATGAGTTTGACACTGACCTATAAGGGGTTTCCCAATCTGCCATGGAGGGGATGAGCTGAAGATGCTGTAGGAAATTCACAGCAATGTAAAATTGATTTTTGTCCCTCCTGCCACGTTCCAAAACACCCTTCTACCCCATCCATTTCAGCTGACAACTAGGGTTTAAGAGATTTCCAGCCTCTTGGCACCCACTTTTCCTTTTTCCTTATTCTTTTGCGAAATGCTTTGAGAGCTTACTTAGGTGTTTTATTAATGCAAGTTACTGCTATTGTAAACTTATCAAAACCGAAGTTCATTGTTTTGCATTCCGAAGGCTAAACAAGCCAACAGATGGATGTTTGACGCTACATTAAATGCCAAATCTACTGTTCAAATAACGAAGGCCAGGGAACTTGTCGAATGTATGTGTACTGCAAGTGTCTGAAGATGACACATTTTCAAAACAAGAATAATGTTGACAGCTCCTACAAGACTGTCTGCTGCTGGACTTTGTAAATACATTTAAAATGTGATGCCGGCTGATGGGGGTGCTTTCAGAAATGTTCACTTCTGTACACAAAGCGAAAATGTCACAATATATTTAAACATGCAGTGCAGCTTTACATTGTTGACAAGGACAAGATGATTAGTGGTTAGCTAAACAGGTTAGTGCTGGTGTTATGAATGCACGCTGCAGTTTGGGACTCTTGGGAATTGATTGCAAACGTGAAGGAAACACAAACTCAACATCCACAGCTTTGATTCCACTAAAATTGATTGCAATTGTGAAGTAGAGAAAGACAAGATGGCTCTACTTCTCCCATGTAAAGATGTAGCTTAAAGGATGGTTGAGAGAGGTGGAGTGGCAAATAGGATTAAGGTCCAGACAGCTGAAGACACAATTACTGCAGCATTTTAGGGAGAGGCGATGGCCTACTGATATTATCGCTAGACGATTAACCCAGAAATTCAGCTAATATTCTGGAGACCCGGGTTCAAGTCCCACCCTGACAGATGATGGAATTTGAATTCAATAAAACATATCTGGAATTAAGAATCTATGGGTGACCGTGAAACCATTGTGGATTGTCATAAAAATCCATTTGGTTTGCTAATATCCTTTAGGGAAGGAAACCTATCTGATCTACCTATATGCAAAGTGATTGGCTCTCAACTGTCCTCTGAACAAAGGCAGTCAGGGATGGGCAATAAGTGCTGGCCAGCCAGCAACACCCTTGTCCCCTGAACGAATAAAATAAAATAATTCTAGATTTCTTGTGACAAAGTCATCATTTGAAACACAATGAATCCTAAGTCAACTGTTTAAACTCAAGGAAGATATCCCAAATTTATAGTTTTTACAAACTAATTGATGTGGTTTAAGTCATCTGCTGAATCTTGGAATGAGTCAATGAGTAGTGTTGCTCTACAATGCAAGCAGTCTCCTGCATTGTTAAGAATGTTTGTCAGTCTCCTTGTAAAGCAGAGCACAAAGCTTTTACTGGGATTCTTGAGACCAAAGTCAGTCTCTGTAAGGCCACATAATTTAACCAATTTTGCTTAGTGTCATTTTTGGCAAATTTGAATTATTCCCTTCCAAAGCCAGTGTATCCTTACAATAGTGTGACATCCAGAACTGAATATAAGACTCCAGATGGTGTTAGACAAGGGCACTTAAACCTCTGATGAATTTTCCACATTGGAGACTCTTAGCTTCCTCTTGAGATTCCATAGAACCCATGAAATCCTACAGTGCAGAAGGAGGCCATTCAGCCCATCAAGTTTGCACTGACAATCCCACCCAGGTCCTATCCCCATACATCATGCATTTACCCTAGCTAGTGTCCCTGACACTAAGGGACAATTTAGCATGGCTAATCAACCTAATCTGCACATCTTTGGATTTTTTTTTGAGGCAATAAGGCAAGCTCTGCTGTAGAAACTGTCGGCTAATGGGGCATATTGAAAATCTTATTTGACTTTCTTTATTCCCTCTATCTTCTCAGATCACATGGCACTATTTTAAAGAACAGTGGTAGAACTTTCTATGGTTAATCTTTGTCACTCAACCAAGATCAGTGCAACAGATGATCTGTTCATCCATTGATGTTCATGGTACCTTGCCATGCATGTATTGGCTGCCATGTTTCCTAACTTACAAAAGGGCCACACTTCTTTGAAACCTGTGCTGTAGCCAGTTGGGACATTTTCAGGGAATTTCTAAAACAAAAGAATCAATCTCAAGGGGAATCCATGAGTTTCCAAAATTGAAAAATACATCAAAGGTGTTTTGGCCAAGCCCATAAATTTAGGTAATCCTCCTTGAGTCTCAGCCATTAAGTTATGCTTTATTTCAGGTGTCTAAAATGATAAAACGATTTGTCAGTTTAGCTATTGTAGTGTTTGATTGTTCTGACCTTGATTACGAGAGGCTGATAGCTGATCAATGTACTAAGTGCTTTGGGAGTTCCTGGGGTGGTGGACAATGTTCTATAAATGCAAGTTGGTCTGATTACTTCTTCTATCTCAAGAATATCAATGCAAGTTAATTATTTTTTTGGATGTACACAGAGACTGAGTTTAGTCCCGAGAATCCCAGGGATACCTTTGTGCTCTGCCCTATAAAGAGACTGATAGACATTCTTAACAAAGCAAGAGAATGCTTGCACTTCAGAATAACACTACACAATTTATTTCTTGGCCGCTGTCTTATTTCAAGGTACAGCAGATGACTTAAACACATCAACTAGTTTGTTAAAAGCAAAATACTGGGGATGCTGGAATCTGAAACAAGAACAAAAAATGCTGGGAATCTTAGTGGTTTTGAAGCATCTGTGGAGAGAGAACAGGCCCTCATCCAGACTCGAAACATTGGCTCTATTCTCTCTCCACAGACGCTGTCAGACCTGTTGAGATGTTTCAGCATTTTCTGTTTTTGTTTCAATTAGTTGTCCATTTGTGTAGAAAGCTAACACCATGTTGCTAGTCTAATTTATTACGTTTGTCACAGGAGCAAGACAAGTGAACGAATGAGTCATTCATTCTTATTGGATTTCAATGAGAGATGAGAGCTATTAGCCCCAACTGTCAATACACAGTACTGCATCAACTGAATCGATTTCATTCTCCTAATTGTTCAATTAGTAGAGGTCCAGAAGAACAGCCTTGTGCACACCAATATATCAGGAAACAACCCTGATGAGTGTCCAGAACATTGGCTGGCTTCTTAGCTACAAGAAGAGTCTATGGCTTTTAGTACCATTGAAAAGGAGCTTGAGATGGTGGCATTGCCAACCCTCCCTCCCCACCACATACCCTCCACACCTCCATTTGACCAACCTAACCAGTTGAAACATGTCCTGTTGCACATCTGAATTGCCCCCATGGACAAGATTTCCACAGATTGTGGTGGGAGGGGGGCAGTCTGAGAATGAGTCCACGGGAGGCCACAAAATCTAGCCCATTGCAATGGGGACAAGCCAATCAGCCCCCAAGCCTACCCCACCATTCATTTAGGTTATTCACTCACACACTGTGGCTTCCTATGTGATGAACCTGACTATAAGTCGTAAATTGGTTGGTGTTACAACTTATAGCACATCGAAGATTGTTTAGGAAATAAGGATAAAAGCAAATTACTGCAGATGCTGGAATCTGAAACCTAAAGAAAAAATGCTGGAAAATCTCAGCAGGTCTGGCAGCATCTGTGAGGTGAGAAAAGAGCTGATATTTCAAATCCAGGTAATCCTTTGTCAAATTTGGTTTCAGATTCCAGCATCCACAATAATTTGCTTTTATCCAGTTTTGACAAAGGGTCATCTGGACTCAAAACGTCAGCTCTTTTCTCTCTTTACAGATGCTGCCAGACCTGCTGAGACTTGCCACCATTTTCTCTTTTGTTTTCTCTATTGTTTACGAAATGTTGTTCAATTGTGGAATCACACTAAAGTTGGACACAATGGATAGGCTGGTTTGAGTCCCACATCAGGACCTGAATCTATCACCAAGGCTGACAGAACAGTTTTGGGAATATTCTATTGTGCTGCCTTTCAGCTGAGATGCTAACAATACAACCTGTCTTGTATTTCAGCTTGATGCAATAGATGCATTAAAAAACAGATTGGCTGGAATTTTCTGGCTGATCCCACCATGGATTTCTCGGCAGCGTGGGGTGGAATCAGTGCCCATTGACAGCGGAGGGACCAGAAGATCCCACTGCCAGGTAATGGCACGCCACCTCCCACTATGAAAAAGATACCACAGAGAAGGCAGAGAATTCTGCCAATAGACTTCATCTGGTACCCTGGACAAAGTTCACTTCCCAGTAGACATTGCTAAGTCAGTTTAATTTGTCAATCATCTTTACCCATTTCTGTGTGAAATAGTTATCAGCCATTGTCGTTCAAAACTAAATCGTTGTAAGTGAGGCAATTTGAGATGTGTCAGAGAAATGTGACAAAGTGCTGTACGAATGCATCTTTTTCTCATTCCTCAATGTTCCTAACTTAAGTGTGATTATTGTATTTTCAAAATACTGACTTATCTTGGAGTTCTAATGGATGAATGGGAGGATCTCGGTAATAAGATGTGGCAACATCTGTGGACAGAAACAGGGTTAATGGATGGGAGTTTATGGCCTCGTTCAAGTGAGACTGGAAAATCCCACCCGAGATCAATGGACATTTCCGTTGTCCACCCCTCATTTGCTCCCAAGGGTGGTAGAATTCTGGCGTTTGTTCAGTTCAATAGCCTTTCATCAGAACTGAAGAAGGATAGAAATGTAAGATTGTTTAAGACACTAGAAGGGGAAAAGAAAGGGGAGAAACAAAGGAAAAGATCTCAAATGGAGACTAAGCAAAATTAAATAACAAAAGATTTCATGATGAAACAGCCGAAAAGGACATAATAAAGAGACAAAAGATGCATTCAAATGAGATGCGAATGGCCAAATAAAAACCATGAGTGCAATGTGAAGGGATAATAAATCAATACAATATTGACAATAAAAAAACACATTTCCAGATGGAGGGATTGGTTATGATCTGAAGTTAGAATAGAATTATAGAATCCTTCAGTGCAGTAGGAGGCCATGCCATGCACCAATAATAATCCCATCCAGGCGCTATCGCTGTAACTCCATGTATTTACCCTGCTAATCTCCCTGACACTAAGGGGCAATTTAGCATGATCAATCACCTGGCCTGGAAACCAGAGGAAACCCACCCAGATGTAGGAAGAATGTACAAACTCCACACAGCCAGTCACCCAAGGCTGTAATTGAACCTGGTTCCCTGGCACTGTGAGGTAGCTGTGCTATCTATTGTGTCACCGTGCCACTCGATTGCTGAATTCAGTGTTGAGTCCAGAAGAGTGCAGGGCATCAAGTCAAAAAATAAGGTGTTATCTCTTGTGCATGCGATTAGCATCACAAGAACACTACAGCAGGCCACAAAAGTGAGCTTGGGAGCAAAGCGGAGAATTAAAACGACAAGCTGATGGGGGCTTGGTCTCATACTTGCAGAGTGAATGGAAGTGCTCCATAAAGCAATCAACCTGTCTGCATTAACTCTCCTCAGCTTAGAGGAGGCCATATAGTGAGCAGAGAATAGAGTATATTAAGTTAAATGAATGCAAGAAGATCACTGTTCAACTTTGAAAATGTTTTTGGGAGTGCTTGCCATAGGGAAAGGACAGTATGTTCAGGATAATTGAGGAGTGGGTTAGGGTGAAGTAAAGGAAGTGGTCCCTTCCTTTGATTATAACCCCAGCTCCAAATATAGACCACTGTAGATCGGGAGCACTCTCTCAACAATCACCCTCACCTCAAGGCAGCAACTTCACACAGATTCTTATTTTAGGATTCAAAACATTGAATACATTTCCGACAAGGAAAGTGACTATTAAGTGTGATCCTTTTCCCAGAGCCTGATAAATAATTTGTTGGTGGAATTATAACTACCCGAATATTAAAAGATTTGGGGATTTCTGTTCAAAAATTGTGTCTTCCCACTTTCAGAAAATACAAGTGCATTAGGTTTTTATACTCATACAGAAGACTACAAGAGACGTTTTATTTTACTAACTTATTTACAAGTTTATTATAGAACTATCTAACATAGTGCACTTTAAAGAGGATAAGTACATTGTAATGTTAATGACTATAAAAGAAAAAATGGAGTTCCAAAACAGAATCCAATAAAACTTTAAAAATACGATGCCGGAAGTAATACCGATTTAAGAATACCTATCAATACTCAAAATAATGAGTTCCCTGAATCCCCAAGTGAATCAATCAGTGAGCAATTGGACACAAGAGCTTCTGCTTTACAATATCCAACTATTCAGCAAAAAATAATGGGGGTGGCACAGTGACATAGTGGTAAGTACTGCTACCTCACAGTGCCTGGGTTCAATTCTGGCCTCGGGTTACTGTCTGTGTAGAATTTCCACATTCTCTCCGTGTCTGCATGGTTTTCCTCCGAGTGTTCTGATTTTCTCCCACAGTTCAAACACGTGCAGATTAGGTGAATTAGCCATGCTAAATTGCCCCTTAGTGTCAGGGGGACTATTAGGCTAAATACATGGGGTTATGGGGATAGGGCCTGGGTGGGATTGTGGTTGGTGCAGACTCGATGAGCTGAATGGCCTCCTTTTGCACTGTAGGATTTGATCAACTGGATAAAAAGTAACCCTCTACAATACTTAAAATTTTCTGAAAAGAAACTAGAATATGTCATTTTTTGGCAGCAATGGTTGAATAACTAACTTCTACTCTCAGATGTGTTCTTATTAGTCATTATTATTTAATAGTTAAAATAGATTTATTATATGAACACTGTGAGCCTGATATTTGGTCATCATGTTACTAAATATGTCCTTGATATTTTTCCTGTTACCTCCAATTGTTTCCATTTTTTTAAAGAAGTAATCTTAAACTTTTAATATAGTGAAGTAGATTTTTAATGTCTGTTTTTGTGCTTCGCTGAGCTAGTTTCTAAGAATGTCTTCTGAATGGATAAGGAGAGATGATACCATCGTAGATGCTTTTAAAGTTCCTTTGAAAACAAATCTAGAAATTTTTCCTTATCTTTCCTTTCCTCAGTGTGAATTGGTCCTGAGTAATTGGACCATTACTCAGTGTAATGGTCCAAATTACATCAAATGCCGTGTAATTTGATGCACGGCACAGGCCCTGTTTGTGATCAGAACTCCCTACTTACCTGACGAAGGGGTAGAACCCTGAAAGCTAGTGGTGTTTGCTACCAAATAAACCTGTTGGACTTTAACTGGTGTTGTGAGACTTTTTACTGTGTTAACACTTGTTGAAACAAAGCTGTCAGCTAGTGCTGTCCATGTATATGCTTCAAGGCTTCAGGGTGAAAATGGCTATCCATGAATGTGTATCCACTTTCTCAATTCTAAAGTATATTGTCATAAATACATATGAATTCTAGCTATTTTTTGTGCATTTCCTTCACATCTTCCCTACTCCACCTTTCCCATGCAAGTGTAGGAAACATACCACCTGCCCTTTCTCCTCCCTGTTCAAGTCCCAAAGGGAAGAGTACGAAACCTCGTTACTGCAGGTTCTAACAGTTCAAGCTGTTAGAAACAATAACTGAGCAGAAAATTAACAATCACTCGGACAAGACTGGATCAGAAAAGGGGAGCTAATGCAGGCTAAAGGAAACCATGTCTCACTGCCCAGCAGAGGGGTTAGAATGTGGAACATTTAGCCATAAGGTGTCATTGAGGTAAGCAGCACTTAAGGGGAAGATAGATACAGGGAGAAAAAATTAGTAATTTATATCAGTAAGGGTGAGAGAAAATTAGTGTGGAGCAAAACCTTGGCATAAGCCTGAATGGTTTGCTCCTGGGTTGTAAATCCCATGGCTGGATTTTTCCGCCACAGGAATCGTGGCAGTTGGGGGCAGACAATGCAAAGATCCCTTGAACTTGGATGATATTTTCTAGTCTTGGGGTGAGCGCAACTGGAAAATCCCAGTGTATTTATTGCTTTACTGACTGAATATTTAAGATTAGACTAAATCTAATAGCCTCCCTACCAACACGTTGCACTCTTCTGATCCTACAACACAACACAGTCAGTCTCTACTGGTTGTCACCCACTGGAAGTTTAAAACACTGACTCACCACTGGGGCCACATTTCACACTGAGCCATATGGACACCACTCACAGTTTGATGCTGTCAGTGTGATGCATCAATAGGGGGACACCTCGAGTCTGTGTGGGTCACCTGCTAAGTGAGAATTCAGACTCAAGTACAAGTGAGCTCTGTAAAACTCAAGACATGTTCTGCGCCCAGTTCGGAGGAGGAGCCAAAGACAATACAAAAGGCATCAGATTTAACCAGTTTTAATTTATGCATCTCAAAGTCTAATCACTGCCCGGAATGGAACTGATGGATAACGATGCTTCAACACACAAAATTACCGTTTTATGTTGACCTGTTTCGAATAAGGTCACAAAATGAAAACAGTTTGTGGAATACTACTTCAAGAGATTTCTCAAATGAAAGTGCCATAGCAACTTAACTAGTAATTAAAAGCATGTGGATAAACATTTCACTGAGAATCAAGATATTGAACACATTAATGTAAATAGCCTATGTAACTCTGAGACAGGCTCACGTTAATTCAGCTGCAAACGCTTTTTAAGTGCAAAACTGTTGTCATAGCAACACCACAGGACTTCAAAATAAACCTTAAGGTGGAGAACACCTACTTTCTCTGGCTCCCCTATGTGCTTATCTGTTTCTGTTAACCAATTGTCTGCAGAGAGGAGGCCATTTAGCTGATGTTTCAATTAGATCATTGCTGATCTGCAGTTTAACTTTATCTATCTGATTTTGTTTCATACCCCACAAATCCGTTAGCTAACTAACATCCATCAATCTCAGTCTGAAATTTTCAACTGATGTCCCCCTTCTTGCCAGCACCCCTCAGGATCTTATATGTAGCAATCAAGTTGCCTTTTATTCTTTAAACTCCAGCAGATACAAGCCTAGCCTGAACAACCTTTCCTCATAAAGCAACCTACATATTCCAGGTATTAGTTTAGTAAATCTTCTGTCAACTGTATTTACATCCTTCCTTAAACAAGGAGACCAATGCTATGTATGGTACTCCGGATGTGATCTCACCAATACCCCGTGTAACGAAGTTACGAGGTCACACAACACCAGGTTATTGTAAAACAGGTTTAGTTGAAATCATATGTTTTCATCGAGTTACTCCTTCCTCAGGTGTAGTGGAGTGAGGCTCGTGGGTATTATTATAATCAGCCTGTATAACTAAAGTATAATCTCCTGACATTCAGCTTCAATTCCCCTTGTTCAAGCCCAACCAGTGGAAATAATTTCACTCTATCAATCCAATCATATCTTTTAAATCACCTCAAACGGCTTAATTATGTCAGCCATTAATTTTATAGACGTAAGGGAATATAAACCTGATCTAAAAATGGATTTTTGACTGGATGTAAAATTTGTATCCTTTTTAGGATCCTTCATCATCTTTCTCCTTCTTATTTATTTAACAGCCTCCAGTTCCCTAAACTGTCCATCCACTGTCATCACCAGTAACCATCATACATAAATATCCTAAGGGTGTTTCACAAATACTGGGAATAAAAATAGAGATTGAGCCAACGTAGAGAGAGATTCAAAACAGAAGAGAGTGATACAGGATAGAGAGAGGAGAGGGAGGGAAGGAAGGAGAGGGAAAGGAGGAGAGGAAGGGATGATAGATGGGAGGATAGGGTGATAGGAGAGAGTGTGAAGGGGAGAGGTTGTGGAGGAATGGGAAGGAAGATGAAAGAGGGGCTGGGAAGGAAATAGAGGAGAAAGGGAAGAGAAAGGGGAAGGGAGGAAGGAAGGACTTGCATTTAATGTTCTGAAGTGCTCCACCACCAATGAAGTCATTTTAAAGTGCAGCTGCTGTTTGAAAGTTGGAGAGGTGTAAGTGATGATTTATATTAGTTGGAGAATGAGCCTGGCTGTGAAAACTGTTAGGAGCACGGTTGACTCTGATAGCTATTCCTATCATGTTCAGTCAGATTTATATGGCTGTTACAGTGAGAGAATGTATCCTACCAAAAGAATTATCAATTGAATCCACATGCTTATCTTCTGATCTTGTGCAGCAAGCTAATTTTTCAACCAGCTTTTTACCCAAAGGTGAAGATTCAGATATGTTGGAGAGTAAGGGAAACTGACAGCATAGATATAAAGAAACAACTTCTACTGATTAGAGAGTCTACCAGGGACAGAGACTAAATGTTAGAGCCAGACCTTTCAGAATTGAAGCTAGGAACCACTTTTGCTACAAAGAATTGCAGAAACTGAAGCTCACTTACGCAAAGAAAATTGATGTGAAATCAAATATTAATTTTAAATGCGAGATTTACAAGTTTTTGTTATCTGAAGTATCACAAACAGAGGCAGTAGCACAGTGATATTATCACTGGACTAGTAATCCAAAAACCCAGGGAAATGTTCTGGGGACCCAGGTTTGATTCCCACCATGGCTGATGGTGGAATTTAAACTCAGTAAAAAATCTGGAATTAAAAGTCTAATTATGAAACCAATATCTATTGTTGTAAAAACCCATCTGGTTCACTAATGTCCTTTAGGGAAGAAAATCTGCTATCCTTACCTGGACTGGTCTACATGTGACTCCACACCATAGCAATGTGGCTGACTGTTAAATATCCCATGAAATGGTCTAGAAAGCCACTAGTTATATTCAATCGCTATGAAGAAAACCATAGTGGTTGAAACCAGGAGGATCACCTGACATTGATCTAGGCACTGTCGATCCTGTAAAAGTCCTCCTGACTAACATCTGGGGGCTGGAGCTGAAATTGGGAGAGCTGTCTCACAGAGAAGGCAATAGCCTTACTTAGTCAAACTCATGGAATCATATCTTACGGATAATGTCCCTGATACCACCATCACCATTCTAGGGTAGGTCCTGTCTCTGCCTTGCTCCCAGCAGGGGTGCAGCACAGTTGTATACAGATGGGAGAGAGTTGCCCTGAGAGCCTTCAACATTGACTCTGGACTACATGATATTTCATGGCACGAGATCAAACAGGGGCACGGAAACCTCCTGTTGATTACTATTGTATCTCCTCCCAACCCCTCAGCTGATGAATCAGTACTCCTCCAATGTTGAATGAAAGTTGGAGGAAGTGCTGAGGACAGCGAGGGCACAGAATGTATTCTTCAATATCCATCACCACATCATAGACCAAGTTGGACAGATCCTATTGGACTGAGTTGCTCTATGAGTCTGCAGTGATAAGAAAACCAACAAGAGGTTAAAAGATATTTGAACATTTCCTCACCAATCTGTCTGCTGCAGCTGCATCTGAATATGACTGTATTAGTAAGTATGACCACTGTACTGTCCTTGTGGAGATCAAGTCCTGCCTTCACAGTGAGGATACTTTCCATTGTGTTGTGAGAATATTACACCATGTTAAATGGGATAGACTTCAAATAGATCTAGCAACTCAAGATTAGGAATTCATAAGGTGCTGTGGCTATCAGCAGCACAAAATTGTACTCAACCAGAATCTGTAACCTCATAACTCAGCATTACCACCAAGTCTAGGGATCAACCCTAGTTCAATGACGAATGTAGGGGAGCAAGCCAGCAGACATACCTAAAAATGAGTTGTCAATTTGGTGAAGTTATGACGCATAAATATTGTATGCCAAACAGCAAAAACAACAATTGACAGATAGATCTTAGCAATTCCACAACCAACGGATCATAGAACATAGAACATAGAACATAGAACATTACAGCACAGAACAGGCCCTTCGGCCTTCGATGTTGCGCCGACCAATATAAAAAGCAATGCCCCTCCAAACTAAACCATTCCCTTCTCTTCCATATACTTATCAACTAACCTCTTAAACGCCACCAAACTTGGCGCATCTACAACTGCTGCAGGCAGGGCATTCCACTCCGAACCACCCTTTGGGTAAAGAACCTGCCTCTGATATCCGTCCTATAACTATCACCCCTTAATTTAAAGCTGTGTCCCCTCGTGCTAGCTTTCTCCATCCTAGGAAAAAGGCTATCACTGTCCACCCTATCTAAACCTCTAATCATCTTATATGTTTCGATCAGGTCCCCTCTTAGCCGCCTCCTTTCTAACGAAAACAACCTCAAATCCCTCAGCCTCTCCTCATAAGACCTGCCCTCCATACCAGGCAACATCCTGGTAAACCTCCTCTGTACCCTCTCCAATGCCTCCACATCTTTCTTATAATGTGGGGACCAGAACTGCACACAATACTCCAAGTGCGGCCGCGCTAGAGTTTTGTACAGTTGCAACATGACGTTGCGGCTCCGAAATTCAATCCCTCTACCAATAAAAGCCAAGACTCCATATGCCTTCCTAACAACCTTCTCGACCTGACTGCCTACTTTCAGGGATCTATGCACATACCACCAAGATCCCTCTGTTCATCTAGACTACTAAGAATCCTACCATTTGCCCTATACTCTACACATTTATTATTTCTGCCATAGTGCATTACCTCACACTTTTCCACATTAAACTCCATTTGCCACCTCTCGGCCCAGCTCTGCAACTTGTCCAAGTCCCTCTGCAACCTATAACACCCCTCTTCACTATCTACCACTCCACCGACTTTAGTGTCATCTGCAAATTTACTAATCCATCCTTCAATACCCTCATCCAGATCATTTATAAAAATTACAAACAGCAGGGGCCCCAAAACAGACCCTGAGGTACACCACTTGTCACCGAACTCCAAGATGAATATCTCCCATCAACCACCACCCTCTGTCTTCTATCTGCTAGCCAATTCCTAACCCAATTAGCTAAATCACCCTCTATCCCATACATCTGCATTTTCTGCAGAAGTCTTCCATGGGCCACCTTATCAAACGCCTTACTAAAGTCCATATATACCACATCAACCGCCTTACCCCCATCCACCTCCTTAGTCACTTTTTCAAAAAACTCAATGAGGTTAGTAAGGCACGACCTACCCTTCACAAAACCATGCTATCCCCAATCAATTCATTTCTCTCTAAATAACTATAAATCCTATCCCTAATAATTCTCTCCAATACTTTGCCCACCACAGAAGTAAGACTCACTGGCCTATAATTCCCTGGAAGGTCTCTCTTCCCCTTCTTGAACAACGGGACCACATTCGCTATCCTCCAGTCCTCCGGAACCACACCCGTAACCAACGACGACCTGAAGATCAGAGCCAGAGGCTCTGCAATCTCCTCTCTTGCCTCCCAGAGAATCCTAGGGTAAATCCCGTCCGGCCCAGGGGACTTATCCAACTTCAAACCCTCGAGAATATCCAGCACATCCTCCCTATCTACTTCGATACCTTCCAGTTTGCTACCCTGTACCTCAGTGTTCTCCATAACTACATTTACATCACCCTGCGTGAATACCGAAGAGAAATATTTATTCAGTACCTCTCCAATCTCCTCAGGCTCCACCCACAACTTCCCACTGCTGTCTATGACTGGCCCTAATCTTGCCCTAACCAATCTTCTATTCTTAACATATCTAAAGAAAGCTTTAGGATTCTCCCTAATCCTATCAGCCAAAGTCTTCTCATGTCCTCTCTTTGCTCTCCTCAATTCCCTCTTTAGCTCCCTCCTGGCTAATCTATATCTATCCATATTAGATCTATATCAGATCTAAGCTCTGCAGGCCTGTCACATCCAACTGCGAATGGCGGTGGGC
The DNA here is from genome assembly GCA_024679065.1 of Sphyrna mokarran. Classification (NCBI taxonomy): domain Eukaryota; kingdom Metazoa; phylum Chordata; class Chondrichthyes; order Carcharhiniformes; family Carcharhinidae; genus Sphyrna; species Sphyrna mokarran. The sequence goes on along the minus strand of JAGIQG010000024.1, from coordinate 18,712,911 downwards.
AATTACACAGCTCATCAGAGGGGTAGGCTCCACAAATATTTCCATCCTCAATAATGGAAGAGACCAGCATATCTGTGTGAAAGTTAAGGCTGAAGCATTGGCAACAATCTTCAGCTGAAAGTGCTGAGTGGATGATCCATCTCAGCCTTTTCCAGAGATCCTCAGTATTACTGGTGTCAGTCTTCAGCCAATTCGATTCATGTACGTGATATCAAGAAATGGCTGAAGGCAGTGGATACTGTAAAGGCTCTGAGCTCTGACAATATTCCGGCAATAGCGCTGAGGAAGTGTTCTGCAGATCTTGCCACACCCCTAGCCAAACTGTTCCAGTATAGATACAATACTTGCATCCACCTGACAATGTGGAAAATTGCCCAGGTGTGTACTGTGCACGAGGAACATGGCAAATCCAACCTTGCCAATTATAGCCCCATCAAACTATCCCGATCATCAGTAAAGTGATGGAAGGAGTCAGCACAGTGCTGTCAAATAGCACCTACTCAGTATTAGCCTGCTCACAGATGCTCAGTTTAGGTTTCGCCATGGTCACTCATCTCCTAACTTCATTACAGCTTTGGTTCAAACAGGGACAAAAGAGCTGATAAAGGTAAGATGAGAGAGAGTGACCTTCACATCAAGACAGCATTTGACCAAGTATGGTGTCAAAGAGCCTGGAGTTAACGGGAATCAGGGGGAAAACACTCCCGGTTAAAGTTATACCTGGCACAAATGAAGATAGTTGTGGTGGTTGGAGTCAATCATCTCAGCTCCAGGACATCATTGCAGAAGTCCGTCAGTGTAGTGTCCTTGGTCCAACAATCTTCAGCTGCTTCATTAATGATATCACTTCCATCATAAGATGCCAAGTATTGTGCACTGATGATTGTACAATGCTCAGCACCGTTTGTGACTTCTCAGATACTGAAGCAGTTCATGTCCAAATGCAGCAAGACCTGGACAATATCCAGGCTTGGGCTGACAATTGGTAGGTAACATTCATGCCTTTTCTTTACTATTGCTGAATCAAAATACTGAAACTCTCTCCTGATCAATACTTTGAGTATAACTACACTTTAGGGACTGTGGCAGCACAAGAATGTAGCTCATCACCATCTTATGAAGATCAACTAGGGATGGGCAATAAATGCTGACCTAACTGGTGATGCCCACATCTCGTAAAATGAATTTTTAAAGTGCCTATATTTGTATTTGTGGGAAATACAGCTTTAACTAAGTTTAATTTTCTGTGTTTTAAAGGTTAATTACGAGTTTGCTTCAGGTGTCTGTATGACGATGAAAGTTTATGACTTGAAAGCAAACAAGCTTTAATTGAAAACTAGGTTGTTGCTTCGCAACTGGGGCCACTATAAGTTAGAAAGAATTTCAAGTTTAGTTTTAAGCTGGACACAGGAAAAGCTGGACAAGACCAGGGAGTTTGGAAAAAACAGATTAACCAAAAGAACAAAAGTCCAGAAACAAGGAGTTGAAACAAAATATATTTCTCAGGAAGACATTTAAGTTAAAGGACCAAAGAACAAGAAATTGCAAAAGGTCCTGTTCAGATGAAGTTAAAGTAAAAAAATAGAGAAAGTGCTCTGGGATTGTTACAGAAAGTATTAAGGGATATAAATGTACAAATTAGGAGCAGTAGGCCATTCAGATTTCCAGCCTACCATTCAATAAGATCACAGCCAATTTGATTGTAACCTCAAATCCACAATCCTGCCTTCACCTTTTTCTTAATCAAGGGGTAAAATTTTTCCTTATCTCTGCCTTAAATGAACAACTCCTTATTTTTAAACAATGACCACCTTGTTCTGGAATCTCCCAGAAGAAGGAACATCCGCTCCACATCATTCTACTCTTAGCATCTTAACATTTTCAATCCAGTCATCTCTCAGTCTTCTAAACTCCCGTGGATACAAGTTTAACCTCTCCATTCTTTCTTTATAAGGAAACACAACTATTCATAGTATTGGCCAAGTAACACTCCTCTGAACTGCTTTTAATGTACTTACATATTTCCTTAAATACGACAAACAATACTAGATGCAATACTCCAACTGTGGTCTCAACAGTGCCCCGTACAATTGAAGCATAATCTCCCTACTTTCGTAATCAATTCTCCTTACAATAAGCAATGACATCCAAATAGTTTTTCTAATTATTTGCTATACCTGTACATTATCCTTTTGTAATTCATGTACCAGGACACGTAGATCCCTTTGCACTTCAGAGCTCTGTAATCTCGCACCATTTAGATAATAAGCTTCTTTCTTATTCTCCCTGCCAAAATGGACAATGTTACATTTGCCCACATTATACTCTATTATGGGGAAAAAGGCAAGTAGACCTAGTTAGGTGTTAGATCGGGCAAATCACATTGAAGGTTGAATAAGCTTATGGGACTACATGATCTACAGTTCTGATAATGTTAACAGCATATTTGCTGCATAAAAATTCTCCTTTCCCCAGTAATGCTTGAGTGCTCCTCAGTTTGAAGATAATATGCTTCATTGACTGTAGCTCTAAGTTACTTATACAAGTGGTTTTACTCATTAGGCTATAATCAGTACGTGCAAGTAGGAATGGTTATAATAATTACACACCCTCATGCTGTGACATTCTCGTCATAAGCTCTTGTAGCAGCAGAAATTATAATTGGTGTTTTTGATGAGGCTCCATGCATCAGCAGTTAGTGGATATTGAATCCTTTGGAGTGCGCTAATATGTATGTCCTGTCTTTACATGCAGCTCCTTAGAGGTACTGGCCTTCAGTATGTGAAAGGTGTTCAATAGAATATTGAGTACACTTTGTACTTTACATAGTTTTGCACTGAATAACTTTCTCATCTTAGTGAATATTGTAGCCTATCCAATGCAGATCGACAAGCCTGTGTTCAAAGTCATCATCAAAGGTCAGCAATGATTTGAATTTTAAATACTCTTCCAGGTGGGAGGAAACTACACAATGGCATAGGGTCAATCCTCATAATGGCTGTGGTAGTTCATGAAGGGCCGCATCCTCGCCTTGCTCCATACTTGGGGAGTGGTAGGTGTTCCTGGCTTGCAAATACTGATGACAAGTGACTGACACTCCACACTAATCACTAAGAGACTGACAAGCAGACAGGTTTATTCAACAATATTAGCAGCTCTTACATGTCGTGTATCTGCCTGTGCTGAGGGAAATCTCTCACGCTACTGACACATTACTTCCTGCGTCCACATCTTTCCCGTTTCAGCTGGGACAACTGGTATTACAGATATATGACGCTGTAGGACAGCAGTGATGGGTTATAAACTATTCACAATATACAGAGCAGAACTTGGGCCACAGAACAGAAACTATTTACAATATGCAAACCACTAATGTGGATTGGTGCACAGCCCATCATATCACTAACCACTCCGCCCCATTTCATCTTTATAAAAACACAGACCTTAGGCTGTCCCAAAGCTATAAAATCCTGCCCGAGGTCAACAGACCTTCCCATTGTCCGTCCGTTGCTTGCTTCGATTCCCGTGTTGGGCTGGGCAGTAAAATTCCAACCCATATGTAGATTAGGTGCTACATCATCCTTGAACTTTAAAGTTGACCTGCTCAGGCACCCTGAGAGTGTGACTGTGCCATTTAGCTGTCCTTAGGATGCCCCGCGGGTTATTGTCTTCAGGGTGGATGGTCTCAAATATCCTGTGGTGTGCCCAGTGACTGTAGGAAGGACTTCCAGTGCGGAGGGCATAGATTGCAGGTGTTTTGGAATCTGCCGCAGTTGGTGGTGTTGGTTGAGGTACTTGCAATAGGCGTCATCAATTCCTGACGTAGAGAGCACCGTCTAAGGAAGCTACACAAGCTCTGGTTGTGGGCATAGTTGTGTACCACTGCTGGTTTGTCATGACCATGTGTGGCTTGGACCCTGGCCGTTTGGTGTTATTCTAGAGTGCAGAGTCTGCAAGGGTTGCAATAACGGTACCTTTTACCTCTTTATCACCACTTCATGAGGATGGCCCTCACATTTGACTATGAGAAACCTTAAGGTAGTCAACAAAGCTATCATTCTGGGCAAGTATTCACTTGGTGAATTCAAGAACTGTTAGTGTTGCTTCATGACTTCACAGTCTTCACGATGCTAGATATTTTCAGGTAGCTCCAGAACAGTAAAGCCAATCAATATCCTACAGCTTTTGCTACTCCCTAAAGTGTGTTTCAGTACTGCAGAGTGCCCTATAGACTTAGTTCAGCATTCAGCAAATTGCAAAAATCATTTCTTCAGACATGTCAGATGTTGAGGGGTCCTCAGATTACTTGATGATGTCCTTGTCCATAGAAGGGTCAAAACAGAACATGATCAATGGTTATCAGCAGTATTCACTCAACTCCCAAATGTAATCTGATACTCAACAAGAACAAATGTACATTTACAGCACTTGAGATTAATTTTCCAGGATACAGAGTGGAGACAGCTGGAGTAAAGTCTACATAAGACAATGGGCAGGATTTTCCAGCCTTTCTCACCAACAGGATCTTCCAGTCTTGCCAAAAATGATTCCAATGGCAGCTCATCAGGTGATGGGAAGGGCAAGTCATGCAAAATGTCATAGACATCGGCAGGACTGGAGGGTCCAGCCAGCGGCCAATGGTGAGCTGTCTCCATCACCAAAAAATGCATCAGGGGGCAGGTTTGGGGTGGGGGTGGGGATTGGGGTTGGTATTGGGTGGGTGGAAATCCCACCCAATGTCAAAACCATTCATGTACTTTCGACACCATATAACATAAAAAAAACTGGCTTTGTTCTTTGGTGACACCTATATATTTGTTCCCAAGTAGACAGGAATTACTGAGCCTCTTTGAAAGTCATGTTGCAAAGATGCACATTGGCAATGGGCAATCACACAGTGGACAGCTTTTGAAATGAGAGAACAGCACGTGGATACTTGTGTCACAACAGATGTGTCAGGAACTGCAATTGGAACTGTACTCTCTCTGAACATTAAAGGAAATAAATGGCCAATTGCATGTGTATCATTCCAGTTGTCAGAAATTGAATGCAAATACTCTACTGGAGAGCAAGAAGCATTAGCCCACATCTATGCGTGTGAACTTTGAATTTGCTGCCACAGAAATACATGTGCTACATTCCACATCATTCACCAAGTACTGACTGCATTGTTAGAGAGTTCAGGACCAGGTGATCGACCTCTGTGCATCTACAGATAATCTGCAGATCATCGTCATCAATATGCAAGGACAAAAAACAAAATGCTGGAAAATTTCAGCAGTTCTCGCAGCATTGAAAGGAGAGAAAAGAGCTGACATTTCAAGTCCAGATGCCCTTTATCAAAGCTTTTGAGATGGTCAACTTTGAGCTTTGACACCTGGATTCGACACACCAGTTCTTTTCTCTCCTTACAGATGCTGCCAGACCTGATGAGATTTTTCAGCATTTTCTCTTTTGGTTTCAGATTCCAGCATTTGCAGTAATTTGCTTTTACTGAGTATGTAAGGTCAACTATCTTGTATATTCATACTATCAAATAGTTGATTGAGCGATAATAGTTCATGCAATCTCTAACGCAACAATCTAGTCACTGATCTAAGAGCCTTCATATGTCAAAGATCTATTTCTATACTTTAAGAAAAACAGACCAGTTGAACTCTAAGAAATGAACTGATACATATATTTATTTTTTTTTATGGATAATTTAATTTAAAATAAGGATTTTAATTAAAGGGGAAAAGATACATTGTTCAATGATTTAATTGATCTAACTTTGATTCAATGGCCTCTGTTCGTGGTACTTGATTGCTCAAGCTTTGGGAGAGATTAAGTAGCTGACGTATGTAGGAAGTTCTGGAAACACAGCCAGGTGATTGCTAAGATATTTTAAAGTGTTGTAAATAAACCAGTTATAGATTTAGAACCAGCTTCGTCCTTGCATTGCTCTGAGATAAATCAGCTATATAAGCTATAAGCAAACTGGCAACTGGTGCATTGAGCACTATATAAGATTAATGGTGCCATGATTAGGAATTGGCATTTGAAGAAATCATTCCAGCTGTTTTTATAAAAACAGCTGGAATGATTGAGACCCTCTCTGTCCTCTCAGGTCGATGTAAAGGAACCCACTGGTGGTATTTTGCAGGGGAGTTCTATCTTGTGCTTTAGAAAAAAGTGATCTCCCAACCAACATCAAGGAAATAGATTATCTGCTTATTGATGACCTTACTTTGAGAAGATTGGTTATCATGTTTTTCCACATTACAACTTTGACTATCCTTCACAAGTATTCATTGGCACTAAAGCACTTTAGAAAATCTGGAAGTAAGGAAACCCAGTTTGGAAATGTAAGTTTATTCTTTCTTTTATGATGCCAGGATGGCTCTTTAATTTAGATTGTGGTTATCATCTTCTTGAGCATTTACAGCCAATCAGCTAGTCTAAATCTGTTGTTTTACTGATGTATCTAACTTGAATTACACACATATCAAGATCTCAAACCAAGGCTAGATTTTTACCACCTGCCTGCTTCGAGAATCAGAGTGGAAAGTTTTTTATTTATTAGTCACAAATAGACTTACATTAACACTGCAGTGAAATTCTGTGAAAATCCATTACTTGTCACACTCCAGCATCAGTTTGAGTATACTGAGGGAGAATTTAGCATGGCCAATGCACCTAACCAGCACATCTTTCAGACTGTGTGAGGAAACTAGAGCACCCGGATGAAACCCACACAGACACGGGGAGAATGTGCCGACTCCACACAGACAGTGACCCAATGCTGGGAATTGAAACTGGTTTCCTGGCACTGTGAGACAGCAAGGTTTGTTGACCTCAAGCGGGATCTTATCGTTTTGGTACGAGCGAGGCTGTAAAATTCTGCCCCAAGTGTGAGTTAATACACCACTTAAACAGTTTTGATGATTTTGATTGTGAGATGATTAATGGGCCAGGATATTGAGAGGATTCTCCATTGTTACTAGGTTATGTTTTGTTCTGCTATTGGCTCAGTTAGACAATTCCCAACCCTGGGTATACCAAGATTTTATTGTAACATCAGCAGAATCAATCAATGCAAAACATTCCAGCAAAAATGAACAAAATGAAGGTCAGAATTACTGAAAAACCTATGGTCTAGTTCATTTTGTTCAAAATTGCTTTGTCTCTTTCTTTTCATTTTCTTTCATTTAAAACCCTTTTCTTAGAGCTCTGTGCTGCATGCATACTCTTACATGAGCCAATACTCATTGACCTCATTTTGTCTAGTTTCAACCAGCCACTCTTACGCACACAAATGTGTTCTGGATTATCTGGAAATGGGTGTGCCTTTGCTCAACTGTTGAAACATGCAATTAATAAGTTGCTGAAAGTTAACAAAGTGATGGCCGTGTATCAGTTCGTGGGGTATTGGATGCATTTGATTTGATTTATTATTGTCAGATGTATTAGTATATAATGAAAAGTATTGTTCCTTATGTATGACATAGCCAAAGCATACCACACATGGAGAAGGAAAGAACAGAATGCAGAATGTAGTGTTACAGTCATAGCTACGGTGTAGAGAAAGGTCAACTTAACACGAGATAGATCCATTCAAAAGTCAGAAGGCAGCAGGGAAGAAGCTGTTCTTGAATCGATTGGTACGTGACCTCAGACATCCAAACTGACTTCACTGTGCCTAACTGTGCCTAACTTCAACCATCAATCTATGAATGGGATTACCTAACTTCTATCTTAGCATTATATCACATACACATATGAACTATTCAGCTCAACTAGATTCATGTTAATTATCCACACGTATCTCCTCTATTTTATTGACAGAAATCCTGCCTCACCTCCTTTAAAAAAAAACACCTTCCAAGGGACTGCATAAGTACAACTAAACAGATAAATGATGCCTCTGTTTAACATTACATCTGATAGACAATGCCTCCTGAATATTGGCAACAGTTGACTGTAGCATTTCTCCCGCAGCTCCAGAAAACCAATACTTCAATGCACCATAATGTAAAAGAAAGAAAAATATTGAACATTGTTAACTCTGGTTGAATCAGCCCCACAATCAAAGCTGTAACCTTTTCTTGCTCAGGAACTTTGCGATCAATTTCACTCACAATAATATTCCAATGAGAAGAAATAAAACTATTTCCCGAAAATTACAGAATGTTTACAGTACAGAAAGAGTCAATCAGACTTTGTTCTCTGCAAGAGTAGGTTACCTAATCCCACTGTCCCTTCTTTTCAACGGCAAGTTTGTTCTCTTCAGATAATTATCCAATTTTCTTTTGATGGCCTCATTTGAATCTGCCTCCACCATCCCTCAGGCAGCACTTCTCAGACACCATGAAGAAAGGTTTTTTTCCATTTGTTGCTGTTTCTTTTGTCAATCACCTTAAATCAGTGTCCTCTGCTTCTTGATCGTTATCTCCCACCCCTCCTCCACCCCTGAACGGAAAAGTGTCTCCCAATCTGCTTTGTCCTGGCCCTTCACGGTTTTGTCATCTCGATTAGATTTCCTTCTAATTTTCTGTTTTCCAACAAAAACAGCCCCAGCTTCTCCAATCTTTCCACATAATTTAAGTTCCTCATTCCTGGAATAATTATTGTGAATCTTTTCTGCACATTGTCTGAAAGTCTGAAGCCCAGAACTGGGCACAATACTCCAGAGAGGGCTAAACTAGTGTTTTGTACGATTGATGCAAAATACTGCAGATGCTGAAATCTGAAACTAAAACAGAAGATGCTGGGAAATCTCAGCAAGTCTGACAATATCTGTATGGAGTTTGCAAGTTCTCCCCATGTCTGTGTGGGTTTCCTCTGGATGCTCCAGTTTCCTACCACAGTCCAAACATGTGCGGGTTTGGTGTTTTGGCTGTGCTCAATGGCCCCTTCATGCCCAGGGTGCGTAGATTAGAGGAATTTAGCAGGGTAAATATGTGGGGTTATGGGGATAGGGCCTAGGAGGGATTGTTGTCGGTACAGACCTGATGGGCCGAATGGCCTCCTTCTGCACTGTAAGGATTCTATGATCTGTGGAGAGAGAATAGAGCCAACTTTTTGAATCTGGATGACTCTATCTGATTCAAAACGTTGGTTCTATTCTCTCTCCAAAGATGCTGTCAGACCTGCGGAGATTTTTTAATGTTTTGTGTGGGTTATCATCGCTTCCTTGCTTTTGTACTCTACCGCTCTGATTTAAAAAGCCCAGGATTCTGCCCAGGACCTTATCAATCACTTACTCAACTTGCCCTACTATCTTCAATGATTTGCGCACATTTCTCCCCAGGTACCTCAGCTCCTGTATCCACTTTAGAATTGTATCCTTTTATTTATATTGTTTTTCTGTTCTCCCTATCAAAATGAATCAACTCACGCTTCTCTGCATTAAATTTCGTTTCTCACTGGTCTGTCCATTCCACTAAGCTGCTAATGTCTTTTCAATGTTCATCTCCATAGTTCACAATGCTTGCAAGCTTTTGTCAGCTGCAAACGTTGAAACTGTGCTTTATACACCAAAGTATAGCTTGTTAATACAACTATATCCCGCAATAAACCTTACTCCAGTCTGAAAACAAACTTGTTTGTATTTTGTCATTCAGCCCATTTTGTATCTAATCTGTTGCTGTTTCTTTCATTCCGTGAGCTCCAACCTTTGAAACTTTGTGGCACCATACCAAATGTCTTTTGGAGATTCACGTACATCACATCAACCAGATTACCTTCGGTACTTCTCTTTATCTCTTCAAGTAACTCAAACTATTTAGTTAAACATGCTTTGCCCTTAACACATCCATGCTGGATTTCCTTTATTAATTGACATTTACCCAAGCAATAGTTAAGTTTGCCCTGAATTATCCTGCCGGTTGCAATGGGAACCATGACCATGAGAGCCACATAATTGTGAGAGGGGACCTATGTGGGCCACTTGGTGGTGGGTCAATATCCCCTCACTTAAGACAGAGGGTGGGAGGATTGGACATGGGTATTCCTGGCCACCAATGGCAGGGTGTCAATAAGAAGGTGGTGTGTTGCAACACTCCAATGGCCATTACTCATCCGGGCTGCCATTTACTTCAGTTCAAATCAGTTTGTGCCAAGGCAGCCATTTCCCAGTGTCATCAGCTGCCTCAGCAGCCATGTTATGTGCCAACAGTAATTTTCTTCAGCAGCCATTTTCCTCAGCCCCCATTTTATGTGCCAGCAGCCATTTTCTTGAGTACAACTGGCTATCCCATACCCTGTGGCCATTTAATTGAATGCTAACAGCCATTTACATGCCTTGCACGCCACAATTTTCTTGAACTCCAGCAATCAATCCAACACTGGCAGCCATTTTCTTCAGTTTGGGGTTCTAATTCGGCCCCATGCTGATTTAACAGAAACCAAAACTGTAAAAGAAAAATGCATGATTAGAATCTAATCTATTCTGAATGCACACAGACGTCGCAATTGCCTTTGGAAAACAATGCGATTTCAGGGTTGGCAGCCAACAGGAAAATTGCTTTATTACAAGGAATCCGCAGTGCTTTCTGGTTTGTATCGACATAAACATTTGCTCCCGTCCTGACCTGAATTATTGAATAACAAAGAATTGTAAATGCAAGAAGCTTTTCTTTTTATTACACTCCCTCTCTCTTTCAGATGCTTGCATTTCATTTCCAGCACTCATTACTGTTTTTGAGATGGAAAAGATTTAATTTATGTTTTGTTTTAAGGTCTTGGGAGATCTAAAATTCTTGAATGCAATTATGTGCAGTATTCAAATCCGTGTTTTTCAATATGAAACACTACCGTGGCAAACAAAACATTCTCCGGAATAAAAGTATGAATAATTGATTTTGATTTTTTTTTCACAAGCGATGATGTTTATGCTGTAATATCGTAGAATCATTCAGCGCAGGAGGAAGCCAATTGGCCCATTCTATCAGCGCTATACTCTTTTGAAAGAGTGATCCTATTAAATCTCAAACTCAGGCTCATTTCCCAATCCCTATAATTACTCTTCTCTCTGACTTTATTTGCTGTTTACTTTGTATTCATCTGATTATTGATCCCCTGCCAGTGGAAACACTTTATTCTCATGCAATCTATCAAAACCCCTTTAATTTTGAATGCCTCAATTAAATCTCCCTCTATGCATCTCTGATCCTAGGAAAAAAATCCTAGCTCTTCCAGTTTTTCTGTCCTACCTACTGTTGACTGGAACTTTCCGGACAATGCCCGCCATGGGCGGTATGGAAAAATTGTCAGACTGGTTAAAGACCTATTGACTTCAAGTCATAGATGTTTACAGCATGGAGACTGGCCCTTCGGCCCAACTTGCCTATGCTCCCCTTTTTGTTAAATCTCGAAGCTAATCCCAATTGGCCCATATCTCTCTACACCTATCTTATCCACGTAACTATCTAAATGTTTTTTAAAAGATAAAATTGTACCCACTTCTACTATTACCTCTGGCAGCTTGCTCCAGCCACTCACCATCCTCTGTGTGAAAAAATTGACTCTCTGGACACTTCTGTATCTCTCTCCCTCTCACCTTAAACCTATGTTCTCCAGTTTTAGATTCCTCTACCTTTGGGAAAAGATATTGACTACCTAGCTGATCTGTGCCCTCATATTTTATAGACCTCTATAAGAATACTCCTCAGCCTTCCATGCTGCAGAGAAAAATGTCCCAGTCTATCCAGCCTCTCCTTATAACTCAAACCATCGAGTCCTGATAGCATCTCTGCAGCCTTTCTAGTTTAATAATATCCTTTCTATAGTAGGGTGACCAAAACTATACAAAGTATTCCAAGTGTGGCTTTACCAATGTCTTGTACAACTCCAACAGCTCCTGTATTCAATGTTCTGACCAATGAAACCAAGCATGCTGAATGCCTTCTTCATCATTCTGTCCACTTTGTGACTCCACTTTCAAGGAGCTATGAATATGTACCCCTACATCTCTTTGTTCTGTAACTCTCCCCAATGCCCTACCATTAACTGAGTAAGTCCTGGCCTGGTTCAACTACCAAAATGCATTACCTTGCATTTATCTGAATTAAACTCCATCTGCCAATCATCAGTCCACTGGCCTAATTGACCAAGATCCTGTTGCAATCGAAGATAAATTTCCTCACCATCCACGATGCAACCAACTTTCGGATGAAAATTTCCAGTCCCATAGTGGGCAAGACTGGAAAATCCCACCCATCATTCCAATAAATCGTCTCTGCAGATGCTTCAAGGCCTTGACATTCTTCCAACAATATGGTGCACAGAATTGGACATGTAAATCCAGTCGGGGCTTAATTAGTGATTCAAAGATTGAGCATAATATCTTTGGATTTGTACTCTATCAATCTATTGCTGCAGTCAAGGACCATGTGTAAATTTTTGACAGCCTTATCTAATTGTCCTGACATTTATTTGCATCTGTATTCGATAAGCGGATAGTAAATGTTTGGAATTTTTTATTCATTCAGGGAAATGGTTATTGCTGACTGGCTCACCCCTAATTACCCTTGGTGGGTAGTTGACGACCACATTGCTGGAGTCACATATAGGCCAGATGAGGTAAAGACGGCAGATTTTCTTCCTTAAAGGACATTAGTGAACCAGATGGGATTTTCTGACAATTGATAATAGTTTCACAGTCATCAGTAGATTCTTAATTCCAGATATGTTTTATTGAATTCAAATTCACCACCTGCCATGGTGGGATTCAAACCCAAGTCCCCAGAGCATTAGCTGTATGTCTGGATTAATAGTCTAGTAATAATACCACTAGGCTATTTCCTTCCTGTTCTCTGCATTCTCAGAAGCTTTTAGAGCTGGAGAGATTGCAAAGTGTGTTGTTTTGCAGGACTTGAAAATTAGACTGAGAGTATTAAGATCAAAGCATTGCCTGACTGGAAGCCAATCAATGAGTAGGGGTGATGGATGAATGGGATTAGAATTATGATTAGCAGAAACTTGGATTAATAATTTTCAATAACCATTTCCCTAAATGAGTAAAAAAAAATCCATCCTGAGCATCTCCAACTTTAAATGGATCGCCATTGGTGGTGGCACCTTCACATATCCAGCTCCTATGTTTTGGAAGTTCCTCTGCAAATCTCTCTTTTCTCTTTATGATTTTACCTCAGAATCTACTCCTTTGCCCGTTAGAACTGTTGAAGCATTGTCCTGATGTCTCCATCCCTGACTTGATGTGAATTCCTGTCAGATTACACCCTTTGAAGATAATCTGGGACATTTTATTAGGTTAAAGACCTGGTGGCACAATGGTTAGCTCTACTGCTTCACAGTGCCAGGGAACCCGGTTCAATTTAATCACTGTCTCTGTGGAGTTTGCACATTCTTCCAGTGTCTGCATGGGTTTCCCCTAAGTGCCTGGGTTTCCTCCCACAGATATGGAGATGCCGGCATTGGACTGGTTCCTTCTATAGTCCAAAGATGTGTGGGTTACATAGATTGACAATGCTAAATTGCCCCTTAATGTCAGGGGACTAGCTGGGTAAATATGTGGGGTTATGGGGATGAGGCCCGGATGGGATTGTTGTTGGTGCAGGCTCTATGGGCCTAATGGCCTCCTTCTGTACTGCAGAGATTTGATGATTCTTTATAAAAGTTGTTGATGATATTTACAGAAAAGTGCTCCAGGGAGCAAGACTATGACAGATTAAGCAGTGATGGCAGGAAGAAAAAAATTGAAAATATAGTCTAGGAGATATTGCAGAAGTAAGGAAGAGAAGTCCAAGTAGTGATCTCGTAAAATAATTTGAGGGTTTTAAATTTACGCAAGATAGGAATGAATGGTACCTGATGATGACAAAGGAATAAATAAGTGGAACTTTCCAGCTAAATAATATGGTGATGGGGGTGGAGAGAAGGTGATGAGGATGCATGGTCACATTGCACTGCTTCTTCCTTCCTGTCCTTTGAAGAGTCTTTTTAAAATATTGTGCTGCCTGCTCCTACCAGACTACCCATGCCAAACATTTTAACCCTTGATTACTTATTTTCGGTGCTCAATATTATAGTGTGAGCTCTGGGATTGGGGTGAGCACACACCCTATTTTCTGTGCCCTCCCTCATACCCTATCCCAAAACACAACTGATAAAGGCCCTTCACGTGGGGCAGAATGTCACAGCAGGGCTGCTCAATAAATCCTTCAAAGTATGTCAAAGCCTTATCAATAATCTGTTTTCCTGACTATCAGGCAAAAGATCATCCATTGTATTTACGTGAAAGTAAAACAATGCTATTGATATTTCTCAAATTGAGCACCTGCCCGAATATCTCCTTGAGCTGTTAAATTTTGTTTGATTGTGCTCCAGCGAAGCGTTTTATTATTTTTCCTATTTTGAAAGTAGTCATTCTGTGAACAATCACCATGTGCTTTTGCGAGTAAACTAGATTAAACCCGAACAATGTTTTGAAAAACGCTTCTTTCTTTTGACTCTGAACCTCTTAACCACCGCCTACACACACACAGAAACCCAGCACAGCCCTGATTTAAATCCTGGAAATAATTAAAAATTGATTTGAAATCAGAATCGCTTCATCATTAACCTAACACAGCAGAGGCTGCAAATTTAAACATTTAATTGTCAAAATTTAAAATGGAATAGCAACATGCAAAATTGATACTTTCATACAATTTTAAAAATCTATTAATTATCAAGAGCTAGGATTTAGGCTGGAGATGGGGAGAGAGTATTAAGTTACTTGATTAGCATACAAAGTAGTTCCTCCTAACAGGAATAATATATGAAAAAAATATGGAGCTCTTTTGACTTCACCTTCCTTGCCAAAGATGGAGAGATGCTGACAGCACTGATTAATAATTCTATTCTGTGCTTACAGCAACAGGAACAAAAAAAATCTGAAGAAGTGTCATCTAAGTTTAATTTGACTTATTTTAATATACCTCAAGCTGAGTCTGGGACCTTGTGTTCGAATCCAGCTATGACAGGTAGTGAAATTTGAATTTCATAAAAAAAGATCTGGTATAATGAATCCACTGATGACCATGAAACCATTGTCGATTGTTGAAAACCCCATCTGGTTCACTAATGTCCTTTCGGGAAAGAAATCTGCTGTCCTTACCTGGTCTGTTCTACATGACACCAGAGCCACAGCAATGTTGTTGTTTCTCAAATGCCCTCCAAGGACAACTAGGAATGGGTAACAAATGCTGACCAGCCAGCAATGCCCATGTTCTATGAATGAATAAAAGAGTCACGGATCATCTTTCCTTAATTTTTCCCATTACCCTTCTTGTGGTCTGATTCTCAAGCTGGAAAAAATTAAATTTGACACCCAGCCACATTGGGAGACACGGGCGACCGAGAGCTCAGTCAGAATGGTAGCAACTGAAGTACCTATGAAATAGGGAAATTATAAAGAGTCAACAAAAAATCTTTCCAGATCAATGACCAGAGGTACTAGTTTGCAGGTGCATGTCAGTGATAATGCACAAGATGAAAAAGTTAGAATATAAACAACTGGGAAGTATGCAAAATATAATTCAAAATCTGGACTGGACTGATAATGTTCATAAATCATGCAAAAAGGTTGAAGGGTTAGGGCAAAATATTAAACTTCAGAGGGTGCAAGTAATTAACAAAAAGAAGTAGAAAAAATCTATTTAAAATGGGATTTAGAAAAAAAGATCATAAAAGGTTCAGAGATTAAACCAAGCAGGCATCTGAAACTGTTATGAACATCAGAAGCATCTAAATGACATCCTTAAAATGGCTAAAAGAGTTTTTGAACAGAGAAGAAGTCATATGTTAATGTACAAAAAAAAAGCCATTTTGACATTGCTATCTCAAAATGAATGGTTTACCACTTTTAAATTTGGAGACTGAGCTTAAGAATGGAATTCGCATGGAGTTAATGAAAAGAATGACTGTAGACTTGAATAAAATATTCCCTGCTGAGTTTCCTTCTTTAATTAGGAGGAAAGGAAACACAGGACTTGAGTTACTATAATGCTAAGGTGTATAGCATCTGGTGCTGCTGCTACATTCATTGCTTTTGTTCTGGTTTAATATTTGCAGTTACATAAATTGAATAGTTGTAAAATAAGATGAGAATGATGTAATAAGTTATTTCGTGGCACAGCCTTACTGTTAAGTTTATATGAAGTGGATGCAGCACCATTGTAAAAAACATTCATGACTGAAGCTTTCTTTCTTTCAAAGAGGGAGGTGTTAAGAAATAGTGAAAGTTTGTCTAATTTATATGTATATTGCATTTAGAAATAAGTTTATGTTTAAATTGATTTTGTGTTTCTGTATTTGTATGGTGAGAAAGAATTAATATCTTCAGTTCAGCTTTGTGTTTAAAAAAAACCAGAAAAAAAATCTCTAGGTTTAGTTTCACTTTAAACTTTGCCTGCATTGCAATTAAGATTTTATGATGTAAAGGCAATTATTTGGTTTAATAAGAACTAAACTGTTACTTAGCAACCAGATGTCCACACTAAAACAGCAACAACTTAAAAGTCAGTTTGGAACCAAGTAATCTGGTGGCAAGAAGTATTCCACCATAGAAAATGCTAGAACAAGTAGGACAGTGGAGAGGCCAATAGCCTGTCCAAGCAAAAGAACATAAGTTCCAGAAACTAAGCAATTGGACAGAGAAAAGCCCCGCAAAATTATAAAGTGCGAAACTGATATAAAACTAAATTCTATAGCTTGTGTTCAAAACGTTAAGAATTAAAGCAGCTAGTTTAATTAACAACATAGATTTCTGTCCATCTGAGACAAATAATCCATGTAACAGGAGCGCATTGCCTTAGCAATTCTGTGTTCTATATTTTATTTTCAGGGGGCCATTTACTTCAGCTGGTTATATGGCTAGCATGTGGTTCAGAAAAACACCATCAGCACGAGTTCAATTACCATTCAACCTGAGGTAGACTAGGGAGCTGCCTTCATGTCTACCTCATGTGCTTGATGCAGGGTGGTACCCCTCAAACTATGCATCCAATTGGCTCTCTGTAATAGAGAGAGGTGCTTACGGCCAACCTGTGGACTATGGTTAATCACCAACCTCCTCCATTTTCATTTATTTGGTTCAGATAAAATGAAAGGCAACAATAGGATAACTGGAAAAGAAAGAAACTTCATGACAATTTAACTCTTTTCACATAATGAGCTATTATCACAGTTACAGTTAGAAATGTTGGAATGGCTGGCATTGGAACTGATTAGGAATTCAGTTGAGTAACATGAGGTCTGAACTTGACCTGGAGGCAACGGATTGGATTTTCCAGCTGCGTTCACTCCAAAATCCCACTTAAGGTCAATGGACCTTGGCATCATCAATCCCCTGCCCGCTACAGTTCTCATGGCAGGCTGGATGGGAAATACCCCTCAAGGTTTTTGCATATTCCTTCAGTGACTGTCCTATGAGCAAATCTGATTGCATCTCAGTGTCCACATAATGTGTTTTCATGATTCATTTAAGAGGAGATTGCTTCATTTAAAAAGAAACTAAGCAAGCACGAGAGGGAGATAACAATAGAGGGAAGTTTTGAAAGCATGAAATTAAGGAAGGTGAAAGGAAACCTATGTGGAAGCAAAGCCACCATGGGCCAGCTGAACTAAGCAGTCTGCTTCTGCGTTACAAATTCTAAATATTATTTTCTGACCATTACAGGTGCCCACTTCTGGCAGCTAAAGCCAATGCTGGCACATGTTTTGACCAACTGTTCAATGAGCTTAGCAACACTGGTTGTGGTGTCATATAAAATAAAAAGCAAGGAAGGCTCAGGACAGTTAATCCTTATTTCCCAAGTTCCATTGAGTCCAGACATGCTATAGAGGAAAGCAAATTAATCCTTTGCCATGTAGTAATGGAGAATGTACTCTAGATCTTAGCATCTAGCTGCAGTAAAATTAATTCTGACATTCTCTTAACTCCAGCTGGCAAATCATATCTCATTTGTACGTTTGCTGTCAAGATTATCAAACTATTTCCACAACTGACACCGTTGAATATGCTTTGGTCCAACTAGATGCATAAATTTTCCTTATGTGATCTCGGATGTGTACTATCTTGTCAAGTCACTTGCTGATTTAGTGGGAAGGACATACCTCAGGTGGTTGTTGAGGTCAGGGAAGTTCAGCAAAGCCAATCAATTCTGCATATGAAATCTATTACACTCACACATCACACTCATA
Organism: Sphyrna mokarran; assembly: GCA_024679065.1. Lineage (NCBI taxonomy): Eukaryota > Metazoa > Chordata > Chondrichthyes > Carcharhiniformes > Carcharhinidae > Sphyrna > Sphyrna mokarran. The sequence goes on along the minus strand of JAGIQG010000024.1, from coordinate 18,694,722 downwards.
GTCTCATTCCAAAAATGGCACAGTTACCATCAGTCTGTTGAGAATTAACATGATGCAGCTGTTCATCTTTATGAGACCCCGAGAGCATAGAACCAAGTAAATGAACTCCGTACATCTCATTTTTTTAACCTTCAAACTGGAGCACAATTTTTTGTGGAACAGGCTTGCTGATTAATTTTGGTTCACATTCCACCCATTTTCCAACAAGGGGATTGTAATTCTTCCTCTCGAATATTGCAATGGAGCAGGAGGCCATTCAGGCCACTGTGTGTGTGCTGGCACTCTGAAAGAGCTTCCCACTGTCCATTGCTCATGAATCTTTGAAATTTTCCTTTCAAGTTATTTAATTCTTTTAATGGTTGTTGCAAACCTTACAGTTTGAAGGAAATCATTCTATGTAGAATCATTGCATTGTACAGCACAGAAGAAGGCCATTTGGCTCATTGCACCTGCGCTGGTTGTTTTTTGTATTCATTTGTGGGACATGGGCATTACTGGCTGGTCAGCATTTTTTGCCAAGCCCTAGTTGCCCAAGGGCAGTTGAGAGTCAACCACATTGCTGTGGGCCTGGAGTCACATGTAGACCAGACCAGGTGAGAACGGCAGATTTTCTTCCCTAAAGGAACCAGATGGATTTTTACAACTTGATAAAAGCAAAATTACTGCGGATGTTGGAATCTGAAACTAAAAGAGAAAATGCTGGAAAATCTCAGCAGGTCTGGCAGCATCTGTAAGGAGAGGAAAGAGGTAATGTTCCTAGTCCAGATGACCCTTTGTCCAAACTCCAGCTCCAACAAAGGGTTATCTGGACTCTGAACATCTCCTTTTTTCTCCTTACTGATGCTGCCAGACCTGCTGAGATTTTCCACATTTTCTCTCTTTGGGTTTTTACAACAATGGTTTCATGATCATCAGTAGATTCTTAATTCCAGACACTTTTTATTGAATTCAAATCTCACAATGCCAGGGCAGGATTTGAACCAGTTCCCCAGAACATTAGCTGAGTTTCTGGATTAATAGTCAAGTAATAACACTACAAGGCCATCACTTCCCCACATTGAAAGATCTATCCAAATACATTCACTCCTCTGATCTTTTGTTTTTGCAATTTATTTCTTTTCAAATAGCCAATGTTTGGACAAGTCTCTGGGTAAAAAAATATTTCTATCATTTTACTCTATTCTTCAGCTAATAGCCATAAGTGAATATTCTCTGGTATTTGCTCATTGGCCGATAGAAAGGTTTTTTTTCCCTTGTTTACATCCTGAATGACATCACATAAAAGTGCACCATCTTGACAGAATACCTCTTACTCTTTTTTGTTCTAGCACAATCGATATCGCTGCTCATCTGTGATGAGAAAAGACCTTTTCACAGTCTGTTCAATAAAGCAAACATGACATTCAAAATTGAAAATCGATTGTATGCTGTGTTTTTTTTTCCCAGCTGAAGGAAAATCTCTTTGATTTCAGTCAGTGGGACATTAGAAGCTACTGGAAAATCCTGGACTTGCCAGTTACAGAGGTGCTGAAGCAATTTGTGTGGTTGTCAGTGCCAATGTGAGGAGCCTTCCCACTGCTCCTCCACTGCTACCTTCTATTCTTCCTTGTTTTTGCAAGTTGTGCCATTATAGGAATTACAAAAAAAAAGCACCCCAGCAGGCTTCCTTGGTGGTGTCAATGATAATATAACATGAAATAAATGATTGCAGGATTGCCAATTGACTCCCAGTGGAGCGTGGTCAGATGGTGGACAGCAAGGCTGGCAATGTAATGAGACCAGTAAACTCGGGAAGAAGCCTATGCTGTTTACTTCTGCGGTGATAAGTGAAAGTAGCACGTAAAGCAAGGAGACACCATTATAAGAACTGACAATATTAACAGACTCATAAAAGACTTCACTCAAAGTCATTAATTATTCACCTGAGCTATTGCATTACTATGAATCTTTTACTGAAGCTCAATGCCACCAACTAACCAGTTTAATGAACTACATAACACCTTCCATTTATCTAATTATTGACCTGTGTAATAATTACAGTTTCAAGTCATTTAATCATTACTTCTGAAGAAACTAACATAGCATTCATTCTCAAACCCTTTTGAAGCTATTATTCTGATACATGATCAACTTCTGCTCTCTAACCTCAAACTTCTCTCTCAATTTTTCTTGACTTTCTCTTGTCAATACTATTAAGGTAATTGCTTCCAGACTCTGCAATCTCAGTGTCCTATTTGACTCTGGCTCCACATCCTTTCTATCTCAATGCTTCCATGCTTCTACATCCATATTGTGCACTTCCATGTACCTGTTGCTGAATCCCTCATCCATGTTAGCTATATACTCAATTATTCCAACACACCTCTGGCCTTGCAGCTTCCCATCCTTAATCCTCTGCAAAGATTAGCTCAGTTTTAGAAGGGAAGTGATGGTCTTGTGGTATTATTGTTGGACTATTAGTCCAGAAGCTTGGCACAGTAATTCTTCATTCCTGGGTTTTCTCTCTCATTTCTTTTTCTTCCATTCATATGTCCATCTATCTGCCTCTGTCTCCTCATTTAAGATCCTGCTTCATCATAGAATCCCTACAGTACAGACAGAGGCTATTCGGCCCATTGAGCCTGCAACATCAACAATCCCACCCAGACCCTATAATCCTAACTCTACGTATTTAATCTACGTATCTAATCACTGTGCCACCCATACCCACCTCTTTGAGTAATTTTCTGCCTAATATTTGGCTTGGCATTCATTTTGTTCCCTTGTGAAAATTCTTGAGTGACATTTTTTGTCCCAACATATGTGATAAATTGTTATTATTAAAGACTAAGTTGTTGTTGTTTCCTTGTTCTTGGTATTCATTGCTTAGACTCATACATGAAGTGTCCCCTGACACTAAGGAGCTATTTAGCATGGCCAATCAACCTAATGTACACCTCTTTGGGGACTGTGGAGGAAACTGGAGAATCTGACAGAAATCCAGACACAGGGAGAATGTGCAAACTTCACACAGTCACTTGAGTCCCTGGTGTTGTGAGGCAGCAATGCTAAGCACTGTGCCATCTATGTATACATCTTTGAGTAATTTCCTGCCCAATATTTGGCTTGGCATTCATTTTGTTCCCTTGTGAATATTCTTGAGTACATTTTTTGTCCCAACATACGTGATGAATTGTTATTATTAAAGATGCAAGTTGTTGCTGTTTCCTTGTTCTTGGTATTCGATGCTTAGACTCACACATGAAGAACAGTCATTGGGGTAGGATACTGAAGGACTGGTGCTTTGATCAATCTCTATTCCACCAGGAAACAGCACCTTTCAGGACTGAGGTAGAACAATTGGTGAGAAGATATAAATGATTAATCTTCTTTCTCTCCCATACTTGACAGAAGGCTTTAATTAACTAAATAACCATTAGTGCACTGTTGACAAAATGAATTCATGTTTAAACTATATTTGTACAATTAATCTGATCATTGTGTAAAAGATAACAAGTTTTATATAATCTACAGTGCTCATTAAAAATGACAAGTATAGGTTCTGCAGTTAGTCTGTTACTAAGATCATATAACACTGCAGACACAATATTACATTCATTTCACATTGTTGAAGTGGAAGAGAATTTGTACTGTTTCTCTGTATAGCTAGTTGATTACACCAAGTGACAGTGCAATTTAGGTGCAGTGGTGTATTGGTAATGTTGTCGGATGAGTCATTTAGGAGCAAAGACAAATAACCAGGAGACTAGTGAATTCAAACTTGGTGCTTAGCATGCTAATTGTGGGTTTGCAGTCCCACTTGATTCTTGGTCATAAAAATTCGATACTCTGGTGCTGTACTAATTGAGTGTCAGACTGTCAGTGATGCTGTCCTTTGGGTGAGATGTTAAACAAGGGCCAGTTTCCTCAGATGAAACATTCCATGGTGCTATTTGGAAGAACCTAGTGTCCTGATCAATATTTATATTCTGCTTTCATCATTGTCAAATAAATGATGCGGGTTACTGGTGTTTTGTGGAAGCTTGCTGTATGAATACTGATTGTCATATTCCCTACATTGCAATAGTGACTGCTCTTTAATACTTCATAGTCAATCCCTACAGTGCAGAAGGAGGCCATTTGTCTCATTGTATGTACACTGACTGACTGAAAGAGCATCTTACCCAGGCCCTTTCACTCTCCCTCTCCCTGTAATCCCATACATTTTACCATGGCTAACTTTTCTAACCTACACATCTCAGGACACTAAAGGAACAATTTAGCATGGCCAATCTACCTCATCTGCACATCTTTTGATTTTTTGATTTAATTTGATTTATTATTGTCACATGTATCGCTATATGTGAAAATTATTGTTGCTTGTGCACTGTACAGACAAAGCATTCCATTCATAGAGAAGAAAAGAAGATGGTGTAGAATGTAGTGTTACAGTCGTAGGTAGGGTGTGGAGAAAGATCAACTTAAATGCGAGATTATTCCATTCAAAAGTCTGATGGCAGCAGGGAAGAAACTGTTTTTGAGTTGGTTGGTACGTGATCTCAGACTTTTGTATCTTTTCCCGATGGGAAGCAGGTGGAAGAGAGAATGTCCAGGTTACATGGGACTCTTGATTATACTGGCTGCTTTTCCGAGGCAGTGGGAAATGTAGATAATGTCAATAGACAGGAGGCTGGCTTGAGTGATGCACCGGGCTTCATTCACAACCCGTTGTTGTTTCCTGCGGTCTTGGGCAGAACAGGTGCCATACCAAGCTCTGACACAACCCAAAAGAATGCTTTCTAAGGTGCATCTGTAGAAGTTGATAGAATGGTAGCGGACATGTCAAATTTCCTTAGCCTCCTGAAAAAGTAGAGCAGTTTGTGGGATTTGTTAACTATAGCATCAGCATAGAGAGACCAGAACAGATTGTTGGAATCTGGATGCTTAAAAACTTGAAAATTCAGTCATCCAAGGCTGGGAATTGATCCCAGGTCTCTGGCACTGTGAGGCAGCACTGCGAACCACTGTGTCACTGTGTCACCATTTCATCACTTGTGAAGTGCTTTGGATGTCCTGAAATCATGAAAGGTGCTATGTAAGTGCAAACATTTCTTTTTCACTGTGGAGAGCTTGAGAATGTGAATTCAGATTGAAAATAAATGAAGAAACTGGTGTGAGTAAAGGTGACCATGAAAGATGCCATTTAAATAATCAAATATTCACTGATACTCTTCAGGGAATGGAAACCTGCCTGGCCCATGCTAGCTGGTCTTAACTACCCTCAAATACTGAGCAAACCAGTCCATTAAGAGCAATAAAGGCCAACGTTGCCCAAAGCCTGTGAATGAATTTAGAAAACATTCTATGCTGTGCTGAATTCTGTAAGGCAGCCTTGGGTAAGTGTTCAGCTTTAATGTTCCTGATACAATGGCTGGAATTTTACCATCCTGCCCACCACGGGCGATGAGCGGAGGGAGCACGGGGAGGTCCGATGACCTTGGGCAGGTTTTATGGTTTTGGAATGAGCAAGGATGCAAAGACCCCATTCAATGTATGAAAGAGTCAGGAATGCAAGATCTCCTGCATGGATCAGTGTGCCTGGATCTCTGAATGGTGTTACTGCTATACAAAACTCAGCATGGTTGGGGGGGGGGGGTCACAAAATTACGAGGTAGATCATCAGCTAGTGCACTAAGAGAAAGAACTTGCATTTATATAGTGCTTTTGACTACCTCCGGAAGTCCCAAATTGCTTTACAGCCAGTGAAGTGCAAGTGTTGTCATTGTTGCAATGTAAGAAATGTGGGAACCAATTTGCACATAGCAAGATCTCAGAAATAGCAATGAAACAAATGACCAGTTAATTTATTTCAATGGTGTTGATTGAAGGGTAAATATTGGCAATACTGTTACTGTTCAAAATAGTGCCATATGCAATCTTTTATATCCTCCTGAGAGGGCAGGCATGGCCTTGGGTTAATTTTTCACTTGAAAGAACACCACCAAGCTGCTGTTATATCTGAATTTTCAGTGAAATTATCTTTAGCCTCCAATTCTCAAATTTTAAACTGAATTTCAACACTTCAAAACATCCCAAATCAGTTTGCAACCAATGAAGTAGTTTTCAATCTCACTGCTGTAAGGGAAACACAACCCCTTTATGGTTCTGTGATTTTTTTTAGCTTCATACTAATAGAAAAACATGCAGCCTATAAATGTAAAATTACCCAGATTAAATTCTGGCTCACTCAGAGTATAACAATCCCATTAACTGCAACTTACACAAAATGTAACACTATAAAAATTCCTTTTAACATCAGCAGAATGATAGGTACCATGCTGGTTTGCAGATAAACATTAACTGGTAGTTATATTCCGTTTTTGCTAAGTGTGCATAGCTCTGTAATCTCTGTCAGAAGAGCAAATATGAGTCCGGATTAGAGTCATCAGCCTTATCCTTCTCTCCTGCCTGACAGTACTGTGCTTTACCTGCACCACATGCACAGCAGCAGTTCAAGAAAGCGGTTTAACCATCATTTTCCAAAGAACACTTCAGAATGGGAAAATGCTGGCTTCGCCGAAGAAATACTCAGATTTCATGAACCAGTTTAAAAAAATAACAAATATCAATCCCAAGCAGATTAGTTACAGTATAACAGCCTCTTAATGACATTGATTTTATCTCTTAGATTAAGTATTGAGGTCTCTTTTGAGTGGGGTTTAAATCCAAAACCGTTAAATTCTCTACTACTGGGGAGGCATCCAATAGAACTCACACCACAGCCAGACAGCAGGGAATGCAGGACTCTGGGAGGCTAGTTGTAGTTTGGAGTGTGGAGCAAGTAAGACCTGCAATAAATACTTGCAGCTTCCATTCCGGTTAGCAACTGCCCTCCCAGGACGATCCTGGAACAGATTATCCCACATCCAGGGTCACCTGTCCTATTCCCTTAAAGGGGTTATGCCCCAACATACATAACAAAAACCTTTGGACTCAGAGGCAGGAGTGCCACCCACTGAGACAATGCTGAGGGGAGGATTGAAAGAGAGGAGGAAGAAGAGACAGAAGGAGCGATAAAATAAAAACAGAAATGCTGGAAAAAATGCTGGAGGGAGACACGCTGTGAAAACAAACAGAGCTGCACGTTTTAGTCATTGTAAATTTGATTCAGAACTATTCAACATTCCAAACTATTGGATAATGAGCCTGGTTTTCCCTCAGCTGTAATGTGTTGATTCAATATTTAACTGTAAAATAAATCACTCAGAAAGGAGCTGTGCTGGGAATTTAAAATACATTAAGCTTCTTTGAAATTGGAAATTACTTTTATAAGGATATGGGAATGAACTGTTGACCAATAGTAACCCTGAGACAGGCTTTGCAAGAATCTGCAAAGAGAAAGGCCTTTGGCTATACTGAGGGAGTTGTATCAAACTGGTTGGAAATGAAGAACGTGGCTTGAAATTTAATTCTACAAGTGTCTGATTTTAAGTCACAGGGCTCTATCATAAAACAAATGGCTTCATTCTGCACTTCTGAGACAGAAGGTTATGGGTTCAAATCACTGAGGGAGTGCAGCATAGTCAGAATTGCTGTCTTTTTCACGTGATATTGAACTAAGGCTCTCTCTGTCCTCTCTGGTGGATGCAAAGGGGAATCAAGACTTCCCTAGTGCCCGGGTCAATCTCTATTCTTCATTCAACACCTGGTCATAATCATATAACAGATTATGGAATCTTGCTGTGCATAAATTTGACTGCACTTCAAAGATACTTTACTGGCTGCAAAACACTTTGGGATGTTCTGCGATTGTGAATGGCACTCGATAAGTACGTCTTTCTTTTCAGGGCAGCATGATGGTACAATGATTAGCACTGCTGCCTCACAGTGCCAGGGACCTGGGATTATTTCCCAGTCATGGTCACATTCTCAGCAAAGCCTGCATATTCTCCCCATATCTGTGTGGGTTTCCTCCAGGCGCTTCAATTTCCTCCCACAGTCCAAAAGACATGCTGGTTGGGTGCATTGACCACGCTAAATTCTTCTTTAGTGTACTCAAATAGGTGCTGGAGGGTGGTAACTAGGAGGTTTTCACAGTAATTTCACTGCAGTGTTAATGTAAGCCTATTTGTGACACTTACAAATAAAATTTAAACTTTATTTTTCTCCCACTTAGAGAAAGACACAAAGGAATCATCATGCTGGCTTCACACGTTCTCAGATTCCAAATTCCAGGTTTGTTTAGTACTTTATTCCACTGTTTCTCAGTTTCTCCAAGTAAGCTCAGTCTATTGTACTGCACTTTGTAAGAACATAATGAGAACATAAGCAACATGAGCAGGAGTTGGCCATCCAGCCCCTCGAGCCTGTCCCGCCATTCAATAAGATCATGGCTCATCTGAAGTGAATCAGTTTCACTTTCCCGCTTTCTCTCCATAACCCTTAATTCCCTCGTCTATCAGAAATCTATCTAACCATGACTTAAATATATTCAACGAGGTAGCCTCCACTACTTCAATGGGCAGAGAATTCCAGACGTTCACCACCCTTTGAGTGAAGAAGTTCTTCCTCGACTCTGTTCTAAACTGCTCCCCCCGCTCCTTATCTTGAGTCTGTGCTTCTAGTTCTGCTATCCTTTCTAAGCAGGAAGAATCTCTCTACCTTCACCCTATCTAGCCTTTGTGTGAATTATGAACTTTTATTATAACAATTTGCACCTATTTTATATTTCATCAGGAGCCCTTGTAAAAAGTCACATCTCGCAACACACAGCATTGGCTCCCTCGGGTATTCTGTGTGCAGCACAAGTGCTCCTTTCCATTTGCTTAATGATACAGTTATTATTACTGTGCAACAACGGAGAAGGGGAGATCAGAACACAAGAACAAGTCTGATGCTAACTAACTACACCAAAATAATCACCCAGGCCGCATCTCCGCAACTCCATACATTTATCCTAGCCAGCCCCCTGACACTAAGGGACAACTTAGCATGGTCAATCCACCTAACCTGCACATCTTTGAACTGTGGGAGGAAACCGGAGCAGACAAAGGAAGAATGGGCAAACTCCACCCAACCTGGGAATCAAACCCAGGTCCCTGGTGCTGTGAGGCTGCAGTGCTAACACCATGACTCTATCTACAAAGTCCATCTACAAAGGGAAACTCTGTTTATCTGACTTCAACAGCCGTCACCTCTACTAAAAAAAATTGCAAGGTTCAACTCCTTCACTTCAGATACCAGCAATGGGCTCGTGATGATATCTCATGGGGATAGATTAGAAATTTCATCTTTAAGTATCTTTTTATCTTTATCTACCTTTTAATCTTTGCATCTGTATTTTAATTAATAATTCTATCACTCCTACTTAACAACTTTTAGCAATAGTTTTGGAATAAGCTAACCTTTATCTTGTTTAAGAATAAACTGTCAGTTCATCACAATAGAGAAGGTGTTGTTTAAGAAACCACCAGGTTCTGGAATTTGAGTTGTGTGGCTGGGTCCTCTCACTCAGTTTTACTAGCAGGGCAGTGGCTTTTATCCTGATTGGGAAGTTGGGAAGTCACACATGTTAGTGATGCCCATCCCTTAACTTTCAGACCAAACCTCCCAGCTGCTGCTAGCTGCTGCTTGGGGTTTCTGCCCTCTTTGCCAAGTTTTAGCCTGAGAGTTGGAAGAAGAAAAGTGGCCTCAAAGTGCCAGGGACCTGGATTCAATTCCGGCCTTGAATCACTGTCCGTGAGGAGACTGCACTTTCTCTCTGTGTCTGCGTGGGTTTCCTCTGGATGCTCCGGTTTCCTTCCACGCTCCAAAATTGTGTTAGTTGAGTGATTTGGTCATGATAAATGCATGGGTTTATGGGAATAATAGAAAGGAGAGTTTGGGTGAGGAAAACCCGGCATTTAAATACTCTGCAATGGACTCAGGCACACAGCTGGATTGCAACCTGGTCAGCAGGCAATAGGAAACTGTATAATTCTGTTATGCTATTAGTCTGAGGCTTATCTCTGTGGAGTGGTATTTGCAGTTACAACATGTGTGCACTTTGACCAGCCTGTCAATCAAATTCTAGATGCCAGAACAGGGGCCTTGCAGAGTTGGAACATTTCTTGTAGAATCAGAAGCTAAGGAACGTGGAGACTGCTCTGTAATTCAGTAAGATCATCGGCTGATCTTATGACTCATTTTATTCTCAGCTCAACTGTTTTAAAGTCCAAAGATTTATCAGTTTTAATCTAGAATGTACTCAACAACTGAATATTCACAAGTCTCTGAGGTAGAGAATTACAGAGAGTCATAATTCTCCAAGAAATGTTCTCCTCAACTGTTTTAAATGCTTATCCTGAGACTATGATCCTGAGTTCTAGGCACTTGAGCCAGGGGGAAACAACTTTTCTGCAGCTGAACATCCCAATGCATAATTTTATAAAATGCCAGCCAGCCAATTGACATACTTGGAAATATCTTAAATTCCCCTTCGGTTTGCACTGAGACAGCCTAAGTGTAGCTGAGAAATGGAACAGCATGGTGGTTAGCACTGCTGCCTCACAGCACCAGCCACCTGGATTCGATTCCCAGCTTGGGTCGCTGTATGTGTGAAGTTTACACATTCTCCCCAAGTGGGTTTTCTCCAGGTGCCCCCGCTTCTTTCTATGGTGCATAGATGTGTAGGTTAGCTGATTTGGTCATGCTAAATTGCCCCTTAGTGTCAGGGAGTCTAACGAGGGTAAATGCATGGGCTTATGGAGATAGGGCCTGAGTGGGATTGTGGTGCAGAGTCGATGGGCTGAATGGCCTTCTTCTGCAGTGTAGGAATTCTTTAGATTCTATAAAATGACCAACAAGTTTGATCTACTGCGGGAAAAATAGGTTAGTCAGCTTGGTGAACAGATGTTTGACTCTCTGTCTCTTTGCTGTTTCAGACAGTTGTGAGCTTGGGCCAGAATTCTCTGATCTCGTTTGCCCCACCACCACAGCTGGCAAGAAAATAAGGACAGGTGGTATGGTGGCACGGTAGTTAGCACTGCTACCTCACAGTGCCAGGACCCAGGTTCGATTCCGGTTTTGTGTGACTGTGTGGAGTTTGCACACTCTCCCTGTCTCTGTGTGGGATTCCTCCGGGTACTCCATCTAACCAAAGCTCCATTCACTGCAGCGGAATTGGAGAATGCCAACTGTGGGTGGAGTCAGAGATGGCCTTGATCCACAGTCTGTGGTGAGTTTGCAGGTCGATGCCAGCACTGCAACTGTTCTGGAGTCCAAGAAGGGATAATTGGCTGAGGCCTCTGCTACTAATTGGCATCAAGCAGCTGCTATTGGAGATGTCAGCAGCACAAGATGGATTCAGTTTTTCGAACGTCTCCCCACAGTTAAAAAGTTTGCTGTTCCACCAGTAACAGGCAGTAAAATGAGACAGCAGAAAGCAACTAGTCTCAGTGGATGGAGCCAGGAACTCTTAAGGAGAGGGGGAAATCATGAGTCTGTGATTCGCTGCATCTCAGAACCTTCTAAGAAACAAATCAGGACACAAAGAAAATGCTGGAAGTACTCAGCAGGTATGGCAGCACTCTGCAGAGAGATAAACAGATTTAACCTTTCACCAGCACCGACAACAATTAGAAGTTTTAATCAAGCACAGAGGTAGAGAAAAGGGGAAGTGGAAGAAAGAATAAATGGGAAAGTCCGTGATAGGGTGGAAGGCAGGAGAGATTTTAAGACCACAAGGCTTAGGAGCAGAATTAGGCCACTTGGCCCATCGAGTCTGCTCTGTCATTCAATCATGGCTGATTTTTTTCTCATCCCCATTCTCCCGCCTTTACCCCATAATCCCTTTATCAATCAAGAACCTATCTTTTTCTGTCTTAAAGACATTCAACGACCTGACCTCCACAGCCTTCTGTGGCAAAGAGTTCCACAGATTCACCACTCTCTGGCTGAAGAAATTCTTCCTCATCTCTGTTTTAAAGGACGGTCCCTTTTGCCTGAGGTTGTGCCCTCTTGTTCTAGTTTTTCCTACAAGTGCAAATGTCCTCTCCACAATAACTCTATCCAGGCGTTGCAGTCTCCTTTCAGTTTCAATAAGATTGAATGGAAAGGGATGATCACGCAAGACTAAAAGACATAGTGGTGGGACAAGGTGAGTAAATAAAGGAGGATTGGCAGTAGCAATAATAGAACCATTACCAGTCGCTGCTGTCCATAAAAGTGGAAATGATCAGAAATTGTTGGTCACAATGTTGAGTGTGTAAAAAAACAAAAAGAACAAAGAACAAAGAACAAAACAGCATGGGAAACAGGCCCTTCGGCCCAACAAGCCTGTGCCGCCACCCCGATGTTCCCACCTCTACTGTGATCCCTGTCTATGTTTATAGATCTATGGATTAAAACCAAATTTGAGACAATTTAGGGGGAATTTGTTTTGCCAGTTAGCCTAAGAGCACATCTTTGGGATGTGGGAGGAAACCGGAGCACCCAGAGAAAACCCATACAGGCACGGGGAGAACGCACAAACTCCCACAGACACAGGCCCAAATCCATGTATCTGCACAGCACAACGATAGTCACTGAGCTGTCGTGTTGCCCATCAAATGGTCCAGGTCAAGCGTACACGAATGATGTGAAGCACTAGGATACGCTCGATAAAATCCAAGAGCAGCCCTCTCACAACACATTGTGTGTATGCCCCTTGTTAGACAACAAAGTGGACCAAAGCACCTGTAGGCCGAAATCTTGATGCCATTTATGCCTATGAATCTTATGGATCCAGTGACGGGACGCTCCAGCCACTGTGGTGGGGACGGAAAATCCTGCCCGTGGCATTTTTTAAACCAATATTTAAAGAATTTTTTTATTTTTTTTAAAGAGCAACACAGCACGGGAAACAGGCCCTTCGGCCCAACGAGCCCGCGCCGCCGTCATAACTATATAGTAGCAATTCCATTATCCTATTCTAAATTTAGGTTATTCCTAATATGGAAGACTCTCACTATAGGGACAATTTGTTTCCCAATCAGCCTAAGACCGAATTTTTGGGTTGTGGGAGGAAACCGGGGAGAACGCGCAAACTCCCGCAGACACCGGCCCAATTCCAAGTGTCTGCACAGCTACAGCGATAGTCTCTGAGCTGTCATGGTGCCCTTCAGATGGTCCACATAAAGCACTCATTTACGACATGAAGCACCAGGCAACCCATGAATCAACATCCAAGAGCTGTCCTCGCACCACCTGCCGAATGCACGCTCCTTGTTGGTCAAGTATGGACCGAATTACCTGTGGGAAAAAGCCATAGTTAAACAATCCTACTATATCCCTCTATCTGCATACTGCTCATGTGGCTGTCCAAGAGACCCTTAAACAGCCCTAGCGTGCCTGCTCCCACCACCTTACTCGGCAGTGCATTCCACACCCCCACTGCCCTTTGTGTGAAAAACTGCCCTCTAATATTCGTCTTATACATAGCCCCCCTCACCCTAAGGCCATGACCCCTCGTCCTATCCATTTCTGAAGGTGGAAAAAGTTTACCACCATTTACTCTATCTATACCCCTTATAATCTTATACACCTCTATGAGATCCCCTCTAAGCCAACGTCTTTCAAGGGAAAACAACCCCAGTCTATTTAATCGTTCCTCATAAGACAGTCCTTCCATACCAGGCAGCATCCTGGTAAACCTCCTCTGCACTCTCTCCAAGGACTCCACATCCTTCCGATAGTACGGTGACCAAAACCAGAAATGTAGAATCTTTTCATGTAATACATCTTAACAGCAGACCGAGCACCTGAATATTCAATACATGAGTTCCACGAAGGCAAACGTTAAATTCATTACAGCCTGGGGAGATTGAGGAAAGCAACCTGGAATTTGTATCCTTGTCAGGTAGCTGACGAGCTGACAACAGGCAGTGTGGACTGCATTTATAATCATCCATGGGACCTACATTGAGACTCTGATGGCCTGTCAGTACTCTGAAGCCTCCAGGACGTGCTAGAAATATAAAATGACAGCAGACATGGCAAATGGAAAACTTGTCCAGCTCCAATAACTTGTTGTTAACCTCGCTGAAGGTCTTGAAGAAGGATAGTCAAGCTGAGGTTCTCATACTCAAAGTTTACATCGCTTGTGCAGAGAGGCTTGAATAATTGAGAAATCAGCATTTAGGCTCTTGTATGATCCATGAAGCTCTCTGCTTTCCTGCCTGCTTCCTTCCCCTCGCAAATGACAAGCTCATCATACTTTTTAATCAGGGTTTACTGTGTTTCCCAGGACTTGGGAAACTCGACGGTGAAAAGGTGGAAAAGGAAGAGACATCAGTTAAATGTCTTGTGGCACTGCATATGGGTGGCAGAGGCAAAAATGTTTCCCCAGGTCCAACAAGCTAATGCTCTAAAGGATGCACAGTGCCACAATGGTTAGCACTACTGCTTCACAGCGCCAAAAATTTTGGTTCATTTCCGGCCTTGGGTCATTGTTTGTGTGGATTTTCTCTGGGTGCTCCGGTTATCTCCTACAATCCAGAGACATGCAGGTAAGGTGCATAGGCAATGTTCAATTGCCCTTTAGTGTCTGAGGATGCATGGATTCAGGGAATTGATGGGTTAAATATGTGGAATTGCAGGAGTAAGGCCTAGGTAGAATGCTCTGTCGAAGAATTGGTGCACTCGATGGGCCAAATGGCCTCCTGGACTGTAGGGATTCTATGTAAACACCCCCATACGATCCCCATGATTTCTCCCTCCTACGGTGTTCTTTTGACTTACGATTCTTCACACCAGAGCACAACCCTCTTGCGCAATCTCTGTCTCTCCTCCCCTTTCTATCAGCATTCTTCCTTCCTTTACTTCCAACTTCTCTCTCTACCTCTGCTCTTTCCTACCTCCATGACCCGTCTTGTCACTCCCACCAATATTCCTCTCTCTCTCCCTTCCAAAGTGTCTCTCTCCCTGCCTCAATCATGATATCCCCCTCCCTACCATCATGATCATTCTTTGCCACCATCCTTCTCTCACCATGATGCCTCCCTTTGCCTGTAATGTCTAATGGACAGAGTGTTTGCAATGCTTTCTGCTTTTATTTCCAGCCTGGGTCTGCCTGTCACTCACACTACTGCTTTCGGTGGGTGTGCCATGTCAGCCGGAATGAATTCTATGTGGCAGCAAGCCTTTCCAAATGACAGGGCTTGCCAAACAATTAGAGAAAGGTGGAATGACCCCTGTCAGGAGCTCAGTCTACCCCCTCCGGCTAGAGAAGGACAAACTTGACAGACACCTTCCTGCGTGGGAGGTAAAGAGGGAGAATATTAAAGCATGATTTTACTTGTGCTGTCTTTCTCTCTCTTTCTCTCTCTCTCTCTCACCATGTGCAGATACCCACTTTGTTCCTGGAACTGGGAGAAGGCAGTCTTATAAAGCTCTGGTTAGATCTCCATTCAGAATCCCGTCTTGGGGTCTGGGCACAGCAGCAAGAACAAATTTAAAATCTAAAAGGATTAATTTATGAGAGCAATTTTGTCTTTTAAAAAGCATTTAGACAGTTGCATAGGTAAGATGGGTATAGAGAGATATGGGCCAAATGCAGACAATTGGAACTAGAATAGGAGTTTTAAAAAAAAGGGTGGCATGGTCAAGTTGGGCGAAGAACCTGTTTCCATGCTGTAAATGTCAGTGACTCTATGAGTTTGCATTGAATAGCCTTGTATTGCTTGTGTGTGGAAAATTATGGTGTCATCTAAATGAAGTGTTGGAGTTGAGGAATGGGTGGGGAAATGATACTAACTCTTCCCTGTGGCAACAAAGGAAAAGTGGAACAATGCAATATAACATTATAATTAAATATAATTATTTATATTTAATTGTTTGGGTGTTTGGGACAATGTCAGAAGTATTTCTCCCCCTCAAAAGTAGTGGAAATCTGGATTTCTCTCCCCCAAAAAGCTGTTAAGGTTGGGGATGAACTGAAAATTTCTGAACTGAGATTTAATACATTATTTTTAGAAAAGAGCTTTAAGAATTATTGAACCCAGGCTGGTAAATGTAGTTGATATTGATCAGTTTTGATTTATTAAAATAGTGGAAGAGGCTTGAGAGACTGAATGACCTACTTCTGCTCCGAGACCCCTATGCTCCCAAGATCTAGCACCAGGCTTGTATCAACTACTTACAGGTTGATTGCTTTTTTTTTTCTGGTTGTTACTTCAGTTTTACAACTTCATTAGTTGTTTCAATGGGACCATTTCAATTTGCAAAATTCAATACCAGTTTGAATAAAGAGCTAATCATTTAAAAAGCATTTAGATAGTTATATGGATAAGTTGGTTATGAGAGATGTGGGCCAAACACAGGCAATTGTGACTAGCTTAGTGGTTAAAAAACAAAGGGTGGTTATGGGCAAATTGGGCCAAAGGACCTGCTTCCATGACTTGCAAAATTCAACAAGGAGTGACATGGCATTAACAGAAGGACTGTACGCTGACTTCAAGGCTTCCACACAAAGCATTTTCTGCCAGACACAAGTGCAATAGTGGTGTTCCCTTCAAATACAATTTGGAGAATGAACAGAGGTCACACAGAAAAGTATAAACTCCTGGAAGTAGGAGGAGAAGGTAGAGGACAGGAGCTCTCATCAGTTGACCATATCTGCCCAGAGTATTCAGGAAACAAGTTTCCTATCTAAATATCATAAAGGAAACTTAGATAAGTCGTCTGCTTCCATGTGAGGATGAGGTGAAGGATATCTTTCTGGGAGAGAAGAGAAGGGATAAGAGCACAACCGTGGCAAGTGGACAGACAAGATTGACAGGCCTGTCATCCTGATAGGGGCGGGAACTCCTTGGTTATGTGCATTAATTTGGTAATAAAAATGGCACATGAGGGAGTAATTGGGGAAGTAATATTTGATTACTTACGTGGAGAAGATATTTTAATGACACCCAACTTCAAAAATAAAGGAGTACATGTCTTGCAAACTTGATCATATTTTTTGAAGAAATCATCAATTTTATGCATGACGATTTGATTGATTATTGTCAAATATATTGGGATACAATGAAAAGTATTGTTTCTTGTGAGCTAAACAGACAAAACATATCTTTCATGCAAAATATAGTGGAGGAGGAATGGCAAGGGTGCAGAAAATAGTGTCACACTCATAGATAGGGTTTAGAGAAAGATCATCTTAAATATGGTAGGTCCACTAAAAGTATTTGAGTAGTACGGAGGTATAAGGGTTACAGAACCAGGAACTTAGGTTTGATTCATGCCTAGGGTCACTGTCTGTATGGAGTTTGCACATTTTCTGTGTGCCTGCATGGGTTTTCTCCGGGTGCTCCGGTTTCCTCCAATACTCCAAAGATGTGCAGATCACATTGATTGGCCATGCCCCTTAGTGTCAGAGAACTTGCAGGGTAAATACGTAAAGTTATAGGAATAAGGTGGAATTGTGGTCAATGCAGACTCAATGGGCAAAACGGGATTCTATGATTCTATAAAAAGTTTGATGGCAGCAGGAAGAAGCTGTTCTTGAGTCGGTTGGCACGTGCCCTCAGACATTTATATCTTGTCCAATAGACATTGGCTACTTCGGCTTCCAAGAAGTTTTGTACAAAATGTCGCACAAGAGATTTTCCAAAAGTAGAAAACTCTCCAACATTATGATACTATATTGAACTAGATTGATTGCTAGTTGGAAGGAAATAGACAGAAAGTAATTATGGGTGGACACAGGTCTGTTTAGAGTGCAGTTTCAAGTGGTATACTGCAGGGCTCAATGTGGGGAACATTGCTCTTTATGGTATATATTAAGGATCTGGATGTAAGTGAGGGCATCATTTGTGCAGTTTCGGATGATTCTAATACATGTGTGAATATTAGGACAGAAGATTATAATTGACTGCTTGGGGACAATTTGATCAAGGCTGAGAAAATGATAAGGGGAATATATTACATTCAGGTTAACATTTTGTTCTAACTAAATAGATTAGCAATTTCAAGAAGTCACAGCACACATGTCAGTTGTACAAAGTGAGGCCTGGGTTTGTTTTTTTCCAATCATTTTAAATCTGTGCACTTTTATTATCAGAGCACCAATCAATGAAAACTTTCGCTTTATTTGCTGCATCTAAAATCAACACAAAAGTGTTGATTTTAAACACTTTTATCAAATCTCCTCTTAGCATTTCCTTCTCTGATGAGAACAACTCAATTCCCCCAATTCCCTCATCCTTGGAATCATCTCTTCTGAATCCTCGTGAAAGACTTTGGACAGAATTGTCACTTTGGGTGGGAAAACCGGCGTGTTTCACGGATCTCAATTTCCACATACTTGGTCATTTTTTGGGATGGGATGAGTTTTGCGGCTGTTCTGAGAGGACCGGGGCTTAAACGTGTTTGTAAGCCCAACTTCACAGAGATTAGGTGCCCTGATCTCAAAGTGAAATTGAGGACACCCCACAGCCACCAGGCACCACTCCACCATGCCCTGTCCTCATTGAAAGGATGTTCATTCACCTCATCTCCAACAAATATTGCTAGCATTGGGGCATTGCTGTCTTCCCAATGGATCCCTCTTCATGACCCTCCATTTTCATGACCCCTCATGCCTCCCTTTATGACCCCTTAATGCCTCCATTCATCACCATCTTCATGCACCACTCTCTCAGGCCCCACCCTGTCATGCCCCAGCCCCTTTGGCACTTCCCCTGGTACCCTGGCAGTAGCAGGTTGACACTGTCAGATGGCAAATGCCCAGCCTTATCCCCGATGGCCAGGGCTTCAATGGCCTTGTGCATGTCCATCACACCCGTTGGACTTTAACCTGGTGTTGTGAGATGTCTTACTGTCCCATTTGTAGAAACCAGTAGTGATTCCTGCGGGGTCCTGCTATGCCCGAGGGTCAGAAAATCCCAGGAGCAGGGAAGTTCCAGCCTTGAATGGACTCAGCCTATTTAAATATTTACTAACCTCTGGAAGTGGTGAATGGAAAGATTCCGGTGACGTTTTGTGCCAGCACAAAATGTGTTAAACCATTCACCAGCAATTTTCTGTCCCCGCTCTTACTGCCTCCATCTCCTTCTTATAAGTATGGCTCCCAGAAATGGAGACCACACTGCAGCTGGGGGTGAATTAGTGTTGTATGTGGGTTTAGCATAACATAAAGGCTTTGGTATGGAACACTTCAATTTATAAAATCCAGGATCCTATATGCTTTATTAGCCAGTCTTGACACCTTCAAAGATTTATACACAACACCTCAGGTCTCTTTGTTATTGCATTCATTTATCCCAATTACAATTGTCCCCTTTAGCTTGTATTATCTCTCCTTGTTCTTCCTGCAAAATGAATCACCTCAGAATCATTTGTTTTGGATTTCGGGCTGGATTTTCCACCACCCCCTCCACCACTGTTCTTCAGTTCCTGCCACTGTCAAAGGGGTTTCCTATTGTTCTCACCTTCTGCCACTGGGGAATCCACGGTGGTAGTTTGCCATGGGAAGGACTGGAAGATCTCGCTGGCAGAAAGACTAGAAAATCCCACCATTCATCTGCCATTTGTACACCAATTCCACCATCTTGTTTACGTTCTCCTTTCCTCCAACTGAGGTTAAAATTCAAAGTTTATTTATTAATGTCACAAGGAAGGTTATATTAACATTGCATTGAAGATACTACAAAAATCCCCTAATCATCACACTCTGGCGCCTATTCGGGAACACTGAGGGAGAATTTAGCATGACAATTGCACCTAACCAGCATATCTTTCAGACTGTGGGAGGAAACTGGAAGGAAACCCTCGCAGACACAGGGAGAACGGCATACACCACACAGATAGTGATCCAGGCCCAGAATCGAACCCGAGTCCCTTGTGCTGTGAGGCAGCAGTGCTGACCATCATTAAAGGGGCCAGGATCAAGTCGCACAGATGTTCAAGCAGAGATTTGCCATTCAGACAAACATGAGGTTGTTACTTATTTTGCTCATTTTCTCAAACATGAGAACAAAGAACAAAGACTTTATTGAGGCTATAAAAATCATGTAGTGTGTTATTTTCACATCTGAAGTGGAATTACCTGCTACTAAAGCTGGAGATAACAGCTGAGAATTATGCAAGGATATTAATATCATTCTCATTTAGTTCAATTAAGAGCAAAATCAACTCAAAAGCTACTTTGAAAAATATGACAGTCAGAGAGGATCGCAAGATAACAATGAATGCAGAATATTATTCTGTTTATTCCCATCTGTCTCTTAAATAATTCAGTTTTTGTCTCGTGATCACTCATCATTCCTGGAAATCAGTGAAGTGATGGAAGGGGTCATCAGTCGTGCTATCGAATGGCACTTACTCAGCAACAACCTGCTCATTGATCTCATTAAAGCCATAGTTCAAATATGGAAAAAAGAGCTGAACATCAGAGGTGAGTGGGAATGGCTGCCCTTGACATCAAGGCTGCATTTGACTGAGTGGTCACAGGAATATGAATCAGGGTTTTGGTGGTTGGAAGGTAATCATTTCAGTTCCAGGACATCTCTGCAGTCACTCCTAAGGGCAGTGCCTGAGGCCCAACCATCTTCAGCTGCTTCAGCAGTGACCTTCCTTCCATCAGAAGGTCAGACTTGGAGGGGGTGGGAAACAATGTTCATAGATGACTATTTGTGTGGCATGGTGGCACAGTGGTTAGCACTGCTGCCCCACAGCGCCAAGGAACCAGGTTTGATTCCCAGCTTGGACCACTGTCTCTGTGGAGTCTGCACGTTTTCCCCGTGTCGAAATGGGTTTCCTCTGGATACTCCAGTTTCCTCCCACAGTCTGAAAGACATGCTGGTTAGGTGCATTGGCCACACTAAATTCTCCCTCAGTGTACCCAAACAGGCACTGGAGTTTTGCAGCAATAGGATTTTCACAGTAATTTCATTGCAGTCTTAATGTAAGCCTACTTGAGATACTAATAAATAAAACATTTGCAACTCCTCACACACTGAAGAAGAATGTACTGAAAACAAGTGCCAGGCAATGACTATATCAACAAAAGCAAATCTAACCATTGCCCCTTGACTTTCAATGGCATTGCCATTGTTGAAACCCCTGTTACCTCGGGTTACCATTCACCAAAATTCTGAACTGGGCTATTCATATAATTATCATGTTACAAGAGCAGGTCACAATCTAGGAATCTGTGAGTGAGTAACTCTCTTCTTGACTCCCAGCCTGTTCACCATCGACAAAATTCCCCTTGCCTGTGTGAGTGCAGCTCCAACACTCAAGAAGCTCAACACCATCCAGGACTATGCAGCCCCCTTGATTGCTACCTGTTCCACAAACATTCTCTCCCCACCACAATAAACTGTAGCAGCATGTGTACAATTTACAAGATGCACTGTAGGATCTCACCAAGCAGCATCTTTCAAATTCACACCCATTATCATCTAGAAGATCAGGGACAGCAGATACCTGGGAACTTGCAAGTTCCTCTCCAAACCACTCAGCATCCTGACTTGGGAATATATCGCTGATCCTTTACTATCACACAATCGAAATCCTGGAACTCCCTCCCTAATAACATTGTGGGTGTACCTATACCACAGGAGCTGTGGTGGTTCAAGAAGGCAGCACTTTCTTGAATCACCACTGTCTCACAGACAACTAGGGGTGGGCAATAAATGCTGGCCTAGCCATTGATCCCCATGTCCCATAAATGATTTTTTTAAAAATGGCAGCATGTTACACAATCTTTGCATGGTAAATTTGCAAATGGCCACATGGTTAGCATTCTTGTCTTGGAGCAGCATCATGGGTTCACATTCCTGGCACTGCGACTTGAGTAAAGGATATCTTGTGTCACTTGTCAAAAATGAAGCGTTCTCCCTCGTATCCTATCCAATATTTATCTCACCATCAACATCATTAAAAATGAATTATCCACTTATTGTCTTATTGCTATTTGTGGAAGTTGGCTATGTGCAATTTGGCCACTGCATTTTCTACATTGCAACAATGGGCACACTTCCAAAGCACTTTAGGGTATCCTGAGTTTGTGTAAGGTGCTATATAAATGCAAACATTTTTTTTTCCAAATTTTATTCAAGCCAAATCCAAATTGAGTCCAATTCACGATCCCCCCAAGAGAGATAAATAAAATCCAGGCTGACATGATGAGATACTATATCCCACCCTGGGCTTAATTTGACGCTTTATCTTATCTGAAAGGCTCAGATGGCTTTGAAAAATTGCACCAAGTGATGTTTTGGTTAAACCTCATCTTCCTTATAATTCTTCCTTATGTTGAAGTGGAAATTTTCCTGCTTCTTGACTGTGGTAGAAAGATTCAACAAAGTCCGTTCCAACAAAATAACTTGTCTTTATTTACAAAAAACTACATGCAGTATTGGCAAAAATTTGAATTCAGAGAGCCATCATTATAACTTGCTGATTCTTCGTCAAATCGGCACTAACATAAAGAATCAGTTCAGTATTTATACATAATCATTATGAGTTTGTGTCACCAGAGCTTATTGAGGAATTCGATTAGTAACACAAGCAGTAGCAACATCATTAATTGCGTTATAACCCGGTGACCTTCAAGACCTCTTTGTCTCATCAATAATATCATCATCTTGTCCTTTGAGGGAACAAAAAGGTTCTGTGATTCCTTCATCTCTGACCATATCTTGTTTTTTGATGTAATAGAAGGTTCAGTGACTCCTTCATTTCTGACCTTATCTTACTTTGCGTATGTAGTCCCATGGTATGTGGAGTCAACCTTATCAAAATAGACTGAGGTCAGGCATTTGGCCTTCTCTGGTTTTATTCTAGTCTTAAGCTATATGGAGTCAGCCTTTGTTGGCCTTACTAGATCAGGTGAGGGTCAGGTATTTAGAAATCACTTAGTCAGTCCTTTTTGTACCATACCAAACAGTCAACTACTTTTCCTATCATGCCACTACTTAGCTTGTACAATATCACATGTAGCTTGGAAGATCATGCTGCCTGATCATTGATTCTTCTTTGCCAGGTAAATATAAGCCTTTTTTTCTACCGGATCATGCAACTTTTTGTTTCCTCATGAGGGGCCTGGGAGATAATTGTTTTAAAAGCCTTGACCACAAGCACATTTTAAAGTAAATGTAGAAGCCATTTCTGGTTTTCACTCCAATACATTAATTGGGAGCCACTTTGGATGCTTATTATTCTTTGTTTCCTCATCCCTCTGCCAGGATAAACTGGCTCAATTGTTAAATGGTCTAAGCGGAAATCTAAATGAGGTAATTGTGAAATCTCAATGGATCAGATTAATTGGTTTCATCATTAAGGAGGGCCATTGAAACAAATAGCTTCGAGTTGTGTTGAGAACTCTATTATTCCTGGAGATTTCAATCACATGATCTGATTTCTCCAATGGACCCTTCCACCTGCGTGGCCCCCACACAATCGCTATTGCTTGCTTGAATGTCCATCTTCCTGTCTTGCCCATTGCCAATCAGAACACTTCAGAAATATTTTAAGCAGGTTTTGCCACGGGCTTCGGAAATGGCAATGAAAGGCAGTCCACACTATTTGCCGGCAGTGAGGGTGGCTCAGCTATTTTCCCCAAAATTACCTCCTAATTAGTTTTCCCATCCAATTAAGAATGGTGGGTGGGACATAATTGACACCAGTCCAAGCAAAGGAGCTGCGAGCGGTGACTGGGCAGCTCAGAGATCAAGAGACTTTGGAGAGAAAAGTAAAAATTACAGATAAAATAGACCAGTGTGGCAGCACTTATCGGAGGCTCATTGATACTATGGCATTGGAGCTCCTGATCCTGGCCCTTTCCCTGGGCTATGCAGAGTCCTGCTCTGATGACCTACTGAGTTGCTGCAGCGAGGCCAACTCCATGAAGCTGAGGCCTAACCATGTAGCAGAGGGGACTCCCCCACCACCAGCAAAGTGCCAGTGGGCTTAAGGAATGGAACCTTTATTACTTAAATTGGCTGCCAACTCCTCTCTTTCAGACAGCTGCTCCACATCCAGTCCCACCACTGGAAAACCTGCCAGGCGGCAGAAGACTCACTGAATCATAGAACCCATACAGTGCAGAAAAAGGCCATTTAGCCCATCCAGCCAGCGCTGACAACAATCCCACCAGACCCTATTACCATACCCCATGTATTTACCCTGCTAATCTCACTGACATTAAGGAGCAATTTAGTATGGCCAATCAACCTAACCCGCACATCTTTGAAGTGCAGGAGGAAATCAGAGCATCTAGAGCAAATCCATGCAGACACGGGGAGGATGTGCAAACTCTACACAGTCACCTCAGACCGGAATTAAACCCAGATCCCTGGCACTGTGAGGCAGCAATGCTAATCACTGTGCCACCGTGCCGCCTAACACAGTTTCTTGATACTTCCCTACATATTCACCTCCCAGACATCAGCCCTGGGACCAGGAAATAGCTGCTAATGATTTGTTACCAAATTGGATGATCTCTCACAATAATCAACTGCCCTTTTTAGCCCTCTCTGATAATTTTACAAGCAATTAACAAAAACCTCAAAAAAGTGTTTTATTTTGCTCCACAATCATTTTCTTTCTTGGTTTATCTCACAACAGTGCCCCAGAGATTAGTCTTCAGTCTCCTTGAGGCTGCAAGGCAATCTTGAAGGGTTGTCAGCCCAAGTTAGAGAAGGAAATGGTGACAAATAAAATTGAAAATAAAAAGCTGAAGATAGTACATGGCACGGTGGCAGAGTGGTTAGCGCTGCTGCCTCACTGCATCAGGGATCCGCTTCAATTCCGGCCTCAGGTGATTGTCTGTGTGGAGATTGAACGTTCTCCCCATGCCTGCATAAGTTTCCTCTGGTTGTTCCAGTTTCCTCCCACGCTCCAAAGATTCGCGGGTTGGGTTGATTGGCTGTGGTAAATTGTGCCTTCGTATTCAGAGATGTGCAGGTTAGGTGGATTAGCCATGATAAATGTGTAGAGTTATGGAGATCAAGAGTGGAGAGCCTGGGTAAAGATGCTCTTTTCAAGAGTCAGTACAGTTTCATTGGGCTGAATGGCCTCCATCTGCACTATACGGATTCATGATACTGATAATCTGAAACAAAAACATCAGCTCAGTCAGCATAACTTAACGGACCTTCAGATTGCGTGATGTCGTGATTTCAACACATGTACAGAAAGCAGTATCAGATTGACAAGTAATTTGCTGGGAGGTTAGATTGTAACATGAATGTTTCATTTCCCTGTGAATTTTTATTGAGGTGATACGAATCACTCCAGCAGCTATTACGTTAATTTGCAGCACAAACTGCCACATAAACTCATTCCATTTCATTGCTACTCTTGTGGCCCATTTGCTGCAGTCTACATTCCTACTTGCATGCAAATTGATATATTATGATAATTGCAAGTTACAAATTGCGGGTTTGTTTTTGGATACATAATTATAATTCACTGCCAGTTAATTGAATTGTACACAAGTTGTGCATTGCAATTGCATTGCAAAGCAGCACTGTCATTAGAATGATAGACCTTTTCCATAATCCTCCTTCACCTGGGATTCAGGGAAAGCCATCTGACTTTCATCATCTGGTCAAAATATCCAATGTTAAGACATTGGGGATCACCAAAGTGATGACTGGTCTGAAGTTGATGATCTCCCTCCAAAGTAGGTTTTCTGAGTTGGAAAAAGAACCATATGACGGATAAGATTAGAGATGGTTACAAAGGATTAATTACATGAGCAGCACAATGCTACAGCGGTTAGTATACCTGAACAGACAACGGATTGTGGAGACTAGGGGATATTCACAAAGTTTAAGAGATCACTCTATCCATGATTTATATTGTACAATACCTGCATCTTTTCGAGGTGATCTGTCTGCCCAGCCAGAATCAGATCCAGCTCTAGTCTGAAGGGATTGAATGAATCAGTGTTCACTGCCCTCACCTTCCCAACACACTGAATTAATTTTCAGAACACGTTTTCTTACACTGACAAACCAATATGACAGGCAGACAGATCATTAGCACCAGATACCTTAATGACTGAAGTCAGTTAAGGAGAAGGTAAAGTAGAACAAGATTTAAACTTTCAAGGCCACAAGGGTTCTGGGGTGTGATGAGGAAAAGTTGAAGGAAAGGAGAGGTGAAATTTTACTTGCACGTCCGCCCAAGATTTGTACGATCCTACCCAAGGCCAATGGAAAATGCTGTTTTCCAAATCTTGCATGTCCCCGAATCGTGGTGGGTGTGCCAGGCGGAGGAGTTCACAGTTTTGAGTTGACATAGGGAGCCTTTACCAATTTTGATTACCACACTGTGAAGATACAATTTGATTTAATATTGTCACATAATATTGGGATACAGTGAAAAGTACTGTTTCTTGCGTGCTATATAGACATAACATATCATTCAAAGAGTACATAGGGCAGAAGGAGAGGGTGTAGAATATAGTGTTACAGTCATAACTAGAGTTCAGAGAAAGATCAACTTCATATATGACAGGACCATTTAAAAGTTCGATGGCAGCAGGGGAGAAGCTGTTCTTGAGTTGGTTGATAAATGTTTTCAAACTTTTGTATCTTTTTCCCAGGGCAAGTGGGGACCTTGATGATGCTGGCTGCTTTTCTGAGGCACTGGGAAGTTGGAGTCAATGGATGGGAGGCTGGTTTGTGTGATGGACTGGGCCACGTTCTCTGGGAAAGATGAAGAGCTTGGGAGGAACAAGAGAGGCAGGCACAGAGGAGAAAATTGGAAGAGTTGAAGACCAAGCAGAAAAGATGTGGTAGAGAGGGAGGTGGAGCTATTTAATCTACATAATTCATATGCAAATGTTACTCCTGGGGCAAAATGGCTTTAGAATATGTAATAAGGGTTGGAATATATAATTAAACATACAATTCTAGTTACAACTTATTAATGCTAATTGTATGTTCAGTTTATACTTTTTCTGTCACTGCCTATGTTGTGTGTTCAGTTTTAAGTCAAAATGGCATCTCCCAATTCTCCACCTGCAGTGTTAGATAGTAATCTTGGGTTGAGTTTCCTCCATAATTAATGCACTGGTAACATTTTTCATGAAGCTGTTCTTATCATTAAAAAAGAAAATTAGAGGAATCCAACAGGGAATATTCATTCAAATAATTGAAAAAGTAGTATCTAAATTGGGTTGAGGATCAGGTAAGGGCTACGGTGCACAAATCACTGAAATGTAGATGTATGAGGCTGTTAAACAAAATAATGAAACACTTCGGGTTTATTTCTGGAATGATAGGATTGATATGCAAAGAAACTTTGCTAAACTTGTTTAGAGTCTTGCTTGGTCCATGATGAAGTCAGTCCTCTTTTCTCCTTACTGCCAGACCCACTGAGATTTTCCAGCATTTCCTCTTTTGGTTTCAGATTCCAGCATCCGCAGTTATTTGCTTTTATCCAGCATTGCTCAGTCCATACTTGGAGTTACTGAGAACAGTTTGGTCTTTATATGACAAAGGGGATGCAGATGCATTGAAGATGATGTTCGGGGATGAAATCAGAATACAGCGGTTACACTGATCAACTGAATAAGGGAGGCCATTATTGTTTTAGAAAACAGCAGACTAAGGGATGGCCTAAAAGAGATAATAAGGATTAGGAGAAGTTTTGATAAACTAGACAAAGGGAAAATGTTTTCACCCGTGATGGGAGTAAAACTAGAGGCCTAAATAAACACTAATTACTAATAAATCCACCAAGAAAATTCAGCATAAATTTCTTTATTGCCCAGAGTGCGTACAAGGTGAAGGTCATTATTGCATGGAGTAGTTAAGGTGATTATGTTGTTCAGTTAAGGGGAAGATAGGTAAACATATCAGATAGAAGGAAATAATAGATGGGCAGGTTCAATAATGTTGAAGATGGTTGGGTGGAGGGGAGGCATGTGTAAAACACAAAGGTAGAATGGACCCTGTTGGTGCAAATACCAGCTCCTCTGCTGCAAGTAGTGTATCACCAGAAGGAATGACAAACAGCTATGTAGAAATTCATTTAGGGCAGTGCTAGCCTGTATGGGTATTATTATATCGGGCAGCCCAAATGGGGAGATGGGAGGGTTACTGTGCACTCTGCAGCTGCGATTAGTGAGCAGGGAGTTTGGGGGGGGGGGAAAGGTGGACCCACTGATGCTCTGCCAGAGATTGTGGGTGAGAGAAGGGAAGGAGACCTGCTGCTCATTCTGCATGCAGTCAGTATGGGAAGGGAGGACCCCGCATCCGTTCTGCCTGCAATCGGTGGGGGTAGGGGACAATGATCAGTCTAGGCAGTGGTAGGGGTGGCAGGAGCTAAATTTTCAGGTGGTGTGTAGTTCATGATTGGCTGCGGGCCACTGCGATTGCACAAGAGAGTTGTATGAAGGCTGGCTGCAACAGCAGAGGCCTGACAGATCCTTCTCTGCCAAGTCTCTGATATTGCTACTGTGCATGGGCAGTCACAGAGGACTGCACGTTCACCGTAGCTGTCTGATCAAGCTCGTTGGTGAACTAAGCCCAACCCTTGCCTCAAATAGCTAGAAATAGTCTAGTCCATTTTTCCATGCACTATGCGTAAGATTGGAAGTAAAAACTAGCCCAAAAAATGCACCTGCAATTCCCCCATTTTCATGCTAGCTGATCACTTAGAACTTTTCTTGTAAAATTCCAGCCAATGTCTTATATCCAGCTCCATTGCAGTCAACGGGATTAAATATCAGATAGTGTGTGGACTGGGCAATTGATGCACAAACGCCTGATTTACACTATTTCCTAAGGCAAATTTCTAACCCCATTTCAGATGTATCATAGAGGTACACAGTGAGGGTAATCACCCTGAGGCTTGTTCTGTGTTTGAATCAATTAGTACCGGATGAAACTGCATTTCAATTGTTGGATATTCTCAGTTAGACAAAATACTGTGGATGCTGGAATCTGAAACAAAAACAGAAAATGCTGTGGAAAGAGAATAGAGCCAATGTCTTGTTTTCTGATTTTATGTTGGATATTCTCACCATTGGTCACTGTCAACCTGTTTAAAATCGTGAAAGGTTTTAAAAGCGTAAATAAGAAGAAACTATTTCAATTGGTAGGAGGGCAGGTAAACAAAGAATGCATTTGAGATAATTGGTAAAAGAACCAATCTTTTTTTTAAATGAAGCAAGTTCTTGAGATCTGGAGTGCATTGCCTGAAAGACTGTGGGAAGCAGATTCAACAGTAACTTGGTGGTGTGCTACAAGAACACGCTGAAGGAGTTTTGATGTCAACCCTGAATCCATAAGACCATAGGAGCAGAATTAGGCCACTTGGCCCATTGAGTCTGCTCTGCATTCAATCGTGCTTGATATTTTTCTCATCCCCATAACCTGCCTTTTCCCCATAACCCTGATCCTCTTATTATCAAGAACCTATCTATTTCTGTCTTAAAGACACTCAATGACCTGGCCTTCACAGCCTTCTGCAGCAATGAGTTCCTCAGATTCACCATCCTGTGGCTAAAGAAATTTCTCCTTATCTGTGTTTAAAGGGCCTGAGGTTGTGCCCTCTGGATCTAGTTTTCCCTATGAATAGAAATAGCCACTCTATCCTAGGTCTCACAGTATGCTGTAGGTTTCAATTAGATTCCTCCTCGTCCTTCTAAACTCCAACAAGTATAGACCTAGAGTCCTCAACGTTCCTCTTACTACAAGTTCTTCATTCTGGGGATCATTCTTGTAAACTCCTTTGGATCCTTTCCAAGGCTAGCACATCCTTCCTTAGGGCCCAAAACCACTCATAATACTCCAAACTGGCTCTGAGTAGAATCAAGAATCCTGGGAGAGGTTCACCCAGAACTGCTGCACCTCCAGACATGAGTAGGTTAGGAGGATTGACAATACAAATCTGCCCGTTTGTGTCAGGGGACCAGCAGAGTAAACACATGGGGTTATGAAGATAGGGCCTGGGTGAGATTGTTGTCAGTGCATGCACAATGGGCCGAATGGCCTCCTTCTGCACTGTAGGGATTCTATGATTCTGATGCAATCAAATAAAAAAGAGTGTGGTCTCAAAAACAAGTACACATCAGAGACAGCAAGAAAACGCGAGGAGAGAGAATGCTGAGCCAGCAACTCAGCAATCTTCGGCTGGCTGTGGCATCCTGTTTTGTTTGCAGTAGAACTTTCTGGGTACAGCTCGTCTACTTACCGCCCCCCTGCCCAAACCGTACTGCAATGATTATCCCTTTAAGGGCAACACACTATAGAGAATGGGACAAAGTTATTTTCGATTCGAAGGATGAACAAAAAGATTCTGTGAAAAATTATTTTCTCTGATAAAAAAGGTAATTTCAAACAGAAGGAGTCCTGGGATTGTGGTTTCATTGAGGAGAAGTGTTGGTGAGCAATGCTGTTTCGTTACGATTTTTCATTCCATATAATACATTGTAACTCATCTATTCTGAAACGTTGCCTCCTCCAGATGATCCAGCTAATTCATCACTGAGCTGATTTCTCATTTTGCAGGAATGATCAACAAAGCATCTCTTGACTGCGTGGGCAAACAGAACAATTACAAATTTCTTGAAGAAGCTGCATCACATTGGACTGTTTTGTTTTAACAATTAAAGAAACACACACACACATAGAGGACAGAATCCTGTGCCCTCCCCATGGTGTGTTTGAATCCTACAACGCAGAAGGAGCCATTCGGCCCATCAACAACCCTGCTAATCCCTCTAACATATATATTCCAGGACACTAAGGGGCAATTTATCATGACCAGTCCACCTAACCTGTACATTTTTGGGCTGTGGGAGGAAACCGGTGCACCCAGAGGAAACCCACGCAGACACGGGGAGAATATGCAAATTCCACACAGACAGTGACCCAAGCCGAGAATCAAACTCAAATCTCTGGAGCTCTGAGGCAGCAGTGCTAACCACTGTCTTACCACAGTGATGTGGGGAAGGGGAAGGGCCGGGGGTGGGGGGGGGCATTTAATCAGGTGAGATGCTACTAGATTTGGCCCCCTGCAATTACTGCCCACTTAGAGGCCTTATCCTTCTGCCATTGGTATTCACCAATGGAGAGATGGGGGGGGAGGGTGGTGGGGAGGCAGAGGGAAGGGCAGAGTGGGCGCACCATATAGGGAGTACGATGAGCGAATCAATGTGTGGTTGTTTGTAGGCTCTCGGAACAGTTCACCTTTCAAAGATACTCAGTAACTGACCAAAGGCATAGGTTTAAGGTGGGAAAGGAAAAATAGGCAATTTTTTCACACACAGGGTGGAGAGTGTCTGGAACAAGCTGCCAGAGGTATTAGTAGAGGCCAGTACAATTTAGTCTTTTAAAAAGCATTTAAACAGTTACATGGGTAAGATGGATATGGAGGGATATGGGCCAAATGCAGGCAATTGGGGTTAGCTTAGGGGTTTAAAATAAAGGGCGACGTGGACAAGTTGGGCCAAAGGGCCTGTTTGTATGCTATAAGCCTGTAAGTGCTCCAGCACAGGGGAGGGGTTGAGGGAGGGCACTGGGAGTAATACACCACCCTTGCTGCCGATCCCCATCACCATCTCTCATGTGACCTTCCCCGACCTCCTACCATCATTCACGAGGGTTTCATACCAACATCATCCCTGTTGCTGCTTCATTTCAATTAAGTTGTTCGCCTTTGATTGTTTGGAAGCTCTAGGTGGCTGGGACTTCTATTCTGAGGGTCTTTGATCCCTCTGGCCTGTCAGGTGCCTGAGTGAAACAAGAAGCAGCCGGCCTTCCTCAGGGAGGCGACACAGGCTCTTGCTGGCTGAGGATCCCATCATCTCCACAGATGCCTCTTGCATCTACTGCGCCACTTCAACAGATCATGACTGATCTGTATTCATCTGGCCACACGCAACACAGACATACATAAAGATTTTTTTGCAGCTTTAACAATGTAATCTTGAAATTAGGAACATTTCTCTGATGGAAAATATTTGCATTAATTTGTTTCATTACCAACTCTTTGGAGTTTAATTTTCTCTATCTTATTTTTACAGCACTATTTTTATTTGTTTAAAATTAGTATGTTAAGGATGCGTTAAATAGTGCAATAGAAGGGACTTGATGGGAACTTGTTAAATGATTCAGCAGACAGTGGAAATTAACCTTTGTTAATTGTCTCAATTTCCAGTCCAATTAACCCTTGTGGTCTCTCCATCTTCATCTTTCTGCAATTCACAGAAAATGATAAGAGAAACAGCATCCTCTCAGAGGTGAGTTGGAATGGAACTTTTACTCATTAATCTTCAGACCTGTCCCAGCATTACTGTTGCTAATGGCCCTGTACATTTACTCCACTTCAGAGGATGTCCCTACCATTCAGCAAGGACAGGAAAATGAGACAAAATTGTTTAAAATGACTGAAAAACAGAGTCAAGCATTCCTATTCTGGATGCAACCAAACGTGTGGGATTAATTATGTGCAAATTTACACTTGTTTTAAGAGATATACTTGTTTATTTTTCGTAGAACCCCTGCAGTGTAGAAAAGGCCATTCAACAGTCTGCACTGACTGTCCAACAGAATATATTATCTTATCCTCATAATCCCACATGTTTACCATGGCTAATCCATCTAACCTGCACATCATAGTGAGAATGTGCAGACTCCGCACACACAGTCACCCAAGTTTTGAAGTGAACCCGGATCCTTAGAGCTGTGAGGCAGCAGTGCTAACCGCTCTGCTACTATGCTGCCCTACTTGAAAAAACCTTGGGTGGCACAGTGATTAGCACTTCTGCCTCACAGTGCCAGGAACCCAGGTTCAATTCCTGACTTAGATCAGTGGCTGTGTGGAATCTGCACTTTCTGCCTGTGTCTGCATGGGTTTTCCTCCTGATGCTCCTGTTTCCTCCCACAGTCCGAAAGACATGCTATGTTAAATTCTCCATCAGTGTACCCGAACAATCGCCAGAATGTGGCGACCAGAGTACCTTCACAGTACCTTCATTGCAGAATTAATGTAAGCCTACTTGTGACACTAATAAATAAACAAATTTATTCTCAAATGTATTTGCACATTGCTGAATGGAAGATCTGCCATGAACCAATGCAATCAGGCAGCATTTAAGATTATAATTTTTTCTTTCAAATATATTTTCAAGTAATAATTGATGTGGAATCATAGAATCATCAAATGTGTACAGTGCAGAAGGAGGCCATTCAGCCTATCAACACTGCACCACAGCAATTCCACCCAGGCTCTATCCCTGTAACTTCACATGTATATTTATGAATTATGAATACAACCAAAGTTGCAATCTTGTATCACATTGCCAACTTAATTTCAAAGACCAATTCCTTCAATGCATTTTATCTTTGACAAGAATGAACTCATTGGGTTTTTACAAAAATCATTTGAACAACAATCCAATAGTTTCATGGACAATATTACTGTTTATTATTAGATATTCTGGATTTTGATTTGAACAGAAATGAATTCAAATTCTCAAATTGCCACATTGGGATTTAAACTCATTTTCTCAGGTTTAGCAGTGCAGTATTTTGGATGCCTAGCTCAGCAGCACAACCACAAAACTAATATACTGCCATTGACTGAGTTAAACGAAAGAAACAATTGGGCAATGTGTACGATGGGGCACTGAGTATGTTTTACAATATTGAATAGTCCAATTTCACCCAATGCATCTTGACTCTGGTAGCCTATTAGTCTCAAGGCGTATGTTGTAACAACACATTCATGGATTCTGATAATGTACTAGGGCAATTTCATAACTGTTTAGTAAAAGAGGAGAAAAAGCCATCAAACAACTCTCCCAGGTCACTATGCTCTTCCAATTCTTATTTCTTGTGTCTCCAATATTTTAATCTCTCCACCACGGGTGGCTCTGCCTATGGTTGCTTAAGCTTTGGAATTCAGTCCACAAACTTTCAGATTCTCTGACATTCTTTGCAGTCCTTAAAACCTCCATTTTTGATCAGTTATCCGAATATTTTTTTACAAGACTTGATCCTAAATCTTCTGGTCCTGCCCATTGTGGGAATTGTCACAGGCAGAATGATAAATACAAGGGACCAGCCAAAGGACGGTCCACCTTACATGGGAATATCTGGTCCCGAGGTGGATGGGACTGGAAAATCTCACCTGAAGTGTTACATTTTGTTTGTTAATCTGTCTGGGAGATGCCTAGAAATGTTTTACTGTATGTGAAGCACTATTATGTTGTCTAATCAAAAGAAAAGCTAAGAGGAAATTGTATTTTTCTCTCTGCGGATCAATGGTTGGGGAAGTGTTCTGACGATTTTCCCCATCAACTGCAATGGCGCCTTTTCACATGCAATTGTCCATCTCTCACTTCAGCTGGAAGCACACCATTTAGTCAATGGGTAGCCTGTTATTCACGCATCTGCCCTGACTTCAGTAGATGCTTTCTCTGAGTGCCACATTTAAACTGCATCCATACACAGTGATCTTTCAAAGTCTGCAGTCCAAGACTGCTCCAGGCCAGAAATGGTCCCCCAAATCAGGGAGGGTGCAGACCCAAAAGTTTGGTGGCATATTGCTGTGTCACCTTCTGGATGTTCTTCAGGCCAGTCGTAACATTCTGTATCCTGGGCATGGCCACACACACCCTGACACTCCATCTGGACTAACATAGTGGGCAATTCACATCCTCATCACTTACACAGCTCCATTCAGCACTAACACAGGACATACATCTTTATCAGTTGATGATCATGGTTGATCATCAAATTCACTATCCTGATTCCCCCTTTTCCCCATTACCTTTGATCTCTTTAGCCCCAAGAGCTATATTAAATTTCTTCTTGAAATCAGACAACTTTTTGGCCTCAACTATGTTGAATGCAGACATCTAAAGAGCCGAAAGTTAGTAGAGTAATTTTTTCTTTATTCATCTCTCAATACATGATATTCTCCATTCAGATTCCTATGTAACTAAACTATGCAGTCTCTGCTGTGTTCATACCATTGTTATCTTTTTGTGACTTTTACTATTTTTTAATTGGCTCTCATTTGTCATTGTGTGGGTGTGTCCAATTTTCTAGGTCAGTTAGTTAGCAAAATATTTCTGTATTTTGTTTTAAATTTAGTATATTAATCCATACATTCTCAAACTATTTCCTGTGGTAGTGATATTATAATGTATTCAGATGGCATTGCTGACTTGGGAAAGGCACAATGCCACTAAGGGCGGGAGTGGACGATCGCAGCCTGTCTTTACACCGATGGGAAACTGACATTCACACTCTCACAATATTTTCCCGTCGTGCCCGCCATTATGCTCGTGCCATGGGTGGGATGGAAAAATCCCAGCCACGGTCAGAATTTTTCATACCTAGAACCTAACATTAAGACTGAAAGAAATTTGAATTCAAACCTGTTGTTGAGCAATTATGCATTTTCTAACCTGACAGATTTGTGTTGTCACTGAGGAGTTAGAGTTGGTTTTTGCTTCCTCTTCAGGTAGCACAGATGTTGGTTTTGAATGCAGGCCATTGCAGAATTACTAGCCCCAAGCTGTGAAGCAAAATTCATGTGATTCAGTCACAAGTTTTTTGGTGTATCTCAGTGTAATGACCAGTGGTGGCTCATTTTCATACTATTTACTGGTAAAGGAGTATTTCAGGAAACGAATCAGAAAACTACAGTGTCTGCCTCCGCCAAGCAATAAATTCATCTTTTCCTGCTGTACAATCAGTAATCACCTCCTGGTGTGAAGACAACAAGGTATTTAAAAGATGCAATCATTTCTTCCTTGCATTCAATGGATTGGGTAGCATGCAGATTACATCAAATACATGCACTTTTTCTCAATTTGTATTCCTGCGCTGATTCTTGTTCAGTCTGCCAATTCTCTCCTGCTTTCTGAAATTCTCCACCTAGTTTTCTCCATCTTGTCACCATTTAGCACTGTTGCCTCACAGCGTCAGGAATTTGGGTTCGATTCTCAACTTGGGTCATTTTCTGTGTGGAGTTTGCAAGTTCCCATGTGTCTGCGTGGGATTCCTCCTGCTGTTCCAGTTTCCTCCCACATTCTCAAAGATGTACTGGTTAGGTGTATTGCTAAATTCTCCCTCAGTGTACCTGAACAGGCAAGGGGCTGTGGTGACTACAGGATTTTCACAGTAACTTCATGGCAATGTTAATGTAAGCTTTACTTGCGACGAGTAAATAAATCTCTGTTTACAAATATCTCTCCAAAACCTTCCTCTCGCACTATGCATCAATTCTCCATTCTGGCCTCTGCATTCCCATGCTATACTTGAGACACACCCTAAGTCATCCTCCATTTTGATAAAATGTTCTAAAACATTTTCTTGTATGCGAGGATCCAAGCTCAACACAACTGCACGTTTATGTAAGGAAAGAAAGAACTTGCATTTATATAGCGCCTCAGAGCCTTGGCCAATGAAGTACTTTTGAGAGTATTGTTAATATTGTTGAAATGTAGGAGAAGCTGCAGCCATGTGGCACACTGCAAGATCCCACAAATAGTCTGCTTTAAGGCTCAGCTACTCAGGTTTCCTGACTCAGGGTAGAGTAGGGCTGCTGAACCAAGAATTCAGGGGAAGGAACCTTCCATTATATGCCCCAATTTGTGACTTCAGTCCCATTGAATATTATCTGCCCTCTGAAGGGGTCTAACAAACCAGACATCTGTGTCAAATTGCTACCAGTAGTTCACTAGGAATATCTACATCAACTTCTGAGATCAATTCAGGACGGTCAATTAATGCCAGCCTTGCCAATGGTGCCCTCAACCTGAAAATGAACAAGAGGCTTTGTTACAGTGACGCACAGCTAAAGTATAACTACATTCTCCACAACTTTCAAAGACCTTTGGTGCACCCACATATTTTTAAAGACGTTGGCCAGAATTTTACATTCTTCGCATCCCCTAGTGAAGTCTGAGACAGAGAAAGGGAGAATTCCCCTTTGCCATGGCATGGACAAGATTCCCTCTGGAACCCTACTCACCCTGACCCAGATACAATTTTTTAGTGGGGAAGACAAGGCCTGGTCAAATAAGGGCCTTTCCCTGCCCAACCAAAATCTTTAGGTTGCTGAGCACTGGTTGGATTAAGATGCCAAATAGGAAAAATCTTTACCTTAGATCTGAGGCAGAAAGAGAGAGGAGGAGATGTCTTAATCTGAAGGAGCCTTCTCCTCAGCAACCATGTGTTTCAACCCCTCCCTCTGCCCCCATCCCTCCTCACCAACACTGGAATTATCCTCATCCAGACCCACTAGGATATCTCCTATGGTCCCACCCCCGGGACCCCTGGTATTTAACCTGAAGTACGGTTCTGGGTCTTAGGCTCAGGCATGACCTACAGTACCTCTTCTGGTTACTGTGTTGTTGTTCCCAGAGGGGCTGGAGAGCTGTCAGCCGACCTGATTGACCAACAGCTCTCCAACAGTGGACGGAAGTCCCTCTTGATACCAATCAATGCTTGAGTGCATGTTAAATGGCAGTGAAAGTTAGAGAACGGGCAGCTGCGCATTAGGTGCCGACTCTCTGGATGGTGAGCGCCAATTGCTTGCCATCCTTAAAATTCTACCCTTTACTTTCAAACATGAGGGATGAGATTTTCCAGCTGCACTCAACGTGAAATCCCTCCTGAGCTCAGTGGACCTTTCCACGGTCTGCCCCTCGCTCGTTCTGATTCTCTTGGTGGGCAGGTCAGTAAAATTCCAGCCTAGATGACTGTCTAATTTGTCAAAGCTCTTTTATCCTGAATGTGATCAGTTTTGCTGCAGAAAATTGCTTCAGATTCCTGTCTAAGTCTTTCAATGCACCAGATTACATTTTTTAAGGCAATTTATTGAGTTTAAATAGCACTTTGATGTAGAATTCAATTGCTCCTTCTGCAAGTTATCTCAAGACACATATTAAATTGATGTATGATCTTTAGGTTTCAAATAATATCTGATATCTTTAGTGATCTTTCCATTTTCGCATTTCGAGGATCTAAAATTGACAGCATTAATACAACAAAATGGTTTTACTTAATGATTCTAACAGTAAGTCGACAACATCTGAGGAGTTTTATTATTTGAATGAATTACAACCACAAGGCAGAAGAAACTAAAAATTCTCCCAATATATTGACTCCTGGTCTGAAAATGCCTTGATTTTAAAATTCACGTTATGTTTAAACGTTGCTCCATGTCCTCACTCCTCCCTATCATAACACCGTCCAGCTGCACAACCCTCCAAATGTTCTGCTTTCCTCCAATTCTGACCTTTTATGTCCTCAATTTCCCTTACTCCATCAATGGTAGCTGGGACTTCATGGCTGAAAACTCTGATATTACTTCTTTAGCTTCTCTGCCTCTTTAGATCTCTCTCACCTGCTTTAAAATGCTCCAGAATACCTAGCCAGCTGTTCCAGTACAGCTACCACACTGGCATTTACTCAACAATGTGGAAAATTGCCCCACGTCCAGCTCATAAAAGGAACTCTCTCTTCAATTTTCTGCAAAGCGGTCGAAGGTATCATTGACAATGCATCAAGCAATACTTACGAAGCAAAACCTGATTCACTGAAGTAGTCCATGTCCATGCAAAACCAGCCTCCTATTTGTTGATTCTGTCTACACTTCCCGCTGCCTCGGAAAGGAAGCCAGCATAATTAAGGACTCCACGCACTGTGGACGTTCTCTCTTCCACCTTCTTCTGTTGGGAAAAAGATACAAAAGTATCTGAGGTCACATACTAACCAACTTGAGAACAACTTCGACCCTGCTGCCATCAGACTTCTCAATGGACTTACCTCGTGTGTGACAATAATGAATCAAATCAAGTCAAATCAAATCATACATCGCAAGTCTTGAATGATATTGATGGTTGGGCAAGTAACAATCATACCACAAATGTGCCAGGCAATCTCAATTTTCAACATGAGAGAATCTAACCATCTCTAACAACAACCTGCGAATCAGCACTGACCAAAAACTGAACTGGAAGACAAGGTCGGAGACAGGGGATTCTGTGGTAACTCGACTCCTGACTTTGCAAAACTTGTCCACCATCTCCAAGGCACAAGGAGTGCAATGGCATACTCTCCAATTGCCTGGATCAATTGTGCAGCTCCAATACCATCCAAGAAGCTTGACATCATCGATGACAAAGCAGTTAGCTGGCACTCCTTCCATCCCTTTCAACATTCATTCTCTCCACCACCAGTACGCAATGACAGTCATGTGCACCACCCTCAAGATGCATTGCAGCAACTCATCAAGGCTTCTTTGACAGCACACAACCTCTACCACCTAGAAGGACAGAGGCAGCAGGTATCTGAGAGCACTACTAATTGCAAGTTCCCCTCGCAATCACACACTATCCTGACTTGGAAATATATTACCATTCATTCGCTGTGGCTGGGTCAAATCCCTGGAACTTTCTTCCTAACAGCATTGGTGAGTGTACCTACACCACATGGACAGCGGTTCAAAAGAACTGCTCACCACAATCTTTTGAAGAACAATGAATGCTAGCCTAGTTGGCATCATTCACATTCTGGAAACAAATTTTTAAAAAATCTATCTTTGACCTAGATTTTGTTAATCTGTCCCAGTGTTGTTCGTTATGGTCAATTTCAAATTGTTCTCAATTTGATAATACCCCTGTGTGTTGGGACATTTTCAAATGTTAGAAATTCCACTATTCTTATAATCCTAATCAATTTACCTGAAACAAGATGCTGTATAATCATCACAGTTGATAGACTCCTCTTGGCTCCTTCTCTCAAAAAGGCCATTCATTCTATTACATTCATAGGAAAAGATTGAGAAGTTGGCCTGGCAATACCTTGATTTGAATTAAAAACCTTAAAGTAAGAAAAGGGGGTGGGGAAGGAGAGGTGGTGATTGCTGGAATCATCCACCAAATGATTTAAAAGTTTTTTTTCCCCCATTTTCCCTCGGTTTCACAAAAATGTCAGAAATGAACCAAGGAAAGACATCGATGTTGCTGCTGGGGTGAGGACTGTCGAAGCAATCCCACAAATAAATGCATCGACAGGCTGAGATCAGTGAGGGATAATCCTGGCTTTTAATTGGTTTTAACCATTTGCTATTGCTGATTTTTCAATTAAAACTGTGCTGCTTAAAGAAGAACATCGCCTAATCTGTCAATCTCTCAGACTGAAAGTTGTGCAGGTCTGTAGAGTCTTGATATGTCCTTCAGATGTTCCAAATGACTTTACAGCCATTTAATTACATTCAATAAAAGCAACGATCTGTATATGGTGGAAATTTGAAACAAAAAGATAAAATGCTGCAAATATCTATGTTGGATCAGTACACAGTGTAATGCTTCCCTTGGCATTGCCCCTCTGACAATGCACCAATCCCTTAATTATGTCTCTCTGGCAATGCAACACTCCCTCGGTACTTCCTTTCCAACCATATGACACCCCTACAGTGCTGCCCCACTGACAAAGCAGCACTTAGTCAGTACTGTCCTTTCAATAAGGGAACCACTTCATCAGTATTCCCTCTTCTATAGTGCAGCACTTCCTCAATACTGTCACTTTGACAGTGTAACACACTACTTTAGTACTGCCTCTCCAATAGTGCAATATTCCCTCAGTACTGTCCCTTCAATAAAGCAACATTTCCTCAGCATTGTCCCTCTGACAATGTAGCACTTCCTCAATACTGCCGTGACAATGTAACACTCCCTCAGCACTTC
Source organism: Sphyrna mokarran (assembly GCA_024679065.1). NCBI lineage: Eukaryota > Metazoa > Chordata > Chondrichthyes > Carcharhiniformes > Carcharhinidae > Sphyrna > Sphyrna mokarran. Next base: position 18,654,053 of record JAGIQG010000024.1, on the reverse strand, counting down.
CCCTCCGATGGTGCAGAACTTTTTAAATCCGGGTTCAAATACAGGAGCTAGAATATCTACTCTAGTCCTAGTTTGTGCATGTAAAAACACCCATGGTTGATATTCTTCACTTAATTATCCTTGCGAAAAAAATAGACTCTCACAGCACTCATCTCATTTACTCCATTGCACAACTTTCTGGTCCAGAGTTCAGAACATTACTAACGGCAGCAACAAATTGGCATTTTGAATGAAAATAAAATAAGGCCATTATTCCTTTACTTAATATGTAACATTCATCTCCAACTTTTCCCTCCACTATAGTTTTATTACGCCTTTCAGAATTCTTGAGCCACTTTTACATTCTTCCAATTCTTCCTCCTTCCTGCCTCCTCCCTCACTGCATTGTAAGCATGACCCATTGTCCCCATATCTCTTGCCCTCACTCATTCTTCCCCAGGCTTTTAAAACTGTGAAAACAGTTCCTCTCCTTAAGCTGGCCCTTTTCTCCTGACAACGACAAGATTTTTTTAAAAAATGGTCTTACCATAACCTAAGCATGACTTAACAAATTGTCTTGTCTTTTCTCTCTAACCGCTTCAGTAGCATTGGTTTTGTGCACAATGGATCTTGAGTTCTCCATAAAATTGCAAGTTTGCATTTTACAATGGCTTGTGGGGAAAATAATGATACTGCAATGTATATGATGCTGCAATAACATAATTATCAGCTTGCTTCATTACCCAAGACCACTTTTGATTGTTGGTAGGAAATACATCTTGGAAGGGCTGCGATATTAACTGTCTTAACATGGGAAGACATGAAATATATTTCAATTATGCAAAAATCAACTGTGCCGTAAAGCAATCCCCAAGCAAGATATAAAAATAAGCTAATAACTATGATAAAAGAAAAAGATAGGAGACAGAACATAGCCACTTCAGTAGGATTTGGAATTGATGAGGATGTTAGCTAGGAATAAAGATTACTTAAACTAGTTATATAATAACTCAAATGATTTAAAGAACTGCATTAAGGGCAGAACAATGATTCCAGCTTTAGGTAAGTCCTTGGGACTAGACCTCTTCACTTCTTGAAAGAGCAGCTACAATCACCATCAATGTTCCTGTTAAGCTGTATGTGATATGGCCCTACAGCAGGCTGAAACTGCACATTAACAAAACTGGACAAAGAGCAGCAACATCTCAGAGGGAACATTAGTCATCGCATTAAAAAAAGTGAGTATTGTTATCAGTACAATGCAAAAGAGAGCATGTTTCTATCCAAGCTATTTTTCATCTATATGCTGCTGCCCCTTGGTGAAATCATATAGAAATCAGCTGGGCTTCAGTTTAGCTCAATTGGCTGGACAGCTCTTTCATAATGCAGAGCTATGCCAACAGCTTAAGTTCAATTCCTGTATTGGTTGATGTTATTCATGAAAGCCCTGCTTTTTCAACCTCGCCTCTCACCTGTGCTGTGGTCAATCTCAGGTTAAAATCACCACCAGTCTATGGTGCTCTGGGGCTATGGCAACTTTACTTAATTTTAGGTGGCACAGTTATTAACACTTCAACCTCACTGCACTAAGGACCTGGGTTTAATTCTGACTTTGGGTCACCGTCTGCGTGGGCTTCTTCCAGGTGCTCTGGTTTCCTTTTACAATCTAAAAATATACAGCTTAGGTAGATTAGCCGTGCTAAAGTGCCCCTTATTATCCCAAGATGGGTAGGTTAGGTGAGTTAGCCATTGAAGCTACAAGGGTTACAAGGATAAAGTGGAGAGTGGGCAGGGATTAGATACTCTATCAGAGAGTCGGTGCAGATTTGATGGGCTAAATGGCCTCTTGTTTGTGCTGTAGGCATTCTATGATTGTATGTTTCTATTTTATGATTCTATGAAGACATGTTGGGATCCACATGCAACAACAATAATGATAATATGTTTATGAATAAAGTATCATTAATGTGTAATAAAATATCCCAAGGTGTTTTATGAAACATAATGGACAAAATTTTCCATCCGGCCTACCATGGGAACCGTAACGGATGGGACACAGAGCATGCAAAGATCCATTGTCCTCGGTTGGGATTTTCTGGTCTTAGGACAAATGCGATTAAAAAATTCCTCCTAATGAAACAATAGTCAGCATCAAGACATTTTGGGAAACATTAGTCCTGATAATCAATAGCTAGGCTAAAGGATTAGTTTTTAAAGAACATCTTAAAGGAGAACAGACGTTAAGAGATGTGACAAATATAGGGAAGTAATTCCTGAGTTTAGGGCCTTGGCACTAATTGGCACACAGTGGCAGAGTGATTAAAATTGAAAATATTCTGGAGGTGAGAATTGGCAGAGCACAGAGATCTTGGTTGCAGGAGTTGTAAGATTAAAGGTGATTACAAAGATAGGAAGAGGTATTGGAGAGATTTGAAAACAAGGGCAAAAATTTTAAAATTGAGGCATTGCTTGACCGGGAACCAATGTGGAAATATGATCACAGGGAATCTGGAGCAAGATTTGATGCAAGTTAGGACAGGGATCATCATCTCTCTAGATGCCTCCACAGCCTCATTTATCATGATGTTTATCTAATAACCAGTATTAGATGGGCAGAGATTTCCACTAATATAAAGAAACTATATTAGTCTTTATCTTTGTGGCCATCTCAAATGCTGTTCCCTTGCCACTGACTCCTTCTTTGTTTTTAGGCACTGCCTGGGACTGAGCCAGACCATTCAAAATACTGAAATCTAATTTGGCCCCAAGTTGATCTTGTGAATCTCTATTTCTCTGACACCAAGACAACCAACTTTTACCTGCATAACCTTCCAATCTCGGCCCTTGTCTCAGCTCAGCCAAAGCTGAAATCCTCATTCATGTGTTGGTTATCTTCAGACTTTGCAATTTTTATGTTCTCCAATCCATTTTCCAATCTTCATGATCCCATTCAAAACTCTGTTGATCTTACATCAGACCAGATCCCATTCACCCATCACCCTAGCACTTTCTAATTTCCTTTGGCTCCCAATCCTGCAATACTCAATTTTAAACATCTCATCCTTGTTTTCAAATCTCCGCATGATCTCCCCACCCCCTGATTATCTCTTCAACCTCCTCCAGCCCAAAACCCTCTGTGCCCCTCCAATTCTGACCTGTAATGCACCCCCCCTCACCCCCATCTTCATTTCTACCCATCTTCCACTCTGATTTACTTTGCTCCTCATTTGGCAATTGTACCTTCTTTTGCTTCAACCCTAAGTTCAGCAACTTCCCCCTTAAACTTTCTGTTTGTCTCCTTCGTTAATAAATCCTTATGTGGCTCATTGTCAAATTATGATGTCCTGAGCAGTTCTATTATGTTGAATAGGGTACTTAAATTACTTAAATTGTTATTACTTTTGCTGAGCAGAAAGTCCAAGATTTAGAATCATAGATCATGGAATCCTACAGTACAGGAGGAAGCCAGTCAGCCCCTCCAGTCTGCATCGACCACAATCATACCCAGACCCTATTCCCATAACCCCATGCATTTACCATAGCTAGTCCCCCTGACATTAAGGGGCAATTTTGCATGGCCAATCCATCTAAGCCACACATCTTTGGACTGTGGGAGGAAACTGGAGTACCCGGCGGAAACCCACACAGACATATGAAGAATGTGCAATCTCCACATAAACAGTGACTCAAACTGGGAATCGAATCTGAATCCCTGGTGCTGTGAGGCAGCAATTTTAATCACAGTGCCTCTGTAACGCCCTAGTCTTCGATTTGCCTTGTGTTTATTGGCTTTAATGGTCTCCCTGGTCCAATGGAGCTTGCTTATCCCTGTGTTAAGACAAGGGCACCTCACAGCTCCAAAGACTTGGCTTCAATTTCCAGCTTGGGTCACTATCTGTACAAAGTTTGCACATTCTCCCTGTGTCTGCGTAGATTTCCTCCAGGCACTCCGGTTACCTTCCATAGTTCAAAGATATGCAGGTTAGGTGGATTGCCCATGCTAAATTGCCCCTTAGTGTTGGGGGACTAGCTAGGGTAAACACATGGGGATATGGGGATAGGGCCCTGGTGAGATTATGGTTAGTGCAGACTCAATGGGCCAAATGGCCTCCTTCTGCACTGTAGGATTCTATGAAGACAGTTGTGCTACTCAAGGAGTTCCCTCCATCATTATCCAGTCCAATGTATTCTATAACTTCTACACTGATTCTTCAATTTCCACTAGCCTATATAAACGTTAACTGAAAGCACATTTAAAATAGCTCAGCCCTCCATCCTTCCCGTGGGAAAGAATTTGTAAAGCTCCTGTTATACTGCTCCTTTTCACCACTAGAGTGAAGGCAATCATTCCTCACACCATTGTGACCCACAGAGCCATAGAAACAAATTTGAAATGGGCCATTCAGCCCATTGTGCCTGGACTGAGTCTTTGAAAGACCCAAAATAATTAGTACCACCCCTCTACTTTCTGCCCATTACTTGAGGATTCTATCTGACTTCCTTTTTCAAAGTTATCCATTCCCAATCCTTTTTCAGATAGACAGCTTCTCCTCATCTGCCCTCAGAATCATTTACTATGGATAAAGGAGCAAGATGGACCAAAGTTCCTTCGATTACTAGGATACTACCAGGACTTGATGGTTTGAGTTATAAGGAGAGGCTGGATAGATTGGGACTCTTTCCCTGGAGCATAGGAGGCTTAGAAGTGATCTTATTGAGGTCTATAAAATAATGAAGGACATAGATCAACTAAATAGTCAATATCTTTTGCCAAAGATAAGGGAGTCTAAAACTAGAGGGCATAGGTTTAAGATACAAGCGGAGAGAAACAAAAAGGTCCAGAGGGGTAATTTTTTCACACAGAGGGCGGTGAGTGTCTGGAATAAACTGCCAGAGATGGTAGTAGAGGTGAGTGCAATTTTGTCTTTTAAAAAACATTTAGATAGTTACATGAGTAAAATGGAATATAGAGGGACGTGGGCCAAATGCAGGCAATTAGGATTAGCTGAGTGGTTAATAAAAAGGGCGGCATGAACAAGTTGGGAAGTAAGGCCTGTTTCCGTGCTGTAAACCTCTAAGACTCCTCTATGACTCTATCAATGTATATTTTAAAAAACAAATGTTTGTCTTCCCAACCCCCCCGCCCCCATTAATGTGCGGTCAGTTTAGAGGTTATCAGTTGTGGTCTTTCATGGATTCAAACCAGGTGCACTTTTTATTTACACACCCACCCCAGAAAGTCGAATTACACATCGCACATCAATCACACATCACATGCAAAAAAAAGATACAATTAGAGAAGATAGAACAAGCATTCAAATTGAACAGAATAATTAGCAGTTCATGTGTCTTTGAAAGTCCTGCGTAGGGGGGAGTTTTTCCACCTCAGGAATTGTAGTTTATGTAAGTTCAAATTATAACATCATTTAATTGCGGTGTAGAAGGAGGTCATTCAGCCCATCGAGTATGAACCAACTCTCTGTCAGAATATCTCACCCAGGCTGTCTTCCCCACCCTATCCTTGTAACCCCACACATTTACCTTGGCTAACCTACCTAACCTGTACATCTTCGGACACTAAGTTTAGCATGTCCAGTCCATCTAACCTGCACATCCTTGGACTGTGAGGGGAAACCGGAGCATCCCAAAGAAGCCCACGCAGACACGGGGAGAACACGCAGACTGTGCACAGACGGTGACTCAAAATCGGAATTGAACCCAGTTCCTTGGCACAGTGAGGTGGCAGTGCTAACCATTGTGCTACATTGCTGTCCTTAAGTACCAAGGGGGACTGAAAGGGATAGGGTTGGACGGGGCGAGGTGAACTGAGTGGGATGGGAGTAGCTAGGAGAGGAAAGAAGGGACGGACATTGCATGGGGGAGTGGGGGTTGGTGGTGGGATCAAATGATGACTTTCAGTTGGAAAAAGGCAATTTCAATCACACGCTGAAAGGCTATTGAGATTCAGTAAAAGTTTTGCATTTTACATGTGGATAACTGGCTTCGATAACTCAATTACATTGCAAACCTGGAATATTGGGAGTCTATTTTCTCTGTGTTTTGCAGTAAGCTTCAATAATACTGGGTGTAAAATTCCACAGAAGAAGGAAGTTTAGGCATGTCTAGTCAATGGGGGAGATGGCTGGCCAATTATAATCCAATTCAATACTTTCCAAAAAGACTGTTAGTCCTTGAAGTTGCAAATCAACTGATCCTCTTGACAACCATCTCAACATTTCACCAAGGTAACTTTGAAAGGAATGCAGTTTTAAAAAATTGCAATGCCAGCAATCCTGTACTGGCAATGACATTTTAAATCTGTGACATCTGGTTATTGACTCCAATAGAGGTGAAGTTCTCTTTCACCTTTGATATATCATTTCCACATGAATATGCAGATAGCAAGGTGATTTGCATTAACCTGACTGAGTTAGTCTAAGGTCAGGTGCCATACATATTCATCAGAGAACATTCATTTCAATGACTCACACAAACTCAGTATTACAATTCTTATAAAACATAGCAGGAACTTTCAATGTGTTTCATTTCCAGAAATGATTTGTCTTACAATGTGTGGGAATGTGTCAATGAAGACACACCATGGTGCATTAATGTCAATATCAGCAAACAAAATATTCATAGTAAGAACTGGTTACTTTATAATTCAGGATATTGCTCCATGCCTTTTTTGCTAACTCCACTCCCTGTGCTCAATTCACGTTCTCCAGTCTTCCTGATTGAGAAACTAGATCTCTCTATCTGTCATGGGCAGGGACATAAATGAACTGAAACCTCTGTCCTATTCCTCCACGGTGCCAAGGGGTGGGGCGAGACAGGAGCAGAATCAAGTGGGATTGTGCGGGTGGTGGAAGGAGACAAACACTGCATTGGGGGTAGAGGTTGGTGGTGTGGTTAGAGATCAGAGGCTGGGTCTGGCTATCAGGACACCAGTCATTGGGGGGGACGGGGGTCAAGGGAGGCGATAGTAGGTGGATGGGGGAACAGGCTGGGCAATCAGGAGTGTGGTGATTGGGAGGCCAGTGATCAGGAGGTGGTGATGTCAGGGGGAGGGGCTTGTTAACTGCTCTCTCAGTATATTGGGAGATTGATACATGCGCACTAGCTCCCTCTGCTGGGGGATGCCTCTTTGGTGGGATTAGGTCTTCCCCCACCCCCCACCCCATTCCACCAACACTTCCAACTGTTATAAATCCCCTGGTGGCCTCTGTGGCACCAGAAATCCATTAAACAAAACTCACTCAAAAAAATAGGCAGGAAAATCTCTCACATCCCTACCTGTTGGGCACTTTTTGGAGTGGGGTGGTGGGGGAAGTCAGGCTTGTTTGCTCTATTTCTCTCCCCACAGATCCTGCCAGACTTGCTGAGTATTTCCTACACTTCCCGTTTTTAATATCAATAGAGCAGCTTGGTAAAGTTTTGGAACCTTTAAGCTCATTTCTCCTTTAATATCCAACACACGTACAATGACCAAGATCTGAGTCACGTCTCCAGATGGCTCTGCAGCCACCTTCTCTTCATCTCTGTAAAGCAGGTATCAGAGTTAATGTTTGTGTGTGAGATAATGTTACCAACCCTTCAGCGTACAGTGGGATTGCGGGACTGACATATGAAAAAGATTGATTCGGTCAGGACTGTTTTCACTGGAGTTCAAATGAATTAGAGGGATTCTCATAGAGACTTACAAAATTCTAACTGGACTAGATAGGGTAGGTGCAGGGAGGATGTTCCCAATGGTGGGGGAGTCCAAAACCAGGGCTCATGGACTGAGGATTCAGGGTAGACCATTTAAGTCAGAGACGAGGAAACATTTCTTCACCCAAAGAGGAATTCTTTACCAGGAAATTGTTGATACAAAAACATTGAATGTCTTCAAAAGGCAGCTAGATATATTAGTTGGGGTGAATGTGTTCAAAGGTTATGGGGAGAAAGCAGGATTAGGCTATTAAGTGGGTGATCAGCCATGATCGTGATGAATGGTGAAGCAGGCGTAAAAGGGTCAAATGGTCTCCTCCTGCTCCTATATTCTATGTTTCTAGAATTGGTCTGGAATCGCCAAGAATCAAAGAACAATACTAATGAAACTTTGCTAGATAAATCATTGGACCATTACCAGGATTGTGTGATTTTGGCATTTTCTTTAAACACCTCCACTTACTAGTTATCAAAATACTAGCATTGTGGAAATAGATTATCTGACTACAGATCAAGAAGCACACAAATAATTAAGAGCTTGTTCACGTTGCAATGGGTGTGGGAAAGTGGAGAACACAAAGATAGGTGAGGATTATATTCGCTGGAGTTCAGGAGAATAAGGGTGATTCTCATTATAATAAGTCTAGACAAGGTAGATGAAAGAATAATGTTCCCAATGGTGAAGGAGTCCAGAAGTCTCATGATAAGGTGTAAACCTTTTAGGACTGAAATGAGGAGAAAGCTCTTCACCCAGAGTGGTGAGCTGTGGAATTCACTACCACGGAAAGTAGTTGGGACTAAAACGTTGTATGTTTTCAAAAAGGAGTTAGATATGGCTTCTGAAGTGAAAGGGATCAAGGAAGATGAGGGGAAGGCGGGAACAGGCAATTGAGTTGGATGATCAGTGTCACAAAAGGGTAGGATGCTATTCAAATGAATTTTTCTTTTATATTACCAAGGAACATTTGTGCAAAGAATGAGAACTCAAATTTCTCTATGATAAACAACAAGTATTAAAGCAAAAGAAAGATAAATAAACACCATAAAGAGCAATCTTTTGGAAAATTAACTTAGTCCCTTAAAGACTGAGAACACAAAAGTATCTTTTTCCCCCATATCTGAACTCTGCTGAGACCCTAATTTCTCAAACAATAACCAGAAACCTGTTGGTCAAAATTAGCCATTGATTCCCACACCGTAGAGTTTAAGTGATCATGGTTTGGGAATGATGCTTTGGTTATGGAAGTGATCTTTCCATTAACTGGATTTTGCCTTTATCATTTCATCTCTAGCTGAACTGTTCCCTGATGATGGCCGCCCCTCTTCCCTTTCTGGAACATCTGCATATATGGCTGCAGTATCTTTGCTTCCTTCCTCCAAGTCATTAATATATATTGCAAACAATTGCGGTCCTAGCACTAATCTACCGCAAGGATTTACACATTGATATTCAACCTGTCTGTGTACATTATAAACACACCTTCCTTGGCATCAAGCATTTAGAACTTGAATCCAGAGCTCCAGGCTCAGAGGCATGGATGCTACCCATTGCCTCAAAAAAAAACACCCATTGTAAATATCTGACTCATCAAAATAGAAATATTGTCATTCATGGTGCTATATAACCATGTCTGAAAAAAATACTTAATTTGAGACCAACTTTATCCAAGAAAGATTGATATAATAGATGAGATGGAGCCAAATCATTAATCGGATGTAGCTTTGAGCAACTACTAACAATTATCCATTAAATAGTGGATAAGAATTTCTTATTAGACTGACATTAATAATAATTACATTTAAGAAGGAGAGGCCTTTAATGCCCTGAACACATTAAATTTGTGCTAATAGGCAATAAGCAATATTATGATGGAAATATCTGAGATTATGAAGGGTTTAAATGCATCATTATAGTTGAAGTGTTTAAAATCATTATAGGGTTGTTGGGATTTAGAAAAAGAGAAACCATTTTCTCTGGTAGAGAGAGTTCAGACCAAAGTGCTGTAGTCTTACACTTAGTGCCAGTGTATTCAGGGATAATGTTATTACAGTCTTAACATTGCATTCAACAATTTCAGATGATTAGCTCTACCCCACCTCGACATCTCTGTTTTCATTCTATCTTTTATTTCTTTATTGTCTTTCTTCATTTTTCTTTCCCCCCACTTTTTCCCTCAATCCTATTCCTCTTTCCTTACCTTTTCTTCCCCTTTGCTTCCCTTCCCCCTTTCTCTCAATTATCTCTTTCCCACCTCTCCACCCACCTCCGCCCGCATCTTCATCTGTCATAGTTTACCCCCTGATTTCAGCTTCTCTGCCGTTTGGCTATTCACACCTTTTATTCTCTCTATGGCATGCCATTAGCAGCCTTTCCCCTTGTTTTTGTGGCAATGACTCATCCTTCATCCTACAGTATAAATATCTTCCATTTTCTATGCTTTTTAGCTTTGACAAAGAATCATCTGACTCAAAACACCAGCTCTTTTTTCTCTTTACAGGTGCTAGGCTGACCCACTGAGATTTTCCAGCATTTTCTCTTTTGGTTTCAGATTCGAACATCCTCTGCAATTTACTTTTATCTCGCTAAACTACTTCTTTTAAGATCCTAGAATGAAGTCCATTAGAATCTGGGCTCCTATCAGCCACAATTCCAACAAGTTACTCATTATCATTTCTCTGGTGATTGCAATTTTCCTGAGTTCTTCCTTCCTTCCATTTCTGGGTTGATAGCTACTTCTGGGATGTGTCTTGTATCCTCCATAGGGAAGACTGAAGCAATTACCTGTTCAATTCATCTGCCATCCGCTTGTTTTCCATTCTCTAGTCTCCATCCTCACTTTTTATCGGATCAACATTTATTTTGTTAACTTTTCTATTTTTAAAAGTTAAAAAATTCTAACTGTCTACTTTTGTGTTTCATGCCAGCTTTCTTTCATACTCTAATTTTTGTCCTAATTATTAATATTTTAAGTCATCTTTTGCTGTTTCTTATATTCAGTCCAACCTTCTGACCTGCCACTTGCCTTTGCACAATTAAATGCCTTTTCTTTCAGCTTGATGCTATCTTTAAACTTTTTAGTTAACCATGGATGGCAAGTCTGGACTTTTTTCTTCTCATTGCAATGTAAGGATATTGTGCATTCTTATATGTTTGCCATTGTATCTCTAGTGATCAATCCCTTAACCTAATTTGCCATTTGACTTTAGCCAGCTCACCTGTGCTCTCATAGTTGCTGTTAATTAAGTTTAAGACCCACTCCTCTCTCCCTCTAACCATATGTGAAATTCAATCATAGTATGGATGCTGCTACCTCAGCGTGCTTTCACCATGAGACCATTAATTGCTCCCCATCTCATTGCACAACACCAAGTCTAGCACAGTCTCCTCTCTGCTTTGCTCCAGAATTTGCTGTTCTGAGAAACTATCCAAAAAATATTCATTAAGCTCTTCGTCTGTCCAACCTATGTGTAGATCAAAATCTCCCATGACGATTGCCGTGCCTTTCTGAAAAGCTCAATTATTTCTTCCTTTGTTCTCCACCCTACCATGTGGTTACTGTTAGGGAGTCTTAATACAACTCCCACAAATGACTTCTTATCTTTACCATTTTTCACCTCCAGCCAAACAAGAAAATGATACAAAAGTCTGGGATCACATACGACTGACTCAAGAACAGTCTCTTCCCTGCTGACATCAGACTTTTGAATGAAGCTACCTTATATTAAGCTAATCTTTCTTTACACCGTAGTTATGAATATAACACTATATTCTGCACCCTCTCCGTTCCTTCTCACTTATATACTCTATGACCAGTATGCTTTGTCTGTATTAGCATGCAAGAAGCAATATATTTCACTGTATCCTAATGCATGTGATAATAATAAATCAAATCAAACAATTTCCACATCCTGGTCTCTTAATCTTATTTCATGCCTTTCCGTTGTGTCCCAATAATTAACAGAGTCATCCCTCCACCATGTCTGTGCTTCCTGTCCTTCCGAAATATCCTGTGCCCTTTAATATTCAGGTCAATGACAAACTAAGTGCTGTGCATTTTTATCTTCCAGTTTGACATAAATCCAAGATGAGATACAATTTCCTACACCTCGAAGTCAGTGTCTGAAGTAATTTATTTTGTTCTCACACGCACTGACCTACCTTTGACAAGACTTCAACAACCTGGATACTAAATCAAGTAATAAACAAAATTAACATTCTGTTCAACCTAATCTCCAACCCACCATTCTTCTATCCCTAGAATATTGTTTTGAATTCCCTCAGGAAAGATGAAGCTGAGAAAGAAAGACTTGCATTCATGAACCTTAGGATTTTCCTAGACACTTTATATTGATGAAAATAGAAAATGCTGGAAAAATTCAGATTTGGAGGCAAAAGCTGAGTTAACATTTCAGTTTGATAATCTTTCCCCATCTTTTGAGAGATTGGTCTTTAATTTCTGGACTCTTCAGAGCAATCTGGGAGAGTTGGTGGGGTGGCACAGTGGTTAGCATTGCTGCCTTATAATGCCAAGGACCTGGGTTCAACTCCCAGCTTGGGTCACTATCTGTATGGAGTCTGCACATTCTCCGAGTCTTCCTCCGGATGCTCCGGCTTCCTCTCACAGTCTAAAGATGTGCAGGGTAAGTGAATTGACCATGCTAAATTCTCCTCAGTGTACCCGAACAGGCGCTGGATTGTGATGACTTGGGGAATTTCACAGGAACTTCATTGTACTGTCAATGTAAGCCTACTTGTGACTAATAAATAAACTTTTTTTTAAACTAACCCTTGTCTGCTTGGTGTTAGTAAATAATTAGTAATTCTTTTGTCTATTAAAGCATTGAAGGGTTAACCATTGAGTAAATCAATTGTTAAAATAGTACAACAACTTATTATCAATCTATATACTAATACAAGTTGAGTATTCTTTATTCTGGCCTTCATGTTAAGAAGATTTGAGTTTGTCTTGCTGCCATTATACACAGCCTTGGTGAGGCCCCACCTTGAGTTTAGTATGCCATTCTGGTCTCCTACTCTGAGGATGGAAATTTTTGCTATTGAGGGAGTCCAGAAGAAGGCTCGCCAGACTGATTCCTGGGATGGAGGACTGACATATGAAGAGAGACTGGACCGGCTGAGCTTGTACTCACTGGAATTTAGAAGAATGAGAGGGAATCTCAGAGAAACATATAAAATCCTGATGGGACTGGACAGGCTAGATGTGGGAATAATGTTTCCAATGTTGCAGAAATCCAGAACGAGGGGTCACAGTCTATGACTAAAGGGTTAGCCATTCAGGATTGAAGTGAGAAAGAATTTCTTCAATAAGGGAGTTGTGAACCTGTGGAATTCTCAACCACAGAAAGCTGCTCCGGCCAGTTTGTTAGATATGTTCAAGAGGGAACTGGACATGGCTCTTGTGGCTAAAGGGATCAAGAGATATGGAGAGAAAGGAAGTGTGAGATACTGAAAGTACATGATCAGCCATGATCACATTGAATGGTGGTGCAGGCTTGAAGGGGCGAATAGTCTGACCTTACAACTATTTTCTATGTTTCTATGTTTCTAAAACCTTCAGGGCCAATTGGAATTCAGATGTTAGATGATTATAGTTTTCAGACATTACAATAGCCTGTGCCTGGATTAGTTGAGAAATGATGAGAAAGATAAGCTATATCATTGAATAATAGACACAGAGTACCTGTAATAAAGTTTCTTTTTGACACGTTCACCACAAAAATCGCAAACTAAACAAAAATACTTCCTGCGCTAAAGGCCGGTAAGGTCCAAAAAATGTACTGCCAACCTAGTCTTAGCTATGAAGAGAGATTGGGAAAACTGGGATTGTTCTCCCTGGAAAGACAGAGAATGAGGGGAGACGTAATAGAGGTGTATAAAATTATGGGGGGGTTTGGATAGGGTGAACAGTGGGAAGCTTTTTCCTGGGTCGAAGGTGACAAACACGAGGGGGTCACAGGTTCAAAGTGAGGAGGGGGACGAGGTTTAACTCAGATATCAAAGGGACATGTTTTACACAGAGTGTGGTAGGGGCTTGGAATGCACTGCCAAGCAGAATGGTGGAGGCAAACACGCTGGGATCATTTAAGACTTATCTGGATAATCACATGAGCAGACTGGGAATGGAGGGATACAGAAGAATGGTCTAGTTGGACCAATGAGCAGTGCAGGCTTAGAGGGCTGAAGGTCTTGTTTTCTGTGCTGTATTGTTCTTTGTTCTTTGAATTGATTAGATTTTTTTTAATCTATTCAGTGTTTTGGATTAAGAATAAAAGATGTTTGCCCTGTAGCACTGCAGAATTTGATGGTCATAAATCATTTTATATTTTCAAACATAAAGAAGTTCCCAATTAATATTCACACATGAACTTTTCTACCACCATCCCCACTGCCCCTGGCATATTCCAGAAAGAGAGGTCAGTAACATTTGAACATTTGACAAAATGTCTCAGATGTGCTATTGAATCAAAGCCAAGAAGTACAAGTAATTTTTGCAACAGAATCCCAGCTCCTCCCACCATTTTGCATCAAGCAGAGACTTGTTTAGAGGTTGGCAGTGCTTTTGATAAGCAGAGAGCTTGTTTTTATATAGCACCGCATGACATACAGAGAGGTTTACAGACAACAGAGTATCTTTTGAGTCCCTTGAGTAATGTAGGAACTGTGGCAGCCAATCTACGCAAAGCAAGCTTCCACAAACAGCAATGTGACTATGATCAGATAATCTAGGAACATATGAATTAGGAACAGAAGTAAGTAAATTCAGTCCTTCGAGCCTGCTCAGCCATTCAGTCAGATCATGACTGATCTCTCCCTGGTCTCAAATCCACCTCCCCACTTATTGCCCATACCCCCTCATCCCTTTTCTTAAATTAGAAATATATCTAATTCTTGAAACCTTTCAACGATTTGGACTCTACTGCACTATGGGGCAGCGAGTTCCACAAATTCACCACCCTCTGTGAGAAATAGTTCCTCTTCAACTTGTTTTAAATCTACTGTCTCTTATCTTTCACCTTTGACTTCTCGTCTGAGATTGCTCCATAAGAGGAAACATTTGGTCTACATTGACTTTACCAATCCCTTCTAAAATTTTACACATTTCAATCGGATCTCCTTTCATTCTTCTCAACACCAGTGACTACAAACTCAAATGGTTTAATCTCTCCTCAACCCTTTCCTCCCCAGGGTCAATCTGGTGAACTGCCTCCAGTGCCACCCCATCCTTCCTCAAACAAGGAGACTAAAACTGGATACAATACTCCAGGTGTGGTCTCACCAACATCCTACGCAATTGCAACAACAATTCTCTACTTTTATACTCCCATCCCTTTGCAATAAATACCAACATTGATTTTGCCTTTTTATCCTCTAATTCTCTGGCTGCAAATTACTGCCCACCCCTGATCCTGATCCATCTGTCATAACTTGGGAGCTGACCTCTCACCCATCTTTTATTGCCCTCTGGCATTCTGCTGAGCTGGCTCTCAAACTCTATCTTTTCTACAGTGCCTTCAGTCACTCGCTTGACTTTGTACTCAGTATTCTTACTTCGTGTGAAGACCAAGGCAATCATCTCCGTGAGAATCTTGTACAAAGGAAAGTAATCATCGTAAATGCTTTCAGATAATCATCACTGACTAAATCCACTTGTTTGAAACACAGTCAGACAAACAAAGAAAATCCAATTTTCCCCAAGTTCAGTGAAGGTGGATAGCGGGTGGGAAAAGTGGCATTGAAGCCTTCAGCATCAATAGCAACTTTCTCTTTTAAAGGGAATGTAAGCGGGCAGAAGAAGGTAGCTGAAAGATCACCTTCTATGTTACAACTGATGGACCAGGAACAGAGAACTGACAGAAATTTACAATCAAAAATAAGAGAATAGAGACTTTCTCTCTAGCAGCATTTGCACACAGTAAAGAACAGCAAAAGGGTGGGTCCTACCACATTATGCTGGTACGGTGGGCTCTGATTGAGTATTCCCTGCCAGAAAACTAACTTTTCAAAGACTGGAACACCGTTTTCAAAGGCCGCTCTGGTGCATAGCACTTCATCAGGAACTCCACCTCCTATGCTCCCTCCCCCACACAGCTCCTCCTCCACACCCCCAGCACTGTCTGGCCACTGATCCCTGGTAATATCACCAGGCACTGCATCCTGTCCAGTCACTGTCACAGCAGAATCCATGCATTACATTGGCACTGCCTGGGTAGGGCCCAGGCATAACCCTCTCCTCTCTGAGTAATGCAGTCTCTTGAGCTCCCCTGGGAGGTCTGCCCTCCAGATGCACCTTTTCGGACACCAGTCATGTGGATTTCATTTTGATTTCTCACAGGGAAATGATTCAGAGTCTTGATAATTATATGCAAAGACATGGAAATTATATTCCCAACATTGGACATAACTGGCTTCATTAGCCTGAAAAGGAGAGAGAGACAGAATGGAAGAATATAGGAAACAGGGAGTTCAGCCCTTCTAGCTTGTGTTGCCATTCACTAAGATTATGGTTAAACTTTTACCTCAAGGCATCCCTCCTTCCTGCAATGTTCCCACTGTGAATAGGTGTGTGTGTGTGTGTGTGTGTGTGTGTGTAATGATAGGTGCACCAAGCTGTGATATTCTCGTGTGTTTAAATACTTCACTGAACTTATCAAGATTCAAACCAAAGAATTTTTAACTCCTACAAGGGGGAGACTGAAACACATTGAAAATGATAACTATCCTGTGATAGCCACTCTTATCTTCAGATGACTGACTCATTGACAAGCAGCTTTGGGAGATTTGAAATTCTCTCTTATTGATCAAGGCAGTCTTTTGAGTTTTCTTGAAGTAGTGGCAGGCGTACAGTATTTCATTGCAACCTCCGGACTTCCTGCAACAACAGGGATATAATTCTGCTTGTAAAAAGTTAAAGCACAATTTTTACAGAAATGTGAATACACAAGAAACATTAATCAGTTGTGCAGCTGCAGTCATGAAGAAATTCTGACTGTGGGCGTATGTTAATGGAATATTCATTACCGTACAGGGGGGAGGCAGGATCACTTTTGTTGAATGTCCTTTGGGATTCTTAATGAGCTTTCCATCAGTTCTGAGGAAGAGTATTCTACTCTTCATCAATCAGCTACATTTCACTGATTAAAAATGGCTCTCCAGTGACCAGTCAGATCACATTCATTTTGTTTCTTTTGTTGTATTAACCTGGTTCCTTTCATTCTTACTTAAAAGGCAGACCTCACCAGTATTTTTTATAAATGACATTCTAATCCTATATACCTGAACCGATATATAGGATATCATGGTTGTACAGTGGTTAGCACTGCTCCCTCACAACTCCAGGAAGGTTCAATTCTGGCCTCACTGTCTGTGTGGAATTTTTATATCCTCCCCATGGGTTTCTTTCAGGTGCTTCCTCCCAAAGTCTAAAGATGTGCGGGTTAGATTGATTGGACATGCTAAATTGACTCTAGTGTCAGAGGGATTAGCAGGGTAAATGAGTAGGGTTATGGAAATAGGGCCTGGGTGGGATTGTTGTCGGTGTAGATTCAATGGTCTGAATGGCCTCCTTCTGCACTGTAGGGATATTATGATTCTATGAGGATAGGGCCTTCATGAAATTGTTGTTGGTGAGGCTCAACAGGCGGAATAGCTTCCTTCTGTACGGTAGGGATCTTATAATTTTATGACAAGGAACAGACCCATGGGTCAAATTCTGATAATAATTCACTGCAAGTATCATTAACAAATATCTCCACATTATTAGACATTGAATGGATGAGCTGGATATCATTTATCTCTCAACTAACTTCACAAAACACATTTAGTTGTTTATGGAACCTTGCTGTGTGCGAATTGGTTTCAATGTTTATCCATAACAAGCACGAACATGGTTTACACAAATTTGAATAGATTTAAATGGTATTAACCCATCCCCTGATAGATATTGACTCCCCGCCAACTGAGCCAATGTGAATCTGTCATAGAAACATATAAAACAGGTGCAGGAGTAGGCCATTTGGCCCTTCGAGCCTGCACCACCATTCAATTTGATCATAGCTGATCATGAACTTTCAACATCCCACGCCTGCTTTTTCTCCATTCCCTTTGATCTCTTTAGCCACAAGAGTCACGTCCAGCTCTCTTTTGAACATACCTAACAAACTGGCCCCAACAGTTTTCTGTGGTAGAAAATTCCACAGGTTCACAACTCTCTGAGTGAAGAAGTTCTTTCTCATCTCAGTCCTGAATGGCTTACCTTAGCTATTCTTAGAATAGCTATTCTTAGGCTGTGACCCTGGTTCTGCACTTCCCCAACATCAGGAACATCCAGCATTTATTACCCATCCATAGTTGTCCTTGGAGGGCAATTGAGAGTCAACCACCTTGCTGTGGTTCCAGAATCACGTGTAGATCAGACTAGGAAGAACGGCAGATTTCCTTCCCTAAAGAGCATTAGTGAACCAGCTGGGTTTTTCTGACAATTGACAGTGGTTTCATGGTCATCAATAGATTCTTAATTCTATTTCAGTTCATTGTTTTTATTGAATTCAAATCCTACCAACTGCCATGACGGGATTTGAATGCAGGTCCCCAGAACATTAGCTGGGTTTCTGGATTAATAGTCTAGTGAAAATATCACTAGACCATTGCCTCCTCCATGTTTCCTCACAATTATTCCAATACACTCCTGACCAGCATCTGCTCTTGCACCTTTCCTAAATTTGAACCCTGATGCTTCTTTTTTAACACATCACTTTCCATTTCGCCATCAGATATGCTCGCTGACCCACCTTGGCTCCCGGTTTACTAACGTCTCTTCCTCCATAGCACCCAGAAGAAATCCACACAGGCACAGGGAGAACGTGTAAACTCCACACAGGCAGTCGCCCGAGGTTGGAATTGAACCCAGGTCTCTGTTGCTGTGAGGCAGCAGTGCTAACCCATCGGGAAACTGACCCCCCCATCTCCCACATGACAGACGGAAATACTAATCACTATACTAATGAGGAAATGACCTTTAGATTGTAAGGTAGAATATAAATATAAGTTGTATTATTTTGTGATGGGATGTTGTGCTGATTTTTTTTTTGTGATGTAACAGTGTCAAAAGATGCCCTTCAATGTGCCCTCTGATATCCACAAGCCATGTCAAGGTTGGTAACCTTAATTTTAGCCCTTTGGAACAAGCATAAACTGGCCAGGAGTTGACAGGAATAGTCCAGTTCAACTGGAGACTCAACAATTCTTAATTTTATCGATCATTGCTCAACATAATTATAATTCTCTGCTGCCCAACATGCTGTTCCTCTTAAATTTGGAAGCATCTTTATTTTAATAGGTAAGAGTTTCAAGGGTTCTGGAACGAAAGTGATGGAATCAAGATACAAATCAACCATGATCTAATTGAAGGATAGAACAGGCTCAACTGAGAGAATGGCTCCTTCCTGTTCTTATGTACAGAAAAACCCTAGCTGTGAGGTCCTTCAGAACCGACTCCGAATGTTTGACATCAGCACAATCGTATTCATTTCGACAATTGCAGATTCTTTTTCAGTTCATTGAGCACAGTTCCAAGTGCGGACAACTCCTGCCAGAAGGTGCTGTGTTGTGTAATAGTTGAGCTCATTCATGTTAAAGAACCAAACACATCCAACCAAGTTCGGCCAAGTTGGAAGCAAGTTATAATTGCAACAAACAATCACTTCCTGTTAAGGAAAACAATCTCCAGATCTTCTGCACCAGGCATGCTTCATTAAAGGAATGATAACATGTGGAATTGGACAATTTAAGAAACAAAAACCACTTCCAATCATTTACAGTTTTGACTGGTGTAATTTTTTCCTGACCCACTGTGGTCAATTTTTAGACAATGGGTTTATTGCGTTTTTTTGTGACATTACTTGTGACATTAATAAATAAACTTTAAACTTTAAGTTAAGGATATGACAAGGGGGTCTTGTTTCTGAGCTGTTGATTCGTGACTGTTGCTAGTCACATGTCAGATGGGCTAACCTCATGGCACAGTGTGTGGCCAGCTGTTGTTGCCTATGCTCCCAGAAATGCAGCTGCTCCATGCCAGATGTGCTGGCCATGCCCTCAGACAAAGAGGAAGTTTAGCTAACACTAGCACTTATTGAAAAGTTTATGGGTCACATTGCAGCTATACAGAGAGATGGCTGCAACAAGTCTGGCAGTGGGACGGAAATGGCTCAAATTGCAGACATGCTGGACACAGCAAGATCCCACAAACAATGAAGGAAATAATCAACATTTAACCTGTTTTTGTTGTTGCTGGTGGGTGAGTTGACCAGTGCACCTTGAAGTCTTCTTGATTTTAGAATCATAGAATCCCATCGAGTCTGCACCAACTTTCCGTCAGAGCATCCCACTCAGGCCTCACCATTAACCCGATACATTTACCATGGCTAATCCACCCAACCTAGACATCCTAGGATATTAATGGGCAATTTATCATGGTCAATCCACCTAACCTGCACATCTTTGGAGTGTGGAGAAAACCGAAATACTCAGTAAAAACCCATGCAGATACAGGGGGATTGTGCAAACTCCACACAGGTAGTCATACAAGGCCAGAACTGAGCCAAGTTGCTGGAGCTGTGAGGCAGCAGTGCTAACCACTGTGATGTACCATACCACCTCAAATATCAAGAAATCCTGAACCCTAGAGACATACAGATGGATGTGACTTCTGAGGTAACATGTGTGAGCACTGCTGCATTTGCTGAAAATACTGTGATTCATAAAACTGGCCAATATTTCAATGATCCGATCAGAACAATATTTCAGTCCATGACATAGGCTGCACACTGAGGCTTTTAAACAGACTCTTGATCCCCTTGAGGAAATTAGAACTAGCCATGTCTCATGATTGTTCTCTCAACTCAGGGTGTGGAGGCTGTAGATAAAAGATTCACTCCAGATACTTCCAGCACAGAATGTAGATTAATGTTACAGTGTAGTATTACAATGTCAATGGTGATACCTTTCAGATAAGACATTAAACCGAGGTTCCAACTCCTGTCTCTGGTAGTTGGAAATGACCCCAAGGCATTTTTATGGACTCAAAGGTTTGAATTAAAAGGAGAGGCTGGAGAGGTTGGGACTTCTTCCCTGGAACGTGGCCGGGGAAGGATTACCATTCAGAGGTTTATAAAATCATAAGGGTTGTAGATAAGGCGAATAGCATGGTCTTTTCCCCAGAGTACAGAACTAGAGGGCATAGGTTTAAGGTGAGAGAGGAAAGACTTAAAAAGGGACCTGGAGGGCAACTTTATTACACAGAGGGTATATGGAATGAGCTGCCAGAGGAAGTGGCAGAGGTGGGTACAATTACATTTAAAAGACATTCAGACTGATACAGATGGGAAAGGTTTAGAGGGATATAGACCAAATGCAGGCAAATGGGAGTAAATTCTGTTTAAGAAATCTGGTCGGCATAGACGAGTTGGGCTGAAGGGCCTGTTTGCAGGCTATATATCCCGGTGACCCTGTGACTATTTAAAAGCAGAGCAAGTTCCTGGTGTCCAGGTCAATACATATTCCTCAGTCAACTTAATCATTGAGGGTTTGGGGCAAACCAGTGCAGACCATGAGATCCCAGGTTTTGCTGACTATACAGGAATCCTAGGGAAAGGGACAAGCCAGTCAGAAGACCCAGCACTTCACCCCAACTTCATGCATACCAAATCAATGGATGGTAACTTTTGCTATGTCTAGTAGCAGGAGGTCCTCAGACCTATTGCCCCGTCACACTGGTTGACCACTTTTGACGGTCCACTCTCACCAGGGACATTCTCACCCCTGCTGAGTACTTCCAGCATTTCTCCCTCACGTTTCACATTACTGGCTTTGCTATTTCACTTTTCACACAATGAGAGCAGAATTCAATTTCCTCCCCCTTGGCTAGTCTGGTGGCGGGTGAAGCATTTAATCATGAGGATGACGGATTGGAACAATCACCAATGGAACCATTGGAAGAGGGGGTAGGTGGTGTGATCAGCAAATTTGCTGATGACACTAAGATGCTTGGATTGGCGGGGACTGAGGAGCAGTGCCAGGCAATACAACAGGACATAGGCTGGTAGACTGGGCAATTAGATGGTAAATGGAATTTAATCCGGATAAATGCGAGGTGATGCATTTTGGCCGGAATAATGTAAAGGGGAGTTACAGGATAAAAGGTAAAACTATCCGGAGTATAGAGATGCAGAGAGACCTGGGGGTGCAGGTTCACAAGTCTCTGAACGTGTCAGCACAGGTGGAGAAAGTGATAAAGAAAGCGTATGGTATGTTAGCCTTCATAGGAAGGGGTATAGAATACAAGAGCAGGAGTCTGATGTTACAAGTGTATAGAACGTTGGTTAGGCCTCACTTGGAGTACTGCGTCCAGTTCTGGTCGCCATACTACCAGAAGGATGTGGAGGCCCTGGAGAGAGTGCAGAGGAGATTTACCAGGATGCTGCCTGGTATGGAAGGACTGTCTTACGAGGAAAGATTGAACGCACTGGGGTTGTTTTCCCTTGAAAGACGTCGTCTGAGAGGGGATCTATTAGAGGTATATAAGATTATGAGGGGTATAGATAGAGTAAATGGTGGTAAGCTTTTTCCACCATTAGAAATGGATAGAACGAGGGGTCACGTGCTCAGGGTGAGGGGGAGCTATGTATAAGACGAATATTAGAGGCCAGTTTTTCACACAAAGGGTAGTGGGGGTGTGGAATGCACTGCCGAGTAAGGTGGTGGGAGCAGGCACGCTAGGGTTGGTTAAGGGTCTCTTGGACAGCCACATGAGCGGTCTGCAGATAGAGGGATATATGAGGACTGTTTAAATACTTTATTTGTTTTCACAGGCTATTCGGTCCACCTTGTTGACCAACAAGGCGCATGCATTCGGCAGGTCGTGCGAGGGCTGCTCTTGGATGTTACTTCAGGAGTGGCCTAGTGCTTCATGTCATCAGTGTATGCTTAAACTGGACCATCAGATGGGCAACATGACAGCTCAGAGACTATCGCTGTTGCTGTGCAGACAAATGGATTTGGGCCTGTGTCTGCGGGAGTTTGCGCGTTCTCCCCGTGGTTTCGTGGGTTTTCTCCGGGTGCTCCGGTTTCCTCCCACATCCCAAAAATGTGCTCTTAGGCTGATTGGGTAACAAATTGTCCCTATATTGGTCTCTATATGTCATTAAGACGTTAGGACGGCGGCGCGGGCTCGTTGGGCCGAAGGGCCTGTTTCCCGTGCTGTGTTGTTCTTTGTTCTTTTGTTCTTTGTACCTCCCTGACTCCACTTCAAGAAGTCCATGGTAGGAAGGAGCCAGGGGCTATCTTCCTCCAACAATGCCAGTTGAGGTCTTTGGTAGGCAATTAACATCCACTTAAGGACCTCGTCCTGCCGGCTGCTGCTATTATAGTTGGAACATGTAGGTGGGGAGGAGTGGGGTGCTGAAAGCCACCCTCTACGCTTGCAGCCAACATTTCCTCGACCCCCACCAGGCAATTCTGACCCAGTGATATTAGGCCTTAGGAGAGTGTAGTACCTCCCCAGTGGTGCTGCCAATCAATAAGGTTCTTGGTTAGCAGCTCAGGGCGAGTGTGGCTTCTGCTTCCAGAGTTCCTCAAGCTGGAAAAGGTCCACTACCGTCTAATTCAGTGCCTGACTAACTTTAATCAGTCGGCATTCTCTAAAGGAGGCAATGCAGGGTTCTCACCAACTCCCCAGCTGGTGGTAAAACCTTCTGTCATCTCCATAAAGTTTTTGCCTCAGGGATGATCAGAAACCTGGTCCACAGATGAGCCACAGAAATTATGAACAATTATGTGTTGAGTTAATGGTGCCTGGAATTATCAATGTGTAAAAATAACATGAGGGAAGGGGCAGGCCATGGTTTGTAAACCACCACAATGGCTGACCAATCTTCCGTAAACTCACCAAAGTTAGAGATCATCACAGTTTTCACGGAATTGTAAACAGTAAATGCAAAATAATCTTGTGGGAGACATTTCAGGAAACTATTTCATCTTATACAAATCCTTAATGTGGCAAATAATAATCCAAACATGAAACATAAAGTCAAAGGGAACCATGGAAACTCTGTAGTCTCATACTTTTTTTTTCTCCCTTTCATAATCCAAACTTTCTGTCTCTGTCCTTAGCTCCATTATTCATTGAGGAATAAGGAGGGAGTAAGTGTTTATTTTTTTTTTAATTTGTTCATGGGACATGGGTGTTCTGGCTGGACCAGCATTTACTGCCCATCCCTGAGGGCATTTAACGGTCAACCACATTTCTGTGGATTTGGAGTCATACCTAGGCCAGACCAGGTAAAGCTGGCAGATTTCCTTCCCTAAAGGACATTAGTGAACCAGATGGGTTTTTACAATTGACAATTATTTTCCTGGGTCAGCATTGGACTTTCAATTCCAGATTTTTAAAATCAAATTCAAATGTCACCAACTGTGGTGGGATTCGAACCCCAGTCACCAGACCATTACTTTGGGTTTCTGGGTTATTAGTCCAGCATTGATACCACTGTGCCACTTCTTCCCCACTGGTTAGTCTGCAGGAAATCTGAAAGAATCTTGAGATCGTGGTAAATTTAGTGATAATACTTCTGAACATTTTTGAGGAGATTGGATGCTCCTCATCAGGGAACTTGGATTTTCAGAAGGTTTTTGTTTAATTCCCCATAGGTGTCAGTTCGCAAAATTAAAGCACATGGGATAGGACGTAATATATTGGCATAGGTTATGGATCGGCTCACAGGGGAAAAACAGACAGACAGTCAGACTAAATGGGTCATTCTCTTGTTGGTGGGCTGTGACTAATGGGGTAGCACCAGGATGAATACTTGGGCCCAAGCTGTTCACAAGCTATACTAATGGTTTGGATGTGAGGATCAAAGATAATATTTTCAAATTCACGGATGACTCAAGGCTAGGTGGAAATGAGTATTCTGAGGAAGATGCAAAGTAGTTCCCAGGGGATTTAGACAGATTTAGCGAATGGACAGGAGCACGGTAGATGGAACATAATTTGGAAAAATGTGAGGCTACCTACTTTGCTAAGAGGAACAAATGTGCAGGACATATGTAAATGGTAAGATATTAGAAAGCATAAATGTGCAAAGGGACCTGGTGAATGCACCAATAAGTCACAGAAAACTAACACGCAGGTGCAGCAAGAAATTAGGAAGGCCAATGAAATGTTAGCTTTTATTGCAAGAGGATTTGAGTACCCAAGTAGTGAAGCCTTGCATCATTTGTACTAAATCTTGGGTAGACAACTGTAATATTGTGTGTAGTTTTGATCCCCTTACCTGAGGAAAGATAATAAATATGTAGAGGGGGTGCAGCAATAACTTATTCCCAATGTGGCAGGACTCTCTTATGAAATGCTTTTGGGGAAGCTGGGCCTATAATATTTAGAGTTTTGAAGAATGAGAGGTGATCTTATTGAAACCTACAAAATATATAAAGGACACGATGGAGTAGATGCAGGTAAGATGTTTCCCTT
Source organism: Sphyrna mokarran (assembly GCA_024679065.1). Lineage (NCBI taxonomy): Eukaryota > Metazoa > Chordata > Chondrichthyes > Carcharhiniformes > Carcharhinidae > Sphyrna > Sphyrna mokarran. The sequence continues at coordinate 18,628,812 of JAGIQG010000024.1, read as the reverse complement.
TATCGGGAAGTCTAGAACCAGAGGTCACAATTTCAAAATAAGGGGAGGCCACTTAGAAACATAGAAGCCTACAGTGCAGAAGAAGGCCATTCAGCCCATCAGGTCTGCACAACAACAATCCTACACAGGCCCTATCCCTGAAATCCCACATATTTACCCTGCTACTCCTTTAATATACACACCCTGGGATACTAAGGGACAATCTAGCATGGCCAATCAACCTAACCTGCACATCTTTGGACTGTGGGAGGAAATCAGAGCATCCAAAGGGAACACAGGCAAAAAGGGAATGTGCAGACTCTGCACAGACAGTAAGCAGGGAATTGAACTCAGGCCCCTGAAGTTATGAGGCAGCAATTTTAACCACTGTGTCAGCATGCCACTCAGGGACCTTAGGACCAAGATGAAGGGAATTAATTTAATCAGAGGGTTGTGAACCTTTGGAATTCTCTACCCTTCACAGTTCTGCCATTCAGCATGTTTAAAGTAGAAGTTGATTGACTTTTAAATATCAATGACATAAAGGGACGTGGGGGTAATATGGGGAAAAGTTCACATCGATGGTTAGCCATGATTGTATTGAATGACGGTGTTATCATGACTACCACTGCTGAGGAATTTGGAACATTCTAACAGGTTAAGTGATTTGGAACCTTCAAATACCACTAATAGATGCAATATTGTGTTGGGTTTATAATGCCTTATTCATCAGAGAGCTCTGTATGTTGACCATTACATTGACCACCATTGCATAAGTGTTGACACACACTATAGTGCTCTTTCCAATGGTAAACGTATCATAATGTGTTCAAAAATGCACAATATATTCAAAAATCTACAAAATTTTTTATAAGCTTGCAAAATAAGTCATATTTGGTACACAAATTTAAATGCACAGACAGCTCTGACTTCCCTTACTTTTAAAAGCTAAAACAAAAATCTAAGCACATTTTCTCCCCCACTGATTGCCTGTCAATCTGTTTTGAAATGGAAAAGATACTGTTCGTTCTTTCAATTTCCTGAGTTGGAAGTTGCCAGGTAATGTTTTTATAACCGTAGCAATTATGAATGGTTGACTGAGTTCCAAAAACTAATGCTCTGTTGAAACGAATGCTCAGGAGGATGACTGACATTAATAAGATATTGCAATAACATACCGTGCCTTTGACGTGGTTTCTAAATACATGTTTGATTGTTTACATAATTTAATGGACACATAAGTGATTATACATTGCAATAGAGTGAATTTTTGCGATGATATAATATTGAATGAGAGTTTTATTAGATTATTACATTTTGCGCTTGCATTTAAAGAAATTCCTATTGCTATTGCCTGGCTCCTAAAAGCTATACATCATGGATACTGGGCGAATGGCAATAGCAAATAACTGGAGGGGGCACTTGAAGTGGCATGGAGGGTGGATGGGCAGGTGAAGGGTGGGATTTGAGGTCAATCATTGTTGGGAATTGGGCTGCTCCCTCTGAAAACTGAGGCAGATATTCTAATCTCAGTATGAAATACCTCCCCCACTCCACCGCAGCCCATAAATTACGCTGCAAATTCAAACCCTTTGTGAATACTCAGATGTTGGGAAAAGTCAGTCACAAGTTGGGTAGCAAAAGAGCCCAACTTGCAAATTTCAGATCCCATACGAAAATATATGCCTTGTTCTCCTTACCTAAAGAAGGATCTATTTGCATTGAAAGCAGTTAAGCGAGAGTTCACTGAGCTGATTCCTGGGATGAAGGCATTTTTAATGAGGAAAGGCTGAGCAGTTGAGCCTATATTCATTAGAGCTTAGAAAATTGGGAGGTGGACAGATCTAAGGAGGCTTAGGCACTAAACGCCAAAAGGATAATTCCCCTCATGGGGAATCTAAAAAGGTGGGAGGGAGAGCACAGTTACAGAATAAAAGGTCTTCCATTTAAGCAGGAGCTGATAAGAATATTTTTTCCTCTCAGAAAATGGTTAATCTTTGAAATTATTTGCCACAGACACTAGCGGAAGCTGGGTCATTGAATATATTCATGATTGAGTTAGACAGATTTTGTTTTATTCATTTGTGGGATATTGGCATCACTGGCCAGCATTTATTGTCCATCCCGAGATGCCCTTGAACATAATTGGTTTGCTAGGCCATCTAAGAGGGCAGTTGAGAGTCAACCGCATTGCAGAGGAACTGCAGTCATGTGTAGACCAGAGCAGGATAGCAGATTTCCTTCCCTAAAGGACATTAGTAAACCAGATGGGTCTTTCTGACAATCAACATTAGTTTGCACTATCAATAGATACAAAATTTCAGATAGTTTTTTATTGAATTCAAATTCTACTGTCTGCCATGATGGTATTCAAACCTGGGTCTCAGAGCATTAGTTGGTTTTCTGGATTAATAGTCTAGCAATAATACCACTAGGCCATTGCCGAGGAAGATCAAGACTATGGGGTAGGGGTAGGACAGACAGGAAGTTGATCTGAGGCCATATCATGATTTTATTGAATGACAGAGCAGGCTCAAAGGGCCTACTCATGCTCATATTTCTTATGTTCTTAAAAAAGAAATGGGTGAAATTTGGGTTTTAAAGAAAAGGTTTAAAGATTATTTATTAGTGCACAAGTAGGCTTACATTAATATTGCAATGAAGTTACTGTGAAAATCTCCCCAAATTGCCACACTTTAGCACCTATTTGGGTACGCTGAGGGAGAATTTAAAACTGCCAATGTACCTAACCAGCACGTCTTTCAGACTGTGGGAGGAAATCAGAGCACTCGGAGGAAACCCACACAGACATGGGGAGAACATGCAGACACTGCACAACCCAACCTTACCAACCCAACCCAAGCCAGGAATCGAACCAACATCCCTAGTGCTATGAGACAGTAGAGCTAACCACCGTGCCACTCCAAGGTGAGGAATGTAGAAATCTGCGGGCTTGAAATTTAAAAAAAGATTTAAAGTGCTGGGGAAACAATCTTTCGATCAGATTCCCAGAAACTGGCCATTCAGCTCCTCGTATTCGCAAGAATCTGTAGAGAAACAAATGCTTGTGTGTTTACCCAAACAGCAGTGCGGTCACAGCATCTTTGAAGCAATTCTGAGAGGCAAGAAGAGATTTTAAGTGCTTCTTTTGTAACTTATTGTGCCTAGTTAGCTTGTATTTTTTCTGCATGCTGCAACTAGATTTTTGCATAATGCTGACAGGCTAACAGTCAGCAATTTATTTTTAAATGCAAGATGCACCAGAAATGTTGGATCTATGATCCTCTACATTTCAGAACTTTCCTGTCAGCAGTTCTGCGTTGCATGCAGTCTTTGAAACTGCATCTTCATCAAAGCTAATGATCCTCACAACATTAAAAAACTTTATGCAAAAAGGATGCTTAAATTGATTTTATTCTATTAAAGAGGTTTCAGCATAGATGACAATAGATAGTTTCCTAAGGAAACTATTTAACTTTTCTTAAAGTGCAATTTTATGTTCATTTCAGAGATGAGTTTTACTTAAAAGAAACATAGCTCCCTCCCCATATGCATTATTTATTTTAGCACAGACACAATGGATTGATTAGCCACCTTCTGAGACATGAGATTTCACAATTGCCTTTATCCTTTCTCTCGAGGGTACTGCTTCCCAAACTTTATGCCGGTGTGACCCCTTTCGTAAAAAAATGTATTATTCCATCATTAAAGTACAAAACCAAGGCTCAGAATGGACCGGGCAAACTCAAATCCATTCCTTGCTTGCTCCAAAAACCAAATTTAAAATCCTATCGAATCCAATTCAAGGTCCCCACAAGAGAGACAAACAAGATCCAAGCTGACAAGGAAAGGCATTGGGCTTGATCTGTCACTTTACTATAGCCAAAAAGCTATTTAACATCCCAGACTTTGAGTGCCCCCCTCAGGACCCCCCAGGGGCTGTTATGGAGAGTATGAGAGTTGATAAGTACCTTCAGTTGCTCATCTGGGGTGTACTGGGGGGAGGGGGTGGTGGTGGTGGGGTGGCTAAAGCATTGGGAATAGGAATGGTTGAGGTTGAGGTTAAGTGAGAATTGCTTAAACTACAGGGTTTTCCTTTTAGAAAAGGATCACCTGCCTTTTCACAGCCTCCATTTGCAGCAGGAAGGAATCGGGCCTCAAAGATCTATCTGGTAGGTTAAGGCCGCCAAGAGAAAGAAAAGTGTCAATTTAAAGGGACTTTACAGCTGCTGGAATGCACTCTCAGCTCCATCATAGCTACTGTTGCCCATGACCACAAAATGTCATGAACTCCCTCAGATCGTGACTCATACTTTAGAAAACCTTGACTGAGGGGATCCCATAAAACCAGAGCAGATTGAAGTTCAGAAACAAACCGTTGGGCTTGTTTAAAGTTTAATGTTTATTTATTTATTAGTGTCACAAGTAGATTTAAATGAACACTGCAGTAAAATTACTGTGAAAATCCCCTAGTCGCTACTCTCTGACACCTGTTCAGGTACACTGAGGGAGAATTTAGCACAGCCAATGCACCTAACCAGTACATCTTTTCAGAGTGTGGGAGGGAACTGAAGCACCTAGTGGAAGCCCATGCAGGCATGGGGAGAACGTGCAGACTCCGTACAGACAGTGACCCAAACTGGGTATCGAACTCGGGTCCATGGTGCTGTGAGGCAGCAGTGTTAACAACTGTGCTATCATTGTAGAGAAAGCCTTGACCAGTGACAGTCAAGGAGATTTTATAATCATTCATCATATTACTTCATGAGGCTATCTTTCCTGTCTCCATAACAACAGTGACTGCACATCAAAAGTAATTCATTGTGTGAAATGCTTAGAGCTGTCCCAACATGATAAAGGCTCTGAGTAAATGCCTTAACTCCATATTGTTGTCCTCTGGATTTTTATGGAAAAATCAAGCAATAAAAGGTTAACTAAATAACAGGAATCTATCCAGCCTTAATGCTGATCCTCAATATCGATTGATGACTCACCTGAAATAGTTTCCTTTATTAGCATTAATAAGCTTCAATCCAAATGTCACTGAGTTTTGGACTTTTGATATTTCCTCCAAATTCAATAATTTTCCATAACCTTTTGCCAGCAAAAGCTGTTTAAATAAACCAATGGACAAATCAGAATGTAAGTGGCAGAACAAGAATAGCGTAAATATGAAGCAGATAACTTCAATCCCAGTAGAATTTGGTCTGCAATTTAATCATGGTGCACAATTTATTTAGCTGCATGTGTGAAAATGTCAAAGCCTCACTAAAATTTACTGGAGATTAATTATCAGGTGGATCCTTGGAAAGGTAAATTGTGTCTAGTGTGACAACTGGCTGGACCAACTACAGTCTCTTGATTCCATACTGTTTCTTGCACATTAAATAGCAATAGGTAGTTCCCTGAGGAAACAAATCAACTTTTCTTAAAGTGCAATTTTATATTTATTTCAGCAATGGATTTCACTTAAAAGACCAACCTGTGTTGTTAGGCCTTCAATTCTTGAATGGTTGCTTTGTTAAGAAATTGACCCAAAGTCTGAGGCACCATGAATAGATTTTTTTCCCAATTGGTGTAGGTACACATACAGTGCTCTTAGGGAGGGAATCCTAGGATTTTGACTCAGTGGCAGTAAAGGAACAGCAAAATATCCCCAAGCCAAGATGGTGAGTCTTCCCATGTGTCTGCTGTCCTTGTCCTTCTAGAAGGTAGCAGTCAGGGGTTTGGAAGATGCTATCTAAGGAGCCTTGGTGAATTTTTTATAGATGGTACACTGTTCTTTGGTGGTGGAGGTATTGAATTTTTGTGGAAGGGGTAGCAGTCAGACAGACCACTCTGTCCTGGTAGGTGTTAAACTTCTTGAGTGTTGTTAGAGCTACACTCATCCAGACAAGTGAAGAGTATTCCTTTAAATTCCTGACTCATATGTGGGGGGAAGGAGGAGTACGTGGTAGTGAACAGATAATTTCTTTGCCCCTGTTTGACTGGATGCTATACTTTTTAGAGGTTTGATACAACTGAATGGCTTGCTAGAACTTTCCAGAGGACAGTTAAGAGTCAATCACATTGCCATGGATCTAGATTCACCTGTTAGGTCACATCAGGTAAGGATAGCAATTTCCTTCTCTAAAGAACATTACTGAACCAGATGTATTTTTATAACAATTGACAATGGTCTTATGTTAATCTTTAGGCTATTTAATTCCAAATTTGTAATACAAAAACCTCCTGAAACTCCTGGTAAAGCCCACAACCTGGTGTATTAGGAACATTGTCTTTACATTGCACTCCCAGCAGACTCATGGTAAATGTAGTCACAAGTTTGAGAGATTTGCTTCCTTGGTTTGTGGATCTAGTGCTGAAATCCTGGACTGTTTCTGGTGCTGGTGTTCCTCACAGACCTAGGCTCTCCCTGCCTGACTTGGTGGAGGTGCAGTCAAAAACCACCCTGTAGAAGGTATGCCATTGAGTGGGTAACCACCTCCCCTCACTTCCCCACCCACACACCCACTCTTATCCATTGCAGTGGCATAGCTGTTTATCGTGTTTCTTAGTTAAAGCTTTCCTGTGTAACTGTAATGACTTCAATCAGGCAATTCATAGCAACAGATAGCAAAAATTTCTAAAAATATATAAAATGAAAAAAAGAATGCCTGAAGTAAACATTTGTCCTTTAGAGGATTAGAAGGGGGATGTAATAAGTGGAAATGAGAAAATGGCTGAAGCATTGAACAGGTATTTTGTGTCAATCTTCATGATGGAAGTCACAAATAACATGTCTAAAATTAATGACAGGAAAGGACCTAGAAACTATTACCACAGAGGAGCTGGTGTTGGGAAAGCTAATGGGGCTAAAGATAGATAAGTCTCTAGGACCTGGTAGAATGCATCCCAGGGTTCCAAGAACATAAGAAATAGGAGCGGGAGTAGGCCATCTAGCCCCTCGATCCTGCCCCACCATTCATTAAGAACTGATCTGAAGTGGATCAGTTCCACTTATCCGCCTGCTCCCCATACCCTTAATTCTCTTATCAATCAGCAATCTATCTGCCCGTGACTTAAACATATTCAAACGAGGTAGCCTCCACCACTTCAATGGGCAGAGAATTCCAGAGATTCACTACCCTCTGAGAGAAGAAATTCCTCCTCAACTCTGTTCTAAACAGTACCCCCTCCCGCCTTATTTTGAGGCTGTGTCCTCTAGTTCTGATTTCCTTTCTAAGTAGAAAGAATCTCTCTGCCTCTATCCTATCTAGCCCCTTCATTGTCTTGTATGTCTAAAGGAGATGGTGGTAGAAATAGCAAATGCACCAAAATTCGCTGGACTCTGGGGTGGTCCCCGCAGATTGGAAAACAGCAAATGTGACGCTACCATTTAAAAAGGCAAATAGACAAAAGGCAGGTAACTATAGGCAGGTTAATTTAACTTTTAGTTGAGAAAATGTTTCAACCTATCATCAAGAAGAAATAGTGAGACACCTGGATATAAATTGTTCCATTGTAAGACACAGCATGGGTTCAAGAAGGGCAGGTCATGCTTCACTAATTTGATGGAATTCTTTGAGAATGTTACATGCAAAGTGGACAATGGGGAACCTATGGATATGGTGTATCTGGATTTCTAGAAGGCATTTGACAAGGTGCCACACCGACGACTGCTGCATAAGGCAAAGGTTCATGGTGTTATTGGTAATGTATTAGCATGGATAGAGGATTGGTTAACTAACAGAAAGTAAAGAGTGGGTATATATGGGTGTTTTTCTGATTGCTAATCAGTAACTAGTGGTATGCTTCAGGTATCAGTGTTGGGACTGCAATTGTTTATGATTTACATAGATGATTTGGAGTTGGGGACCAAATTAATTGTCAAAATTCGTAGATGACATTAAGATGACACACAGCAAGCGTGCAGAGGATGCTGGAAGTCTGCAAAGGGATATAGATGTCTAAGTGAATGGGCGAAGGTCTGCCAAATGGAGTACAAATATTGGTAAATGTGAAGTTATCTATTTTGATAGGAATGACAGCAAAATGAACTATTATTTAATTGGTAAAAATTACAGCATTCTGCTGTGCAGAGGGACTGGGTGTCCTTGTGCAAGAATCACAAGGAGTTGGTTTGCTGCTGCAGAATGTAATTAGGAAGGCAAATGGCATTTTGTCCTTCATTGCTAGAGGGATGGAATTCAAAAACAGGGAGATTAGTTTGCAGATGTATAAGATGCCGGTGAGGCCACACTTGGAGTACTGTTACAGTTTTGGTCTCCTTACTTAAGAAAGGATATACTGGCACTGGAGGGGGTGCAGAGGCGATTCACTATGTTGATTATGGAATTGAGAGGGTTGACTTATAAGGAGAGGCTTAGTAGACTGGGTCTATACTCATTCAAATTCCAAAGAATGAGGGGATATTTCATAGAAACATATCAGGTTATGAAGGGAATAAATAAAATAGAAACGGAGAAGTTGTTTCCACCGGTAGGTGAGACTAGAACTAGGGGACATGGCATCAAAATAAGAGGATACAGATTTAGGACTGAGTTGAGAAGGAACTTCTTCACCAAAAGAGTTATAAATCTGTGGAATACCTGCCCAGTGAAGCAGTTGAGGCTCCCTCAATGAATGTTTTTAAGGCAATGGCAGATAAATTTTTGAACAGTAAAGGAATTAAGAGTTATGAGTGGGTGGGTAAGTTGAGCTGAGTTCACAAAAAGTTCAGCCATGATCTTATTGAATGGTGGAGCAGGCTCAAGGGGTCAGATGGCCTACTCCTGCTCCTAGTTCTTATGTTCTTATTGAGGTGAGCTTGTTAGAATATGAACTCCCTGGTTAAGGGCCAAATTGATGGGCCAGTCAGGGGGTCTTTTGCTTTGTAGTTAACCAGGAGTCATGATATGGGGATGCTGACATTGGACTGAGATGGTCACAGTAAAAAGTCTCACAACACCATGTTAAAGTCTGACAGGTTTATTTGGTAGCACGAACTTTCAGAGTGCTGCTCCTTCATCAAGTGAACCATCGGATGAAGGGGCAGTGCTTTGAAAGCTCGTGCTACCAAATAAATCTGTCGGACTTAACCTGGTGTAGTGAGACTTCTTATTATGCTTAACCAGAGTGTCAGTTCCTCCTAGTGTCGACTGCTAACTGAAAGCACGCTGAATTCTGCTGTCAGACTGGTCAAGATAGGGATTTTGATGAAGGGACTTCTGCTTTCAAGGACTTACTATAGTCACCTCCCAGATGCTAACCTTGCACATTGCCGCTGGGTACTTCTCTCAAGCTGGGAGACCTCTGATCGATTGTCCAGTTTTGAGAGCCTGCCTGCCATCCTTAATTGTTCCAGGGAACACATCCCCACGCCAATCTTAACTTTAATCAGCTTCTCCCTGATGGCAGGCTTCTGATTGAAAAACAAATCTTCCTCCTCATTCCTGCTTGCCTTGTATATTGAGTCTCCTGTTTTAGCCTTAATGTGTCAGGGAACCATTGGTGCACTAGATGACTTGGACAAGTTGCAGAGCTGGGCCGAGAGGTGGCAAATGGAGTTTAATGTGGAAAAGTGTGAGGTAATGCACTTTGGCAGGAACAATAAATGTGTAGAGTATAGGGCTAATGGTAGGGCTCTTAATAGTGTTGAGGAACAGAAGGATCTTGGTGTATGTGTCAATAGATCCCTGAAAGTAGGCAGTCAAGTGGATAAAGTTGTTAAGAAGGCATATGGAGTCTTAGCTTTTATTGGTAGGGGGATTGAATTTAGGAGCCGCAGCATCATGTTGCAGCTGTACAAAACTCTAGTGCGGCCGCACTTGGAGTATTGTGTGCAGTTCTGGTCGCCACATTATAAGAAAGATGTGGAGGCATTGGAGAGGGTACAGAGGAGGTTTACTAGGATGTTGCCTGGTATGGAGGGCAGGTCCTATGAAGAGAGGTTGAAGGATTTGAGGTTGTTTTCGTTAGAAAGGAGGCGGCTAAGAGGGGATCTTATTGAAGCATATAAGATAATTAGAGGTTTAGATAGGGTGGACAGTGATAGCCTTTTTCCTAGGATGGAGAAAGCTAGCACGAGGGGACACAACTTTAAATTAAGGGGTATGAGTTATAGGACGGATATCAGAGGTAGGTTCTTTACTCAAAGAGTGATTAGGGAGTGGAATGCCCTGCCTGCAGCTGTTGTAGATGCGCCAAGTTTGGTGGCGTTTAAGAGGTTAGTTGATAAGTATATGGAAGAGAAGGGAATGGTTTAGTTAGGAGGGGCATTGCTTTTTATTTTGGTCGGCACAACATCGAAGGCCGAAGGGCCTGTTCTGTGCTGTATTGTTCTATGTTCTATGTTCTATGATCAGTCAGTCTATTCACGTCTGGAGCCTAAGGTCAGTTCTAGCCCAGACTGACAGGGTTTCTTGCTAGTGGGAATGAACCTGTCACATTTAATGAGCCAGAGTAAGTGATGACCCACTTCCCAGAGGTTCAAGTCTACACAGAAAAAAAAACCTCATTTATATTGATATTATCGGTGTGAGAAATATAAACAACAAAACAAAAACCGCACTGGTGATGTATAGCCTGAGCCTGACCTACTCTAATGTATGTGACAAAACACCTCAACTATAGCAAGCTTGCTCCAGCCTCTGGCACTGGGAAACTAAATCAAATGGATGTGTGCTCAGTCCTGCCATTAGTGAACACCAGCCGTAGCCATGGCAACACCCTTACCGTGGCTACCCCTCAGCAGTACTTTGAATGCACAGGATGTCTGCAGGTGGAATTTCTATTCACAGCGGTAATACATGACTGAAAAAAAAGGTGAAAGCTCGTAATGCATGAGACAGGGTGTCACATGGAATATACTAGCGCAAAGAAATTAAACTACATTAATCCTCTGCAGGCTAAATGTAAAGATCACAATGGGTGGGAGACACAATGTGCTCTCTTGTGCAGGGGAGGAAGAGAGGGCTTTCTAGAAATGAATGTATGCTACTTTTATGCAGTGCAGAGGTTTTTGATTAACAGACCAATTGTGCAACTGAGAATATAGCTTCTACTTTCTCCGTTCTACCTTTATCATTAATCCCATTTGAGCCATTCTTCTGTCTTTCTGAATTTTGTCTTTCACATTTGATTCCTTGCTCATTTTCCTCTCCCAGTCTCTCTCTTTCTGATAATGATATAAAGGAAGCAATCTCTCATAAGGGATTGCGTAAACATGCGATGGGTTTATTGAGGCTCGGCACATGGGAACATTTATACATAAGTAACAAGCATGAAGACATCAGCAGCAGAGCTGTGTGCTCTACTCATGGGAAATTAAAACTGGATTGTACGACAAACCCTCCCCTTCCAGTGACGTAATGCTGCTATTAGGGCTTAAAGACATATTACAACACTCCTCTTTTTAAAAAAGGTATTTTCTCTTTCCTCCTAAAGAATTTTACATTTATTTTTTAGTGTCAAACGTAGACTAACTCTGCGATTAAGTTATTGTGAAAATCCCCAAATTGCCAGACTCGGGCGCCTGTTCCGATAACATAGAAACTAGAAGCAGGAGTGGGCCGATTTTGAGCCTGCTCCACTATTCATTTTGATCATGTCTGATCATCAAATTCAATATCCTGATCCCTCTTGCCCCCATATCCCTTGATCTCTTTAGACCCAAGAGCTATATCTAATTTCTTATTGAAGTCAGACAATGTTTTGACTTCAATTACTTTTTGTGGTAATGAATTCCACACATTCATCACCTTCTGGGTGAAGAAATTTCTCCGCATCTCAGTTCTAAAAGGTTTACCCCCTATCCTCAAACAAGGGCTCGTAGTTCTGGACTCCCCACCATTGAAAACATTCTTTCTGACTCTACCTTGTCTAACTCTGTTAGAATTTTATAAATTTCTATAAGGTTGCCTCTCACTCTTCTAAACTCCAGTGAATATAATCCTAACAGACTTAATCTCTCTCATATGATAGTCCTGCCATCCCAGGAATCGGCCTGGTAAACCTTTGCTGTATTCCCTCTACAACAAGGGCATCCTTCCTCAGATAAGGACAACAAAATTGCACGTAATACTCCACATGTGGCCTTACCAACAACTGCAGCAAAACATCTCTACCCCTATACTCAAATTCTCTCACCATGAAGGACAAAATAGCATTTGCTTTCTTTACTGCTTGCTGTACTTGCATGATTACTTTCAGCGACTTATGCACGAGGACACCAAGATCTCACTGTGTATTCACTTCCCTCAATTTGCACCCATTCAAGTAATAATCTGTCTTCCTATTATTACTACCGAAGTGGATAACCTCACATTTATCCACATTATACTGCATCACCATATATATGCCCACACACTCAGCCTGTCCAAATCACACTGAAGCATCTCTCCATCCTCCTCACATCCAACTTTGTATCATCTGCAGATTTGGAGATAATACATTCAGTTCCCTCTTCTGAATGATTAACACATAATATAAACATTTGAAGTCTTCACACAGGTCCCTGCAGAACCCCACTCATCCCTGACTGCCAGTCAGATAAAGACCCATTTATGCCAAATCTTTGCTTCTTTTTTGCTAACCAGCTTTCTATCCATTGAAGGGGAACTTAGCATGGCTAATGTACCTAATCAACATCTCTTTCGGATTGTGGGAGGAAACTGGAGTACCCGGAAGAAACCACACAGACGTAGGAAGAATGTGCAGATTCCACACAGACAGTGACCTAAGCCAAGGTCCCTTGTGCTGTGTGACAGCAGTGCTAACCATTCTGCCATTATGCGTCACATGCATGTTCATGTTTAGTTACCAGCACCTAAGTAACTATAGAATTAATGAAAATATGAGTCTCTAAAATGTAGAGGTATTCTAGTATGCCCAGATCTTGTAATGATAACCTTGTCTGGCAATATCTTTAATTTCTCACAATGATCTACGGGATTGTCATTTTTGAATGTTGACCCTAGTTTCATTTGGGATCTTGTCATAGGTGCAATAAGACTGCAACATGGTCAAGGAGCTGCAATGGATCGAATTTGCCCTCGGGTACACTTCACTGTAGTACCTTAGTATGCAACAACTTAAGGAAATTTAAATCTGAACTAATTCTTTGTCACTTCAGCTGATTCTGTGGGATCCTGGATGTGAACTTATTGTCCTAATTCTAAACTTGTCAATTCTGTATCCATATTTTTAATCAGCATGTTAGTCATCTTCTGTTACCATTTTAAAAGTTGTCTAATTTTGAAAGTGTAAAGGTAAGAGTAGATAGACTGGTGCACACTAGCCTGCTAAACATCAACTGATAATGATGGAATAGTCACACTTAAAGATTTCACCTTTGGATGTAATATTGCAATGTGGAGATCTTGCTTGGTCTACCGACATTTGAGAATTCGGGATGCATTGTGCAAATCATTAATTCAGCTAAGCATGTAGATCTAAGGTAACAAGGAAAAGAAGTAGTGTAATTGATAATCCACTTCCCTCATATATCCTGAAATGACTTATGAATAAATTGAAGAACATTATCCATAATGATCTCTCTTGGTGCACCAAATAAACTGAAAATAGCACTTAGGATGACAGTTGTGCTTGAGGAATTGCGCAATTGTTAAATAATGGAGTACTTAGTAAAGTAGTCCACAATGAAGAGGAAATCAGTGTCATATGCCTGAAAAAGGTTGAAGGCAATTTTGGAAAAAGGATTGGTAGGAATTTCATGTGGAATCAATAGTTCTTTGTGCTGGCTTGGATGTTCTTAACATTCTTTGCACTTCTTAATGACAATTTCAATATCATTATTTATATCCATCCAAAAGACTGTCTTTCTCACAAGTCTTCCGACAACATTGTCAAAACATTCTGGATATTTTGATGTTAGGTTGTGAATAGGAATGATAGGATTAGTTTCTGGATCTATCTTGTGTCTGACTATTGTCATTAGTGCAACAAGACGTCACGTCAGTGGACCATCAATCGCTGAACTTTTAGTCTCCAGTATATAGAACATCTGTGAGGAGGACTGATTATACTTGCACTCCAGAACAATGGATCCTGCGTATAGAATGAATGAACCATTGTACACTGGCATTTTCACAGTAGTAGGTTTCACCATGGTCTGCCAAGTCTGCGGATACATGTCTTTTGGAATTCACAGGGACAACATGCTGGTACTAGCCCCTGTATCAATCTTGACCAATAATGAGTAATTACCAGTTTTCTTAGGACAGATAAATTGGATTTTGGTAAATACTTTGGACAGTGTGACAGCATTGATGTTCTTCACGAGATTGATGGTGTAAAACATGCGCTCACCGCTCTTTATCTTGTTACGCCCATCATCACCATTTTCTAGTTTGTTAATCATCTCATGTATATGTTTCAGACAGGGATATCAGATGGTTACTCTTATTACTTGAATGTACCCATTGTGTACGGTCTGTTTGGATCAGTGCACATTTTATTGTAGTTGCATTAGCTTTTGCTCTAATGCACTGCTGCTGCCAGTGGCCCTTTTTGCCATATGCCTTGCAGAACTGCCAGAAAGTTGGGCATTCCCTTGGGGCATTCAGTGGTCCATACCTACCACATGTTTTGCTAGGTTTGTTCTAGCAAGTGGTTCACCAATTGGGGTCATACAAAGCATCTGTTAGTTTCATCAACATGTGATGATTTATTGGTATTTACGTCCATCCTTGAGTAGCTCTTTGATGCTATGGGCACCGTTTTACAGTCAATGGAATTTCCATTGTCCGACCCTCACTCACTACGATTTGGTGATAGGCGAGATGGTAAAATTCCAGCCTATTTGTTTTGAACTTGTTCAGCAAATCTTTCTGGAATGCTTCCATGGGAGTTGATGCAATCAGCAACTCAATAGTTCTGTCTACTAGCTCTGTATTGGGAAAAATCACAGTTTGTGCTCATTTCTCTGCATCTGCTGGTGAAGTGGACTATGGATTCCATAGGTTGTTATGAAAGTGATATGAACTCTAGTTGATGAAATTGGAAGTTTAACTTGAACCTGAACCCATCATACAACATAATCCATATCTTTTTGGGGATCTTTAAGGCCTTCTGTCATCCTAAGATGCTCAGCCTTTGTGTAGCTTCATTTCTAATTTCTAGGTGAACTTTTATGGCTTGCTTGTCTGGTTCAGGCACACCTGAATCAGGGAATTGTGGCTCTGTATTCTGTTCAAACATGAACTGCTTCCCAATTCAAACTAGAAAATTTTGTGGATATGTTGAAAATATCCCTTTGATATTCCCATAATCTTGGAATCACTGTTGCTGCCTTCATGGGCTTTTTCAAAGTTTCACCAGCTGTAATCATAACTTTCTCTGGTCTGATTTTTTTAATGGCTTTTTTGTTCAACTCTCCCTTGCTCGCTATCGATGTAGTCCTGCTCACTCACCTTTCCTGACTGAGTTAACCTGCTGCTGGATCTCCAGATACACTGTCCCATTCATTAGACTGCAATCTCACCACATGAGATCCACCTGCTTAGCATGTCTTTATTTGAGCACTATCTCAGCAACATGTCTCCAAAGCATTTCTGTGCAGTCATTATTTTGCAGTTTCATCACACTCTGATTCTGCAACCCTGTTGCACTGTGTCAAAATCGTCACGAGATGTCTCATGTCATGTAACATGATACAAGGTTGTCCATATATCTGTACTTGCTGCCATTCTGCTTGGCCACTGCTGAATACCATGTTACATTTTTATAATAATATAAAGGCACCAATCACTCATTAAAGATTACAGAAACACGCTATGGATCCATTTACTGAGAAGAAGCAGATGGAATATTTATATAGAGGTTGAAAGCTTCAAAAAGGTACAACAGGACATGTAGGGAATGCTCTGCTCAAGGACAAAAGTGAAATTAAAACTGGATCACATGATGGACTTCCCTTCTGGTGATGATATACTGCTTTCCCTTAAAGGCATGTCCTCAGATTCTTGTTTTCTCTTTTTCCTGACCCATTTCTTTCGCAGCAGCATAAAGCTGCTTGTTCCTTTAAAGCAAAAAGAAAAACTTGCATTTATAAAGTCTTTTTGTGGCAAATAGGCATCACAAAGTATTTTCCAGCCGTTGAAGTAGTTTTGAAGTTTTGTTACTCTTTTAATGTAGGAAACACAATAGCTAATTTACCTAGCAAACTACTACAAAGAGCAATGTGAACGTGATCAGGTAAGTTGTTTCAATGTTGTTGCTCAAAGAATAAATATTAGCCAGAATACAAGCAATAATTCATAAGAACTAGGAGCAGGAATAGGCCATCTGGCCCCTCAAGCCTGCTCCACCATTCAATAAGAACATGGCTGATCTTCTTGTGGACTCAGCTTCACTTACCCACCTGCTCACCATAACCCTTAATTCCTTTATTGTTCAAAAATTTATCTAGCGTTGCCTTAAAAACATTCAATGAGATAACCTCACTTGGCAGGGAATTCTACAGATTCACAACTCTTTGCATGAAGAAGTTCCTCCTTATCTCAGTCCTAAATCTGCTTCTCCTTATTTTGAGGTTATGACCCCTAGTTGTGGTTTCAGCTGCCAGTGGAAACAACTTCCCTGCTTTTACCTTATCTATTCCCTTCATAATCTTACATGTTTCTATAAGATCTCCCCTCATTCTTCTGAATTCCAATGAGTATAGCCCTAGTCTACTTGGTCTGTCTTCATAAGCCAACCTTCTCAACTCCGGAATCAATCTGGTGAATCTCCTCTGCATCCTTTTCAGTGCCAATATATCATTTCTCAAGTAAGGAGACCAAAACTGTACACAGTACTCCAGGTGTGACCAGGTGTCATCTCTTGGTCTCTTTCAGAACACTGCCAAATCCACCCAAGCAGGCAGATGGGGTCTCAATCTCTATCTACCCTTTCAAATCCTTTAATTATCCTAAAGAGTTGAATTAGATCAACTCTAATCCCCCATACTAAAGGAAATTTAAGCTCCATCTGCGTACTTGTCATCGTAATTTAGTCATTTTATCTCAACATCATTCTGCTGAATCTACTTTGCATTCCCTCCAAGGTCAATATATACATCCGAAGTGGCGATGCCCAAGATAAAATGCAGTACTTCCTTCTAGTTTCTTTAACTGTTTCCTCATTTCTCAATGCCTGTTCTTTTTCACTCTATTTATCTCACTCCTGGTATTATACTCGTGGGTCACCTTTAACTTTATTAGTCTTTGATCACTCTTACCTTGGAGTGCTACTGTTAAAATATCAGGAGCATTCTACCATATATCGCATGAATTTAATTTCAAGAAGGAACGCTTTTGTATAAATACCATCTGCTCCCTGAGGGTAATCAAACAAAATTGGAGAACACTCACCTCCTGTTCAGAGCTCTGCTATTTAACCCTGGCCTTACCTTCCATCATTTCTCTCTATGGCACTGAAAGTATTATCTCCCTGGAGATA
Organism: Sphyrna mokarran; assembly: GCA_024679065.1. Lineage (NCBI taxonomy): Eukaryota > Metazoa > Chordata > Chondrichthyes > Carcharhiniformes > Carcharhinidae > Sphyrna > Sphyrna mokarran. The sequence continues at coordinate 18,611,391 of JAGIQG010000024.1, read as the reverse complement.
TTTGATCACCTTCAACTACTGTCACCAAGATTCAATTAAACCAGCACAGCTGGACTTCCCACAACTTCTGCTACAGATCTGGCATTAATTAGAGACTCCTGGTGATCCAAAATTGTTTCTCCATAGCTGTTGGCTATTGCTTGGCTTTGGTTCAATTAATTTATACGTTTTTGAAGAAAGATGACAGTATTGTAAGTTTATCATTCAATGATTCTATGAACATACAGTGCAGGATAGGCATCTGGCCCATCGAGTCTGTACCGACACGAATGAAACACCCGACCTCCCATTGAATCCCATTTACTAGCACTTGGCCTTTAGCCTTGATTGTCGTGATGTGTCAAGTGCTCATCTAAATCCTTCTTAAAGGATGTCAGGCAACGCACCTCCAGCACCTTCCTAGGCAGCGCATTCCAGACTATCACCATCCTCTGAGTAAAAAGGATTTTCCACACATTCTCCCCAAATCTCCTATCCTTCACCTTGGACCTGTGTCACCTCGTGACTGATGCTTCAACTAAGGGGAACAGCTTCTCCTATCCGTTCAGTCCATGCCCCTTGTAATCTTTTGCACCTCAATCAGATGGCTGCTCAGTCTTCTCTGCTTCAATGAAAATAACCCAAGCCTATCCATAACTTCTCTATATAACTTAAATGCTCTATCCCAGGCAGCATCCTGGTGAATCTCCTCACTCCAGTGCAATCACATTCTTCCTTTAATTTTGCGATCAGAACTGCACACTGTGCTCTAGCTGTGGCCTAAACCAAAAGTTCTATACAACTTCAACATGACTTCTTGTAATCTATGACTCGATTGATAAAGGCAAGTGTCCCATATGTCTTTTGTACCACCTACTAACATACCCTTCTGCTTTCAGGGATCTCTGGACAAATGTGCCATGTTTCCTATCTCTAATTTGAGATTTTTATTGTGCTTCTTTAAGAAATAACACCAGACATCCAGTGGGATTGAAAACTGGACAGATCTAATATCCTGAACATGCAAACTCCGAGACCTTCTGATTGTGAACTTTTGGTTGATTGTTCTGGTCTGCTTTACCCTTAGGAGAATCTAAGGCAAGACATGTGAGCCTGGGGCCCTAGTGTAGAAGAGCAATCAATTGCCGATGCACAAAGGCCTTGGACAGAGTCAAGCTCACAGCATCCACTTGAGTCCAGAGTTCTCTTGTGCTATAGCTTTCAATTGTCTCATTTTTGAATTTTTATCCAGGCTGGAATCAGGGATGAGGTGGCGCAATGGGATAAGTTATTTTCCTGTTCTGGATAGAGTCCCCTCTGTAGTTTTCTCATAAAACAATCATGGAAACTGTACAGTGCAGAAGGAGGCCATTCAGCCCATCGAGCCTGCACCAACAATAATCCCACCCACATAACCCCATTCATCTACTGTGCTAGTCTCCCAGACATTAAGTAACAATTTAGCACGGAGAGTGGGAGAAGAGTGGAGCACCTGGAGGAAACACATGCAAACACAGGGAGAACATGCAAATTCACACAGGCAGTAACCCAAGACTGGAATTGAGTCTGAATCCTTGGCACTATGAGGCAGCAATGCTAACCACTGTGGCCCATTGTGTCATCATGCTGCCCATACTACTTCATGAGGTTTGACTACAATGGTAGGTAAGAACTCAGATGCAATTCATACCCTGCACTAAGTCAGTTAATGTCAGTCAGGACAACAGGAATATTTTCTCAACTCATCCATTTCTTTGCCACAGGTCGACTTAAATATTCCACTGCTGTGTGAGTTGGTGTCCAGATTTCCATCCGCTATAAATTCCAGCTTATCCAAAATTTGGGAGCCTGCATCCCAACTTATATCAGGTCGTGTTCACCTGTCACTGCTATCCTACATTGGTTCCCAGTCCGGCAATGCCTCAATTGTAAAATTCTCATCTTCATATAAAAATCCCAGCAAGCCCTTGCTCTTTCCTCTCTCTGTGACCTTCTACGCACACTCCTCTATTTTCCTGTGTACTCCAACTTTGCCTTCTTCTGCACCACAGATTTCTTCACCACATCAGCTGAGATATTCTGTCCTCAAACATCTCCACTTCTCTCATCTCTCAAAAAAATCATTGTCCAACTGTCCTAATATTTCCTTCTTCAGTTCAGTGTCATCAATTTTATGTTTATTATTTTCCACTCAAACATCTTGAGATATTTTGCAATTTTAAAAATGCTATAAAAATGGAAATTGTTGTTGTATAGCTTGCTTCAACAGAGAAAGAGAGGGGTGAACATGGCTCCCTTCCCTTCCTGATCATTATCAGTTGGCACAGTGGCTATTCGAGCAGGCCAGAGGCTAGGAATACTGTGCTGAGTAACTCACCTCCTGACTCCCCAAATCACGTCCACCATCTACAAGACAGGAATGAGATTAAATACTCTGCATTGCTTGGATGGGTGCAGCTCCAAAAACATTGAGAAAGCTTGACAGCATCCAGGACAAAGCAACCCACTTATTTGGCACCACATCTAGAAACATCCAATCCCTCCACCACTGACATTCAGTAGCAGCAATGTGTACTATCTACAAGATGCACTGCCGAAATTCACCAAAGATCCTTAGACAGCACCTCCCAAATTCATGACCACTTCCATTTAGGAGGACAAGGGCAACAGACACAGGGAACACCACCACCTACAAGTTTCCCTCCAAGCCACTCACCACCCTGACTTGGAAATATATTGCCGTTTCTTTGCAGTCACCTGCTCAATTCCCTCGCTAACAGTATTGTGGGTCAACCCACAGCATATGGACTGCAGTGATTCAAGAAAGCAGCTCACCACCATTTCTCAGAGACAGCTAGAAATGGGCAATAAATACTGGCCAGCCAGCCAGCAATGTCCATGTCCCACAAATGAGTAAACAATGAAAAGCTGATGGACAACATGAGCTTCATTGTGATGTTTTTCCACTGTTCTATAGGTTCAGGACCTGATGTTCCTGTAGGCCTCTCCCTAGCCCTGTAGGTACTACAAAGCAAAGCTTTTTAAAAATTCTTCCACAGGACTTGTGTAAAACTGGCTAAGCCAGAGTTTTTATATAGGAACATTCGCACTGCTATCATCCAGGATGTTGACCCAGCAACAGTGAAGGAATGGCAAGTCAGCATGGTGTGCATCTTAAAGGGGAACTTGCAGGTGGTGATGTTCCCATGCATCTGCTGTCTTTTTCCTTCATAGAATTATAGTGTGGGGTTTTGTCCACCTGAGGTTCATATGATTCTGCCTGAGGCCAATGGAGAATGCCATCCTCCGAGCCTCACCCACCCCCGCAATCAAGGCAGGCGTGCCGGTAAAATTCCACTCATAGAGTCATAGACATTTACAGCATTGAAACAGGCGCTTCAGTCCAACTTGTCCATACTGCCCTTTTTTGATGACTAAGCTACTCCCAATTGCCCACATTTGGCCCATACCCCTCTCTACCCATCTTACTCGTGTAATTGTTTACACCCTTTCAAAAGGCAGAATTGCACCCGCTTCTACTACTATCTCTGACAACTCATTCCAGACATTCACCACCCATGTGAAATAACTGTCCCTCTGCATCCTTTTGTACCTCTCCCTTTTCATATTAAACCTATGCCCTTTGGTTTAGACTCCCTACTTTTGGGAAAGATGTTGACTATCTAACTGTTCTATGCCCTCCATTATTTTATAGATCTCTACAAGATCACCCTTAATACTCCTGCGCTCCAGGGAAAAAAATCCCAGTTACCCACCCTCTCTTAAAACTCAAACCATCAAGTCCCAGTAACATCCTTAAGTCTTTTCTGCACTTTTTCTAGTTTAATAATATCCTTTCTACAATAGGGTGACCAGAACTGTGCGCAGTATTCCAAATGGTGTATTTCTTGGTGATAGAGGACGTCAGGGTTGGAAACTGCTGCCAAAGGAGAGTTGTTCCAGTCAGTCTGCCTCTAGACAGACAGTCTGCTGCAGTCTTAACTCTGTTCCAATTCCTATGGAGCTATTTACGGGAAGTGAACAGACACCGGTGTCATTTTGGGACATTCCCTTGATTTCCCACCCAATGGAGAAGGGGCTCCAGGAATTTCAGGTCCCCTCATTGTATCGGTTCAGAGGTGAAGAATTGTTACACAGCTAAGACAAAGGAGGGATGGAGCTACGTTTTCTTGATTGTCAGGAAATGAGGTGAGTAAATGAAAAGTGGTGCAAGTAAGTTCACTGAGACAACGTGGTAGCTGAAAAAATATTAGATGAAACTTTTAAAGACTCTGATCAATTTCAACTATTATAATATCTGTGAATGTGAAAAAGAAGAGTTCCAACTGATTCAAGTTTCCAACTCACGTTAGTGGAAGGTTATTTAGAGGCATTTCAAATCATTTGATTCTCTTTCTAATGTTGCTTAGTAACAAAAGCTCCGGCATAGCAACAATGTAGACTGAACTCAGGCATCAGAAAATGGCGAGATTCTTTTTTTCACATAATCCAGAATTGAAATTAACTCTTGGAGCCCCACAGGTGAGAATGAAATTAACAAAGAAATGGTACGGGATGTAATGCTCTCCCTGGTGGTGTGTTTAGTGATGAGGAAGTGGCAAATTGAATCAGGCAGAAGCACGACAGATTCCCACCACCTCACTGCCTCCACCTCACAGAATTATAGATGAGGCCTTTCGGCCCATAGATTCTGCACCAACACATTAGAAACATCTGAACTCCCACTTCATCCCATCTACCAGTACTTGGCCCAAAGCCTTGAATGTTATGACGTGCCAAGTGCTCATCCCAAGTTTAAGTTTACTTTATTAGTGTCAAAGTAGGCTTACATTAACACTGCAATGAAGTGACTGTGAAAATCCCCTGGTTGCCACACATTCTGGTGCCTCTTCAGGTAAGCTGAGGGAGAATTTAGGCATCTAACCAGCACACCTTTCAGACTTTTGGGAGAAAACCAGTTCAACCAGAGGAAACCTTTTGAAAACATGCAAGGCAACCTGCCTCTACCTTCCTCCCAGGCAATGCACTCCAAATCGTCTCCACCTTCTGGGTGAAGAAGTTTTTACTCACATCCTCCCTAAACTTCCCACCCCTCACCTTGAACCGATGTCACCTTGTAGCTGACCCTTCAATTAAGTTCCAGACCAGACTTGAAACATTGGCTCCATTCTCTCTCCGCAGACGCTGTCAAACCTGCTGAGATTTTCCAACATTTTCTGGTTTTTTTTGTTTCAGATTCCAGTATCCGCAGTAATTTGCTTTTATCATGTCGATTGCCCTCTGCTCTAAATGGAATTTTTTAATCCTCTCGCTCACTGAGTGTTGAATACCCTCTACTCATTGTTAGAGTAGAATTGGCTTGTCATATAGATATGGAAAGCTGGGTCTGGAATCTGAAACACACAGACATTTGCACAAATATCCAAGCTGACAATGAGTTATTGCATGAGCTTTTTGAAATTCCAGTACTACTGTGTTGCAGAGCAATTGTATTAGAATATGTTAACCTTATCAAAGCACAAAACAATGTCTCTGAAACCTCTTCGGAGAGGGGTGGGGGGGTTGTGGGGAGTTGGTGGTGGTGCAGGTAGCTGCACTTTCTCCCTGGAATGAAACATCTTTGTGGGAATAGATTAACTAAATTTTTACTTATGGCATTCAATCTTAAACAAAATAAAAGTTCATGTTTATGATTACCTCCACCCATTTATAGCCCACAAAGTCATAGCGATTTGTCTTAAAAAATGCGCCCTCAGAATATATGTCACCTGTGCCTACATGTTCCTTGTGAATGTGTAAGCACAGATGTCAGATATTCTGAGGGTGGTGCTGTATTTTCCATCTATTGAGTCAGATTTGGAAGGAACAGTGTCTAATTCAGTGGTAAATTAATTAATCTTTTGATGCCTTAAAGCCAAGCAACTTAATTTGCTCTGGCAATGAACTGCTGAAACACTTGTGTGGCTATGCATTATTGTTACACACGTCATTAATCTGTTATCACATTGATCAATACACTGGTAGAGGAAATAAAACTCAGCTGTTAAGCTATGAAAATATATTGTCCGCCTTTATTCTTTTCCTGTAAGCTGTCCCCCAATTTCTTCCCACTTCTTACGAAGATATAGGGCCATAGTTTTGCCCACCCCCTCCTCCCCTCGGCTAACACTCTGGTATTTTACACAAGCCTAGACAGTGAGTACCAACAGGCTATTCCAATTCTAGGGGCTGTAATCCTGTTCTCACCAAATATGTGCGCTTAGATTTTGGGTATTGTGGTCAGATATACACTTGAAGAGGAACGTTTGCAGGGTCACGGGGAAAGAGCATGACACCTAAGCTCACTGTTTAAATCTTTCAAAGGGCCTGTACAGACTAATGGGCCAAAAGGCCTTTTTCTGTGCTGTACAGTTCAATGAACTTCAACAGTATCTCAGTTTTCTAATTGTTGCTCCTGCTATAACAGATTTAAATATATTCTCATAATTAAGCAGCCCTTGCCTGGATGGGTGCAGATCCAACAACACTCAAGAAGCTTGACACCATCCAGGACAAAGCAGCCCACTTGATTGGTACCATATTTACAAATATCTGACGCTCAGTAGCAGCAGTGTGTACTATCTACAAAATGCATTGCAGCGATTCACTAAAGATCCTTAGACAGCACCTTCCAAACCCATGGCCACTTCCATCCAGAAGATAAGGGCAGCAGATACATATGAACACCATCACTGCAAGCTCCCTTCAGAGCCACTCACCATCCTGACTTAGAAATATTTTGCCATTTCTTCGCAGTCCCTGGGTCAAAATCGTAGAATTCCCTCCCTAGGAGCATTGTGGGTCAGGCTACATGGACTGCAGCGATTCAAGAAGGCAGCTCACTACCACCTTCTCAGGAGGAATTAGGGAAAGACAGTAATCACTGGTCAGTCAGCAATGCCCATGTTCCATGAGTGAATTTTTAAAAAGTACATTTTGAAAGAGATCTATGCCACAATGTAAGATATTCCATGGTATGATTTCAAAGAAGCTAGCATTCTTGACACTTCCTTATTCCTCATTTAACATCACAAAAATTGATTTTCTAGTCATTACCAGATTGCTGTTTGTTGGATCTTGCTATGCACAAATTCATTCCTTGCATTTCTTACTTTACAATGTCATCACACTTCACGCTGGTCCCTCCACGCTGAGCCTATAGTTAAGAAAGCCCACCGATGCCACTACTTTCTCAGGAGGCTAAGGAAGTTTGACATGTCCATTACAACTCTCACCAACTTCTACAGATGCACCTTGGAAAGCTTTTGGTGTTGCCCTGAGGTCATGAAAAGATGCTACAGAAATCTTTCTCATATTCTCAAGCAAACCATAGGAAAGACCATTCAGTCCATCATGCTGTTTTACCTGGACTTGTTGAAATGATGTATAGTGTTGATCCACTCGATTGCATGGAAAAGGCTGCATTTTATGATTTGGCCCATTAGACTACAGGGTACGTTGTTCACCTTTATGCTAATAATGCAAAGCCCCATTTGTTAGAAGCACATATTGTGGCAACATGTTTCAGTCTCTCTCGCCAATTCAAATCAATAGGCAAAGCATTCACAATTGGAAAACTCTCCCCATATACTTGGATGTGTGTTTAAATGCTTGATTACAATAACACAGGCCCGCAGTACAAGACACTGATGACCAAGACTGGGATGAATAAGTGTTGAAATCATTCTGTTACTATAGTTACAATGTGTAAGTGTAGGTAGAGAATGAGGTGGAAATGCTTTTTAAGAAATCACTTGATTTCTTGCAGTTAGAGTCATTCATAACTCAAGGTACAGTTGCCACTCAGAATGAGACTGTTGCTTGCCATTACATGGGAGAACAATGGTCCTAGTTGTAAAGTGAAACTTTTATAGAACTTTGCTTTGATCACACTTTGAATACTGTGCATAGTTCCGCTCTCCATTTTACAAAAAGCATATGGAAGCATTGGAGAGAATGCAAAAAGTATTTACAATGCACCTGTAACAGGAAACTAACTTATTTGAATAGTTTGATGAAATAAAGAGAGGGTTGATGAGGGGCAGTGCTGCTGACATATTGTAAATGGACTTCCAATAGGTATTTGATAAAGTGTCACACAGCAGACCCGGTGAGCAAAGAATAACAGGAATAGTGGCAGCATGGATACAAAATTGACAGAGTGACAGGGAAACAGAGTAAAATTAATAGGTGTTTTTTGGACTTGGGGAAGTTTCATTGTGGAGTTCTCGAAAAGTCTATGTTAGGGCACCTGCTTTTCCTGATATAAATGACTGAGACCTCGGTGTACAGAGCACAATTTCAAAACTTGCAGATGATACAAAACTTGGAAATATTGTGAATTATGAGCAGGATAAGGTGAACATCAAAAGGGACATAAGCAGATTGGTGGAATGGGAAGAATAATCACAAATGGGATTTAACGTAGAGAATTGTGAAGTGATCCTTTTTGATAGAACATGGAGAAACAACATAAAGCTCTAAAAGGTGTGCAGGAGCAGAGGGGCATGGATGTAAATGTGCATAAATCACTGAAGGTGGTAATACAGATTGAGAGACCAATTAAAGTTAAAGTTTATTTATCGGTTACAAGTAGGCTTACATTAATATTTCAATGAACCTACTGTGAAAATCCCTTAGTCACCTCACTAGTTCAGGTATACTGAGGGAGAATTGAGCATGGCCAATGCACTGGAAACTGGAAGAAACCCACGCAGACACTGAGAGAACATACAGACTCCAACAGACAGTGACTCAAGCTGGGAATCGAACTCTGGTCCCTGATGTTGTGAGGCAGCAGTGCTAACCACCGTACTGCCCTAAATAAAACATGCAACGTGCTAGGCTTTATCAATGAGGCCACAGATTACAAAAAGGAAGTTATGTTAATCTTATGCAAAACATTGATTTGGCCTCAGCTGGAGTTTTGCATCCAGTTCTGGGCACCACATTTTAGGAAAATGATGACAGAATCACAGAGGGTGCAGAAAAGATTCACAAGAATGGTTCTAGAGATGAGGAAATTAATTTACTTAAATAGATTGGAAAAGCTGGATCTATTTTCCTTGGGGAAGAGAATGTTGAGAAGAAATTTGATAGAAGTTTTAAATGTCAAAGGGAGCGAGGTCAACGGACCTTCCCATGCTCTGCCCCTCGTTCCTCTGATTCCCATGGCTGGCTGGCTGGCTGATAAAATTCTGACTAAGGTGTCTAGACAAAGGAGACAGGGAGAAATTGTTTTCATTGTTGGAAGGATCAAGAATGAAAAGGTTTAGGGTAATTGGCAAAAGATGCAACAGCGACGTGAAATAAAGCACACAGCAAGCTGTTAGTATCTCAATTAGCTGGAATACACTGGCTGAGTACCTCCACAAGTTGGGGAGTTCCCAACCATTCCCATGGAATTTCGTGCCCCATTTGCAGCATGATTTGCAGAGGCTGGTGTGGGATCTTCTGATCTGCCACTGTCAATGGGGTTTCCCATTGTTTGCACCCTTCATTGCCGGAGAACCCAATGGATTAGAAAACTCCCCCACCACCAATGGTGGGTCATGTCCGTCTCTGCAAATCACACTGTGGTGGGGGCTGGGGGTGTTTCCATCTACAAGATCGTCACTGATAGTTACAATAGGAATTTGAACAGGAGTTAAAGAAAGTTAAAAGTAAAGTTGCTCCAGAGAATATTTGCCTGTAAAGAGAAGATAGGTAGGTACATGAAGGAGAAAGGGCTAGAGGGATAAAAGCAAAATCCTACGGATTTTGGAATCTGAAACATAAATCGAAAATGCTGGAAAATCTCAGCAAGGTCTAATAACAGTTGTGGAGAGACTGAGATTTTCCAGCATTTTTTATTCAGGAATAGAAGAATATGTCTCAGATGTTAGGTGTTAAAATTGAGAGGTTAGTATGGAGCATAGATATTGACATAGACAAGTTGGGCTGAATGAGCTGTTTCTATGTTGTATATTTTATTATGTTATACAGTGTCTGCACTCAGGATAAATCATCAGTGTGGTATTTGAACATTTAGATCTTATTCCCATGCTGAGTTGATTATTCTCAGTTGATGCTAAAAGTCAGCTCAAAGCTCTGGGATTAAGTTAGTTGGTCTAGATTCTTAAATGTTTATCAACAGGAGGTTAATTGTATTCAAGCGTTGGATATTAATTGGGGACTCACCAGTATTCACATATATAGAAGCATGCTGAAAGTGTGATGCTTATATGATATGTATTGCTGTAAATAAAGACTTACAAGACTAGTGTCTAACTCTATCCTTCACCACCTGGTTCCCTGAGTTGTAAAATTGACTGGCGACCAGCTCAATTGCTGCTGAATTCTATATCACCTCAAGATTAATTGATTCTAATGACCTCCCCACTGACCTTCCATCTCACATTTTTTGTGATCTTAATTTCATCCAAAGCTCTGCTGTCCTAACTCATTCCAGGCCCTAATTCTCACTACATTGAATTCCAGTTCAACAAAGCCTCCATTTAAAACATTCTCACCCTAATTTTCCTATCACTCCATGGCCTCACCCTCACCTACTCCTCACTCAATCCTCTGGGATCTCTGCACTCCACCTCTAGTACATGCCCCATTTTCATCCATCCAACATAGGCAATGGTGCCTTTAGCTGCCTGGGCTCTAAGCTCTGGCCTCCCTCAACCTCTCAACTTTCTTGAAGATACCCCAGAAAACCCATTTCTTTGACCAAGCTTTTATAGTATCTCCTAATGTGACTCAGTGTCAAACTTTGTTAGATAATTCCTATGTGAAGCACCTTAAAATGTCTTAACAGTGTTAAAGGCAGTTTGTGAATGTGAGTTTTACTGTTAGGAAGACCAGGGCCAGGATTTTACACTCTTCCCCACAGTGGGTTCTGAAGAAGGGGGTGAAAAAGTGAAATTGCAGTGATAGGATTCCCTCCAAGTGCCCTCCCACCCTAACCTGGTTACAATTTCAGGCAGGGACCTGGATGGGAAACCCACCCATGCCCTAGTTTTTAGGCTGGCAGGCAAAAAAATGTAAAATTTGATCTTGGTGGGGTAAAGTGGAACAGCTCCATTAGCAGCCCCATCTTATGGGAGCATCTTTGTCTTAAGGTCCAGCGTCCTTCGGACCTCCCGCCCTTCTCCCACAGCCTTTCCCCTGAGACTTCAATTGCTTCCATTGTGATCTCTGCCTCCAACATTCACTAATGTCCCTGTCCTGGGGCTTCTGCCACATATCCTCTCCTCTGGGTGCTGACACTTAGTTCCAGGCAGTTCACAGCAGTGCCTCTTCTGGCCTGATGTGCCTGAAGGAATTGGAGAGGTGCCGGCCAACCTGATTAACTGGCAGACCTCCAAGGGTCGGACTTCCTCTCAAGTGAGGGCTGAATTCCCACCTTTAGCTGATCAACGCTCGTGATAGGTAATATGGCATTGGGTTCCTGGAGTCATAGAATCCCTAATTGTGCAGAAGGAGGTCATTTGGCCCAATGAGTCTGCACCAACCACCATCTCACTCAAGTCCGATTCCCGTAACCCCAGGCATATTTATCCTGCTACTCCCTCTGATACTAGGGGCAATTTAGTACGGTCAATCCACCTAACCCACACATCTTTGGACTGTGGGAGGAAACCAGATCATCCAGAACAAACCCACGCAGACAGTGGGGATATGTTCCCTGAGTCCTGCTGAAGGAAAGATTCAGGGCTAGGTATAACAGTGGAGTGAACACAGGATTGGTCTCAGCAGCACACTTGGTGGGGGGGAAGCACCCTGTGGAGGGTCAGTGTCAAAGCTCACAAAATGAATGAGTGCACACAGGAGCAAGTTCATGGAAGAGCACGAAACAATTATCTTACAGCAGAGGCCGGTGCCAGACGCAGGAGAGAACAAGAAGGAAACAATCATCTGTTGGTGCAGCACTCTGCCAAAACACAACTAACCTGCTCTTGGTTTCATGTGTTGAAAACATGGCCACTTTCAACAAAGCTGTGCTGCTAATTGGACCTCTCAATACCTCTTAGTCTGCTAGTAACTGACCTGAAACACACACAACAACTGTTAGATGATAAAGAACCAATATTCCTGACACTATTCTGCAAGAAAACAAAACCAAACACTCCACCCTCGTGCCTTAGCACCACATAGCTGCTTTCAATTCAGTGAACAGGTTAATTTTTTTGAAAATGTTATGCGTGCATGTGTTTGTGTGGGGAGGATGGGAGGGAGTCTGTGGATTACATTATTGTCACAAATTACTGGTTTTATGTTGTTGTTGATCATTTCTGTGCGTCTACAAAATCAATGTGGCAAGAACACAGAGTAATGTACAAAGTTGGGAAGTGGATTTGAAAAGAATCTGGAGCTTTTAACTCCCTCATTCCATCTGATGTGCTTTTAAAATCCAGGTCACTATCTTCCCATTGACCCCATTCTAAGTCCTGCTGTTCTGAGCATTGGTCTTGCTGTACGCTAACACTTCATCCTGGTTTCTCAATTTAAAAAAAGCCCAACAGTGTCTATTGACATGGTGGCACAGTGGTTAGCACTGCTGCCTCATAGCACCAGAGACCCAGGTTCAATTCCCACTTGGGGTCACCGTCTGTTTGGAGTTTGCATGTTCTCCCTGGGTTTGCTCTGGTTTCCTCCCACAGCCTGAAAAGCATGCTGGTTAGGTCCATTGGCCAGTGTGTGCATTTGGGTAAAGTAGGCTTAGATTAACACTGCAATTAAGTTACTGTGAAAATCTCTGATGCCCATTTGGATACGCTGAGGGAGAGTTTAGTGTTTTCCTTGTAAAATGATCATTTAGAATAAATTCTTTACATAATTTTTGCCAGTTTTCTGGCACTTTCGTTCTTCCGTTTGAATTTGAAGTACTGCTCTACGGGTACTAGTGTCTCAGCCAACTGTTCTTTAGGGCGGTATTGCTGGGCTTTTTAGTTACGAAAGTATCGCTATTGTTTCCCAGTCCAATGCTGACCTCATTACTCACACTCTATCACACTTTCCAGCAAGAATTAGTGGATAGGATTGAGAAGGGAGACCATCTCTGACCTGACTGTTCACATAACCATCATGTATTTCTTTGCCTTTCAATGTAATTCATTGCAGGCACTGCCTGAAGTTTCGGAGAGATGTAATGAGATGGAATAAAAGTTGAAGATCTTTCTTCCACCAGGTAATCACTGTTCATTTTCCTTTGAGGAATAACACCTTTTGTCAACCTGTGATATTAGTAAACATTGCTGTTCATCAAGCTTGTGCCATGCCATGTCCACTCTGTTCGCACTGATCTATGTCAACTCCAAATTCAATTTTTGGACCTCAATTTTAAAATTCTCCTCCTTGTTTCCAACCTACAAGATCTCCCCAATCCTCAAATCCTTAACCTCCTCCTCCTTAATGTTCCTCCAATTCTGGTCCATTGTGCATCCCCGATTTAAAGATTCTACCATTGGTGACTAAGCCTTTAGAACATAGAACATAGAACATTACAGCGCGGAACAGGCCCTTCGGCCTTCGATGTTGCGCCGACCAATTATGAAAAAAAAAGCAATGACCCTCCAAACTAAACCATTCCTTTCTCTTCCATAAACTTATCAACTAACCTCTTAAACGCCACCAAACTTGGCGCATCTACAGCTGCCGCAGGCAGGGCATTCCACTCCCTAACCACCCTCTGGGTAAAGAACCTACCTCTGATATCCGTCCTATAACTATCACCCCTTAATTTAAAGCTGTGTCCCCTCGTGCTAGCTTTCTCCATCCTAGGAAAAAGGCTATCACTGTCCACCCTATCTAAACTCTAATCATCTTATATGTTTCGATTAGGTCCCCTCTTAGCCGCCTCCTTTCTAACGAAAACAACCTCAAATCCCTCAGCCTCTCCTCATAAGACATGCCCTCCATACCAGGCAACATCCTGGTAAACCTCCTCTGTACCCTCTCCAATGCCTCCACATCTTTCTTATAATGTGGGGACCAGAACTGCACACAATACTCCAAGTGCGGCCGCACTAGAGTTTTGTACAGTTGCAACATGACATTGCGGCTCCGAAATTCAATCCCCCTACCAATAAAAGCTAAGACTCCATATGCCTTCTTAACAACCTTATCGACTTGACTGCCTACTTTCAGGGATCTATGCACAAATACACCAAGATCCCTCTGTTCATAACACTATTAAGAATCCTACCATTAGCCCTATACTCTACACATTTATTATTCCTGCCAAAGTGCATTACCTCACACTTTTCCACATTAAACTCCATTTGCCACCTCTCGGCCCAGCTCTGCAACTTGTCCAAGTCTCTCTGCAAACTATAACACCCCTCTTCACTATCTACCACTCCACAGACTTTGGTGTCATCCACAAATTTACTAATCCATCCTTCTTTAGTTGCCTAAGATCCCATACATTGGAATTCCCTCCCCAAACTTTGACACTTCCCTTTCCTTTACAATACTCCTACCTCTTTGACAAGCTTTTAATCATCTGTTTTAATGTCATGATGAGTCTTAGTGTCAAATTCTGTTTTAGAAAGAGCCATATCAATGCAAATGTTTGCTGTTGTAGTATAAAATGTAGCTCAGTCACAGTCCCATTTCTCTTAAGTATTGCAGTCAGTGTCCCCTTGCCCTTTCCAGCTTCTTTACACAAATCTGATTGAGGTCCAATTCTGAAATCCTTGGATTGATACTCCAGTCATTGAAATTAATAACTTTATAGAAACCCTACAGTGCAGAAGAAGGCAATTTGGCCCACTATGTCTGCACTGACAACAATCCACCTGGGCCCTATCCCATAGCCTCGCATAGTTACCCCGTTAATCACTCTAACCTAAGCATCCCAGGACACTAACGGGCAATTTAACATGGCCAATGCACCTTACTCACAGATTTTTGGATAGTGATAGGGGGGGAAACTGGAGTACCCAGAGGAGAACTTGTAAACTCCACACAGTCTGGGAATTGAAAGCGTGTACCTGGAGCTGTGAGGGAGCAGTGCCGCTGCGCCACTCAGTTGGGCAATTTTCCTGAGATCAGTTGAATAAAAAAATGTTTTTAGAAAATTTTTGGAGAGATTTCACGAGGAAGTGGGAGTTGTGGGAGAGAAGAGAGATGCAGATAGTAAATGAAAAATTCAATGTTACTGGAGGAACAAGGTACCCAAAGGAACTGGCTGCAACCCAGAGGCAAAATAAAAGATCACTGACCTTGCTCTGACCCCAGATTACCAACTCTCAGCCAAAGTATTCCTGGGGATTTCCTCACTTGCCATCAAGCAATCTGCTCAGTCGAACAACCTATACAGCCCCCTCCAATATTTTAACAACTAATAAATTAAAGTTTTTAATTCTCTTCATGTTGTTTGCAGCATCATTCAGGAGATTCTATCACATAATGAAGAAGGTTACTCAGGTGCACTGGGCCATGTTGGGGTTAATGCTCAACACAAACCTCCTTTCAGCTCTCTTCATGCAACCCAATCAGCATAACTTTCTATCCCTTTCTCCATTACATCGCTTCCCATTAAGTATCACCATTATTTTCCTCAATGCCAATTATTTGGCTGGCAGATAGAAGACAGAGGGTGGTGGTTGATGGGAGATATTCATCGTGGAGTTCGGTGACGAGTGGTGTGCCTCAGGGGTCTGTTTTGGGGCCCCTGCTGTTTGTAATTTTTATAAATGATCTGGATGAGGGTATTGAGGGATGGATCAGTAAATTTGCAGATGATACTAAAGTTGGTGGTGTGGTAGATAGTGAAGAGGGGTGTTTTAGTTTACAGAGTGACTTGGACAAGTTGCAGAGCTGGGCCGAGAGGTGGCAAATGGAGTTTAATGTGGAAAAGTGTGAGGTAATGCACTTTGGCAGGAACAATAAATGTGTAGAGTATAGGGCTAATGGTAGGGCTCTTAATAGTGTTGAGGAACAGAAGGATCTTGGTGTATGTGTCAATAGATCCCTGAAAGTAGGCAGTCAAGTGGATAAAGTTGTTAAGAAGGCATATGGAGTCTTAGCTTTTATTGGTAGGGGGATTGAATTTAGGAGCCGCAGCATCATGTTGCAACTGTACAAAACTCTAGTGCGGCCGCACTTGGAGTATTGTGTGCAGTTCTGGTCCCCACATTATAAGAAAGATGTGGAGGCATTGGAGAGGGTACAGAGGAGGTTTACCAGGATGTTGCCTGGTATGGAGGGCAGGTCTTATGAAGAGAGGCTGAGGGATTTGAGGTTGTTTTCGTTAGAAAGGAGGCGGCTAAGAGGGGACCTTATCGAAACATATAAGATGATTAGAGGTTTAGATAGGGTGGACAGTGATAGCCTTTTTCCTAGGATGGAGAAAGCTAGCACGAGGGGACACAGCTTTAAATTAAGGGGTATGAGTTATAGGACGGATATCAGAGGTAGGTTCTTTACTCAAAGAGTGATTAGGGAGTGGAATGCCCTGCCTGCAGCTGTTGTAGATGCGCCAAGTTTGGTGGCGTTTAAGAGGTTAATTGATAAGTATATGGAAGAGAAGGGAATGGTTTAGTTTGGAGGGGCATTGCTTTTTATTTTGGTCGGCACAACATCGAAGGCCGAAGGGCCTGTTCTGTGCTGTATTGTTCTATGTTCTATGTTCAACTATTCCTTGTGATAGCGATTCCACATTCCAACCACTCTTCGGGTAAAAAAAATTGAATTTCCCATTGGATCTACAAGCAAATCTCTTATGACCCCTAGCAATCTGGGAGGGATGGAAATTTGAATGATTTGACTTATTATTGTTACATATATTCATATACAGTGAAAAGTATTGTTTATTGTGCAGCTTGTCAACAAAGATTACCATTCACAGAGAAGGAAAGCAGAGGGTGCAGAATATAATGTTACAGTCATAACTAGAACATAGAAAGTTCAGCGATCAACATTGGCAGAATGAGATGATTATTAACTATCACTATCACTATCAGCTCATCACTATCAGCAGGACTAATATTCAGGGAAATGGAAAATGCAAAATCTGTCTTTTTACATGACTAAATATCTGATGCATGAAATATTGCTTCCCCTCAGTCTTCAATAACCCACAAGTAAAGCTGCTGGGAATCTTTTAAAAACCAGCTACCAGTAGGACCAGCTTTTAATATTTTTGCCAAGCTGCCAGAGAATTCACATTTGGTTTGCAAACATCTGTGCAAAACTGGAGCTCCAAGCATCAGTAGTCGAGCAACATGAGAACAGCTTGGCTTTCTATTAAAGCAAATCAGAGACTCGTTTGAAGTACGTGTAACTCCTTCTTTCACTTGAACCAGATCTGACCTCAAAGATACCACTTGGATCTGGCCTATAATAATATACAGCCAAATTACAGAAAGATTTATTCTGGTCCCTGTGTGTTAATAATATCATTGTCCCTGTTTGTCATTGTAAATGTGGCATTATGGGATACTTTTGGTTTGCGCAAAGGATAGTGCAAATCTGGAACTCTCTTCCCCAAAATCTATTGACAATGGAGTCAGTTGTGTGAGTGTATGCTTAAAGTAGCTAGAAACTGGAGATGTTCTAATCAAGGAAGAGATGATCGTTCCTTTAAGGATCAAGTTGCAGAGGAAGGATCACATGACTCAGGGAACCAATCGGGGTGCAGGGTGGGGGATCACTCTAGTGAGTGCGGGCTTCTATACTCAGAGTCATCTTGATAGTTGAAAGCAGCCATGAGGCTATAAGTTTGACCTGTTAATAAACCATTTGTGTTTTCCCCAAAGTGGTGAATGAGCATCTTTACAAGCTTGAAGCTGAGAATCCTGTTTTTAATCCTTTTTTGGTAGAAGTTGTACCTGGATAAGGGATATTTTTCAGCTCGCAGAATAAGTGCATTGGCAAATAGAAGGGAATTTAGCAATTAGCAATAAAAGATAACCTATTATTGTTTAGTATATCATTCCCTTTGCATATCTTCCCACCATAGGCTTGACTTAGGAGATATATTGGTGAGGGGATCGAGATTGCACGAATGTCTTCATGAATAAACAAGGGTCAACCTGACTCAAAGCATTGGCTCTATTCTCTCTCCACGGATGCCGTCAGATCTGCTGAGATTTTCCAGCATTTTCCATTTTTGTTTCAGACTCCCGCACCCATAGAATTGTCATAGAATCCTATGAATTCATGGGAAGCTATTTTGCCCATCGAGTCCCACCAGGCCCTATGTGCATAACCCCATGCATTTACCCTATCTAGTTCCCCTGACACTAAAGGGCAATTTAATGCAGCCAACCCTCCTAGTTTGCTTTTACCTTAATGAGTAAAAGTGTTTCTCGAGGAATTTTGAAAATTTCTCCTCTCCAGTAAAATCCAAGGGCTTGAATTTAATAGCATTTTTCACAAATCCACAACATTTCAAAAGTGTTTTATAGCCAATGAAGTACTTTTTGGATTGCTGTCATGTTATAATGCAACCAATCTGCACACAGCCAGGTTCCAGAAGTAGCAATGTGAGAATGAATAAATAATGAATAGATAATCAGTTCAGTTTTTTAGTGGTTGGTTGAGAGATAAATATTAATCAGGACGCAAATGACAATTTTACTGATCTCTTCAAAGAGTTCAATGAAATCCACTCAAGATGCAGACAGGGCTTCAGTTCAACATCTGAATGCAAAATATTGTGCTGGGGTTTCACTATCATTTGTAAGTCTCGGAAGTGAGAATTGAGCTACAATCTTGTGATTCAAAGCTGAGAATGCTATTTACTGAGCTACAGTTAATGCAACACTGATCACACATCACTATCAGAGGGACATTTATTGGAAATGACAACCAGCTATCCCCTGACAGCAGTGAGACTCAGCTTTGAATTATTGCTATAAATTGGCACTAAGGATGTTGTAGTCAGCCCCTTTAAGAGACAAAGTTTCAGAGGGTTATGGGATCCATTTGGCCAATTGGGCTGAAGTATGTGAATCTCAGGGCTGAATGTGGATTGTCCCAAGCAGTCTAGAGACAGAAATCAAATTATCACATCTTTCTCACTCTCTGTATCTAATAGTTCTTCAGTTACTTCACTTGATGGTTGCCACTCTTCCCAACATACTATATTTGGTGACATGGATTAATGGAGCACTTCCCATTTTCCACGGAGAACTGCAGAACAGACCTCTTGTACAAGTCATTGGAAGCACGTCTATTCAGTCTATAGTGAGTTATCCATAATGCTGCTATTCAGGAAGCTTGAACCATTCCTTCTTAATTCAGAAGATTGGGTTCAACATGTTGAATGCCTGCAATATTTCTTCAAAACAAACAAAATACTTGGGGAAGAGAATCAGAGGTTTTTGTTAACAACCTGTGGTGCCCAAATCTGTAGGCTGAAAATGAGCTTGACTTCTCCAAAAGCCCCTGACACTAAAACCTTTGAAGAACTCATAGAAACAGTAAAAGGAAATTATCACCCAAAGCCCTCGGTGACTATGTAGAGATATGAGTTTAATTCAATAGTAAGATACCACAGGCAATAGCAACTTTCATGGTGAGGTTGAGACAAATGGCTGAATGTTATGAATTTGGGTCTTAATGAGATGTTGAGAGATTTGTTAGTGTGTGGGGTGAATACTGCCAGACTGAAGAAACTATTGGCAAAAGAAAGCATTAGAAATTGTGTTTGCTATGGAAAGCGCAAAAAAAACACACTGGAACTTCAAAGCATACAAGTTTGTGAGATCCATCAAGTTTAGGGGGAAATTGCTAATGGCAATAGCACCAGGGATGTGGGTATAGGTTTAACGAATAAAGAAGCACAGAGCCAGAGAGAGTGCAGAGATATAGCTTCAGTTTACAAACCAAGAACTGTGAAGAATGCTATTGGTGAGGGGGAGCCCACCCCTAGGGAGGTGTAGGTTGAGGGCAGCTCTGTGTTACACCTGCAGCAGAAAGGGACAAATGAGAAGCAAGTGCAAGGCTGAATGAAACCTTTCCAGTGCTGGAGAAACAAACAATTCCAGCTCCAGTGCACAGTGTGGTGAGTAATTCTGAAGAAGAAGCAGAAGTTGAATAGTAATAAAGGTAGGCAAAAAGTGGCTCCCATCACAATTACACTGATTAACAGTAGTCTACTCAAAATGGAAGTAGACTCAGAAGCCTCTGCTTCAGTATTGGGAGAACAAGCTATCGAAACCTACAGGGAGGGGTCTAGATCCTGAGGTTAAAAATACTGCAAACAGGCTGGTGACATGTACTAGGAAGCTATAAGGATTTTTGGAATGATAGCACCTGAAAGTTACAGGCAGCAGTTTGCCCAACTGCCTTTAATTGTAGTTGACGACCAAGGGTCAAACTTGATGGGACACAATTGGCTTCAAGAAATAAAATTGAATTGGCTAGAAATTTTCTAAATGAATGAAGGGGACCTACGTAACGTCCTTCAGGAGATACCAGGAGATATTGCAAAAAGAAGTAGACAAAGTAGGAGATTTGAAAACCAAACTTTATGCGCATCTAGAGGCTGCACCAAAATTTTATAGAGTCAGACCCATCTCCCGATTCATTATCCGAGAAGGTGGAGACAGAGCTTTGACAGTTAGAGAATTAGGGTATTATCAAGCCCATGCAATTCATGGAGCGGGAAGCTCCCATTGTGCCAATAGTTCAGATTGCAAATATGTGGGGATTATAAATTAACGTGAATCAGGTGACAAAATTGAACAGGTACCTTAAATTTGAATTAGAAGACCCAAACACCAGGCAAGCTGGAGTTCTAACTTAGACTAAATTAGACGTAAGTCATGCATTCTAACAACTGGAACTGAATGGTACATTCAGGGAGTTTGTCACAATTAACACATGTAAAGGCTTATATTTGAAGTGTCATTGGCCTGTGTAATGTTTCAATGCATTACAGAGGGCCTATTACAAGATGTAGTGGTTTATGTGGCTGATGTATTAGTTATGGGAACACAGAAGTGGAGCACCCAACCGACCTAGAAGAGGTTTTAAAGAAGTTCCAGGAAGTGGAGAAATATTAAAAAGAGAGAAATGTACCTTTAAGTCAAACGGGGTGACTAATTTGGGGTTCAGACTGGATGCACCAGGGTTGCGCCTGATTGAAGATAAAGCTCAGGTCATTAAAGAAGCCCCAGAGAATGTGTCAGAGTTAAAATATTTTCTTGGAATGGTAAATTATTATGGAAGGTTTATTCTATATTTTTCTGCAATGTTGGCACTACTATATGCATTATTAAAAAAAAACACCAGATATGCTACTAGAAGCATCAGCAAAATGAACCCTTCAGACAAGTGAAACAAGCCTCCAGCCTTTTGGTCCATTTTGACCCTTCAAAAAAAATCATTCTCACTTGTGATGCATCTCCTTACGGAATTAAAGCTGTTTTGTCACATAAAATGAAGGATGGGTGAGAAGGATTCCCGTCAGCTATGCTTCAAGGACCCCGACTGATGCAGAAAAGGCATTTTACCTTTTCTGCAGTTGGCCATCATAATTGTGATAAAGAAATCCCATGAATATGTTTACAGATGGCATTTCATTATAATTACTGATCATAAACCCCTGTTAGGCTTATTTACAGAAGATAAATTCATCACTCCAATAGTGTCTGCAAAGATACAGCCTCGGGCTTTATTGCTAGCCACTTATGAATATATCTTTCTACTCAGACTGGACACACATACATCAAACGCAGGCACTTTGAGCCATCTTCTGCTACTGGAAAGTATGCTGCCCTTGCCCGTGCCATAAGAAATTATCCTTGCCTTGTATTTCCTTTTCACACTATCCGTGCAGTTACAATAGATCAAATACTGAACTCAGAAGCATCCAATATTGATCAGAGGTCAGCATATGATTCTTGGCCTTATGATAGAATGGCTGGACAACTAAAACATTTTCAAACAAGGGAGGATGAATTGAGCTGTGAGGATGGCATCCTTCTGTAAGAAACGAGGGTAATAGTTCATCCAGAAATGTCCAAGCTGAAAATGTTGGCCCTCAGTGTAGTGGCTCAGGTTAGATGCAGGCATAGAAATCATGGTTAATGTGTGACCAATGCCAAGCATGACAAAAGTTAGTCAGTATTCCCAATGCATCCTGGAAGTGGCCTGGTCAGCCATGGGTAAGACTCCACATTGATTTTGTAGGCCCATTCTTGGGCACAACATTCCTACCTATCATGTAGACACACTTAAAATGGCTAGATATATCTATGAAATAACGTCCATGACTTATTTTGTAACAGTGAAAAGCAAAGCAAACCTTTGCCACCCATAGTTTGTCAGGGGTGTTGGTTTCAGACAACGGGATAGAACAAAGAGCAAAGAACAAAGAACAACACAGCACCAGAAACAGGCTCTTCGGCCCAACGAGCCCGCGCTGCCGTCCTAACGTCTTAATGACATATAGGGACCAATTTGTTACCCATGGGATGATGAAGACTTTCAGCATTTCATGTTATCAAATGGCATTAAGCCATATATATTGCACTGTGTCACCCCTCCTTAAATGGATTGGAGGAGAGGGCTGTGTAAACTTTTAAAGTAGCTATGAGAAAGCATCCAGCAGTACCCCTAGAAATCAAATTAGCACATCTTCCTATCACTTATAAAATGACAAACCACATGCTTACCAGAGTAACTCCTACCAACTTGCTAATGGGCAGATGTATTCGAATCAAGTTGGATCTGATGTTTCCAAGTTTGGCAAGGAGAGCAGAGGCAAAGCACAGTTTGCAAAAGAAACATTTTGATTCAACACAGCCTGAGAAAATATCCAAAGTGAATGATCTAATATGT
Organism: Sphyrna mokarran; assembly: GCA_024679065.1. Classification (NCBI taxonomy): domain Eukaryota; kingdom Metazoa; phylum Chordata; class Chondrichthyes; order Carcharhiniformes; family Carcharhinidae; genus Sphyrna; species Sphyrna mokarran. The sequence continues at coordinate 18,588,564 of JAGIQG010000024.1, read as the reverse complement.
GCTAAATATTTTGGGACTGGTCAGAATTGGATCCCAGGTGTCATCGTGACCAGGATGGGTCCGATATCATATGAAGTCAAAGTTCAAGATAAAATATTGAAGAACAATCAAAAACACTTGAGAAGAAGGGAGTTGCACTGAGAACCAGTAGGACAGTCCACTCCGAGTATGCCCGCCAGTGATGTTGTTGTCATTGAAAGCAGTATAGAAGCATGTCAGTCTGAGGAAGGATCAAATTTGTTCTCATGGGAACTGAAGAAGTGGTTAGCACGCTGCACCTTTGCAAGTTGGAAGTCTGATTTCTGAAAGGCAAAATGAACCTACCCCTGCTGTTGAGACATCTCCTGTAGAGCTGTGTCACAACCAGAGGAAGAGGAAATCTGGTGACAGACTGACTTTATAATGGACAGTGCTAAAGAATCCATTTAAGATACAATATTGTAAATATTTTAATTTTTGTTGGTATCCCCATGCACCAAATTAGCACGTTTTCCTAGTACCTATAGAACGACAACTAAATGACCACCAGAGTAACTCCTGTCAAGTTGCTAATGGGTAAGTGCACTTGAACCAGGTTGGACCTGACGTTGGTATGTGTTAAGAAGGGACTTAAAGGGGGAGGGCTGCAGTAGGGAGACTTTAAGGGGAGAGATCTTGAAGGATCATGTGCCAATTAGCTGAAGTGCGAGAACTCCAGGGCTAAACAGAAGCTCTCCCAGGCAGTCTGAGACTTGAGTTTAAATAATTGGTCACAACTTTTTCACTCTCTGTATCAGTTAAAAAATAGTTCTTCAGTTACTCTACTTGTTATAATATCTTTCTAAGGTATTACAAATCAGAAAATCAAAACTGCAATGCCCTTTGATCCAGTTACTGAGAAGTACTATCTGAGTCCTCTCCTTTGAACAGTGAGTAAGGAGGATATTAATATTAAGTTTAGCTTGTCAATAAACAAAATGGAAGAAATGCTTCCTACTCCTTTTCATGGGTCAGGAAAGAATAAATTGCTACCTGTGTGTAACGTGAGCCAGAATATGATTGTTGAATTGCAAAGAAAAAAACCATAGCAAGAAATATTATTTTACTGTTACAGTTCACAACAACACAATAACCGAAGTAGGATATTCAGCTCCTCAGTGCAGTTCTGTCATTCAGTTAGATCATAGCTGATCCTTCCGTCAATCCTTCTATCCCACCTTGGTTTTAATAAATTATCAGTCTTACTTTTGAAATTTTTAACCGAGCGCCTAGTCTAAACAATTCTTTAGGTTCATCGACAATGTATCAATGTTTAATATTAATAAATTCAAATCCTAAGAGATTATTTTCACTTCCTCCAATACATCTTTTACTCTTAAGAACAGAAGAGCATTAAAGAAGCTGGAATGGACTGCTCAATTCCTCAAGCCTGATCTGTCATTCATTTTGATCATGTTTGACCAACTGTACATTTCTGCCTGTTCCCCATATCCCTAGAAGATACAAATGTGCATCTATCTCAGCTTGAGCATAAGATGCAATGGGATCTCATTGCAATGGGAATGAGCAATGAGAACATCTATAGGCATTTGGGCTAGAGAATTCCAAATGTCCAGAATCTATTGAATAAATTTCTCCTTACCTTACTCCTATGTGGTTGACTTGTGACAGTGCCTTAGCATTCTTAGAATGCCACCAGAGGAAACAACCTGTGTCTACCCTCCCAATGGAAAAAAAAACTGCAAAAAACTGGAGGTAAAGTGATGAATGGATATGGGGAGAAGGGGGGAATTCAGACATTGAATTTGATGATTAGCCATGATCAATAACGAATGGCAGAGATGGCTCAAAGGGCCAAAGGCCCTATTTCTATATTTCTAAAGAAGAATACTGGTCTGACCTGGTATTGTATACTTTAAAATGGAATGCTGGTTTGGACCAACATGTTGTATTCATTCAGCAGTGTGCTGAACTGAGTGGTTTCTTACCACTTCAGAGGGCACCAAAATAGTCAACAACATTGGCTTGAGAGTGGAATCACAAGTAGGCCAGACCGGCAGGTTTCATTCATCTTAAGGGACACTGCTGAAATTAGTTCACATGTCCAAATGCAATCCATAATTCCATTCCCGCCATCCTAATTAAATAAAGGAGAAACAGCAACACAAAGATGATAGACACAGATAAACGTCAACCAGCTGGGATTCTCACAGCCCACTGCATTGTTCGAGCAGTGCAGTGGACTGGGAGACATTAGCGTTGGCCATTGTGTGGAATTCATGCCAGGCACTTGGATCTCTGCCCATTTTCCTATTGCTTTTTTTGAGCATAATGAACTCCATGCAGGAAATTAGCACACAGCTGATTATCATATTGAAATGACCATTGGAGCCAAAGAGGCGGGGCATACTGGTGGGCATGGTTTATTGGGAGAGCAATCGGTGGGAGACCCATTGCTGCCACTCTGCAAGGGGGGAGGAAGGGAATGAGGGCTAACAGGACTGGCTGTCAGGGTGAAATGAGGGTCAGGGCTGGTAATCAGGTGGGGGAAGGGTCGGAGCTGCCTCAGGGGGGTCAGGGCTGGCCGGTGGGGGTTAGGGGTGATGGAGAGATTGGGGCTGTCCCTAGTGGTACAGGAGGCCACCAATCAGGAAAGTGGTGGGATCGCAAGGCCAGCATCAGGAGCCAGGGTCAGGAAAGCCATCGATTGGGAGGGCCAGTGAAAGGGAGGCTCTGCGTAAATGCCAACCTCCATTTTGACACATCAGTATATGCACAGGGGCCCTGTTTAGTGCTATGCTGAAGGCCTCTCAGGCAGGAATAGGCCCCACTGACTGAGGCACACTGCTGTGCTCAGAGTATCAGAGATTTGCTCTGGTAAGTACACTAAAAAAAAAGGAATCTGCTGTTTTTCTGCATGTTGGGGACTTAGATTTTTTTTTGGGAGAATCCCAGCCAACATTTCTCCCATTGACCTTGGAGTTGTTAACTCCCGTTAGATATATTCCAGTAGGTGTCATCATATGATCATGTTCCTCCAAACACCTTCCCTCACACCCTTCCCATCAGTTATCCAAAATACCCAGACTTCTCTTTTTCACACCTCTTTGATTGGGTGATTCTTGACTCTCAGTCAAACAGCCCCTTCTCACTTGTATAGTATGACTAATAAAAAATGTACTTATAGAAATTTTTTTAAAAAATGAACACAAATTGTTCCTTTTCTTTAATATTGGTATTAAAATGTATTTGTTAATATATTAAAGAGAGATAACCTGAGGCAATTTTATCAATATGTCTGAAAATTAGTTTATGAAAAAGAATATGCATTTTTAATAGGTGTCTCTAGTCCTCCTGTGAGTCATAGAAATTGACTTTTAAAAATTAAAGTTAATCGTTAAATATTTTCATTGCTGCACATTAGCCAGTTTCTTAGGGCAGAACTTTCCCATCTGGGACTAAAGTTCCACACCCGTAGAACTTAGAGTGTTTCCCATTGCAGAAGTCAGTGGGAAAACATTCTATATCTTCCGACCCCATTACGCAACTGGGTGCCACATTACACGGTGGGTCAGGCCTGATGGCACATAATCCACCGTCATATCCAAGTGCCATTTTGAAAAGGTGTCCAACATCAGCACTGACCCACCATTGAAGAAAGAAGATGGACTTCTTGAAAATGAAGATGGGATTTCAGGGAATATTCTGAGGCTAGAAGATGGACATCCTCCAGGACACCGTATCCACCTGATGGATGCTTCCTCCAGCCACTGCTGTGGTGCACCAGGGTCAAGAATTGTTGGTAGCTATCATCTCAAACTCCTGAGGCAGCTTCAGGTGAGTCCTGACATCTGCATACCACGTTCCAGATGTGATTTGCCTCGATGCGCTTTCCTCTGGTAGTGGGGTGGCGGGACGGGGCGAGGGAGAGGGAGTAGGTGTGAAGGGTGTTGGGCCTTCATCTGCATCCTATTAGCAGGATGCAAATCCGTTTCACACCAGCCTCTGGCAGGTTTCCTGATCCACCATGGCGGACACCAGCAGAACATACCGTGAAAGCAATTTCTGCATCCTTGCCAAATTCTCCTATTCCCAGCCCGCATGCCATCGAATGAGGACATGGAACATTTATTGAAGTCTTTGATATGAAAACCTTTTAAAACATGCCTAAAGTGTCCTGGCACCTAAAAAAATTAGCACAATTTGAAAAGCTTCCTCAGATAGTCGCAAGCGGGCACAAGTAATGAAAGCCCGCTACACTCTTTATCTGAAATGTGGGGAATGGACTGTTTTGTCAGTGGTGATGGCTTTGCCAATATGATTTTTAAATCAGCTTTGAAAATCCCACTTAAACTTGAGTGGTCATCGTTTGCAACAAACTGCCTGACATTCAGTAACAACAAATGAGCAAAGAGAAGCATTATTATATTCTAGTGCTATTTGAAATTCTTTACTGATGAATATTATCTTCAGACAGATTAAGTGTTTTGCCAAGAGTAAAGTTATTGCCAAGGCTATTAAGTTTGAAGCCTTTTTTATGAAATCAATTTTTCATGCCTCGTTTGCAGAAGATTAATCTTTGCAGATACTTTAATTTCTTATTTGTTAACATGATTTATGGGACAAAATGAGCTGACGTAAAGATTAAACAATGAAAATTGGTTTCAGGAGGTTAAAATGCAAGAAAGAGAAAATAGTACAGGGAAAATAAGAGGGGATGCAAATTGGAACAGAATTGCAAAGCAGCTATTAGGTATGGTGTGGGAGAGTGTCAACAAGTTCCTGCATTTACATAATGACTGCAATGCACATGATTCCTTTAAGAATTTCCCTTCCGCTTAGTCTTGAGGTGATCTTAGCTGCTACTTTATGCAACGCACAAGATTGCAATGGAAGACTCAATCCAGATTGGTCTTTGAATTCAAATCAATTTATTGTAAGACATTTCCTCAGTGCTACTAATACAAGAAGCTCTTTCCCCAAAGTGTTCCGGCTGTCCCTATTATAGGACAATCAATGTCACATGTTTAATGAGCAATTCTTTTAACAAGATCATTGCCATGCACCGTGACTAATAGTACATTAACACTTTGGACTCAAGCCCCTAATTTTGCATTCTCCTTTTCCAAGCCATTTGCAGGCTCCTTCCCCTTTCTTCCCTCAGTCTTTCCTATTTCTCATGCCATTGATCAAAAATCCAGTGCTTTGGGAAAAAATACTTTTTGTTCTTCTCTTGGCACCTTCTGTCAGACTCACCTTGGCACCCTTTGCCTTTGATGTAGAAATGCCGGCGTTGGACTGGAGTAAACACAGTAAGTCTGACAACACCAGGTTTAAATCCAACCAATTTATTTGATAGTAAACTTACAAGCTTTCGACCCTATGGTCTTTATCTGGTGAATGTTGTGCTTTCAAGTCCTATTTGAAGGAACTGAATACCTAGACATTCGCTCCAGTGTAGCACTGAGGAGCAACCAAATGATAAAATTGCTGGGAAATCTCAACTGGTCTGGCAGCCACCGTTAAGGAGAGAAAAAAGCTGACGTTTCAAGTCCAGATGACCCTTTTTCAAAACTAAAAGCCAAGTTGGTGTAAAAGGCCAGTACTGAGGAGCCTTCCACTGCCAGACATACCAAGTGGGATTTTCCAGCCGCACTTGTCACGAAACTGGAAAATCCCGCCCGAAGTCAACAGACCTTTCCATGTTCCATTCCTCGCCCACTATGATTCCCGCGATTGACCACAGGAAAATTCACTCCACTGTCTTGCAGATGAAATGTTAAGTGGCAATCCCATCTGTCCTTTCAGATGCGTATAAAGTATCCCACAGCACTATTTGAAAGAAGAGAAGTTCTCCTCGGTGTTTCAATCAGAAGGCAGATTTGGCCTTGGTTTAAAGACTCATCAAAAGACAGCAGCGCTGACACTGCAGCATTCCCTCAGTATTGAACTGAAGACTCAGCTTCTCTGTGTCCAAGATATTGAAATAAGACTTGGACTCACAAATCTTCAAACTCAGAGGCAAGAGTCTCTGAACTAATCAAGTTGTGCCTGTCACTAACCAAAAACCAACTTTAAAACCAAACCTGTGATCATTCAATGATATAAACTGCAAAATAACTGGATTTTAAAAATTTGGAATCATATGATAATTATTGATCATATCAAAGGTCAACTCCATAGAGAGATGCGAGTGATATGTAGTTCAGGCTAGTTAGGACATTAGTGAACCTGGTTTCTATGACTATCCAGCATAATTATCATGGAATCCAACTTTTCCACAACCCCCTACCAAACAATACTGTAGGAGGAACTTCACTACACAAAATGCAAGTTTGAGAAGACAACCTACCATGATGTTTTTAGCTATAATTGCTTATGAGCTTCTAAGCGGAGAAGACATTTTTAAGAAAACTATTATTGGAACATGGCGAGGCACAGCGGCATAGTGATTAGCACTCAGAATTCCAGGGACCCGGATTTGATTCCGGTCTCGGGTGTCCATCTGTGTGGAGTTGCTCATTCACCCTATGTCTGCCTGGGTTTTTACTAGGTGCTCCAGTTTTCTCCTAAGTCCAAAGATGTGGATTGGCATACTAAATTGCCCCTCAGTTTGTCTATGAATCTGAGAATGTGTACCCTGTGATGGACTGGCATCCCATCCTGGGCATATCCTGCCTAGCGCCCAGTAAGGATGGAGGGCACACTGGCATAATGGTTGGCATTACTGCCTCACAGAGCCAAGGACTCAGTATGATCCGTCACTGTCTGTGTGGAGTTTGCATGTTCTACCTCTGTTTGCGTGGGTTTCCTCTGGGTGCTCTAATTTCCTCCAGCACTCCAAAGATGTGTGGGTTAAGTTGATTGGCCAGCCTCAATTACCCCTTAGAGGACTACTAAGGATAAATATGTGGGGTTATGGGGATAGGGTCTGGATGGCATTGTGGTCGCTGCAGACTCAAGAGGCTGAGTGGCCTCATTCTGAACAATAGAGGTTCTATGATAGCTCTGACTCACTGTGATCCTATATTGGAGTTAAGTGAAAGTGAAGTGAAATTATTAGAACACAAATAACCTGTCCTGTTGAATTTACATCACACCTCGCTATGGTTGATTTTAACTCATAATCTTCGAGCTAAAGGTTAAAATGATAGGCAGTGGTACCCATTCTGAAGTCATTTAAAGCATTCCTTGCATGGCACTGGGGCTGGTTCAATCAGCTCAGTAATTGAAGCAAACATTACGCACTCCACACTCACTGTGACAATTATGCTACACAATGAAATGGAATAACTTTCTGCTTTTAAGCTTTTAAAAGATGTTGACCGTAATTCTGCCACCTGATAGATTGCTTGATCTGAAAAATGTGCAATCTGCCGGCCAGCCCCACTGTTCTGAGACCAAGCCGTCATTTTTGAATGGCAACCCGATCTCCACACTTGAAGATAGGCACCATCCCTCTCCAAAAACCATATTTGATGACCCTCATACTGACCAGGAGGGTATCACCAATCCCTCACCATAGAGGGACAACCTCCCACCTCCACATCACCCAGACATGAGGGTGACTGGACCTGACCCCCACCCCTCCTCTCCAATGCAGCCCACTTCCCCCCACCCCCGCTCAGACTCCCTTTCCTTGTCACATCCCCCTCTCAGCCTCCCTCAGACCCAACACTCAGCCCTCCCTTTCCCCTCAGACCACCCCACTGTCTTCCTTCACTCCAAGCACTTTGACTGTGCCAACAGTGCACTGCCCCTGACACACTGGCATGACACCCTGACCTGGCATCTTGGACCCCTTGGGAGCTTAAGGAGATAAGTCCAGTGGCTTTTTGCCCTTCCACTACTGCGACGATGCAGAGGAAGCGTCCCTCAAGGATCTTGGGGGTTGGGTGGGCCCAGGTCGAGGGCAACAGTTTGACCTCACCACTCTCCACCAGGATGGGGTGTCATGGCCAGACTGGCCCTTCCAGCCCTGGTAGACCTGAAAATCAGCCCTGGCATGATGATTTCAGGCAACCCCATGATCAATATCTGCATTTCTGCCTGTTAGCTATGCAAATTCTGAAGTGGTCTGGTCAATTTAATCTCCATGCCTCCTGATTATTGGCAAGATTTTAAATTGTTGCAAAAATCCCTTCTGTAGCAGAGATTTTCCTTTCTTCCTGTTAGGATAAATCAGCGTGCAGTACCTCGTAAAAGATTCAGCTGTCACATCAAAGGATTTCTATCATCCTCTAGCCATTGTATTTATTTCGATTGCTCTTCATCGTGTTCTGCACCTCAAATACTCCATTGAATCTGACCCCAATGTAGACAGAGTCTAATCCTGATTGATAGTCTCTAGTTCCACTCCCTCAAGGGTTGAGTAGAGGGTCTGAATGGGAAGGGGCCTAGAGTGGTGGGAGAGGAGGGCATTGAGTAGGATAAACTTCACGTCTACACAGTGTTGGGAGAGGAAAGAATGTCTTTCATTGCTGAAGGGTTGGCTTCCTTATGCAGGCCTGTGTCAAAGTCTACCTGATGCAGATCCAACTGGGGAGGTGGGTGAATAGCAAGAGTTATTTGAATCTGGCTGCAAGCCCACTAATTATATTGAAATGTGTGAATTTGAATATGCATCTAGTTCCCACCCATAGCAGACAGGAACCCAACTGGGACCTGAGAGAGTCACAGCACGTTTGGCGCCCAACACAATACCCCCTTTCCCTTCGATGCCCCGTTTTCCGGACCATCGAATTCACAATCAGGGCTAGCCATTCCGGAGAATCCTTGCCCATACCCCCTCCCCCTTTCAATTCCTTTCTTAAAGTTGCCACTGGAGACTCAATAATCATCAAAATTGAACTTAGTTCCTTTAACTTTCTTTACTCTTGAGAATAAGTGCCCTGAAAGAAGGAGGAAAAAAGTCATCAACTGGTTCTTGCAATTTAAGCAGTGAGGAAATTGACCTGAGCTAGAGATAGATGAAATTTTTTGCTGAGTGTGGCAGGCAAGCTGGGGTTAGTATACATCCCAGCATTGAGAGAGTAAATAATTGAACTGTCAGCATGCAAACTGCAAGTGTTAATAATAGTGGAGTGAGAAAGGAGTGCTCAGCAAATGGTCAATTGATTTTTCGCTCACTCAGAACTTCCTCCTTGAAATCCCAATAATACTTCCCTGCCGCTGAGAGGAAGTAGAGCATTGGTGAGACCATACCTAGCATATCTTACACAGTTTTGGTCTCTTGTTTAAGGAAGAATTTAGTAGAATGGTCATATTGAAACATACAAGAAGGGGCTGGTCAAGGTAGATGAAAGAACATTTCCCTGTGTGTGGAACAGTTTCAAGATAAGGGATCTGCTGTTAAAGAAGAAGGTGAGGAATTTCTTCTCCGAGGGCTGTTAATCTTTGAAATTCTCTATCACAAACAGCAATGGAGGCAGGGCAAATTCCGTGAATATACTCAGTGCTGAGTAAGATGGAGATTTCATTGAAAATACGGGGTGGCGGACAAGAACATTGAGTTAAAGTCACAGATTGATCCACCAAGATCTGGCAGAGTAGGCTTGAGGCATCAAATGGCTTACTCGATCTCTCATTGTTATGTTCTCATACAAAGTGCATGAGGAATTCAAATCTGTCAAAAGGAGTTCAGTTGTCTCTCTTGTCTCTCAGTCAATGGGGCATCGGTTGCAGTCCCATTCCAGGGCGTATAATCCAGCTGACACATACTGGAATACTGAAGGAATGCTGCGCTATGAAATGGTATAATCTTCTGGGTGAGATGATTAAACGTGGACTCTCGTGGATATAAAAGATACCATGGCCTTTGTGGAAAAGAGGTTTCCCCAGTGTCCCTGCCAATGTTTATCCTTCAACCATCATGTCCTTACTTGTGAGAGCCTGTTGTGCACAAATTGGCTGGTGGATTTCGAACAAGACTGACAACACTTCAGAAGTAATTCATCGATTGTAAAGCACTTTGGAGCATTCTGACATCCTCAAAGGCACTATATGAATATGCAAGACTTTTAATTTTAAGGCACATGTATGTCTTATTTCATGCATTTTGAAATAACTAACTGATAACTCAAATTAATATGAATGTGAACTGCCATCATACAACTAGATTTCGAATTAAACTGACTTTGACAGCAAGTAATATGTTTTGAAATAGTGCTGGCTATAGAGCACATGTTAAAGAAGTCATTGTAGTCTTTTGTTTATTAACAGCAAATTTTTATTAACTGCTTATAACTCTTTATACATACACAGTAAAGGATCCACATAAGGAGCTATTTCCATGTCTAGGTCTTAATAGATCTCTAGCCAACATCACAATGGCTCGAGTTTGGGTCATGTACCTTCTTACACGATTGTGTGCATAGCATTGTACTAAACTGAAGGAGATAGTCATCGATTTTGGGAAGCAAGTTTAATGGAGGACATGCTTCTATTTACATCAACACGGATGAAGTGGAAATGGTCAAGAGCTTCAAATTTCTCAATGTCCACATCACCAGCCACTTGTCCTGGCCCCTCCATGCTGATGCTATAGATAAGAAACCAATGCCTCTACTTTCTCAGGACCCTAAGGAAATTTGGCATGTCCACTACAACTCTCACCAACTTTTACAGATGCACCACAGAAAGCATTCTTTCCGGTTGTATCACAGTTGGTAAGACTCCTGCTCTGTCCAACACTGCAAGAAACTACAAAGGGTCATGAAAGAAGCCTAGTCCATCGCAGAAACCAGCCTTCCATCCATTGACTCTGTCTACACTTCCTGCTGCTTCAAAAAAAAAGCCAACATATTCAAGGATCCACACCTCCTGAACATACTTTCTTCCAACTTCTTCCATCAGGAAAAAGATACAGAAGTCTGAGGTTATTTGTCAAGCTAGTCAAGAATGGCTTCTTCCCTGCTGCCATCAGACAATTGAATGCACCTACCACATATTAAGTTGATCTTTCTCTACACCCTAACTATGATTATAACACTATATTTTGCACTGTCTCATTTCCTTCTTTATGTACAGTATGCTGTCTGCAAAGCATCCAAGAAACAATACTTTTCACTGTATACTAATAGATGTGACAATAATAAATCAAATCAAACAAAAAAAATCTGTCCCCCCTTAACCCAATATGTACCAGAGCATTTTACTATGATATGTACATTTGGTATGAAGTTTTCTGTGCTGTAGAGCTCTGTGATGCCAAAGATAGGATGATTGTCCATGAAAAATGTTTCTTATTATTCTGTCCTCTAAGAGTTGTTTGCTAATTCTGGAATAAACGAACAGGAATAGACAAATCAGCCCTTCAAACCTGCACCAACACTGAACTAAGTCAAGGCTGATCCATATCTCAGATCCACCACCTCCTCATCCAATGAACATATGTTGATCTCAGTTTTAATTTGTTTTCTATTTAAAAGTATTTGGCAGGGGAGAGGATTTCAGATTTGCATTAACCCTTGTGTGAAGAAATGCGCAGCCCAGGACCTTCCACACAGTAGACATGGAGGTGTCCAGCCTTAGCCCTCCCTTCCTGTGAGCAGAGCACCTTCAAGTCCACGCATGAATGAGGGCCGCACTTGTGATGATGTTGTGCTATTTATATGTTTTATGTTACTTTAGAATGTTTTAAAGTTCAGTATTTTTTTCAGGCAATTGGTGCATCTGACAAACATACAGTTCAGATGCTGTACAGCAGAATAATTGCTCATTTTAGCCATGTAGTGTTAATTTAGCCAAAGGCTAGTGGACTTTTGTCTATAAATGGAAATTACCTTTGGATCTTTTTGCTTTAAGGAATGGAAGATGGAGTTTTATTTTATTTAGAAAATGGGAGGAGCTAAGTTTGCTGCAGAGGAACAGTTTTTGGTTTAGAGTTTGTTGACTGGAGCTGTTTAAAGACAGAAACCTGGAAGCCTGTGTAAAAATCAAAACATCGCTGTAAGCTCCAAGGCTGTTAACCCAAGTCAAAGCAAAAATATATGTGATAGCTAGTTATATTTTACGTGGGTTTTAAGTCTATAGAAAGAAGGTTGCTTCCTTGGAACTGAAATAGTGATAAGTTAGAATTCAGCATTGTTTTCTTTCATGTTTAAAGATTGTTGAATGGTTAAGAGTTAAGCTTAGCAGACTGAGCTTTGTGGTTCAGCAAAGCAAAATTACTGGTTCTTTTAGCCAGAGACCCATGATTCCCACATCCCTCCACAACGACTTTGACGAAGAATGTGTATCCATTGTCTGAGTCCTCTGTGTTTATTAAATACCTCAACCAAAAAGAATTGAATATAAGATTGTGTTGTCCTTTGCTTTAGCAGATGAGCAGACACCTGTTTGCCACCCTGGGTTATGAAGTGCAGATGGCTGTCTTTGAATTTGGCCTGTGCAGGCCACATGGAGCTGTTTGCGACTGCCCATGGGTAGCCATATGCAACCTTTCCTGTTACGGTCAAATAGCCTCTTTGATTCAGAAGTCACTGGCTGACATAGTTTCACCCACTTTCTAGGGCTTAGTCCAATTTTTGCAATTTATAAAGAAATATACATTTTAATCTTCATAATGAGGATTTTGATGGACTGGAGATTAAGATGAGAAGTAGAAATGACAGATGGGAATTTGATTATAACCCAATGATCTGGTGACCATTAAACATAAAAACAGAGGTTTGAAGATTTGATTTTTAATCCCATTTTGGATTGAGTGCAATGATTTTATTTAGAACAGAAGTTGAAAACACCAATTCTGCTATAAATGAAAAGCAAAATGTTATGGATGCTGGAAATCTGAAATGGAAACAGAAAATGCTGGAAAAACTCAGCTGCTTGGGTAACATATGTAGAGCGAGAAACAGAATTAGTGGGTGGGATTTTATGGTCTCGCTCGTCCCAAAACTGTAAAATCCCGCCTAAGATCAAAGGACCTTTCAATTGTCTGCCCTTCACCCACTCTGATACCCTTGGCGGGCAGGGTGGTAAAATTCCACCAATGTATCACATTGTAGACTCTTCTTCAGAGCTGAAAAGAGGGAGAAATGTATTGGATTTTATACTGCGGAAGAGCTGAGCAAAGTAGAAGGTCAGGTATACTTAGGGAGCTCAGGAGCGATTTGACAAAGATGGCATGGACACAAGACAAAGGGAGTGCGAATGATAGTTAAAGTCTAAGGAAGGTGTTAATCATGGCCTAAAGATCAGATGGCCGAACAAAGGTCAGTGCTCAGTGAAAGCAAAATTTAAGGACAAGTTATATAGGCTGACCAGTGTGGAAAGGGGAGTTGAGGAAAAAAGAAAGAAGAAATAAAAGGTCAAAATGGAAGACAGAGTTCATGGTCTGAAGTTATTAACTCTGTGTTAAGCCCAGAAGGCTGTAAAATGCCACATCAGAGAATGAGGTGCCGTTCCTCCAGTTTGCCTTGGGCTTCACTAGTAAATTGCCTCAGGCCAAGGATGGAAATGTGAGAACAAGATGGTGAATTGGAGTGGCAAGTGACAGGAGGGCTTGTGGACTGGGCAAAAGATGTTCCACAAAGCGATCACCCAGATAGCTCTGAAGAAGAGTCATACTCTCTCTTTCCACAGAGGCTGCCAGACCTGCTGAGTTTTTTTGAGTGTTTTCCATTTTTATTGCCATCAAATTCTGCAGCTCTACATCCCCATTTTCTATTGGTCCATAGTTGGTAGTTATGCTTTCAACTGAGTGGGTGCTAAACTCTGGAATTCCCTTTTTAACCCAGTTTGCCTCTTTATCTCTCCCTTCCTCTTTAAGGCAGCCAATAAAACGTATTTCTTTAACCAAATTTTGATCAAACATCCTAATAGCTCCTTACCTCTTTGCCTGAAGTTTTGTTTGATGCTGCTCCTATGAAACAAGTTTGAGATGTCTTACTATATTAAAGTTGCCATATAAAATGCATGCTGTTGGCATTTGACAGGGTAGAGCAATACCTTAAACATAGTATATGCTCAGAATGTGGCTCCCTCACTCAATTTGTAATGGCCTCAACCAGACCCATGAGATTGGGTTCTTGGAGTATGAGCTCCTTGATTGAGATAATGATTGTCTAATCAATCAGGGAGTCTCTCATAAATATTGAGTATTAGGGCTACTGACACTCTGGATTCTGACTTTGCACCTGAAGCATTCTTAGGAATTAGGTTTGTTAATAAAGAAAATCAGTTGAAGGAATCTCGACCTTTGAGGAGTTATTTCATAATTGAAAGGACTTCTAGTTTTTTCGATGCATATGCTGTTTTAAAAGGCTTCATCAAACCCTGATTCATGAATGCCCCATTTCCTGAGTTAGAGATCACATAATCAAAACTGAACAACACCACAAACAAACCTTAATGGTTTTTGAATCTCTGGACACAACACTAGTATAACCCGTACACCAGCTAGAAAATACAAATCTAATTTCCTAAACACCCAAGAAGCATTGGGACCTAAAGTTGTTTCAAGCAACGAGATTAAGACATGCAGGCCTATTGCCACACTAGGCCACAGTGATCCATAAACAATAAAGTGGAAAACATACAGAATAATGGAGAGGGCCTCAGGGGGACAGGCAAACATGCATGAAAAAAATTCAAATTATGTAAAACATTGGATTTGTCCAATACAGTTCTTGTCAGAAAGGAATTTAAGTCAGACATACGCCTTCAGGGAAATCAACTCCCTGTAAACACAAGAATTAGAATAAAAACTGCCCAGTTGAGCAAGACGCTGGGAGATGTACAAAGCAGGATTGAATTGTTTCAATTGTGATAAAGCCCTGCTGTGTTTTCTAATGAAAGAAACTAATGTTTTTAAATTAAAGGTGACTTCTTCCTGTGTTGAATTCCAGTGTTGAAGTAATATTTTGGCTAATAGGGCTTCATTTATACAATGGAAAAGATGCTGCCTGTATGTCAAGGGATACTCAGCGTCCACCACTTACAGCAGTTCTTGTTTACTGTGTTCAGTTATTTACATTCAACAAACAAAGATAATCCCATATCGATTTTGTAAGGATCACTTACGACGAGGTGGCTTATAACACATCAAGTGGGCTGACAATTTTAGGCAGTTTGAGCAGCTGTTTGTCTCTAGTTTAAGAGCTATTAGTAGCCAGAGTGTTATGAGCCAGAATGCAGTATAGACACAGATGAGGTGTTGAAACAGCAGCAGGAAAAAGAGCAATCGAGGCAGCCAACCTCAGTAAACAGATCAGCTGGAAATGAAGTTCTAAAGACAAACCAGTTTGTGCAGAAAAATCACTTTCTTCCTTTACTATCACAATTATTTCCAATTTCACATTACCAGGTTAAGGCTCTCCAAAAGGAAAAGGAAATAAGTTGGAATTGTTTGTAGACTGCAACTGTATCTAACTTGCCCTAACTGGTATATTTGGAGAGCAACCAGAGAAACTGAAGAAAATTCAAGCAAAATCATTTTGCGCCGAATTTTGACAGCCAACTTTGGCTGTGACAGATTGCAATTTACTGGGAGCCATTAATCTGTGAACTGGCGACTGACTGGCTAAAGTTGGGAATGCCCATTCTCATGTGCCAGTTTCAGATTATATAGGATCCCACCAAAGTGTGTCCTTAGACTGTCACATTGCAATGTCACAATGGTGCATTACAGCACCAGTTACTTTTGGGCATGTTGAACCTCTTTAAGGCAGGTATGTTCTTTAAAAGCAATACAAACAAAAACACTGAACAAAAGAAAGCTTAGAATGTAAAGTCATCACCTTTTGAAAAATTCCTATATGGATTATATTTGATAGACTATTCCTGAGAGAATGTGGCATGTCACACCTGTAAGGTATGAGGGACTTTGAATCTGAAAAGCGAATGGGAACAAAGTCCAATTTCTAGCATCCAGTAAAAGACATGTTCTGATTCAATTTTAAAATGAACACATTTGAATTTGCTGGTGCCCAATTCAGCCACAATAATAAAATCCATGCAAGTCACGTGGTGAAAATGTCTTTCTTCAGAATATTGAGTGGAGATATCAGAAAACCGTTACTCTCTTCATGCAGCACGTTTCAGACTGACTGCATGACAGAACATCGATAGCGACAGATCCAGCTGACTGTCTCCATTTAGGTAGATTCTACAAGGTGAATGCAGGAACAAAGATGGCTGCAGTTAATCATCTGAAGCAAATGCACAGTTGGAACAACTGATACCCAAAACCTTTTTAATGAATCTTTATTTGTATCATGATAATAATAAAATTCAACATATTCTTTGGGAGAGAAAGACTTGCATTGGAAAGCCCTTTGAAGTCATAAAAGGCACTTTTCAGTCAGTGAAAGATTTTTGAAGTTTAGTTGCTGTTATAATGTTGGGAGTGCAACACTCAGCAAGATCCCACTGAGATAGTTACAAAATAATCAATAATGATGGTTAAAGAATGAACATGGGTCAGGAAACTGCCTTCTCTTCAAAGTAGTGTCACAAGAACTTATACGTTCATTTTAGAGATCAAATGGGGCCTTGGCTTAATGTCTCATACAGAAGATGCCACCTCCTGCAATACAGTTCTCCCCCAGTACTGGACTAGGAGCGTCGGCCTAGATCTTGTCTCTAAAGTAGGACTTAGACTATAATTTTCTGACTCAAGGATGCCCACTAAGACATAGCTGACAATGTTACTGGAAATGATACCAGTGCTGTAATGGGCCTTGCTTTAAAGATTGTCATTGTAACCATCTTGTTCCACCAGCTAGCTTATAGCGCACAAAACCAGAAAATCATCTTGAAACAACGTGCCAACTTGAAGAGGAAGGTCCCCAACGTGTCACTCAGATTTATATACCTCTGGAACAGAAGAGGTTTCCTGATACTGACCACTATTCTGTGACCACTCCTCCCCCATTCTCATGCTATCCCCTCCTCCACCACTTCCTCTTCCTTGTCACCAGTATCATCTGCAGAGGACAGTTGTCATTGGGCTTTACTATAACATATCAATGACTAAATGGCCTGCTGACATCTGTGATCTAGCCTCAGATGTGAAAATTCCATAATGAGTTGTGAATTGATTTCCCCATTCCAGCACGTTCTTCTCACCAACCCTCAAAGCTCACTGGTTCAGACACGGAGAAAGAGGAGAATCAATAATAAGGGCTCAATGTATATAGACATGTTGAGTTATTCTCTTCTTTTCCATGATGCATTATTCTATATAAGCCTGTAGTCTATAACACCACCTATTGTATAACAGACAGATGGATGAACTGATAAATAGATGGATAAACAGGTAGATAGACAGGTAGATAAACAGACAGGCAGATGGATAGATAGAGACAGTCAGACAAACATGGATGGATACACGGAAAGACAGATGGAAAGACAGACAGATGGATAGTCAGATAAAAAAGATAGATACCTAAGTGCATGTTTGCACACATGAAAAATCATTCACAGATACTGACAAACACTAAGGCTGCCACACTCTCAGCTATTTCCCAGAAGCCTCAACATTCAGAGGAAGTGAGAAGAAATCTACATTTGCTGGCAGTGAGACTGACTCAGCAATCTCCCTCCAAATTGGCCAGCTGTCAAAATTGTCAAAATCTCCCTCCAAATTGTTGCTGTTGGTTCAATCCACAACATGGAGGCCCCTCCAGACCTGCTGGCCTGCGCAGCAGTGCAGAGATTAACACAGTCTATCCAGGATGGAGAGAAACCACTTTAGCTGGATCAGGAATCTGCTCCAATTCCAGCCTTTCATTCTCAAGGCCCTGCCAGTGGAATATGAAGTCTCCAGCTCGGAGAGCTCTCCAGCTTGCTTCAGGGAGGAATGCCTCTGTTGAGCTGGTACCTTCCCCATGTGGTGGGAGTTCAGTTTGCGAGGGGCAAGGTGCTAGGGAGGCTGTAGGGCTAGAATCACCCCTACTTGGTTCTTGTCCATCTGATTGGTTGCCTGCCTCCATGACACAAGCAGCTGACCCTCTTCCTCATGTTCCTCATCAGACTGTCCCTCACTCCAGGAAACTCACCAGAGGCAGCAATGAGAAGCCATCCAGCGCAATGGGAAGCCATCCAGTCCATACACTGGCGCACGTATGCACCCAACCCAACCCCCCCCCCCCCCCCCCACCCCCCACACACACACACACACTCCCATACCCACCCCTCCCACCACATATACACATACATACTTGACTGATTGCCCCATTCCAGATAGGCCCTCCACTTCATTTTTCCCCATCAACCTCCACCCCCCCACTCTCCCATTCCACCAATCGTCAAAGTTCACTGGTTCAGTTAGGGAGAAAGAAGAAAATCAATAAAAAAGGTACAACGTATATAGACCATGTTGTTTTCTCTTCTTTTTCATGGTCCATTATCTTATATAAATCTGTGATTTATGGACACACACACACACACACACACACACACACGCACGCACACACGCACACACTGCCACATTCACATGCATACATGCTGCCACAACCCACACACGCACGTATACACTGCCATATATGCACATACTCTGCCGCACACACACACAAATACGTACTGTCACACTGCCATACATACACATATGCTGCCACACACACACACACACACTGCCATATGTATGTACACTGCAACACACACACATACTGACACACACACACACACACACCCACACATGCTGCCACACAGCACACGTACACACATACTGCCCCACACACACACTGCACCCCCCTGCACCCCACCCCCCCCAACACACAACACACACTGCACTCCCCTGCCCCCCACCCCCACACACACACACACACACTCTGTCATATACACACAATTTACTGAGACTTAATTATCTTGATTTTGCCAACACATTGAAAGAAAATATCAGATTTGGAGATAAAGAGAGAGTCAAGACCACATCTGTTATTTTCAACATATCCTTGAGGTAGAGTGTGAAGCAGAAAGGTGATAAATATAAAAAAATGGAATATGTAATGATACAAAATTGAGTTTCAGGATATCAGAGTAAAATGAAATGAAGTTAAACAAAAATAAATATTTTGAAATGTACATTGGACAACAGAGAGGATAAACAAAGCTGTATTTTGCTGATTTATGTCCAGTTAAATCCACATGGACATCATATCACTTGGCAACTTGCATTTCAGAACTACTAAAGGAGGAATCTGCATTTATATAGCACTTTCCCACACCCTCAGGATACATCTGAGTGTTTCACAAATAATAAATTACTGTTGAAATATGGTCACTGTTGAAGATGCATCCCAGGACAGGTCGGGACAGTTAGGAAACCGGCAAGGGGGACTGCCAATGTGCACAAGGCATGGGTGCACAAGAAACAAATGTGGTGGCAATGTGGGTTGAGAATGGATTGAAAAGCAGCAACTCAGAAGCTCTCTGAATAATGACCCAAATGATCTCCACTTACTCTGAAAGACATCATTTCCCACAGTGTTAGTCCTTCAGACATTGGCTGAGATTCTATGGTGTAATCCTTTGAGGTTTGAACCTGGGAAATCCTCACTTAGATTGTGACTGGCTGAGCCGGGTTTATAGTTTGACTATTCTTATTGTAAACAGGAAAGAATTGAATTTTTAAGCATTCGTTCACAGGATGAGTGTCACTGACAAGGCCAGAATTTGTTGCTTGTCCAAAGATATGCGGGATAGGTGGACTGGCCGTGCTAAATGCCCCTTAATGTCAGGGGGACTAGCTGGGGAAAATGTATGGAGCCTGGGTGGGATTGTGGTCAGTACAGACTTGATGGGCTGAATGGCCTCCTTCTGCACTGTAGGGATTCTATGATTCTATCCTATGATCTCTAAATGCCTTTAAGAATGTTTTCTAAATAAAGAGCTGGCATTTATAAACCATCCTCTTGATCTCAGGAGGCCTCAGAGTTTTACAGGTAATGAATTACTTTTAAAGTGTAGTTACTATTGTATGGGCAAACCACAATGAGATAAGTGAATAAATAATCCATTTTAATAGTTTGTTGAGAGGTGACTGTTCACCTGGATGGAATATCTTGCTTCTCCTTGTCAAATATTGCTATTGAACATTTCATGAACAGCCTAGAGGGCAGACAAGACCTCGGTTTAACTTCTTAACTGGAAGATTGCCCCGCTGACAATGCAGCATTCCCCAAGATTTGATTGAATGTTTGGCAGTAGAATTCATGAGGCACGATTCCTGCTCACTGAGCTATGGCCGACATCTCCAACAACTCCAGGAACATCCTGAAGTCCCCAGGACTTAAAGATTAATCTCCTGGATACTAGTGCAACCAACCCAATAAGAAGAATCACATGGACATTAGGAAAAAAATATGTGGTGGGATTATCCAGTCGTTCCCACTGGTGGGATCTGCCTGTTCCACTGACAGCAACACCCCCCCGCCCCTACACACCTCAGGTTCCCTGGCAGCTGAGAGTGCAAACAACAGGAAATCCCGTTAACAGGATCTGGACAGGAAGATCCAGCTACAGGCCACTGCAGAACATGATGTGTGGTGGAAAGTGGACATGGGAGGATGGGGATTCTCTCCCTCCCATTGATTTTTTCCTTGTTTTTCTTTCAACAATTTTGTTGCCGGTTATCAGAATTCTCCAGCCTCGCACGTTCTGCTGCTACTGCTGCCAGCAGGAATGGAGAATTTGGCAATGGGACAGCAAAATGCCAGCTGTGGGCGAGGTGGGAGAATTCCAGCCATTGAATTGGAATGTAAAATGGCCATTTGACTGGATGGAGTGATTGGAGATTAGCGCTGGGGGAGAGTCTTATAAATCACGTAATGAAATCTCCAGGAATCTGCCCAACCAGGGTTGGCATCTCACATAACTGCTGTGGTGAAATCAAGACAGGCACAAACCTGCCCGAGGCTTTTGGAGAATCTGAAGTGGGATTGGCCTAATGTTTGCCGAACTCTGAATGACTCATCACCAATGGATTTTGACAAGTTGTCAGAGACCGAATTTAAATACTTGAGATTTCACAGGTGGTGTGAAGGCAGTGATGTTCTCCATTAGCTTTTCCTTCTGCACCAATTACATTGCATTGGTACAGGTGGCAGAAGGCAGCTGTTCATATTGTAGATGTAATCAGCTTGGCACAGCCTTTATTTCCTAAATTGATTGGTTGATATTGCTGCAGAACTTTGGACCACATCCCAATTATATTGTCCATTACGGCAGCAACTCTGAGCTGTCGTGGATAAATATTGATCTCCTCACAAAGGAGAGACAGCCAATTTGTCATGATCAAATGTGTTGCTGTGGGTCAGTTGGTAGCACACAATTTTACTTCAAATGGTTCGAATACACGGGGGATTTGCATCTAAACTGACATCGCCTTGCAATACCGATGCTGTCTTTGAGATGAAACAATAATCTTTGGCTACCTCTGCCTCTGAAGTGGATACAAAAGATCTTTATGTGCTATTTGCAGGTCCAATTACCTGGGTTCCATGGCTGTGTGGCACAGCGGTTAGCACTGCTACCTCACAGCTCCTGGAATCCGCGTTCAATTCCTGGCTTGAGTCATTGTCTATGCAAAGTCTGCACATTCTCCTCGTATCAGTGTAGGTTTCCTCCTGGTATTCCAGTTTCCACAATCGGAAAGACTGGGTACATTGGCCATGCTAAGTTCTCCCTCAGGTGCCAGACTCTGGCGACTAGAGGATTTTCACAGTAACATCATTGCAGGGTTAATATAAGCCTACTTGTAACACTAATAAGTAAACTTTAAAAACTGTTCCTCATCCTAGGCTTCTGTAATACCAGCAGTGGCCACCACTCCTGGTGGTGTAGCTGAGACTGATGAGTTACCATTCTCTGGTTGACTATTTGTTCCTGAAGATAGGACACCATTGGTTGAAATCCTGAATACTCTAACGGCTGGCGGACACATACCTGATTGGATTTAACTCGCATCCAGACTCCTAAAAATGTTCAGTCATGGCTGCCATTGGCTCTCTAGCCTGTGGACAAGCTCACCACTCCGGCCTTCTGGCTTACAGAGCAACACAACACGGGAAACAGGCCCTTCGGCCCAACGAGCCCGCGCCGCCGTCATAACTATATAGTAACAGTTCCATTATCCTATCCTAATTTTAGGTTATTCCTAATATAGAAGAGTCTAAATGTAGGGACAATTTGTTTCCCAATCAGCCTTAAGAGCTAATTTTTGGGATGTGGGAGGAAACCGGAGCGCCCGGAGAAAACCCACGCAACCACAGGGAGAACGCGCAAACTCCCGCAGACACCGGCCCAATTCCAAGTGTCTGCACAGCTACAGTGATAGTCACTGAGCTGTCATGGTGCCCTTCAGATGGTCCAGATAAAGCACTCATTTACGACATGAAGCACCAGGCAACCCATGAATCAACATCCAAGAGCTGTCCTCGCACCACCTGCCGAATGCATGCTCCTTGATGGTCAAGTATGGACCGAATTACCTGTGGAAAAAAAAGCCATAGTTAAACAGTCCTACTATATCCCTCTATCTGCATAACGCTCATGTGGCTGTCCAAGAGACCCTTAAACAGCCCTAGCGTGCCTGCTCCCACCACCTTACTCGGCAGTGCATTCCACACCCCCACTACCCTTTGTGTGAAAAACTGCCCTCTAATATTCGTCTTATACATAGCCCCCCTCACCCTAAGGCCATGACCCCTCGTCCTATCCATTTCTGAAGGTGGAAAAAGTTTACCACCATTTACTCTATCTATACCCCTTATAATCTTATACACCTCTATTAGATCCCCTCTAAGCCGACGTCTTTCATTGAATACAGCCCATTAACTCTGTTTTTCTTTCCATTGCTGTTACCTGACTTGCTGAGCATTTCCAGCGCTTGCTGGTTATTTAAAACAAATACTTTATCTGTGTGTCTCTCCTAGACAATTGGTTTGGAGAAACGTTGGATACCCGGTGGACTCAATTGTGAAGCTTTGAGTGAAATTTGCCCGAAGCTGATTTTTAGGACACTTTGGCACTTACAAAGTTGTAGATTGAAAAACTGACATTGGACACATCACAAGAGGTAATTGAAACAAGAAATTCACAATGAATGGATGGTGATGAGGCGCAGCTGAAATTGGTTTTCCCAAGGAAGACGAGAGATGTAAATTAGTCAGGCTCCTTGAAAGAGCACGACAATGACTAAGTGTCTCTGTGGCTAATCCGGAGCTGAAAGCAAGTGTGGATTTATTGTTAATGTGCTAATTATTAAGGGAGAGCTGTGATCAGGAGAGAGAAGAGAAACAGAAATGTTTTCAAGAGTGTCATTACAGACTATTATCTTGAGGCCGACATGTATAAGAGTGCACTGTTTAAAGACAGATTATTAGGGATGACTTCGGAGTAACTCTACAGTAAAGGATCCTTCTCAGGAGTAAAGAAGGTCAGGCATGTATTGTGAGCTGTCAATTGACCTATAATTATCATCAGATTAGCTGGACTTTATAATTCCTACTTATTCCAGGCACGTTATTGAGTAACATGTAGCAAAACCATTTCTTATTTAGTTTTTATTTTAATTAGTCTTTGGTTCACAAATTGAAAATAAGTTTCAAACAAGATAGTGCAATACTCAGAACCTTTTCACATTGAGCTGTCTTGCCTGTCAATGACATCTGCAGGATGAGAAGAGGTTATTTGTTTCAGAAAAAAATATAAAGTTGCGGTGTCTGTTTTGAAAGCATATGGTCAATTCGTTTGTAACTCTCATTGTAATGGACTAAAGACATAAATCAAAATGAACTTTTATCCAGAGGGAGACTGCTTAGAAACAGTTTGGACTTCAGTCCTGGTGCTTGCTACTAACGTGGCTTTTGATCTGATGAAAAACAGGGTCAGTCTTTCTGCTTAAAAACGATATGGCTTTGGAAACTAACACTGATACACATCTGTTCAACAAGTTTCTTCTTGGTTTGATAAAAGTAAATTTAGTTTTGATGCAGGCTGATCAAACACACAACCCAGAACTGGCTTAAAAGTTTGACCTTCGAAGTTGGTTTGCAACTAATTGAAACTGAACTTTTTTTAAAAGCGTTACAAGTCAAGTTGGATGTGTCAAGGTGTTCTATGAAGCTCGCCTGAGTTGAAACATTTTATGTTGATTTTGGCCAAGATGAACATGAGATTTTTCACCTCAACTGTGATTCAACTGACCCATGAGGAACTTTTATCAAAAACAAAGTTTTATTAGGAATATTGCTGACATGCACAGTCAATTAGGAAGAACTTTTAACAATTACAAACAAGAAACACAGCAACCATGATAAGGTACAACTCTTAAGGAATATCTCTAAAGTTTTCTAACCAAAGCTAATATCCAATACACAAACTCCTCCAAATAAACACAATACAGCATAGGTTAATACCCACTTGTTACAGGAATCCTGCCTCCTGGGTTGAATGCAGAAAACCCCTTGTGAACAAACTCCAAAGTTGTAGTCAAATCTGTTTTTTTTTATGGTGGGGTGGCAGTAAATCTCTCTGTCAGTTAACTGATAATACTTTCAGAATCAAAAAGAAAAGGGAGAAAGAGAGAGAGAGAGACTTCTCCTTAGTTTGTTGCTAAACTGCTTCCAAACACACCCCAAAACAAAACTGAAAGCCCAAAAGGAAAAAACATGACAGCCACAGCTTAGCTCCACCCCAGTGACATCACTGAAGATATAAACACTATTTTTTTTAAAAAAACCTTTCTTAAATGTACACTCATGTGATAAAAGTATATTCCAAAAATAGTGGTGTGAATCTCACCTGGAGCTAGAGAGACAAATGAGAATAATTCAGCAGGGCAGTGAGTTGGGTGCAAAGCACGCATTTTACATCAATGAGACAGCTAGGCCAAGGAGCTGCCAAGGTAAAAAGGCTCTCCAGTGGCGCAACCTTTACCATAGGGCAGGGATCAAGATGCAGGATGAAGTTGGGCATACCACCAATGGAAGTGGAGCATAGGCAGCCATGAGAAAGATTGGTTCAAAGGTCTATCATGGAACCCTAGGACCAGTTGTAGAGATAATTTACCTCCTCTTATTCCCCCAAAAGATACTAAGAACATCTGTCAGTGTCCCCCATGTCCTAAGAAAATCTTTTAAAAAGAAATTATTATTTTGAAGAGTTACCCACCAGGTATATCAGTCCAGTACAATTCTTCCTGACACCTTACTTTCCAATAGCTTCTGAGACAACATTCTCCACATAGAACCAACACCTCACTCTCTCAACTTCCACACATGGCCTCTAATATTCCCCATGTGAACCAATGTCCCACCACCCACCCCCATGACCCTTATACCCTCCATCCCACTTGCCAAGCCATGCTCCCACCTACACTCCCTGGTTCCTTATAAGCTCCATGTCAATTCATTCAATGTACATGATGGGCAGATTTCAGGAGCCGTGTAGAAGTTAAACAAAATAAAGTTCTAAAAACCTAATATAATCTTCACTTTTTTCAAAAACCTTTCACTCTTGAAAGCCCATTAAAGATTTAAACCTCAATCAGCTAATCTCTTATGAAAACAAACATGCAATTGTTCATACTACAATGGGTTATTTAAACGGTCAATCAAACTGTATACTCAGAACCGCTGCTGAGATGGTTGTAGATTTTGGAACTCAGCCAAGCAATCAAAATGATCCCTCAAAAATGTCAAGAAACTGTTGAAACTCCTCAGATAAATGCTATAGAATTTCTTTAACCAACTGTTTCATTTTCAACTCTCACTGACAACTTAAAGTCTTAAAGTCTTTGTAAAGTTTAAAGGGTGAGAGCATTTAAACACCTTCAGACCATGACAATTACATCTGCCATGACAATTTTATCTGCCTTTTAAGGACCTCTATGTCCACGTCATAAATTCATGGCTCCTACGGTTTGGGTTAAATCTCTTACATCAGCCAAACTGTGGCCTGTGCAAATTCAGCATTAAGTTCAAATGGCCCTGTTGAGTTTGGGTTTTTCTTATGTGAATCATATCCCATATTCTTTTCCCTACCTCCAAAAATGGAATCTGTCGGGAATGGGGGCGAGACTTCCATTTCCATGACCTAGCCACCATTTTGAAAGCCCTCTGATCGTCTCCACAACTTTTGAAAATCTGAATCATTGACTTTACGTGGGGTTTGAATGAGTCTTGGCAGAGAAATTCTCTCACTGTTTGTGTTCTGTCTCCCGTGCTGCTGGTGTCAGGATATTCAATTTAAAAATAAATTAAGGGTAGCACAGACTGAAGATCACAATTCTGATATAACAGCAAGAATTTTTCAATCGCATTCAGTCAAGCTCCAGTCAAAAAAAGCCCTCAGATTATTCTTAAAAGAAATTAATAAACTGAAAAATATTCAGTAATGAGCTTGCTACAGAATTATGGGTACAGTAAGATATCTCACAACATCAGGTTAAAGTCCAACAGGTTTATTTGGTATGATGAGTTTTCAGAGTGCTGCTCCTTCATCAGACTCATCTGATGAAGGAGCAGTGCTCCAAAAGCTTGTGATTCCAGATAAACATGTTGGACTTTAATCTGGTGTTGTGAGACTTCAAACTGTGTCCATCCCAATCCAATGCTGGCATCTCCACATCATGGCTATTACAGAATTATGGTGATGCAGTTACTAGAGACTCTGCATCAATAATAGTTTGCAGCTTTCTGTGTCACAGAATGTTCAAAGCGTTCTGGTCCAATTAATGTGAACGCAGGTACTAAAATTTAATGACTTGGGATAGTTCTTTAATTGTTTATTAACCTCTTCTCGAAGATCAGTATGACAGTATGAATTTGTTCTCTTATTAGTGCCAAATTCCATTCTTTGCTGTTGCCCATTTCCTTTTAAACACGTTAGCAACTGACACTCACAGATAAGAAAGAAACAGTAAAGTATTAATACAGCTCCCAAAATCAATTTTCAGACAATAAAATACCCTTATGTGCAGTCAATGTTGTGACAGGGGCAGCCAGTATTGACATAGCAAGATTCCAAAAACAGCCAAAGGAGATGAATGGTTCGGTACCTGCTTCTGACGGTGCTGGCTAAGGAAGGACTTGGTTGGTTGGTGCAGGACACTGAAGAGTTTCTTAACCTTTTTAAAATAGAACGTTTTTATAACCATCTGGATGGACCAGACTGGGTGACTCATCCCAATGGCAATAACAGTTTGCAATTATATAACAACATTAACATCCTAAGACATCCCAGAGTGCTTCACAGGAGTGTTACCAAATAGAATTTGGCACCAAGTCATACAGAGAGATATTAGGATGGGTGACAAAAAGACTTGGCAAAGAGGCAGGTTTTAAAGACACCTGAAAGGAAGTGCAGTAAAGAAGCAGAGAGAAAAGTGGGGCAGTAGGGAGGGAATTATAGAACTTTAAGCTGAACTCAGTGAAGGCCTTTAATTGTGGTTAATGTGGGGAATGAGCAAAAGGCTAGAGTTGGAGGAGCATAGAGTGAAAAAAGGTTTTGGAGATAGGTTAGCCAAGGTTAGCCAAGACCATGGAGAAATTAGAATTAAGAGCATAAGTAGACCATTCAGCACTTTGAATGGCAGAACAAGCTCAATCAGATCATGGCTGATCCCTTCCTGGTCTCAAATCTATCTCCCTACCTAATCCCCATATCCCTTTAATACATTTTTTAGGAACATACCTATCTCCTTCTTGAAACCATTTAACGATTCAGACTGATCTGCGTATTCCAAAAATTCACCACCCTCTTTGACAAGTAGTTCCTCTGCATCACATTTTTAAATCTCAACCTATATCTGTGACCTCTTGTTCGAGATTGTCCCAAAAGGGAAAATATTTGGTCCATGTTTACTTTATCAGTCCCTTTTATCAGTTTGTAAACCCTGATCAGATCACTCTCATCCTTCTAAACTCCAGCAAGTATAAGCCCAAGCTATTTATGTCCTCCTCACACATCAATCCTTTCATCCCAGAATCAATCTTCTCTGAACTGCCTCCAATACCACCACATCCTTCCTCAAAGAGACCTAAACTGGACACAATATTCCAGGTTGGTGTCACCAACACGCTGTACAATTGCAACACTTCTTTACTTTTATAATCCAGTCTCTTTACAATAAATGCTGAAATTCCATTTGCCTTTTTCATTACATGCTGCTCCTACATACTGACTTTCTGCGATTCATGAACAAAGACACCCTGATCCCTCTACCCAGATGCATTTTGAATCTGCTTTCCATTTAAATAGTAATTTACCTTTCTATTTTTTTGGCCAAAATGGATTACCTCATACTCATCCACATTAAACTCCATCTGTCAAATTTTGACCCATCCCCCTAGCCTGTCTATAACCATCTATAAAATCTTTATCTCCTCTTCACTAACTGCTTTCCCACCTATTTTAGTATCATCCACACATTTTGCTACCTTACAATTGATATAAGCAGGGATAGAGTGTAAACAGTTGAGGTCTGAGGACTGATCCCTGTGGCACTCAGCTAGTTTTGGTTCACCAGCTAGAGAAAGTCTCATTTATCCCGAACCTCTACTTTCTGTCAGCCAACCAATTCTCGATCCAATCTAGTACACTACCCCAAATCCTTGACGATCTCACCTTCTAGATCAACCTTTTATGCGGCAAACACCTCAAGATAGCCTCTTAAGATAGGCTAAAATTCTCTTAATTAATCTTACATACAAAACAAAGCAATTTACAAGGCTGCATTCTACTAGCCATCGCTCCAGGATCCTGCCATCTAATTGAAATTTTTGAATAGATGAAACTGATTGTTTCATTTCATTTCACTCTTCACGGTATTCTTTAAGCTTTGAAGGATTATCTTTCAAGTTTTTGTTGCCAATTCCTCTTGGTATCATCCCAAGAGGAATCACAGAGCTCAGCCAGGAGTTTTGCTTTCCCAGATAGAAATAGATGTTTTTGGTCTCAGTCTTACTGTGTACAGTATGTTATATTAAAAGAGGCAATACCTGATTTACAGTTGATTTTATAAACAATGATGATTAAGCTTCAGTGTTTATTAATAAAACCTAAATCATTTCAAGGTGTCAGCCAAGGTTCAGTGAGTAGTACTCTTAGCTTGAAATTAGAAGGTTGTGGATCCATTCCAAACATACAAGCACATAATGCAAACATGACGTGCTGTGTTTTAGATGAGATATTAAACCAAGATTTCATCTTCCCTTTCAGGTAAAAGAGGAGAGTTTACGGCGAGCATATTGATTGCAGTGTTTCCTCCAATACAACAGTCACTGCATTACAAAAGTATTTCAATGGCTGCAGAACATTTTGGTAGATCTTGACATTTCATAAGGTTCTGTATAAAAGGTAAGTCTGTCTTCAACCCACCCTTGGGGTATGATGGTACAAATAGAGGCCCTTGTTACCTTACTACACCAGATTATTAGATATATGGCACAGAAACATGTTATTTGGTCCAGCCAGTTCATTTCAACATTTATTCTTCATTTGAAACTGCCCCCATCTTTTCTCATTTAACGCTATTAGCATAGCTCTCTATTTACTGCATTTTACATGTGTGGCCAAGTTCTGCTCCAACTCCATTTTCAAGTTTGTTGATGACTCCATGATAGTGGACCAATCTCAAGCAATGACAAGATGGAGTACAAGAAAGAGATAGAGAATCTGGTGAAAATTGATGACAATAATCTCTCACTCAATGTCAGAAGAACGAAGGGGACAGTCATCAACTTCAGAAAGTGTAGTGGAGGATGTGGCCCTATCTGTATTATTGGTGACGAAATGAAAATGGTCGAAAGATTCAAGTCTCTAGATGTCCAGATCAACAACAACCTCTCCTTGTCCCTCCATGTGGACGTAATAGTTAAGAAATCTCACCAATGCCTCTATTTTCTAAGGAGGCTAAGAAAATTTGGCACGTCCATTACAACTCTCACCAACTTTTATACCACAGAAAGCATTCTTTCTAGATGTATCACAGCTTGGTGTGTCTCCTGCTCTGGCCAAGACCACAAGAAACTACAAGGGGTTATGAAAGGAGCCCAGTCCATCATGCAAATCAGCCTCCCATCCATTACTCTATCTACACTTCCTGCTGCCTCAGAAAAGCAGTTAGCATAATTGAGGAACCCAGATACCCTGGGCATACTCTCTTCCACATTCTTCCATCAGAAAAAGATCACATGCCGACTGACTCAAGAACAGCTTCTTCCCTGCTGACATCAGACTTTGGAATGGACTTACCGCATATGAAGTTGATCTTTCTTTACACCATAGCCATGACTGTAACACTAATACTCTGCACCCTCTCCCTTCCTTCTCCCCATGTACTCTATGAATGGTACATTTTGTCTGTAGAACGTGCAAGAAACAATACTGTTCACTGTATCCCAGCACAGTGACAATAATAAATCAAATCAAATCACTGCTCCTGATCAGTGGGTTTCTCAGGGCAAGGGATGAGGTGCACTCAAAAGGCAGGTGTCCCCTCACCATCTTCGCATCCAGTCTGAGATCACCCCCAAAATACTGATCCTGTTGTACTTTTAGAGCCAGAAGGTTTTCAGGTGACATGTTCTTCTCTCGCCCAAGACTATCACCAGGAACCATAAAAGTAATTACACATTTAGCTTTGGCTGGGACCTTGGTCCCATCATCGATCAGACTGATTCAATTGAGTGTATTTCAATCTATAACAAGTTCTGACATAAGATGTTGAGCAGGATCCTGTTTATATCACTGAAGCCAGGTTTCCATATTAAAAAGGACCTACTTCCTGAAACACTTGGGACCTTTGAATATCCAGCATTAAACACCTTTCAAAATAGCACTGGCTGCATTATTCCCCTCTCAGCTTTTCCAATGATACATGGGGTTGTTTGATGAAAGATGGAGCAGGCTCAAAGGGCCAAATAATCTCCTCCTGTTCTTATCCTCTATATTTCTATGTAATACTGATTGATTATCTTTCACATCAACCATAATTTGATGAGTTGGCTTTCCAGCTACTGACAACCCTATTTTATCCAGGATGAAGAACCAGGCATTAATATACACAGACTTCCCTTGCATTCTTTTGAAGCTAGCAAGTCCAGGAGTGGGTCTTGAACCCAGGGCCTTCCAGCTTCCAGAGTTAGGAGAGTTTATCCACTGAACCACTTCAACCCCCCTGACCAGATTGTTAATAGCATGCTGAAGGATGTATATACGGAAGATACAGAAGGGAGCTGGCTACACTGGGAGGCCATCAGTACTGCCCTAACACAAGACAAAGGGACTAAAATTGACCGCAACAGAATTAGATTACTTCAGTGCCATTTAGCCTACTTTAATTAAGGTCCTTCGAGAATGACCAAAGTCAAAGTCATTCAAATTGTTTTGGTTGTCTGCCTTCAATCATCTCAACAGAAGGGGAATTCTGATTCCAGTGCCAATTGGTTATCTTGAAATATAATCCTTATTCAAGCAATAAAGGGATTCTGAATATTAAGAGAAAGCACACTGCCCAGAGAGATTTGAAAATCGGCTGTGTTTATTCAGCTGCTAATGTAACAATTAATGCAATCTGAATTAGTATAACCTTTGTTTAATCTGAAGCGAACTCATCAAAACATTGAACTGAGAATAGCAATAATTTAAATTCAATTATGAAAAAAAGAGTTAATTCAAAAGGGAAAGGGAAGACATTGGAGATAAACTGGGGAAGATAATCATGGCAAATAATCATATCAGATCAGCCATGATCTCATTGAACAGTGGAGCAGACTCAATGGACTAAATGGCCTATTACTACATCTTATGAGCTTCACTGCTACAGGTTCCATGGATTACAATTGACATAAAATTCACTTGCAGAAGATAAAGATGGATCTGTAAATGAAAAGTAGGCCAGTTCAGGTTTGGCAAAGAGACCCAGACGGTGTCAGAAGATCCAAACCTGATTGTGAAGAAGACATCAAAGCCAGAATGTTACCACCATCCATGCTGGTGGGATTTTCATTGCCCGCCAAGTTCTCTGTCCTGCAGCAGCGAAAGTGTGGCGCGAATGCCCAGTAAGATCATGCCCTGAGACATGGACATTTGGTACAGACCGATAATTGCTCACTGCAGAGCTTAACTCTCAGCTCCAATACAATCAGCATAGTGCAGGCTGACTTTTCTTTATTATAGAATTAACAAGTCAGTACCCAATCCCTTATTACCTTAAACTACGAGATATTTAACATCCTGCAAAAGAACCTAGTAGATACTAACACTAGAAGCCAGACAGGGTTAGGGTTACTGGTGGTACAAAATATTAACATAAAAAGTGAATTATTTAATCATTATTTCACTGCTGTGTATGGAAGCTTGCTGCATGCAAATTAGTGGCTCATGGTGGCATACTGGTTAGCACTGCTGCCTCACTACGCCAGGGACCTGGGTTCAATTCCTGGCCTGGCCTGGCCACTGTCTATGGGTTGTCTCCACGTTTTCCTCGTGCCTGCATGGGCTTCCTCCAGGTACTCTGGTTTCCTCCCGTAGTCTGAAAGATGTGCTGGTTCGGTGCATTGGCCGTGCTAAATTCTCCCTCAGTGTACCCGAGCAGGTGCTGGAGTGTGGCGACGAGGGGATTGTCGCATAGCTTCATTGCAGTGTTAATGTAAGCCTACTTTGATACAAATAGGTTAACTTCCTGCAGGACAGCAGCAACTAATTTCAAAACTATTGCATTGACTGGAATGTCTTTGATGTCCTGAGGCTCTGAAAGGTGCTGTAATAAATTCAAAACACTTTATTTTTCTCTAAAAGGCCAGAACAAAAAGAGGTTCAGTTGAGCTTCTTAGGTACCCCTGGGGAGAATTCAAAGTGCTGTGTAACAGTGTTAGGAACCCATTTTGATGGTTAGTTTTGCTTCACTCCTTTAACTTCAGTTTTGGGTATTTTGGATCAGATTTTTCTCTGGTAGTGATACAGAATGAGAAAATTGGCCTTGAGATGCTTGTTGAGAATGAAGCAACTTGAACAACGCTCGCTGTCTTGGACTAGTCTACTTTTTGTATTACACTTAAGAGCGAGAGTAAAATACACACGCTAATATGTATAATTGAGAATTGTCAATCCCACGCAAGAAATGTAAAGTGGAAAATCTAATTCTTTACAATGTGAGTGTTAACAATATATTCTATAGCTTTGAATTCCTGACTGACTTCACCCTCACATACACTCACACTGGTATTCAGCAGTATGGCTCTTGGCTCTTCAGTTATATTTTTCAATAAAAGTAACTCAAGGGGAACATAAATGATGTCCTTACACCCACATTGGATAAGAGAAATGGAAGAGTTTTCATTTGCCCCTTGCAGTCAGCATGACTGTTCCTGGTTGGAATGGGTTTTATTGAGCAATTCCTATACGTTTGCAAGTGACTAGGCAGCACAATAGTTAGCATTGCTGCCTCTCAGCACTGAGGGCCTGGGTTTGAATCCACCCTAGGCTCATGGACTGTGTGGAATTTGCACATTCTCCCCACGTCTGCGTGGGTTTTCTTTGGATTCTCCGGTTTCCTCCCACATTCCAAAGACATGCAGGTTAGGTTGACTGGCTGGAGTAAATCGCCCCTTAGTGTCGGGGGACGAGCAGGGTAAATACATGGGATTGCGGGGATAGGGCCTGAGTGGAATTGTGGTTGGTGCAGACTCATCTTACCAAAAGGCTCCTTCTGAACTGTAGGGATTCTATATTCACTCAATTCAAAACTGTATTACTTAACCACCTTGCAATCACCAGGCTGACTTTAGTGGAGTAACATGGGCCACTCACCAGCTGGAGAGCCAGCATGATTCTCACATTACCTTGGTTAGGGAAGGCTCATCATATTAATCTCCACTCAGGTACTGAACAGCAGTAGGTCTTTGGGATTAAGGATCGTGAAGGTGGAAGTCCCACTTGCTGAGAACTGCTGGCCAATGAAAGACCAGCAGCTGTATTGAATGGCAGTGCCACTGGGAGGCAGTGACTTTTGTTAGGGAAGTGGTCGGGTCGGCAGCCCCTCCCTACTTTTCAATGCTGAGTCCCTCAGACACTGAGTGAGTTTGAACAAGAGACCCTCTCAACAGTCTGAAGGCAACCCTGGTAGGGTTTGCCTATCATGCTCCCCACTTGGCAAGGTTCTCACTCACCATTGGTTAACATCAGCAATGACAGGATAAGACTCTGAGCTGGGAAACCTACCAGAGGAGTACATTAAATTCTGTCCACTGAATGCCAATGATGGGGATGATTGACATGAGGGATGTTTAAGAAAGAAAGATCTACATTTATATATAGCACCTTTCATAATGTCAGGAGGACTTCAATTTCTTTAAAGCAAATGAAGTACTTTTGAAGTGTAGTCAATGTTGCAGTGTAGATAAAACAATAAACAATTTGCAAACAGGAAGCTTCTACCAACAGCAATGTGATAAATGTTGAAGTAATCTACTTCTTTGTTTTCATTCTTTTATGGCTAGGACAGCACTTATTGCCATTCGCTAATTGTGAGACATTTGTGGTGAGCCAATTTATTGAACTGCCACAGTCCACATGGTGTAGGTACACCCACAGTGTTCTTAGGGAGGATCCAGAAATTTAACCCAGCGACAGTGAAGAAATACTTCCAAGTCAGAATGCTTTGTTGCTTGTGTTTCAGGTGATAGCATTATCATGAAATTTGCTGCCCTTGCCCTTCTAGGGTTCTGGATTTACAAGGTGCTGTCAAAGGAACCTTGGTGGTTGCTACAGTGCATCTTGTAGATGGTACACACTACTGCTACTGTTCAGTGGAGGAGGGAATGAGTATGTAAGCTGGGAGATGGGATTGCAATCAAGTGGGCTGCTTTGTCCTCGATGTTGGTGAATTTCTTGAATGCTGTTGGAACTACATTCATTTAGGCAGGTAGAGAGCATTCCAACATACTGCTTTGTACTTGTTTTAATGGTATTGATTGAAAATACGTGTCAACAGAGGAGAGAATTTCTCTTCTCATCTTCCAAACCATGCTATGGGATCTTTTACATTCATCCAAAATGGCAGATAGAGCATCAATGCAATTTTTTATCCAAAATAAATGTGCCTGTGACAGTGCAGCAGTCCCTTAGTACTATCAGGCTAGAACGTACCTGCCATATAGCTAGAACCACAACTTTCTGACTCAGAGACAAGACTGACACTATGGACAGCCTGGGGACCTGAGTTGGATTAATGCAGAGTTCTTGGAGGGTTGTGTAGGACATGATAGATTCCAAAATGGATGTTGTAGTAAAGGGATTTGTACATGCAGAGGATATGCCAAATCCAGCACAGGCTAGGATCCTCTGAGGATGTTTTGGGCAGAGTTCATTAACTAAAGAATCATACTATGGAATAAAAATTAGACTGAGCAAAGTTTTAGACAACTCACCAGACAAGAGAAGCCAAAACTGGTGCCACCCACCCGCCAAGAATGGCCTTCATGTGTGTCCTAGAGGGCGGTTGGAGTATACACCAGAGGCAAGTGCTTATTCATTATTTTCTCTTTTCTGTTCTTATGCAGTTCTATTGGGATTGCTCTGCATCCATTTTTAATATCTGTCCATCTTGGGGCTGGTACAGTGGCTAGCACTGCTGCCTCACAACACCAGCGACCCAGGTTCAATTCCCACTTTGGGTCACTAAATGTGCAGAGTTTGCACATTCTCCCTGTGTCAGCATGGGTTTCCTCCAGGTACTCCAGTTTCCTCCCATCCACCAAAGATGTGTGGGTTAGGTGGATTGGCCATGCTAAATTGCCCCTTAGTGTCAGGGGGATTAGCAGAGTAAATACATGGGAATACGAGGATAGGGCCTGAGTGGGATTGTTGTTAGTGCAGGCTTGATGGGCTGAATGGCCTCTTACTGCACTGTAGAGATTCTGTGATTCTATGATCAATACAATGAAACTGAGCACTTTCACTGGACTAGTCGACTACTGGCATGGAAACACTGACCTGCCGCCTGAAATTTACAAGAAGTTACAATTGCTCTCTAAGTGACCTCAAGATGGATAGTTACAGGTGAAGAGGAAGCTAAATAAATGCAAAATGGGAAAAGATACAGATGAATATGCTGATAGGATGAGATGGAATAGGACGGTAGCAGACTTGTGTGGAGCATAATTCCAAGCATTAACCAGTTGGGCCGAATGGCTTCGTTTGGTGCTATACATTCTATTTAACTCTCTCTATTCTATCTTTTCACTCAATCAAAAACTAAAGTGAGAGGTCTTGAGTAAAACTAAAATCAAACATTATTGACATGATGCTGATGTTAACTTAGTAACTCAAGAACTGAAAACTGACAACAATTGTTCCACTTCATTGTTCTTGTCCAATTGAGTAACAGGTGACATTTACTAATGGATGACAAAAGGGAAAATGGTCTCACCAGGGCACAGTTAATTAAGTCCAGATATGATTAATTTATACTATTATCATTGATTCCATTAAATATTTATTAATGGAGCGAAACAATTTATATTTAAGGAAGTCCTTCATTGATTCTAGCAATTTACCTGAAGCCTGACCCACATACGCAGAAAGGGAAAAGCTGAACAGAATCACAATGAAAATGGAAAATCTTTTGAGATGAAGATTATAACAAGCTGAGGACAATGAAGCCTCTTGCTGCTCAGCTTTCTTCAGCTGCCTTTGCAACCACTGGCTGAACACAGCGTTTTGGTACATTCCAACTGCTGTCTTCATCTTGCGTTTAACTGACTGTTGTAATTGGTGAGGCCTGTGGAGATGTAATCACCAGCATCAATTTAACTCCAAGAGCAATTCCCCCTAAATCTAGTGGGCCTTTCTCCTACAATTGAGTCTGAACTCAAAAATTATTTTGCTCTTTGATTGATTAAATCGAATCAAGGAGTCCCTGAAAAGAAGAGCTCGTTAAATGATCAACAGTTGAGGACTCTGGGTCTGTACTTGTTGGAGTTTAGAAGGGCGAGAGGGGATCTTACTGAAACTCACAGATACTGCAAGGCCTGGATACAGTGGTAAATCCATGGAACTCTTTGCTGCAGAAGGCTGTGGAGGCCAGGTCATTAAGTGTCTTTAAGACAGAGATAGATAAGTTCTTGATTGATAATTGGATCAGGGATTATGGGGATTAGAAAAATATTCCCCATGATTGGATGGTGGAGCAGACTTGATGGGAGAGTGGCCTAATTCTGCTCCTAAGTCTTATAGTCTTACGGAGTCTTTGTCAGATTTCTGGATTTAGAGCATTCTCAATTCCATAGCCTTCCATTTTGTCATCACCACCATATCTTCTTATCCTTCTTTAGCCTTGGAAATCTCTGCGAGCTCTGGGCTTCTCCTACACTGGCCTCTTACAAAGGTGGTAGACTCAATTATTAGGGGTCATAGGTTTAAGGTACAAGGGACAAGGTTTAAAGGAGATGTATTAGGCAAGTTTTTTACCCATTGGTTTGGTAGATGTCTGGAGCTCACTACATGGGTGATATAGTGGAAGCAGATACAATAGTGACTTTTTAGGGGCATCTTGACAATTGCATGAATAGGATGGGAATGGAATAATATGGTTCCAGGAAGAGTTGGGTGTTTTAGTTGAGTTGGTGCAGGCTTGGAGGGTGAAGGGCCTGTTCCTATGCTGTAATTTTCTTTGTTCTAACCCCACTCCCTCTCCCCAGCCAAGGTGGCTGTTTCCACTCATCTTTATAATTCTGCAGCTCACTATCTTTTCTTCTCTCTCTCACATTAAAAACATCCTTTAAGCCTATATTTTAAACCAAGCATTTTGTCAGTTCTCCCAATATTCCTATGGCAGGATGTAAACCTCTGCTTGATTACATTCCTTTAAAGCACCTTTGGGATGTTTTGCTGTTTCCCATCTTGTTGTCTCCATAAATTTCAGCCCTTCCAAAGCTTTATTACCTGTGTTCACTGAACTCTATTGACTGTTGGTCCCAGCAATAGTTCAAATTTAAAATTCTCGTACTCATGTTCAAATCCCTCTACAGCCTCTCTCCTCCTGATCTCTGTAACCTCCTCCAACCTTATACTTCTCCGCGATCTCTGCATTCCTTCATTTCTGGTATCTTGCATATTGCCAATTCCTTTAGTTTTCCATTTCAACAATGCTTTCAGCAAGGGCACAGGCTTTGGAATTGCCACCACCCTCACTCCCCCACCCCACCCCCAGTTCTTCCCCTAAAAGATACTCCTTTAATCTTTGACCAAGCTTTTGGTCACCTATCCTAATATCACTAATGTATTTTAGGGAATGAAATCTGCTGTCCTTATCTGGTCTGGCCTACGTGTGACTCCACAGCAAATGTGGTTGACTCTCAACTACCCTCTGAACAAGGGCAACTAGGGATGGGCAATAAATGCTGGCCCAGCCAGCGATGCCTACGTCTGACAAATGAATAAAGAAATAAATCTCCTTCTTGGCTGATGTATCAATGCCCCATAAGGTGCTTTAGTATCTTCAACTCTGTAAAAGGCATTATATAAATTCAATGTTGTCCATTCAGATTAAAGACTTTTTCACTTTACGCTGATCCTATACTGTTTTTAGTCTCTTAATTTTAACATTGGATACCTAAATAATTGTCCAAATGATTGGTTTTGTTCCCCACTTTACCTTTTGGTGGAAGCTTTAAGGTACCACATGAGAATATTAAAATGCATTTTGCAATCCTATTATTTCATCATATGTGTATTTTTTTTGAATCTCGCAAAATTGTTACAGCAATGAAAGAGGCCATTCTGCCCATCTTGTCTGCACTGGCTCTCTAAATGAGCAATTAATCTAGTGCCATTCCCCTACCTTCTCCCCGTGACCCTGCGCATCCTTTCTTTTCAGAGAACAATCTAATTCTCTTTTGAATGCTTGAATTGAACCTTTCTCCTCCACACTCTCATACAATACATTTCAGACTTTAATCCCTTGCTGTGGAATAAAGCTTTTCTTCATCTCACTATTGCTTCTGTTGCCAATTATTTTCAGTCTGTACCCTCTGGTTCTTGACCTTTTCATGCCTGTACTGACCAGATCCCTCATGATTTTGGATGCTTCTATCAAACCTTCTTTCAGATGTCCCTTCTCCAATCCATCTTTGGATTCCTCATCCTGGAACTATTTCCTGTGAATATGTGGACAAAGAAAATAGTTGCAGCAGTGTTTTTCTTTTGATTGCAAGCAGTTTGATTTCTTGCTTTCCGTAGGCACTTTGATTCTCATTTTGTGTTAACCCAACACAAACAGCCTTGGCACAAGTCAGCCATGAATGGCCTCAGGCTCCTGTTCAATCTCTGACAATCCATTATGATCACATGCAGGACAATACTAAAATTAAAACCAATCCCAGGCTATAAAATGAAAACTGGGTAATTTTTGTCTGTTAGTGACCTTCACTTGTAGATCGAGCTGAGATAATTTGCAGGAGGTTTTTTTTTTAATTGCAACTGCAAGACCATTATGTCAAATGAGCCTGTCTGTACTCTAGACAGATCCACAACACAAAAAAATTCATGGTGCAGAGCTCAAATTTGGAATCCCCACCAAATGGCAACAACGTGTTGCTTTATTTTATGAAAGAAGAGATGAATATTTCAAGGTGACTTTAAATGGAAATGCACTGATTTGTGTGTGTTACAGCAAACTCAAAGTCCAAGTTGCTGTGACATTGTGCACTTTTACATAAATGCTGCAGTCTGGAGCAACGAGAGACATTCCAATTTCTCTCCAACATATAGCGGGCCAGGAATCTTTCCCACCTTTACTGTCTGCCGTTGGGACATGTGGGTTGATACTTTTACCATATATGCCCCCATAATGAATTCAACTTCCTTAGCCCTTGGCACTGAAATTCCGAGCTTCCAGCTCAGAGGTGGGAATGCTACTCAGTGCACCACTGGATTTTTCCCTGCTAGGATTTACAGACTCTGTGAAAGAAAACACT
Organism: Sphyrna mokarran; assembly: GCA_024679065.1. Lineage (NCBI taxonomy): Eukaryota > Metazoa > Chordata > Chondrichthyes > Carcharhiniformes > Carcharhinidae > Sphyrna > Sphyrna mokarran. The sequence goes on along the minus strand of JAGIQG010000024.1, from coordinate 18,548,659 downwards.
TCTGAGATTCCTCCATCCGAAATTCAACACATCTCCCAATATGACTCTCGCATACTTGTTGACTATGGTGGGAGTTTTCCCATCCGGACTGCCATGGCGAATTGTACCAGGCGGGGAGGGATGGGAGGGTAGACAATGCAAAGGTCCATTGACCTCATGTGGGATTTTCCGGTATTGAGGCAACATAGCCAGAAAATCCCTCCCCATCCCTCCCCTCATCAGTTATCTTGGAAAGAATCTGACTGTGAGAGATTGGAGTTCATCTTCACTTCACCAATTTGATGATATCACCTTTGAAAATCATAGAAACCCTACAGTATAGAAAGAGGCCATTTGGCCCATTGAGTCTGCACCACCACAAATCCACCCAGGCCCTACCTCCGTATCCCTACATACTTTACCCACTAATCCCTCTAACCTACACATCTCAGGACACTAAGGGGCACAATTTTAGTATGGCCAATCAACCTAACCTGCACACCCTTGGACTGTGGGAAGAAACAGGAGCTCCCGGTGGAAATCCACACAGACACGAGGAGAATGTGCAAATTCCACTTAGACAGTGACCCAAGCCAGGAATCGAACCTGGATCCCTGGAGCTGTGAAGCAGCAGTGCTAACCACTGTGCTGCCCCAGATTGCAGATGACTACTACCAACAATTCTATTAGTCTGAGCTACAAATGTCATTGTGGGAGAAAACACCCTGTATTAGCTAAGGGAAGACAAAAACTTGTCCTTCTCTTCCAGACATAAAATTATAGTATCAAACAACACAAATGGAGGCCATTTGGCCCATTGAAACAGCTATCCAATCCAACAGACTCAATACTTTCCCTTGAGGCCTTTAATATTTTTCCCTTTACAAATATTTATCCAATTCCTTTTGACAGTTAGTATTGAGTCTGTTTGTCAGCCAGTACATTCCAGATCATTACTGACTCCATAAATAGAATAGACAGGATCTTTCCCCCTTTTCCAATGACAATCTCCCCTATGGCAGCACCCCTGTCATACAAAATGGCATTGATGTCAGCAGCGCCATAAGATCTCACCAGTGACCCACGGTGAGCCACCTCCACCATCATTGCCGAAAAGCATGCCACGAGAGGGCCGGAAAATCCTGCTGGAAAATCTGGCCAGATATTTTTTCGCCTAAGGGGCCTCAATTGGTGGTAGGACGGAAAGCATTCCACGGGACTTCCAGCCAAAGATTTAAATGGAGCAGAGGGAAGAAGGTGGCAGATCCCCACCTGCCATTATCCTGCCTGGTTAAACACCCCCCCCATCACAGGAATTGCCTTTGGGATGGGCATTAAATTCCACCCCCAGTCGGCCAGCATTAATGTTGAAAAGCGAAGTGACAATGAAGCACGCAGCCTCATTGGTATATTTAAGGTGCCAACTTGTCTCCTTGGAATGGGTTGATTGACAACCCAACTTCCAGTTAAAGACATTCAGTGGCAGCCACAGGTAAGGAGTCTGATTTTTAAGGTTCAAATTCTCTCACCCGACCCAAAAAAAGCTCATCTCAGAATAAAGTTCCTCCCATGTTTCTATCTATAAAGATCAAGAATCCTTTATTTATAGTTGATTTCTAAACAGAGTTTTCATGTTGCTTTTTGTCTGGTCTTCAGTCATTTGTGCTTTGTTCTGGAGGCTGGCAACAGCCACAGGCTGTAAATTATGTATAAATGTGGAAGACTAGGTGTACTAAGCAATCAGTTGCCTTGAGATTGTCACTCACCATCAAGAGATGACCTTCCTCAACTTCATTAAGTTTGATGCAAATCTTCTTTTCCAGAGATACTATTTGCTATTCCTCCCACACATTTGAGCCTGGGTCTCTCGACATCATGTGAAAGAACAATTGTGTTGTTCTGCTGAACACTCAAGAGACTTGTGACCTTTACCTTCTATCATCTTTATGTGACAGCTTCACATTGAAGCCTTATTTTTTCATTCATCACTTTCACATTCAATTTAACTTAATCTTTAAAATACCTCGTTTCCCTTGGTAGGTATTAGAAAAGGTCATCTATACAGCTTCACAAACAGTAGTTAATCCCTGTCACAGCTCCACTTGTCACCACGGCTAATTATCTCTGAACGTTTAAGCATTGAGAATTGAGAAGATGTATACATGCATTCAAAATTGTGTTGTGTTACTGGCTATTTGATGTGTATCGTTGAGAGGACCTGCGACTGCTTTGTTTAACTGCGCCAACATGAACTGCAATCTGATCTCCAACAGGATTAACTCCTAGTTGATACAACTTGTTAAGTTCCCATCCATGCTTTTTACCAAGGTAGTGAACCCATATTGAATAAACTAGCATAGTTGCACTTAATGGAAAACCAGACAATGAGACATAATAATTACATCAACTTAAATAGGACAGAGATACTCCAGCAACCACCACCAAATTCCGGCCAAATCTGACACTATATCTGGTGAGATATGAAAAAAATGACAATAATGTCTCCCTCAATGTTGTTAAAATGTAAGAGATAGTTATTGACTTTAGAAAGTGCAGTGGAGCACATATCCCTGTTGACATCAATGTTGATGAAGTGAAAACGGTTAAGAGCTTCAAGTTTCTAGTCCAGATCAATAACAATCTGTCCTAGTCCCTCCACACTTATCCTATGGTTAAGAAAGTCCATCAATATCTTTACTTTCTCAGGAAATTCGGCATGTCTGCTATGACTGTCACCAACTTTTGCAAATGCATCCTAGAAAGCATCCTTTCTGGATGTATCTAACTTGGTATGGCTCCCACTCTGACAAAGACCGCAAGAAACTACAAAGGGTTGAGAACATAGCTGGTCCATCATGCAAACTAACCTTCCATCCATTGACTCCATCTACATTTCCCACTGCCTCGAAAAAGCAACCAGCATAATCAAGACCCCCAGGCACCCTGGACATCCTCTCTTCCATCTTCTTCCATCAGGAAAAAATGCAAAATTCTGAGACCAACTGACTCAAAGCTTCTTCCCTGCTGCCATCAGACTTTTGAATGGACCATATATTAAACTGATTTTTCTCTACATCTTAACTGACTGTAATACCACATATTCTCTCCTTTTCCTCTCCCCTTTGTACTTTATGAACAGTATGTTTTGTCTGTATAGCACACAAGAAACAATACTGTTCACTATATCCCTATACATGTGACAATAATAAATCAAATCTAACTTACTATGACTATCAATGAAAGAAAAGTTAATACTAAGCCCCATAAGAATAAGATATTTTAGACAGATAATCTAAAATTCGGTCAGTGAGATAAATTTTAAGAGCACCTTAAATGAGCAGTAAGAGATAGGGAAACAAAGAGTTTTGGGGAGACAGTTCAAGAGCTTAGAGCCTCAGAGGCTGATACCACTGTTGTTGAACCACCGTTGACGGCAGCAGTTGGGGGAAAAGGTCAAATTCAATTCCATTTTTATTGTCAGGAATTTAAAAAACACTCCCAATAAATCACAGGTTATTACTGGGTCACTAAGTGTAATTACACACTGTGTTAATCCAATCTTGATAGTTGAATACTCATCAAGTAATGTCTTTTATTGGCGCAAAAAGAAATGCTTACAGCTTGGGAGTCACAGTGAATGACTGGCTGTGTAAGTGAAATATGGATGTTATAATCTTTCAAGTTCGGGTAATTAATCTTCAGAACAGATCCTGGCATCGGTGCCCATGATCATTCTTCCAGGAAAATCTATAATCTCGATTGTTCAGCTGCGGCTGAGGGATCCAATTCTGTCCAATCACAATCATTATTCATTGTCCGCAAAGATACATTTCTGCTGAAAAGTATATCAGAACAAAACGCCAAGGTAGAAGTTGAGCTACATTAAATGATGACATCAAATGCACCGATTTTCAGCCCTTTACCTACATTTGAGGAGAGTGCTGCAGTATGTTGGGAGTAGGAAGAGTGGGTCTGGTGACTAATGGTCTTTGTAATTCAGGAGAAGTGTGTGCTACTGAATAGCACATTATCATATGGCAACAAGCTGTATTGGTACTTCATGTTCCAGCATTTATATAGTGTCTTTGATATTATCAAACATCCCAAAGTGTTTTACAGAAGCATTTCCCAGCACTTTGTGTGCTGTATTGCTCTATGATTCTATAAACGCGGGCAACTGATTAGCTGGGAAGGCACCATGATTGACATGGACCAGTTGAGACAAAGGGCCTGTTTCCATGCTGTATGACTCTGACTCTAATGGGGGAGGTGGTGGCCTAGTGGTATTATTAGACTATTCATCCAGAAACTTAGCTAATGTTCTGGGGACATCCCACCATGGCAGATGGTGGAATTTGTGTTCAGTAAAAAATATCTGGAATTAAGAATCTACTGATAACCATTGTCAATTGTTGGAAAGGCCGACCTGGTTCACTAATGTCCTTGAGGGAAAGAAATCTACCAACCTTATCTGGTCTGGCCTACATGTAACTCCAGAGCCACAGCAATGTGGTTGACTCTCAACTGTGCTCTGAAATGGCCTAGTAAGCCACTCACTTGTCACCAGCACCTATTCTTGAGCAACTAGGGATGGGCAATAAGTGCTGGCCCAGCCAGCAACTTTGGAATAAAATTTGACAAAGGGCCTTACGAGAAGATATTAAGACAGATGATCGAAAGCAAGAAGGATCAATCAATCTTCTCAACAACAGCGAGTCATCACAGCAGTTGGTATCTTGGATTGCAACCCAATATTTTTGCATTCTCCGACCTTTAGCAAGTTAAGGAGCAACTTAAAGGAAGAAAGGGTGGAAGAAGCAGAGAGATATAATGAGGGAATTTCAGAGCTTTGGGCATTGATGGGGTGATTAAAATTGGCAACGTTCAAGAGGCCAAGATTGACAGAGGAAAAATCTTGCCAGGGGAAGGGAGGGTGAGTGGGGATAGTGGTGGCAGGGGCGTTGATGGGTGGGTTGGAGGGAGTGAAGGGGTGAAGGAGATTCTCAGAGATAGGGAATGATCACACCATGGGAGGATCTGAAAACAAGGAGAGAATTTAAAAATATGAGGTGTTGCTTGACCTGGTGTTGATTGAGAACAGCTAGCAGAGGGGATTAATCAATCAATAAACCAATCGGGTATTTACAAAAATCCAATACCTTCACAGAGGGGTTACTTTTACTGAGGGCCACTTTTTGTTTAAAATAAATTCCCAAACTGCCTTGATGCAATTTATCCAATGGTCTTTGGAAAGCTCAAAATCCATTTTAGACTCCCCTTCCAAGCAGAAAATGTTTTTTTTTGTTCCTTCTCTGAACTTATCCAGTGTCATATAGATTTCAGTTCCAAGAAATTCAAATAACAACCGTAAAAAAATCCAGAGTTTTCTTTTGATTAGGATCATAGAAATACGTCATCACACAAATCCATTGTCACTGCTTGACAAGAAGGACCAATCAATCTTCTCAACAGCAATGGGTCATCACAGCAGTTGGTATCCTGGATTGCAATCTGATATTATTGTACTTTCCGACCTTTAGCAAGAATAGCATCAAATTGTTTTTGCGTTGATGTCTTTATTCATTCTCTTGCAAGTTCTTGTGCCAAAAAAAAACTGAATTCTGGCAGCCAATTTGAGAAATCTGATTAACCTGGGGGAAAAGATGTAAATCAAATCAGAAAATTTTATCATAGAGGATTTTTATTTAAATTACCAAAAGCAAAACACGGTGGCACAGTGACTCACACTGCTGCGTCACAACACCAGGGACCCAGGTTCGATTTCCGGCTTGGGTCACTGCCTGTGCAGAGTTGGTGCATACTCCCGCTTCTGCGTGAGTTTCCTCCGGCTGCTCCAGTTTCCTCTCATACTCTGGTTTCCTTCCAAGATGTGCGGGTTAGGTTGATTGGCTATGCTAAATTTCCACTTAGTGACAGAGGGACTAGTAAGGCACATAAATGGGGCTACAGGGATAAAGGTTGGATGGGATTCTGGTTGGTGTAGACTTGATGTACGGAATGACCTCCCTTGTGCACTGTAGGGATTCTAGGAACTTTATCACAGATATCAGGATTCCAATGTCATGGCAAAGAGAGGTTCCTGAGTCTGTGCTTCAGCTTGAATATTTTACCACAGCTGCCTCCAAAATTTTCTTTTATCCATTCATGGGACATGGTCATTAACAGCCAGCCAGCATTTATTGCCAATCCCTAGTTACCCTTGGAGAACATTAAGAGTCAACCACATTGCTGTGGCTCTGGAGTCATATGTAGGCCAGACTAGGTAAAACAGCAGATTTTCTTCCCTAAAAAGGACATTATGAACCAGATGCATTTTTCTGACAATCGACAACGATTTCATGGTCATCAGTAGATTCTTAATTTACATTTTTTTTTATTGAATTCAAATTTCACTATCTGCTGTGGTGGGATTTAAACTCAGGTTCCCAGAACATTGGTGGAATTTCTGGGTTAATAGACTAGCGATAATACCACTACGCTGCTCCAAAACGGTAGCTTTCAGATCCACCATTTATTTAAAGATAATAGAGACAGAAAATGCCTGAAGAAAGGAACAGATTTAATTGTAACTCAAATTGTTTTCACTGGCAAGACAGAGGTCTTTGAAGTTATGAGAGACAGACAGGGCGGATAGAATAGTCAAAGGCTTTTTTTTTAAACAGGATGGAAAGGCCAACTACAAGAGAGCACAGGTTTAAGATGAGAGAGGAAAGTTTAGGGGTGATATGCAGGAAAACATTTCCACACAGAGGAACACACTGCCAGTGGAGGTGATGGCCTCTTTTAAGGTTAGCAAGGAGTATCTTGATAGGCACCTGAATGTGAGACAAACAGAGGGATAGTAACCATATATGGGCAATAAGTAGTGAGTCTGAATAAGGTTTTGGAATTAGTGTTTCTTCAGAAACAATTTTCTAAATGCAGCTAATGAAAATACAAAAAACTTACTCCAACTTATAAATCAAAGAAAGGGTTTAATAAAGAAACACTCCAAACTTGGAGCCTTGTCCTAGACTACTTCAAGCTACCTACAATTTGCCATAGTTCCTTATTTATAGTGAATCAGCTGGTCACCTGACTATTACATCATTGTAATTGGTTCCATGGTTTACTGAATCAGCTGACCCTTACATCTTGTTCCCATTGGTCACATTATATCCAATAAAAGTTGTCATTTGATTCTATTCTAATAATTAGCACAGATTTGATGAACGAAAGGGCTTGTTCCTGTACTGTGTTGTTCTTTGGTTTGAGTCTTTATGATTCTTCTTCAGAGTCTATTTAATGATTCTAGACAGGTTCTGGATTCTGGAGGATCAGCAGCTTTTGTAGGGCTAATGTGAGAGGTGGTTGCTGTTGAGGTAGGCAGGAAACTAAGCAGGAGCTGGTTTTAAGCAAAATTTTAAAAAGTGATATATTCAGGTCAGCCAAGAGGCAGAAAGGGAAATGCACTGTGCAGATTGTTGGGGCCTCGAGGGGCTGCCTTTCCTGCTTGCAGCTCCCCTTTTCCTGCTTCTGTGCTGCTCTAGGTGGGACACCTCTATTAAGCTGATGAATCTACACTCAGTAGGAAGTCATGTTAGCAAAATGCCAGTGACTGTGTAAAATGGCCCTTACTATGGGGCTTTTAAATATACTGTCTGGCACCTCATACCTGCCACTGGGAAAGTGGAATGAACAGCTTGTCACTGAAGGCTCATTGGAGTTTAGAAGGATGAGGGGGGGATCTTATTGAATCTTACAGGATACTATGAGGCCTGGATAGAGTGGATGTGGAGAGAAGTTTTTCCACTAGTAGGAAGAACTGGAACTAGAAGGCACAACTTGAGGCTGAAGGGACAATCCTTTAAAACAGATGAAGAGAAATTTCTTCAGCCAGAGAGTGGTGAATCTGTGGAACTTTTTGCCACAGAAGTCTATGGAAATCAGGTCATTGAGTGTCTTTAAGACAAAAATAGGTTCTTGATTCATAAGGGGATTCAGGTTGAGGAAAAGGCAGGAGAATGGGGATGAGAAAAATAGCAGCCATGATTGAATGACTGAGCAGAGCCAAAGGCTGAAGTGGTTTAATTCTGTTACTATGTCTTGTGGTCTAAGTATGTTGACCTAAGTCTGTGAAAGAGAGCAATCCAAGGTAGTTCCCATTCCTTTCTTACCATCCCTGACCTCCTAGATTACCACACTGGAATCAATAAAATTCTGCCTTGTGTTTCCAATCACAAGTTCATGATGTTTGAGACTTTGTTGTCCCCAGGTTAGATGTCTATTGGCTTTCCTACGTTACAACAGTTAAAATATAGATCTTTGAATGTAAGTTTCTTCCTTGAGGTATCTAAACATTTATCTGAATCAAAATAAAAATGTGAATTAGACCTTCTCAAAACCTTCTAATTTTGCAAAGATAATAAATGTTACTGCTTTACTTTCTCCTCAGATGTAAATGTGTGACACTCTGAATTATTTTCACTCTCCCCTCTACAATTCCAACAGAGTGTCTTCAGGTAACTAGAAGTAATTATTCAAAGGTCATAATTTAGAATCTTAAGTGTTTCTCATTAAATGTGAGTGCTGACATCCTGTCTGAAGTGTTTGGGAGTTTAGTCTTTGTCCAATAAAAGATAATTAACCAACAATAGCCCTTGATCTGGCAATGCTGACATTTTTAAATTCTCATCTTTGGGATTGTTTGGCTGTGCTGGCCCCAAATTCAGAGAATCTACCTGAGGTCAATAGATGTTTGTGTGGTCTGCCACCCCACTACCACCACCACCATTTGCTACAATTCCCATGATGGGCAGGAAGGGAGAACGCCACCCCTTTTTTTGTTCTAGTCTCTCCACTGGGCCTCAATGCTCCCAAGTCTGTAATAGTTGTTTGCACTGCTGCCTCACAGCGTCAGGGATCCAGGTTCAATCCCCAGCTTGGGTCACTCTTCATGCAGAGTCTGCACATCGTCCCTGTCTCTGCCTGGTTTTCCTTTGGGTGCTCCAGTTTCCTCCCTTCATCAGAAAGATGTGCTGGTTAGATATATTGGCCATGCTAAATTCTCCCTCAGTGTGCCCAAATAGGCACTGGACTGTGGCAGCTTGGGGATTTTCACAGTTACTTCATTGCAATGTTAATGTAAGCCTACTTGTGACACTAATAAACTTTTTTTAAATTTCTCCAATCCCAACCATACTCCAAAATCTCTGAACTCTTCCAATTCTGCCCTCTTGCACACCTCTGATTTTAACCACTCCAACATTAGTGGACATATCTTGAGCTGCCTGGGTCCTCAAATCTCTCTAGCTTGCTGTCCTCCTTAAAGTGACTGCTAAAAATCTATTTCTTTGACCAAACTTTTGTTCCTCTGACCTAATAAGTTTTTATGTGGCTTAGAGTCAAATCTTGTTTGATGTATCATGTGAAGTACCTTAGAATGTTTGGCTGCTTTCAAAGTGCCAGTTGTTGTTTGTGTGGCCAGTTTTTAATGTCGTTGCTGGGTGAATAATGGGTATCCAAGGGTTGGACACCTGTTTTACAATCTGCTCAATTTCCATTCCCAATGACTTCAAAGCCCAAAGCTTAAATGGAGCCAAAATACAAAATGGTACTTCATTATCAATGTTGTGTCTTGCTGATATAGCCAAGCACTCTCTGCACCCACACTGTGAATGCACAGAGCTGCTGCCCGTGTCATCAGAATGTGCCTGTAAATTTGACAGTGCCAGATATAATCAATATGATATAACAACTTGATCTTACATCCAAACATACAATATTCACCAAATATTCAAAGCTAGAATGTTGGCCGGGATACTTCAAAAAAAATCAAAATTCTCGATTTGGGGGAAAATGGGTGTGGCTCTCGGTGATTTTTTTTTTAGTGGAATTTCCAGAATGATTTGGAGACTCATTCTCTACGGCAGCTTAATATGGGATAGTCAGCACAGTTTAATGAATAGTAAGCCTTGCCTCACAAATTTGATTTGAATTCTTTCTTTCAGGAGGTAACTAAGTGTGTAGACAACTAAGTGTGCAAGCAGTTGATGTTGTGGTACTTGGATTTTAGAAAGGTGTTTAATAAAGTTCCCCATGGTAGACTCATGAAGAAAGTAAGGAAGTGTGGGATAGGAGGAAATTTGGTTCATTTGATAAGTAACTGACTATCTCATAGAAGACAAAGGGTGGTGATGGAAGGAAGATTTTCAGACTGGGATCAGTTACCAGCAGTCTACCACAGGAATCAATGCAGGGTTCTCTTCCATTTATGATTTTTGTCAATGATTTGGAGGAGGGGGCTGAAAGACGGGTTAGTAAATTTGCTGATGACACCAAGATATCGGTGGAGTAGTGGATGAGGTGGAGTGCACTTGTAGGCTGCAAAGAGATGTCAGCTGCTGCCACCATCTCAATGCCCAACAATCTGAAATCTGTGTTGTAGGATTTACAAAGAAAGAAACGTCTTCTCTTACTATTCGGGGATCTCCACTCGCTCACTGGGACCAATGACGCCACTTGTGGATGCTGGCAACACAACACAATCTGGGTGCCAGGCATAACACAAATAGGTTGGCACTGTGACTATAGAAGGCAGGGAGATCCTACAAGTTGGTATGCATGCATGGCCATTGCGATCCTTGAGCAATTGCTAGGGGTGCTGCAATTGCATTGCCTTCCAGGTGTGTGTTACAGTTCCTGCACACAGGGCTGGGGCTGCCTCCTTATTATCACAATGTGGGTTCCCATTCCATGCAGTTTGAGTGTCTGTGTTAACATACATCCCCTTACTTGATTAGCCTTCAAGCAGCACAAGATGCCCTTCCCCATCTCCATAAAACCCCAGCACTCAGTGCAGTCCCACACCACATTCCATAGCCAGAACATCCCTAGGTCTGGGGGCAGAACTTTTAACGTTTGGTGAACCCCCCCCAACACCATCTGGGAACTTTGTAAGCCCTATCTCCACCCCATCCCTGCACTCCAGGCACTGCAGCTCCATGACACTGACCTCCTCGTTCCTCTTCAGTACTATTACACTTGGTATCAACTTTTATAGAGTGGTTGTAAATGCTGCTAGAATGAGATCACGCCAGAGAAGGGGGAGAGGCAAGCAGGGGCAGGGAAAATTCAGTTGCCAACCCACTAATGACACATGAATTATGGTAATGCATATAAACACCAAGGTGCTGATTTTCAACGCAGTTCCGTTTATCTGAAAAACCTAGGCTGGAAATCATGTGGAGACCAGTACGCGGCGGAAAGCCTGAAAAATTGCCACTGCTGATTATACTCAACTCAACAAGCTAGATGAATCACCTCATTATGTTCATAAAGGGAGGAGTGATTGTAAAATTGGGCACCATGGTGGCACCATGCCCATTGCCTACTATTTCTCTGGGTATATTTATTGTATGTGGCAAGGAAGGAATTAAGGTGGCCCTTGCTAACTCTTGGGCTAACTGAGACCATTAAATTATTCATTTGAAGGGCCTCATGTTAACTGCAGCTATAGTTGCATGTGACAAAGCATCCTGCATCCAACGGAGAGGGGATTAGTTACTCCACTGTGTTTCTCCACCTAACCCCCTGCACTGACAAACCTCTGTCCAAGGCCCTCACTGCACAAGAGCCTGCCCTCCTAGGTCCGGAGAGACCCCAGACTTGAAGTTTGGGTTCATGATGCCTCTTCTTCAAGGGCCTGTTTGCAGTCCCAGCTGTGGCCACCACTCCCAGTGGTGCTACTGAGACTAGTGAGCCGTGGGCCGTTCGCAGCTGTCAGAGGCAAAGCCTGGATGGGGGAAGAAGTCCTATCTCAAACCAATTACTCACTTGGTGACCATGAAATGTCTGCGGGGTAATCTGACCAAATGGAATTGGGCTTGTCCACAACCTTTCAGCCAGAGAAGGAGAGCAAGTCCTCCACGTGGAAATGCTATCTAAATGTTACTAATGTCTATTGAGAAAGAACAAGTTCTATGTAAAATCTGAATAACCACACAAACAGATATATGACTCAATGAATGATGATATGAATCTGGTTATTAATCAGTTATCTGTTTCCTTCTGTAGTCTGTGTAGATTCACCATAAGAGCACAGGATTTCACAATAAGTTAGTTCTACACTTACCAACATCAGAGCCTTCCTCAATGCAATTTCCATCAACGTGATTTCACTTTTTCTTTACCACAATTTCAAACACCTTAGCTCCTTAACACTAATACCTGTTGTATTTGAAATGTCAGCCTAGTTTCTGTGTTCAGATCTCTACTGTGAAGTGAGGATAATTGAACCAGGGAACTAATTTCTAAACCAGCTTCAATTGCAAAGTCTTCTATTTTGACCTTTTTTGAATACATACATAGCTGATAGAAGACAGAGGGTGGTGGTTGATGGGAAATATTCAACCTGGAGTGCAGTTACAAGTGGTGTACCTCAAGGATCTGTTTTAGGGCCACTGCAGTTTGTTATTTTTATAAATGACCTAGATGAGGGTGTAGAGGGTTGGATTAGTAAATTTGCTGATGATGCCAAAGTGGAGGGAGTTGTAGACAGCGAGCATGGATGTTACAGTTTGCAGAGGGACATAGGTTGCAGAGCTGGGCTGTGAGGTGGTAAATGGAATTCAATACGGATAAGTGTGAGGTGATTCACTTTGGTAGGAATAACAGGCATATGAAATATAGGGCTAATGGAAGGACCCTTAATAGTGTTGTCGAGCAGAGGGATCTTGGGGTACAAGTACATAGCTCTTTGAAAGTTGGCACCCAGGTTGATAAAGTTGTTAAGAAGGCGTACGGTGTGTTAGCTTTTATTGGTAGAGGGATTGAATTTAGGAGCCGTGAGGTTATGTTACAACTGTACAAAACTCTGGTGCGGCCGCACTTGGAGTATTGCGTACAGTTCTGGTCGCCGCATTATAAGAAAGATGTGGAAGCATTGGAAAGGGTGCAGAGGAGGTTTACCAGGATGTTGCCTGGTATGGTGGGAAGGCCTTATGAGGAAAGGCTGAGGGACCTGAGGTTATTTTCATTAGAGAGAAGAAGGTTATGCGGTGACCTAATTGAGGCGTATAAGATGATCAAAGGACTGGATAGGGTGGATAGTGAGAGCCTTTTTCCTCGGATGGGGATGACCAACACGAGGGGACATAACTTTAAATTAAGAGGTGGTAGTTATAGGACGGATGTCAGAGGCAGGTTCTTTACACAGAGGGTGGTGAGGGCGTGGAATGCCCTGCCTGCAGCAGTTGTGGACTCGCCTACTTTGGGGGCATTCAAATGGCCGGTGGATAGGCATATGGATGATATTGGAATAGTTTAAGTTAGAGGGTCCACTGGCCGGCGCAACATCGAGGGCCGAAGGGCCTGTACTGCGCTGTAATGTTCTATGTTCTATTTAAATTGTATGGTTATAATTGAAAAATGGAAAAATAAACTGATTTGAATTTAATCATTGAAAATGGGTATGGGTTCAGGTAGGATCTGTTTTGTTTCTTATCAGATTTTACTCTTCAATGAAGGCGAAGAACAACACAGCACAGGAAACAGGCCCAATAAGCCTGTGCCACCATTTTAATATTGTGAGTGCCCTCTTCTACCTGTGACCTTCGTCTATGCCTATCAGACTTCACAATAAAGGAATTATAACCAGATTGAGGACGCTTAATTTAGGGACAATTTGTTAACACCAATCAGCCTAAGAGCACGTTTTTGGGGTGTGGGAGGAAACCGGAGGACCCAGAGAAAACCCACGCAAGCACTGGGAGAATGTGCAAACTCCCACAGATAGTGGCCCAGATCCATGTATCTGCACAGCAAACAGTGATAGTCACTGGGCTATCATGTTGCCCATCATCTAGTCCAGTTTAAGCATACACTAACAATGTGAAGCACTAGGCAACGCTCGAAACAACATCCAAGAGCTGTCCTCGCATGACCCACGACATGTATGCCCCTTGGACAACAAGGTGGATCGAATCCCTTGTGGATTAAAAAAAAGACATCAATCAACATGCATAATTTAAACAGACATTCGTGGAATCCCCAGAAGCTCAAATGTAAGACAAGTGAGCCATAAAATACCTTGAACGGTTCATTGGAATCAATTGATTTCCAGGAATGTCCTAAGGCTCTTGATCCTTATTTGGAACAATCTTCTCTATCCCTCCATCTCTAGTTTGCTCATGTGCCTATCTAAGTAAGCCTTAAACAACTCTAGCGTGCCTGCCTCCACCACCCTACTTGGCAGTGCATTCCAGGTCCCCACAACCCTCTGTGTGAAAAACCTCCCTCTAACATCTGAATTACACCTTGCCCCTTTGGTTTGATATCATGATGTGACATTAAAACAGGGTTGCTGAGGTGGGCACCAGAGATCCTTTAACACAACTGAAGAATAGCAAAATAAAAATCGAATTTATTTATTAATATCACTAGTAGGCTTACATTAACACCTTAATGGAGCCTCTGTGAAAATGCCCTAGTTGCCACACTCCAGGGCCTGTTTGGGTACACTGAGGGAGAATTTAGCACGACCAATGCACCTAACCAGCATATCTTTGAGACTGTGGGAGGAAATCAGAGACACAGGGAGAACATGCAGACTCCAAACAGACAGTGACCCAATCCTCAAGCTGGAGATTGAACCCACGTCCCTGACGCTGTGAGGCAGCAACACTAACCACTGTGCTACAGTGTGGCACCAACAAGAATGCTGAAATACCCAGTCCCTGCAAAATTCAGATGTGCCATCTTCCTCCATTTATTCCTCGAGTGTCAAAAACAACACTCGCCATCTAACTTGTTCTTTGCCATCATCAAGACTGAAACTCTGTACTTGACCCTGAATACCTTTCTATGCTCGTTGCAACTTAATGAGGAGGAACCAACTTTATTCAGCCTCTTCTATTGGTTGAAACGAAGTTTCTTTTTAATTTATTCTCCCCATTGATGCCAGATACCAAACCAAATAGAATTACATTTTAATAAAAAGCCAATCAAACCAGTCTTTTATGTTAAAAAAAAGAGCAAGTTTATTTGTATTAAAACCTGAGGGAAAAATGATAAAAGACATAATGAAACACATACATATATCAGAGTAAGTAAAATTAGACTCCATTTAAAAGTATATACTATTTAAGACTTTTGTTTGACCTCAAGGCATTGATTGTTGAACACTCTGGTCATTTGAAATAAGCTGTTTAAAAATCCTGAGTCAATTTGAAGTTCAGATAACTGTACTTGCCTTAAGATAACTTCCTTCCCTTTTTAATTTCATCATCAGCCCTCAGTAATTGATAAGTTTCTCTTCAAGTTTTTTTCCAATGGAGCGTCACTATCTTTTGAGTTGGATTTTTGCAACAGTGAGATAGGGCTTTTCTTAACTCAAAAGAGAGGCAGATTCCGTGGTGCTCCCTGTAGCAGATTTTTTCCAGATGACTTCATTAATTTCTCTTTGTGACTGGCTTGGCAAAATCAGTTCTTAAAAATCTCTTGTCTGCATATTCCCTTAAAAGAAATCTGATAAAGATGTCTTGCAGTCATTGTTGTAGAACAAAAAAAATCACACTTTGGATCTTTTATCTCAAATTTCTGACACATTTCAGGACAGTAGTAATCAACAGGAGATGCGGATACTTTATTCTCCACAAGGAGATTTGAGCATTTCTGGCTGGTTCACAGTTCCGATTGTCTTTTTGTCTATAAAAATTCAACAATTGCATATTCAATTGCTTCCTTGGTTAATAAATTGAGTTTTGATATCTGTAGGTTTACTTTGAAATGTCCCTCTCTTCACATTTCTTCCACGGGATTTTCTTGTTTTCATTTCTCACTTTCACCTTGGAAGATGACCTTACATTTTAATGCAATTAGCTGTCTCTTCCTGGCTTGGGTCCCTGTTTGTGCGAACTCTCCGCACAGTTTCCTCTCGAAAGGTGTGCTGGTTAGGTGCATTGGCCATGCTAAAATTCTCCATCAGTGAACAAGGTGCTGGAGAGTGGCGACTAAGGGATTTTCACAGTAACTTCACTGCAGTATTAATGTAAGCCTACTTGTGACGCTAATAAACAAACTTTAAGATGTACTGCTCCATCAGACTGAGGATGATTTAGGCTTAGGTCACAGCTATGAGATAACGGTGTTTCTGAGTGTGCTCCAATGGCCCACTGATAGGAAGAATTATTGCCTCAAGCTATACCTACAGTTCAACTGAAGTTAGTTAGATAAATCAAAATGACAGGCAATGGCTATGGAAGGGCCCAGTTCATAAAACGTTCATCATTGCAACTCCTGTTTTCACTCAGATAAGGAAATGGTTGATCACATTCAGAGCAGAGGATTGTCTGAAATAGCTGTTACTCTTTCAAGACAGTAGCACAAGCCCCAACACGAACGGTTCCAGCACCATTCTTTTCATCTTCCTAACAAACTTGCCAAATTGCTTCAAATCATTGTTTCGTGGTTTTACTAGACATCAAAACTAGAAGGAACTTGAATTTATATCACAGCTTTCAATTCCTCAGATGTTCCAAAGAACTTCAGAGCAAATGAATTTACTGCTAGAGATTAGTAACATGGTAAACATGAAAACCTTAGCTAAAAGATGTCCATTAATAATAATTGAATAACAAGGGAATTTAGTTTTAATTTTTCATTGATTAGGAGATGGCTCTGAAAAGGGTACTAGTCTAAAATTTGGCACACCGGGCAATGTCAAAGCAGCATTGGAATATCAACCCACTAGGCATGTCATGGTGGCACAGTAATCAGCATTGCTGCCTCACAGTGCCAGAGACCCAGAATCAATTCCGGCCTCTCATCGCTATCCGTGTGGAGTTTACACATTCTCCCCATGTCAGCGTGGGTTTCCTCCGGGTGCTCCAGTTTCCTTCCACACTCCAAAGATGTGCATGTTTGATGGATTGGTCATGCCAAATTGCCTTTTAGTGTCCCAAGATACACAGGCAGAAGGATTAACCATGGTAAATGTGTGGAGTTATGGGGACTAGGATAAGGGAGAGCACTTAGATAAGATGTTCTGTCAGAGACTTGATGGGCCAAATGGCTTCTTCTGCACTGTAGAGATTCTATGATTCTATATTTTTTTGAGCTCTGACGTGGGGCTTAGGACTCACCTTCTGATTTTGGGGCAGAGGGCTGAGCTGAATTTACACAAGTCAGCCCCAACCACATCATAGGCACTTGTAAAAATGCTTAAATGCAGATGTGAAGATGGAGTATTCAGGAATGTAATTGATTTATGCTTGGGGAATTAAATCAAATGCAAGATGCAGTACTAAAAATGGCTGAAATTTGAAGAAAAAATAATTAAAAGGAAAATGTATTTTGCACAGAACAATCTCCCAGAAGATTAAATAAATGAAGAAATGTCCAGAAATGGAGAGTGACGTTTTCCATATTCTTTTAATATTATGGACTGATTCACACATCCCAAGAAAAATGTTGAAGCTGTAAAGTACTTGTGTCGTTGCTTGTTTTAACCTGCTTCTCTTGCATGAGTGAGTCAGGCATCTCTGACACATCTGAGATTAAAAATAGATACTGCAGAAAATCTGACTGTCCAGTTCAGCTAACATACTGGCTTCTCTGAAGTTACGTTCCATTACTCCTATACAATACTGGATGTTCCAAATAACAAATCCCATCTTTAGTGCAAGGCACAATAGGATTGTATTTTTTTTTTTTTATTCATTCGTGGGACATGGTGTTGCTGACTGGCTGGCCAGCATTTAGTGCTCATCCCAAAGGACAGGTGAGAGCCAACCACATTGCTGTGGCTCTACAGGCACATGTAGGCCAGACCAGGTAAAAAGAGCAGATTTCCTTCCCTAAAGGATGTCAATGAACCAAATGGATTTTTCTGACAATCTACAATAGTTTCATGATCATCAGATTCTTAATTCCAGTTTTTTTTTACTGAATTCAGATTCCACCATTTGCTGTGAAGTGATTCAAACCTGGGTCCCCAGAACATTAGCGGAGTTTCTGGATTAATAGTCTAGTGATAATTCCACTAGGCCATCACCTCCCCCATATTGCCATAAAAGAGACATGCCAAAGCTTTCTGTATTGTACCTGTCAGGACACTTTTAAGAATACCAATATAAGGGGAAAACAATAATTTACACTGAGAGGTGAGTGCTGACTGGTTGATAAGTGGATACTGATTGATAGAGGTGTTGTCATGCAGAATGCAGGAGTTGATGGTGACTGATAGTTAACTGCCAAATATTGTTTGAAATTTAAATGCTAACAGTTTGATCCTGATTATAGCACTGTCCTGAGGAATGAGAGAGAAAATGGCTATCCTTTTATTTCACTGAAACGAGTGGAATGTGTGTATTCTCTTGCACGATTTGCTGAGTTCATAATTCCAACGAATACTGATTCTCTCAATAGTGAGAGTCTAGATCATCACGATATAGTGCTGCAGCGCAGATATCTCTGGCTTCCTTAAGTGGAACACTGGTGTGGAGTAATGTGACACATGAAGTTCAGTACCACTGTGATGCTAGGTACATAGACTGCATGTCCCAAAGACTGGTGGATCATATCAAACAGCACATCCCAGCCACTATTCACAATGGACGAGGTACAAACCATACCTAACTCAACATGCATTGTCCGACATTAGATGCAATTCCGTGATTGGACAATATTGCTAAGTAATCCTCAGTGTGCTAAGAATTACAAATACCCAACTTAGGATTGTCAGTCAGGTTCAAAGTATGGTACCATTTGGGTGTAATACAATCTACGTATATTAATAGACAGGCCCCTGTTTTTTTTTTTTGCACATTGTTAGAACGTGTACACACATTCCAACTGTTTCAGCTAAGGAAAATATGGGATAGGCATTTGCTGACTCATTCCTCAGGGCAATTCCTTGACCAGTCAGGGTCAAACTGCCTGGTTTAAATCTCAAACGCTTGACAGATGGCAATATTTGAATTCAATAAAAAATCTGGAAATAAAAGTCTAATCATAGAGCAATTGTCAGTGCTTGTTTTGACCACTAAGCCAGTACCAATTGTCAGCATTTGGCCTATATCCCACTATACATGATGACTCTGTTATTGAAAGCTAATGCTACTTAGGAAAGAAAATCTTATCTACATGTGACTCCAGATCCACAGCAATGTGGTTGCTTCTTAAATACCTTCTGAAATGGCCTAGCAAACCATTCAGTTCAAGGGGAATTAAGGATAGCCAATGAATGCTGGTTCTGGCAAGGGTGAAACCATGATTGGGCAATGGACTAGGTAAGCCCATTGCACTGAGGGTGTGCTGATGCCTGCGATGGTGGTTTGCCCAGGCTAGGGTAGACTAAAGGATCAGAGTAGCCAATTAGGTCAAACCAAGGCTGTCCTTGATGTGATTTGTCAGTGCCATTTCAGCCTTTTGGCTCAAGTGAAGTGTTAGATCAAGCCCGGGACGGGGTGCAATGCTTCATCTTGCCAGCTTGAATCTTGTTTGTTGGAGCCTTTAAAATGGGATGCAATGTCTTGGCCTGTCAGCTTGGATCTGGTTTGTCCCTCATGTTTGGGTTTAATTAGAAATGGCTTTTTTGATTGGAAATAATGTACCAAAAAATATCAAAGAAAAACTTGCTTGCTGGCCCAGACAGCGACACCCACGTCTCCAGAATGAATGAGTTTAAAAAAAACCAAAACCAGCATTTGTAATCCAATGTCTTGTGCTTCATTTATTTGCTTATAGATCTCACTTGTATTGGTTGATTGCAGTCGTAATTAGTGTCTTTTTTTAATTTTCTCTCTCAGAAAAATAAACATTGAATATTAAGTTGGGGAAACAAACTTGTCCCATCACAGCACTTACAATAATGACACAGCAGGCAGATTTGCTTTCTTAAAAAATTACTTTTGAACAACAGCACATCAATTTCAGAAATTTACATAGTTTTCATTTATCACTTTTGAACTTCACTAATGTAGTTTATTAGTAAATTAATTGATAAGATTCTCAATGTGCAGCACCACTTGCTAGGCTAAGATTTATGGTTAATCCTTATTGCATTGTAATGGCATAATAAGCTACTTCCGGACTAATCAGATTGGAACTGGAATCACAGCTTCAGATTACACACATTCAAGTTTCCTCCCCTAAAGATTGTGCTGTTGTGACAATCTGATGCTTTATGGCGACTTTTCGTTGATGCTCAGTTTTGAAATTACCGTATTACCAAATAAAAACACACATTTAAATCTGCAAGCTGCGCTTGTGAGATTTGAACTCACTGCATTAGCAGTCCCACTATACTACCATACAGATTAACTGATCAGATGATGGGAGTTCCATTCTGCTTCATTGTTAAAATGTTCAGACTTCATTAAAAATCTATCTAGATGATTTTCCAACACTAATGCTCCATCCCACTGGTACCTCGTTGAAAGAATCATTTAGTGCAGAAGGAGGCCATTCTAACCATCAAGTCCGATTCTCA
Source organism: Sphyrna mokarran (assembly GCA_024679065.1). Classification (NCBI taxonomy): domain Eukaryota; kingdom Metazoa; phylum Chordata; class Chondrichthyes; order Carcharhiniformes; family Carcharhinidae; genus Sphyrna; species Sphyrna mokarran. The sequence continues at coordinate 18,528,189 of JAGIQG010000024.1, read as the reverse complement.
AATTTAACATCCTCCTGCCCTATTTCCGTAACCCCACACTAATTGTCCAAGCTTTTGGACATTAAGGGGTAATTGAACATGGCCAAAATACTCACACATCTTTGGAGTGAGGGAGGAAACCAAAGCACCCAAAGGAAACCCAAGCACATATAGGGAGAATGTACAAATTCCACATCCAAGGCTGTAATCGAACCCAGGTCTCCAGCACTGTGAGGTTGCAGTGCTGACTACTGGGTCACCAAGAGACAGCATTAAAACACGTGAAGGGAATATTTCAAGTGCCAGTCTATTAATTTCCAAATAAACACGTCAGGAGAAATCTAGCACTGGTGCATTCAGGTGTAAATGAATGTTTAAATTCTGCTAAGTCTTTATTCTTAACAATCTCCCCGCTCCTCAAAATTTGATTTTAAAAGTGTGGAGTTACATTCCTTCCAAATCTAATTATTGTTAGAGATTTAAAATTGTTGACTGGTTTCTTTCAGTCCCTATTAATGCTTTTATATTCCACTCACTCTGTTTAATTTTCTGTACATGATTCTATATGAAATGAATTAATCTGGTTAATGGTTCCTGGTTAAACTCATGTGTAACTCAATAAGGATTCTTCAACACAATTGGTTAAGGAGAAGATATAGGCAGAATTTAATGTCCTCCCCAAAGGCAGGTTTGATGGCCAATGTGTATTCAACTGGGGGAAGAATGGTGGCTGGGGACCCAGAAAGGACCATGGACAGCCACACTGCCCTGCAACTAGGTGAGGTCTAAGCTTCTCACCTGCTGCTACTGGTGCTAACCCTGCAGTGGGCAAGATGTGGCTATGAGGGGGACATGACAAGCAAACCCACTTTTAAGGTTGCTTCCAGGCCTTCAGGGATTGGGATCTTTGCTATTGACTCTCCACCAGACATCCGATGCACAACCAACATTGCACTTTAACCTCCCTGTGACCTGGGATCCAGAGACAATCCTTGGCCTGAGATGAATGTAATTCAGCCACAGTCACCACTTCTTCTGTTTCTGGTCTATTTCTGATCTCAAAGAAAGCCCACTGTTGTCCAGTTAAGTGCTTGATTGGGATTTAATATGGTGGGCCTTCCCTAAGGGAGCCAATATGCATCTCTCAGCAGGTAAGAAACCCTCCTGCATCTCCCTCATTTTAATACCATCCAATGTTATCACTCTACTCACACATTCTTTGGATCCTCTGCAGAAAGCACCACATTAAAAATGATCTCTAAGTACCACAAGTTGCCAGTCAAAGGCCCATAAAACATCTGTGGGCAGCTCTAAGTGCAAAGAACAGCGAGGGAATCCGGCCAATATTGTTTCCAGCTTCCTAAATCTATTAACATTTCTCAGGAGTGCTTCATAATGATGTTGAATTACTTGAAGAGCTTTATCAGATAAACAAATGTGTTGAGGTTGGAAAGGGGAAAACTGGGTTTGATAAGAGGGAAAAGTTTTGAAGTTTCACTTGTTAAAAGAACTAAGCCCTCAAATGATGTGCTGGAAGCTCATTATTGGTCGGTGGAGTTTCTCATTTAACTCAGTTTGAAATTCAAAACAAATGTCTCAACCCATCAGAACAGGAATCAAAAATACTTTGAAGCCGAAAATCAACGTAATCTATGATTCACAGGAAACTAATAAATGTACAAACATACAATCTCACGTCCATCCAAATTAAGAACAGATACAGGCAATTCAGCTCCTCGAGGCTTCTCCCCCATATGAATAAGATCATAGCTGATCTGATTGTGACCCCGACCCCGCATTCCTGTCTATTCTGCTAATCCTTCACCCTCGTGTTAATTAAGAACTTATTTAGCCCTTTCTTAAAGTTTTTTAAAATCATATTTGTTGTTGTCACAATAATGACAACATTATTAGACTTGAAGGGCTCGTTGGCCAACTCCTGCTTCTACTTCTTGTGTTCAAAGCATGTCACAAACATTGAAATACTTTGAGATACCATTGCAGTTGCAATATAAGAAGTGTGGCAGCTAATTTGCATTCACACTACCATGAAGTTACTGTGAAAATCGCCTAGTCACCGCACTCCGGTGCCTGTCCAGGTACACTGAGGGAGAATTTAGCATAGCCAATGCACCTAACCAGCATGTCTTCCAAACTGTCATGCAGACATGGGGAGAACATGCAGACGCTGCACAGACAGTGGCCCAAGCTGGGAATTGAACCCACATCTCTAACGCTGTGAAGCAGCAGTGCTAACCACTGCGCTGTCATGTCGCTCACATAAATAATTAAAGATTCTGCTTTTAGAGGAAGGTAGTTCCAGAGTCTAATGGCTCTCTGCGAGAAAAGAAAATCTCCTAATCTTCACCTTGACTTATGATGAGTAGCCCCTTATTTTTGATCAGTGACCCTAGTTTTAGATCCTCCAACAAGAATTTGATTTTAGTTTGAGTATAGTGTCACAAGTAGGTTGACATCAACATTGCAATGAAGTTACTGTGAAAATCCGCTAGTCACCACACTCCGTCGCCTGTTCGGGTTCACTGAGGGAGAACTTAGCACAACCAATGCACCTAACTAGCGTGTCTTTCAGACTGTGAGAGGAAAACAGACCTCCCAGAGGAAATCCATGCAGACACAGGGAGTATGTGCAGAATCCTTTCCACATCCACGCTGTTAAAACCCTTCAGGATATTTATCCCTCAATTCAGTATCTCAAAAACAGATCATTTGTACTTTATCACTTGACTGGTGGGATCTTCCTGTGCACAAAATAGCTGCCACGCCTCTTATAATTGCAACTGCAAGACACTTCAAAGTATTTCATTGTTTGTGAGGTGCTTTGAACACAAGAAATAGAAGCAGGAGTAGGCCAATGAGCCCCCCCACATCTGCCCTGACGCTTGGGACCAATGACGCCAATGAAAGGTGCTATACATTTGCAAGTTCATCTTTCTTTTTGTGAGGTTCACTCTGATAGTTCTAAAGATTCACATGCTTTACCCATTCTCCATCTTTTATTTATGTTTTTATTCATGAGACAAGGGTATCACTGGCTGGCCAGCATTTATTGCCCATATCTAGTTGCCTGAGGGCAGTTGGGAATCAGCCACATAACAATGGACAGGCCAGGTAAGGACGGTAGATTTCCTTCCCTAAAGGACATTACAGAACCAAGTGGATTTTTCCAATAATCCACAATGGCTTCATAGCCATCCGTAGCTTCTTAATTCCAAATAGATTTTATTAAATTAAGAACCCGGGTCCCCAGAAAAATTAGTTGAGTTTCTGGATTAATAGTCTAGTGATGATAGCACTAGGTCATCCTTGCTTTTTGCACCAAATTTTTTTTACCCTCCTTGTTACTTTTCCTCCCCCCAGCTTGGGAAGGCCAATGCTCAGCCCAGCAGCTTCCTCATGTTTGGCAGTTCGAGCGAGCAAAACCTGCGAGACGTTTCTTGTCTTTCACAAACTCACTCTGGAAAAGTATTGATCAGACAGCACTTGCCAAAACAACCAAAACTGAGACTCGGAAGCAACCAAGGAACCTAAAATGACCGACCAGAGATTTATGTAATGGACTTGAGGACCACTTGCAAAAAAAAAAATGCTTGCCAATGATTTGTTGGGGCAGGTTTGTGGTCTTTCAGGTGTGTGTAGTTTATCCAAAGGATTCTGATTTGGGACAGGATTCAGAATAAGACAGTTAAATGATAACTGTGGTTGTTGCACCCAGCTGTCAGAATGTCTACTGACCAGCTGGACCAATACAATGTCATAAGCGCATGTTGGAGCAGATCATGCTCTGCTAAGGCCATCAACATGGAGCCTGATATGGACCCCAAATAACACAAATACATTGACTGGAAAGCTTTATGTGCACGTAAGGGAGAAAGGTTAGAAGGACGTTGATGGGGTTCAATGGAGAGGGGTTGGGGGAAGCATGTGTTTTTTTTTATTCATTCATGGGACATGGGTGTCACTGGCTGACCAGAATTTATTGCCCATCCCTCGTTGCCCTTGAAACTGAGTAGCTTGCTAGGACATTTCAGAGGGCAGTTGTAGCTCTGAAGTCACATGTAGGCCCGACTAGATAAAGACTACAGGTTCCTTTCCCTAAAGGGGTTTTTCCATCAACAATAGTTTCATGGTCACCAATAGATTCTTAATTCCTGATGGTTTTTATTGAATTCAAATTCCACCATCTGCCATGACGTGATTCAAACCCAGGCTCCTAGAACATTTAGCTGAGTTTCTGGATTAACAGTTTAGCAATAATACCAATAGGCCCGTGTAGAGAATAAACATCGGCATAAACTAGTTGGGATGAACGAGCTATTTCTGTGCGTACATGGGTTTGTAATAATTGTGGGATCCACTGAACTAAAGAGAAATGAACTTGAGCACGGATCCAAATTTAGATTGGTCTTCTCTGAACTTTCAAAGAAAGTCAAGTATTTAATTAGGACCTTGAGTTCTATGAAGATGGGCAAAATGTACGATTGCATGTTCTTTGACAACTTTCAAATGGACACTCGGCTTCATGCCCCTGACAAACAATTGGAATTGGAACAAGAGTGGACAAATTAAAATGTCTTCTGCTCATTCCGGATCTTTTGGCCAATTGAGAGAAAGAAAACCAAAGGCACTTTGAGTGTGAAAAGCTGCCAAATATAAATGAGGTGTAAATGTTGATGAGGATCCAAGTTAAAGGTGTTTATGCCGGTGTCATTTTCTACAATTACGCCTCCTTGGCCATTTGGGGTTCAGTAATTGAGAAAGGCAGATTTATTGTAAGGTATTACAGTGGCTCTACTGCAGGGAGAATCCTAATTGAATACTAGCACTGCCTCGTGGTGCTGTGTGCCTTCAAATGTGGAATGCAAAATACAATGTAATGATCTCTAGCCAAATTGGCAGTGTCATCATTCTTAATTTCTTTAACTGGACCATTAATCCCACTTAAAGGCTGAGTAAAGTCATGAGAAGTATTATTAAAAGTGAGTAGCACCACATCTGAAACATCACATCCCCCATGAAAAAGTAAATTGGGTCTCCAGAGGCCGCAGCAAACTGTCCCACTCAATATGCAATACGTAGAGATGAAAAGAACTTCAACTTGCAGTGGCTTTCATGACCGCAGGATCTCCACAAATGTTTTCTAGCCAATTAACTATTTTTTTTCAAAGTGTAGTCATCCTCACAATGGAGGAGACATGTCAGCCAACTAGTGTACAGCAAGATCCCACAAAAACCCAGAAGGTGCGATCCTAATGGCCATTTATGCCATGCCCCTATTACATGGTGCGGGGTATGGCATGAACCATGCAAAGTCAGGGAAATTGGCATCCAAACAAATCTCAGTTCACCACAGCAAGCTAGGAAAATCTCGCCGGTGTGAATAGCCATAACATTTCCACCAATATTTTAACGAACGTGTGTACAAATGTATCAATTACTGACAGAAGGAGGCCACTCAGCCCCTTGAGCCTGCTCCATCATTCAATAAGACCATGACTGATTTGATTGCCCTACATTCTTGCTTACTTCCAATGACCTTCACCCCTTTGTTAATCGAGAATCTATCCAGCTCTGCCTTAAGTATATTCTGCTTCCACTGTCTGTTGAGGGGGAGAGTCCAGAGGCTTACAACAAAATTATTCTCCTCATCATGACTGAGGGATAAATGCAGATTGAAGTATCAATGGGAATTCCCTCATTCCTCATTTGAGAAATAGTGCTATTAGGTCTTTAATGCTTACAGGAAGCTTGAGATAGGGGTCTCATCTGAAAGGCAGAACCTCCAATAGTCCTGCCCTCCCTCAGTACCATACTGGGAGTTTCAGCTAGAATTTTCCAACCCAGAATGGGAATTGAACGTCCAGAAAATTCTGACTTAGAGGTGAGGGTGCTACTCACTGAGTCACAGCTTACACTCTAGAGTACAATCTACTACCACCAACTCTTGTGTTATAACATTGTAACGCTGGGGACATGATGGCATGGTGATGCTATTGCTAGGCTATTAATCCAGAAACCCAGCTAAGGATCTGAAGATTGAATTCAAATACCACCACAGCATTTGGTGCTTAAAAATTAAAATTAAATTAAATTTAATTTAATTATCTGGATTAATTATCTGATTTAATTATCTTTAATTAAAAATTCTGGAATTAAGAATCTACTGAGCCGTAAAACCATTGTCAATTGTTGGAAAAATTCCCCTTGTTCAGTAATGTCCTTTAGAGAAGGAAATCTGCCATCCTTACCTGGTCTGGCTTGCATGTCACTTTGTATAGAGATGTTGTAGCTTACATGTGACTCTGGAGCCACAGCAATGTGGTGGACTCTCAACTGTTATCTGAACAAGGGCAACTAGGGATGAGCAATAAATGCTGTCCAACCAGTGATGTCTATATCCCAAAAATCGATGAATAGAGCAAATTGATTGCCCCAGGTGAAAATTATACTCCAAATGCCAGGAAAGAATTTCTATTCACTTACTTAGTCTTCCAAAGCCAACTGGAATTCAAGAAGGGGTGTGTGGTGTCCTTGATTATGCTGACTGCTTTTCCGAGGCACAAAACTGTAGGTGGAGTCGAATGGTGGGAGGCTGATTTGTTGTGATATACTGGGCTATGTTCACAGCCCTTTTAGTCTAGGCCAGAACAGGAGCCATACCAAGCTGTGATTCATTCAGAAAGGATACTTTTTCTATGGTATATCTGTAAAAAGTAGTGACAGTCGTAGTGAACATGCTGAATTTCCTTAGCCTTCCAAGAAGGAGAGGCATTGGTGGGTTTTCTTAACTATAGCATCAGCGTGTAGGGACAGGGACAAATTGCTCTGAACACCTAGAAACCTGAGGCTCTCAGCCATTTCCACTTCATCCCATTGATGTAAATAGTAATGGTGGAGCAGACTCCTGTTCTTAGCTTTTCTTTGAAATTATACTTCTTGAAGTCAATGACCATCTCCCTTGGAAAAAACTCTCATCCTTGGTGTTAATATTAAAATTATCGAATATTAGCTGTGAAGAAGGATACGTGTCTCATATATCTTCCAATTTTCCAGCTTTTGCAACAGGGAAATGGTGTGATGCCCTGTTTCAGGAGCACAAAATTCAATTGAAGTGCAATAGTTAACAGTTGAAGGTCTGTAGAGGAGGGAAACTTTACCACTGAACTTGAGAACAATCTAACAGTAAACAGATATTGAAATATAGAATTTCAGAGTGATGAGGACAGAGTGTTGAAGTAAAGGGCATCTCGGAATGAAGGGTATAGAGAATATCAGCCTGAACGTTGTGTGTGCTTTGTCATAGAGACTGGAGCTTTCTTAGTGTGGAAAGAGGGAGATCATTGGCATGGAGAGTGAAAAGGCACAACTGGGGAGCATAGGGATGTATCAGCCTGGAGGGTGATGGAAGGGGCATTGGTATGAAGTGTGTGGGGTGCTGGAGTTGGACCGTTGAACATTCACACTATCCGAGGATGCACCAGATCAGCTGGATGTTGTTCAGATGAAACATTCTATCCCATCATGTTTTACCTTGTCCTTTGTAAGTGGCAACGTACCTGGGTGTGGATCTCCAGAATATATGACTTTTATTCCAGATTTACATGGTTTTTATCTTTGAGTCAAACAGTTTGGTTGACAGATACCAGGAATGCTCATAGACCTGACCCGAGATGGGACTAATTCCGCGTATAAAAAAAAATACAATTAATAGCTTGAAAATCCACAGGTGAGGGCTAATTCTTCATCTATTCTATGGAATGGAATTGGATCAAGTTTGACAACTCTCAAACTGGGTCACTCAAGTATTTTTCCACTTAGTTGTACAGTTAATTTATCTTTAAAAATTTATCCCAGGTGATATGCCCTGACTTACCATTGTGTCTGCAATCTCAAATCAGTGAGAAAAATAGGTCAGCCATTCTGACAAATCAATATTTTGTTTATTATATACTTTCTGATATGACTCTGAGATTTATCAACCCTTGATGGGGCCTGCCACAGGGACGCAGGAGGCCAGCCCAAAACTCCAGAAGATTCTGGCAGCGGGTGGGGCCAGAAAATCCCGGCCTCTGGTTTTCTGGAAGGGAGGAATCCAAGCTCTGAATATATTAATAGAAAAGAACTGATAAAACAGACAGGTGAGACAGGAAAAGTCAAGCCTTCCCTTTTAAAAAAAAAAATTTAAGAATGGAAGGAGGCCATTTGGCCCTTTGAGCTTGCTCCACTATTCATTATTATAATGGCTGATCATCCAACTCAATACCCTGATCCTGCCTTCACCCCATATCCTTTGATCCACTTTGCCCCAAGTGCTATATCTACTGCTTCTTAAAAACATTCAATGTTTTAGTCTCAGCTACTTTCTGTGGTAGTGAATTCCATAGGCTGACCACTCTCTCAATGGTCAGAGAAATGTCTTCTCATATCTATCCTAAACAGTCTACCGTGTATCCTCAGACTGTGACCCCTGGTTCTGTGCACCCACACCATCAGGAATATATTTCTTGCATCCGCTAACATGGTTAGAATTTTGTGGGTTTCCAGAAGAACCCCAGTCATTGTGCTGAACTCCAGCAAATTACAGTCCAAACAGACTCAATCTCTCCTTGTATGTGAATCCCCATCCATTCATTGTTCAAAACACTTCCTCTCATTAAACTATTGCCCTCACAGTTATGTAATCTCCCAAGGGAGGCACTGAAAGAAAGAGAGGAAAAGTCCAAGAGCCAATAAGGGAACAGAAATACTTGGGGGAAATTCTTTCCCAACCGCTTCAGGTGAATGGTACCAGTCCAAGAAATCACACGAATCAAGCATTATCAAAAAGAGATGTATGTCCTTTTCCCTCTTGTTTCGCAATGAGTCGTGGCCCTGCCACTGTGCCAAGAGCTCTGAGTTTGAATCCCACCCCAGGACCTCGTGTCAAGGAAGGTACATTCATAATGCAGTTGAGTGTGTCAACCTGCCGATCCTTCCAAACACACCAATAGCTGGAAATAAGAGAGATGGGTTGCTGGTCAGCCACACTGGAGTGGAGTGGTGGCCCTCAAGCTATAAACACCCTAGCAACAGATTAGTGATTCACTCCAGAAATTACTAGCCATGGAAACATGGAAGTCAGCCTTCATATATCACTGGGTGTGGGAAGAAAGTGTGAATTTTCCAGCGCCTTCAGCATTCTGCACACCATGTGCCTGTCATAACTTGTTTTAATGGAAATTGGGAAGCTGTTTCCCCAATGGAGAGTAATCACTCAGCCAATGCATCACAGCCTCTGAAACTCTCTTCCAAAGCTATACTTTGCCTGTTCCTTTGACCTCCCCATTTAACTTCTGTTCAGGGTCCACCTCTCCGCATTGAAGTTCCTCAGGAAATTCTTTCATCTCAGAAGAGGTGCTCTGTGCTGAATGAGTTGTGAATGATATTGTAGCTTTGAAGTACGCAAATCGAATAAAGAATTTGTGAGCATCTGGAAAAGATTAGCCCGCTTCATTTTGTTTTGCACCTACTGCCTGAAACTGAATAAAGTTTTGACTTGTTTGGAGAATCGGTGCAGACACATTGGGCCTAATGACCTCCTCCTGCATTGTGGCAATTCTGTGATTTCAGTACACTTTTTATAAACCTCAATGTTTCAGCTGTTTGATGGTGGCAACTGATAGCTGCTCTTTTGGGTTTCATCAAATTTCACTTCCAAAATATTATCCATCTCTATTCCTGCCTCAGCTCGTCGCTACTATAACTCTCATCATTCCTTTCTTCTGTAAATGACTATTATAACATGACCTTGACAGCTTCTCAGCTTCCATCCTCCTCCGCAAGTTGCTCCTTAAAATCTACCCTTTTTGCCTGAGGTTTTAGAAACCTGTTCATATGTGGTCCGTTTTATAGACTACAATATTAGATTGGTCCAGCCTCATTGTGTGGATTCTGAAGCAGGCAAGACTGTAAAATTACATGTATGGAATCCCTTTGGTTTTACAGTGGGGTGCTCAGGACCTTGGATGGGAAGTCTATCCTTGCTCCTTAAGTGGCCATTAATGGCCTTTCCCCACCCAGCCTCAACTTTAAATGCAGGCAGGTGCTTTGAGGACTAAGAGTGGGAAACAGAAAATGTTCTTACATTGATCTCAGTTGGAAGGCTCCTTCAAATTGGCAGCTCCCTGCCCTCAATAATTGGGCAGCTCTAGCCCTCTCTCTCCAACTCCACCAGCCTACCCATGGCATTCCCTATTCTTTCCTCCCACGGGACATGTGGTACTTACCAGAAATGCAAGGCTTTAGTCTCAGGTTCGGTGCTGTAGAACCTCTTGCTGGATGAGCTGGAGAGTGTCAGCCAAACACTCAAGATGGGATTTCCATCCAAGATCAGATAGAATTCCTGCCTGCTGCCAGTCAGAACTCAACTAGTGTGAACTGGCAATGGGGCTGTCAGAGTGAATGGGAATACGTTCCCTGCTGGCTCTCAGGATGATGGATGCTGAGCACTCAACACCTTGAATTCAGGCCTTACTCCTAAGGGAAACCAATTCAAATTCCCAGTTATTAACTGGAAGAAATTTGCTATAGAGTTTCACATTGTAAACAACAACTTTTTATTGTATGAGTTAAATGAGCAAGTGCTACTAACTGAATATCATATTTTGTAAATACTTATCCTATTACCATGTAAATCTCAACTATCGCCATTCAACTGTTAATTCCAGCCAAGAGTTCCTTATATTTTACAGATCATAGAGGATCCTTCATATCTTCTGAGAATAAATTAAGATATGCCACAGGTCTCAGGAATCCACTTTGATTCCTCTCAGTGTTGCTATTATTCTAGTGTCCTAGGCTCGACCATATCCAGCTGCTTCATCAATGATGTTCTCTCCCTCAGGTCAGAAGTGGGGATATTTGCTCGTGATGCACTATGCTCAAAACTATTCATAATTGCTCAGGGACTAAAGCAGTCCATGTCCAAATGCAGCAAGGCCTGAACAATTAAAATAATGTTTCCATTATACAAGCACAAGTACTAAATGACAGAACTGCCACAATGCAGAAGGAGGTCATTAGGCCCAATGTGTCTGCACCAATTCTCCAAACAAGTCAAGTCATTACACACCACTTCCAATCTAATAGTCACTTCTTGACACTCAGTGGCATTGCAATCACTAAATTCCCCCACTGTCAACATCCTGGGTCTATCACTATTGACCAGAAACCAAACTGGACCAGCCATCTACATACTGTGGCTACAAAAACAGATCAGAGGTTGGGAATCCTGTGGTGAAGAGCTCACCTCCTGACTCCTCAAAGCCTATCCTCCATCTACAAGGCACAGGTTAGGAGTATGATGGAATACTATCCACATGCCTGGATGAATGTAGCTGCAACAACTCTGGAAAAAACTCAACACCGTAGAGGACAAAGCAGCTCACTTAGTTAGCACCCATCTGATATATATTCACTCTCTGTCCAGCACTGACAAACAGTGGCAGCAGTGTATGCTGTCTGTATGATACACTCCAAGAACTCACCAAGACTCCTGAGACAGTACCTTCCAAACCAATGACCACTAACACCCAAAGGACACGGAACATAGAAATGCCACCACCTGGAAATTCCCTCCAAACCATTCAGCATCCTTCACTCCTTCACTGCCACAGGGTCAAAATCCCAGAACTCCCTCCCTAACAGCACTGTGGATGTAGCTACACCTCAGGGCCTGCAGCAATTCAAGAAGGCAGCTCAACACCATCTTCTCAAGAGCAACTAGGGAAGGGTAATAAATGCTGGCCTAACCAGCACTTATATTCCTTGAATGAACATTTGTTTTTTACAATTTCTATGATCCAGTTTGCTTGGCCAAAGAACAGGGCAGAACCTGCAGTATAACTCAAATCCTCTGGCCATGTATCACTTCAAGCACACACGTTTCTTAAACCCATATTTGAAAGTTTAACGATGGGGATGTTTTGATTGTCCACATATAAACTAGTTTATCTCAGGCAGATTTCACCATTTTCATGTTCTCTTGCTGCAAGTGAATGACTCATGCACTATTTAGAATCTTAGGCAGCAGCCAAGAGGGATTCAACTGGACAGGTTTATTGCAAACACTGAGATTTCTCAATGTGCTTTATTAAAATGGAAATCATGGTTATCAGCTAAGCATTTTAATCTTAATTTGCTTTTGATGATTAGAAATGATCAGTTTAGGAAGAGTTGTCATTATCTTTACAGAAAATGGATTTATTTCTGCATACTAATGAAGAGTGGCTACAACAAACATTTCTATGTGTATTAGTTTAAAATCAGCTCACATTTTAATTTTAGTGAATCAGGAAGGGTTTCACTTTTCCCTTTATCTCCAATATTTACAGGAAGATGGGGAGGCAGACTCTTCTCAGTTAGAAAAGGGCCTCTTGAATGGTGAAGGATGGAATCTAATGGTTCTATAATCATAGAATACCACAGAAACCCTACAGTGAAGAAGGAGGCTATTGGGCCCATTGAGTCTGCACTGACAACAATCCCATCCAGGCCCTATCCCTGTAGCTCTATGTATTTACTTACCTAATCCCCCTGACACTAAGGGGCACTTTAACATGGCCAATCACCTACTCTGCACCTCTTTAGATCAAGAGAGGAAACCCATGCAGACACAAGAAGAACGTGCAGACTCCACACAGATGGTGCTGAATTGAACCTGGGTCCCATACACTCTGAAGCAGCAAGGTTGAGCACTGTGATGAGGTTGCTTTATTTATTTATTCGTTCAAGGGATGTAGGCTTCCTCTGACTAAGCCAGCATTTACTGCCCAACCCTAATTGCCTTTGAGATTGTGCCGGTGAACAACCTCCTTGAAAGAGTTCATGCTAGTTTTGTCTAGCATGTGGAAAACAGGCCCAGCCAGAAATCTGGGCCACAATAATAACAACAGGTTTGCCTGATTTGAACTAATCAATCCACAATTTCTGCCATTTTCAGTCATTTTGCCATCAAGAAATTTTCCCAAAACTATATCTGATTTATCTTTCAGCAGATGGTAGCTATATTTTAACAGTTTTAATCAAAGAACAAAGAAAATTACAGCACAGGAATAGGCCCTTTGGTTCTTCAAGTCTGCACCGACCATGCTGCCCAATTGAACTAACTTTTACCATTCCGGGGACCATATCCCTCCATTCCCAACTTATTTATGTATTTGTCAAAATGCCCCTTAGAAATCATTATCATATCTACTTCTACTGTGTTGTAGGCACTCACCACCCTCTAAAATATTTTGCCTCGTACATCTTACTTCAACCTCGGCCCCTCGCACCTTAAAGCTGTGCTCCCCCCAGTAACTGACTCTTCCACCCTGGGAAAAGACTTCATCATTAGACTTGTTTAATTTACCAAGAAATAGGCCAAGGTACACCAGTGAAACTCTTCAACCGTTCAGTATGAGTCTTTAAAAAGTAATTTTCAGTGAGCTTAATTCAAGTTACTTACAGATGACAGATAAGAGATTCTTATTTAAAATCATTATTTTTGCTAATTGGCCCCAGGAATAAAAAGATTGTGCCGCCTCAATTCACTGATTTTGTCAATTTCACATGTGTGATTGTGTGCAAATGGACTTGAACACAAATGTTGATGTGTAATCTAATCTGCGTAATTTCAAGCAGGTTAGACACAGCCTCCTGACTGGACCCAAAGTGGTAAAGTACCCATTGCATTTTTAAATGGCTGAGCTGTGTGCCAAACCCAGCACTGCCATCTGCAGGAAGGTAATGGGGCTGCAGTTTTTTCTACCTTAGACAATTCCTGTAGTCGTTGCTCTAACAACTCTTTGACTTTAAAATGTTCACACTTATTTTCGAATCCCTCCATGGTTTTCTTGCCTTCTACCTCTGGAACTTTTTCTAAGCCTGCCATTCTTCAAAATTGTTGAATTCCTCCTGCTCATGTCCATTGTGCATTCAAATAATTTTCATTACTTCATGGGTGGCCATGCCCTCAGCTGTCCAAGCCCAAATATCATCATCTTTCTTCCTGAGAACTCATCTTCCAAACCAATTCTTTTGTCCTCTGGCCTGAATATCTTCTTCCATGATTTGGTGTCAAAAAAAACCCTGTGAAATGCCTCGGGTTGCTTTACTATGCGAAAGGCACTATATAAATGAAAGCTGTTGTAACCTTGTCAGTGAAATGATGTGTTCTTGACATTAGCTCTTAACTATAAATCAGACACTTTGCAGCCTCTGTGCACTAGTGGTAATGTTTTCCATGCCCAGAAATGATAACACAGACCAAACCATCACAACAGTCACTGTGTACCACCTGGATGAAGGGATGGTAAATACACCTTGAACAAGACCTACTCTGACTCTACTGTGCAACATGAAATTTTACTTTCCACTTCTTGCAAAGTGAAATTAGACTGCGTGCTGACCTTTCATGACCACCAGAGGATCGAGGACATCAGGATAGGTTTTGTCCAGAAGTTTGCAAGCCCTCAGCCTGGGAGTGCTGGAATCAGTTTCTTCAAATGGCAGCAATCATAGATCTGGAAAATTAGATTGAATTGAGTCATTCTTCTAAAAATGCACTGGGTGGAGGCAATACTGTGAAATATGTGGATTGTAATCTTCATAGCCTGAAGAGAAAGTATGAAAAGATGCGTCAGAATTCAACAAGCATGGAATGATCCCTTTTGAAATCTATTACATACTGAAGTATACTCTGGCACCATAAAGTTCACCCTGTCTGGTTATTAGTAATAGTTAGTAATCATTTTATATCATTATACATGATAACTATTTGTAATAGTTATCAATATATCCTTGATTCCTATTACAGTCAATGAATGCCTTTAACCCCTATTATCTTGAGTCATGTGTAATAAAGGTATGAGATTATTCATTCCCTGACCTCAATCCATCAACTGATATTCCAGCGTTATACTGAGGAAGTGCTGTATTGGCAGAAGTGTGGCCTTTTAAGATAGGATGTTAAATCAAGGTCACTTCTACCTTCTCAGATATGGGGATCCAGATTCAAATCCCACCATGGCAGATGATAATATTTGAATTCAATAAAATCTTTGAAAGTAAAATTCAAATGACTAGGAAACCATTGTTTATTGTCATTAATCTCCTTGGGAGAGGGAGTCCTTATATAGTCTGGCCCACATCTGACTTCAGACCCACAGCAATGTAGTTGATTCTTAAATGCCACTAAGGCAATAAACATTGGCTCAGCCAACGACGCCCACACCTCATGAACAAGTTTTTTTAAAAATCCTATTGCCCTTATTTCTAGAGAAGAGGTGGTTTCGGGAATTTCTAGCCAATATTTATCTTTTAATCAACATCACCTAACAAAACCCCAAATGTTATCACCTCGTTTTATATGGCAGTTTGCTGTGAATAAAATGACTGCCACATTTCCAAGATCACAACAGTGACAACATTGCAAAATTACCTCAAAAAGCTTAATTATTCTCAAATTATTCTCAAAAAGCTTTGAGATAGAGAATCTCCTGGATAGTGTCTAAGTGATGACAAGGAAACAGCAATACATACCCGGTTCAGGATGATGTGAGACCGGAAATGATGATGGTCCTTGGCACAGGTTCTCTTGCTTCTTCTTGATTTGATTTATTATTGTCAATGTATTAGGATACAATGAAAAATATTGTTTTTTTTTTTTGTTCACTACACAGGCAAAGCATACCTTCATAGAGAGGGAAGGGAGACGATGCAGAAAGTAGTGTTGAGAAAGATTAGCTTAATGTGAGATAGGTCCTGGCAGCAGGGAAGAAGCTGTTCTTGAGTTCTGTAGTTCAGTAAGAATTCTTCACTGCACAAGGATTCATTAGACAGATTTCAAGTCCAAAGGTCATCTTACTCCAAGTGAAGTAAATCTGAATCAGCTAAGCATAATTCCCATGCTAAAAGTCAATGGTCTTCCTCTGCCCGGACTCAACTAGTTAAAGTTTCAGAGGCAGAAAATCTTGGGTTTTTACGGTTAACCCATCATCTATCTGTAAGGAATAAAATACATATCATGTATTAGGACACACAGGGAACAGGATGCTGTAGGAGCTGAGAAGTATTTCTCCGAATTATTCAAGTGCTGCTTAGCCTTTCAAGTAAAGGAAATTGAGAGCAGAGCCTCCCCAATGAACACAACATGAGACCAAACTCAGTGCATGATCACTGTGTATTAGTCTCTGTTTATTTAAGAGTGGGAATTGAGCATTTAGCACTGACAAAACTGTGTAGCAAATTACTAAGTGAAGTTTCACAGTATCTGGATCGAACAGTTGGAAGTGGAAAGTAAAATTTCAATGATCCCTAGGCAGTACACTAGTGCCAAACGTTACTAATGCAAAACGTGTCTGAGGAAACAGCTCAAGATTGAGCAATGGTACTGAGACATCTAAGCATAACAGATCCTGGGTTCAATTCCCCAACCTGGGCTGAACCTGCTTTCTTTTTAGAAAAGGTTGTGGACAAAGCCCAGTCCATGATGCAAACCATGTTCCCATCCCATTGACTGACTCTGTCTACTCTTCCTGCTGCCTTGGAAAAGCATAACTATGGAACACACACATCCTGGACATACATTCTTCCACCTTCTTCCATCAGGGAAAAAGATTATAAAAGTCTAAGATCACATGCTTACTGACTCAAGAACAGCTTCTTCCCTGCTGCCATCAGACTTTTGGATGGATATATCACACATTAAGTTGATCTTTCTCTACCCCCTATCTGTGACTGCAACACTATATTCTGAATGCTCTCCTTTCCTTCTCCCCAATGTACTTTATGAATGGTATGTTTTGTCTGTAAAGTACGCAAGAAACAATACTTTGTATCCCAATACACGCGACAATAATAAATCAAATCAAATCAACGGTCAATCAATTATTGAAGGGAATCTGCATTGTAATCCGAGACAAGCAGACACACAGATCCTCAATCCCTAGTGTTAGCCAGAAGAGATAACATTTTCCAGAGTATCAAAGCTTAAAACTTGGCCAAGTGAAAAGTAAAATCAGAAATAATTATTACAGATTGTCTGGCTGCATGTTCACAATTGAGAAGCCTGTGTTCATAGTGGCTGATGGTACTGCGTTTTCTCATTGGAGCAGTCACTTCGCAGCCATGTTTAATTTATTCTCCCTTCTCTTGAATTCAGTGGTGTTGATTTGGAATCTTCCTTCAAGAACTCTGTTTGTAGCAATGAGGTCTTATGATGGGTTTTCAAACTACAAATAGCCTTACCCCATCTCTCTCTGAGGGAGGCATCAATGTGAGACAAATGAGGTAAAGATGTTATCCTCCTGTCCCTAAGACAGATTTTCACTGCTAGATCAAATCTGGTATATTTCACCAAAGAGTGGAGTTATATAAACTCTCTCGGGTTCAATCTGGGCTTATATCAACCATAGGTACAATTTTGTCTTTTAAAAAGCATTAAGACAGTTACATGGGTAAGATGGTTATGGAGGGATATGGGCCAATGTGGGCAATTGGGGCTAGTTCCGGTGTTTAAAAAAGAGGGGCAGCATAGACAAGTTGGGCCGAAGGGCCTGTTTCCATGCTGTAAACCTCTCTGCCCTCCATGACCTCTGGTAAATGGCAGAACCCTGCAAAGTATTGATAGACAGAGGATCTGGGTTTTCAAGTACGTAGTTCACTGAAAGTGGCAACGCAGATAGAGAAGCTAGTCGAGAAGGCAAACGATGTGCTTGCTTTCATCAACTGGGGCACTGGTATAAAAATTGGCAGGTCATGTTGCAGCTTTATAGAAAATTAGTGAGGCCGCAGTTGGAATATGGTGTTCAATTCTGGTCACCACACAACCAGAAGGATGTGGAGGCTTTGGAGAGGGTGCAGAAAATATTTATCAAGATATTGCCTGGATATTAACAATGAGGGGAGAGGTTGGAGAAGCTTGGTTTGTTTGTTTGTTCGTTCAGTCTTTGATAGCTTCTTAGACCCTGTGGGGGGAATTTTCTGCCCCCCCCCCCCCCCCCCTCCTCGGCGTCCGCTATATATCTCATGGCAGGAGATAGAATGCCATTCACCAATGATGGGACGTTCTGGTCTCACTACTGTCACTGGGATTTCCCATTGACTGCACCCCATGCTGTCAGCAGGACCAGACGATCCTGCTGTGCGAACAGGGAGACAATTTTAGCGTGTGTCTCCATGAAGCAAATTGTCATTCACCCATACAACGTACTAGCTGCTTGTAGGCATGTCTCCTTTGTTTAACAAAAGTGTTCTTTTTTTAGAACAAAAGTTAAATCTGTCCTTCTGATAACATTATAAATTAATATTCTACATATTTCAAAACAATATATTTTTGAGTGAATGCATGTGTGAGAGTACATGTGCATTTGCAGTCATATTTGTGAGTGAGTTTGGGATAACACCACAACTTTCCTGAGGTGAATTTGAGCGGAAATTATGTTGATTGCTGTGTCGCTTGCACCACTTATCACACCATAGGGTGTAGTATACCATATTGTATTGCACATCATAAAGCGTATCATATATCGTTACGTCTTTAGCACAGTGGTTAGCATTGCTGCCTCACAGCTCCAGAGACCTGGGTCCGATTTCCAGCTTGGATCACTATCTGCGTGGAGTTTGCACGTTTGCTCTGTGCCTGCATGGGTTTCCTTCGGATGCTCCAGTTTTTTCCCACAGTCCAAAGATGAGCAGGTTAGGTTGATTGGTCATGCTAAATCGCCCTTTAGTGTTCTGGGTCGTGTAGGTTACAGGGATTAGCTGGATAAATGTGTGGGGTTGTGGGGGTAGGGTCTGGGGAGGGACTGTTATTGGTGCAACTCGATGAGCTGAATACCACCTTCTGCGCTGTAGGGATTCTGACTACTTTCTCTTTGTTAGGTAACATCATTCATTATTCAAGAATGGCTATCATACAGCTATCATATCACTGGGTATCAATTTTCATGGTAGGTCAAAGTTCATTCATCTTTAAGCAAGTTTTTTGCAATCAAACATAATGTAAACAACCAACAAAATGTTTATCATAAGAATGTCGATATATCATTCCCACTTCATCTTGTGCAAATCAATCTAATACTAGAAGAATCCTTACAAGTGCAGGAAGCCATTCAGCCCATCAAATCTATATCATCTCTCCAAACAAGCGTCTCAATCAAGCCATCAGCATGCCTCACCATACCCTACCTTCCCCACTACCCTGCACATTTACCATGGCCAATTTACCTAATATACACATCTTTGGACACTAAGGGGCAATTTATCATGGCCAATCCACCTAATCATTGGACTATGGGAGGAAACTGGAGCACCCAAAAGAAACCCATGCAGACACAAGGAGAATGTCTGTTCAGAGTTTGCACAATCACCCAAGGTTGGAATTGAACTCAGATTCCTGGCACTGAGGCAGCAGTGCTAACCACAGTGCCACCATGTCATGGGGAGAACATTTTTTTGGATAAAATTCAAAGATTACTGTTACAATTTCACACCCAAATGCCCAGGCCACTGATATAAATGTTCTGGCGATAGACAGCAAGTGTTACAGCCAGAGGGACACATAGTCACACCCAATAAAGTGAATTTTTCAATTTATCTTTTCATCCAGTAACAACACTGACAAAAATAATAATCAAAATTACCCTTTAATTAGCTGTATCCAATGATCCTGTGTGAAATTCCTTAGAATAGTTTTAGTCCATTTCCTCATGAGGCTAGACCTACGGCACAATTGCCCCTTAAATAAGGAGCTAATTCCTACTAAATTGAATGCTCTGGATGGTTCTCAGAGGTTGCATGATTGCTGTTGCAGGTAATTAAAAGTGTCACATCAGTAAACTAAGGAGAACTGAGGAAGTTTTGTTGAGACAGATTACAGGGAGGCACCCTTGGCATCAATCTTAGCTTCTGTCAGATCTCAATATGTTCAATACTAACATCAGGCACCTGAGAAAAAGACACATTGACAAAAATAGCCTTCTTAAATTGTCTTATAAATAATCTATTTGATGTTACCATTCCAACGGTAAACACACTCGCATTCAATCAACAAACAATTGCTTGTATGTCAAAAGGTTCAAGGGTTTTTAGTGTCAGAGTGAGGGGATGGGATTTGTCCCAGATTTCCAATCCCTTTTGTGTCAGGAAGTGCTTCTCGTTATCATCACCGAATGACCCAGCTTTAATTTTAAAGTTATGGCTTTGTGCTCTGGACCCCCTCTGGAGGAAATAGATAATTTGTTCTACCAAAGCTTTAATCAGGTTAAGCACCTCAAATTAATCACACCCTAATTATCTGAGCCAAAGGAATATAAGTCTTGTCTCTGCAATTCCCTATCCTCGTATTTTATCCACATTAATTAATTAATGTTAAATATGAATTAATTTATAATAAAACAAGTAATATGATAGCAGAAAAAATGAGACTGTAGGATCTTGAAATTATAAGTTGGACAATGAATTCATCCTTGTCATATTTAACTCTCTTGGGTGAAGAGAGTATATTATATTTCTGATGATCTAATTGTACATTGGCATCAATAATCCCGGATGATGAGTTGAGCTTTGAGCTTCCTACTCCAAAACCAGCAGATAAAAGCATTAACTTTACACCTATAAAGATATTCATGAATTTTTGCTGCAATCTTACCGGGATCGGTTCGGGCGAGGCTCGTAGACCAGAACTTTCCATTGGTCTCGAGTGGGATTTTACAGGTCTTGCCTGAGTGCGTTTGTAAAGTACCGGCCTTTTAAGTTCAGAATCCAACTATGCATCCCAACTAAAGATATGATGGATCTGTGTGAAGTGTTCTGTGAGTTTGCTACAAGTTCTGTATTGAGAAGAAAGAACTATACAGTATATATGGTACCTCCCAACCTGAGGATGCCCCAAAGCACTTTACAGCCAGTGAAAAGCTTTTGGAAAATTGGACACTTTTTGTAATTTCGGGAGAACTTTACTTTCCCATTTTTAGGAGGAGTGGGGGGGGGGGGGACAAAAGTCACACAGGAGTCCCAAAATGCATTTCACATTAATGGGTTAATTCATTGTGATTGTCCCTTCCCCCTACACTCCCCATCCTCTAGATCCCCCCCGCCCCCGCCATGACATTGAATTTTGGGAGCCCCATTTGAATATATTTAAATATCATTTACATTAGCATGAGGGCACACCCACATGAACTATGAGACGTTCTTCCATGACTTGCACCTGACAAGCAGAACCTGCCAGAGGTGTACAGGTGAGTACAGCCTCCAAGGAGGAGAGAGTCATGCCCAAGCAGTTTCCTGGCACAGCCTCTGTCCCTGTGCCATGGCACTGCTAGGGCAGCATACAGGCAGAGCTATGGGGCAATACTAGGACTAGTGCCAGGGTAGACAGGTGGAAGTGCCAGCGGGCAATGCTGAGGGAGGGTGTTCCATAGAGAGGAAGAGGAGTGGGTTCATGGTGGGTGTTTTGGGGGGTGGGAGTGGAAGGGAGGTTCCATGATGGGAGTGGGTCCATAAGGAGGGTGGATCCATGTGCTTCTATTTCCATGAGGTTCTATTTTTAATTTTTAAAATCAAGTCAACTTTTTAAAATAGCACCTCTAGTTTTCAAAAAGCTAAATTGGTGGTGGAGCAGGATCAATCAGAGTCCGTCCTGCCAACATGATATTGTGAGACCCACCTAACTTTCCTTTAACTCAGAACCTCAAAGGCAATAAAGGAAGCCACACTGGGGACTGACTGATTCCACTTATTTTATGCGACACTATGCAAAACAAATTCAGAGAATTCCACCCATAGGAAATGTCACAGCTAATTTCATATTTATTTATTTCTTATAGTTTATTATTAGTGTCACAAGTGAGCTTACATTAAAAAGCAACGAAGTTACTGTGAAAATCCTGTAGTCGCCACACTCCAGCACCTGTTCAGATACACAGAGAATTTAGCATGGCTAATGCGGCTAACCAGCACATCTTTCAGACTGTGGGAGGAAACCAGAGCACCTGGAGGAAACCCATGCAGAAATGGGGAGGATGTGGAGACTCTGCACAGATGGTGACCCAAGCTGGGAATCAAACCCGGGCCTTTGGAACTATGAGGCAGCAGTGCTAACCACAGTAATTTCCACAGCATGTTCCTAAAAACAGCAAGTTGATAATGACCAGATAATGGGTGAGATTTTCTGTCCCTTCCTACTGAACGGATCTTCCAGTCCTGCCCTAGTCAATCCCTGCTGAGAGTTCCCCACTGGCAGGACAGGCAAACTATTCAAAGTCTATTATGGCTTCGGTAGGATTGGAAGATCTCATCAGTGGCCAATGGTGAACAGTCTCCTTCAGGGAAAAACCCATCAGCAGACTGGCTGGAATTTTCCAGCCAATTAGTTTAGTTTTTAACAATGCTGTCTGAGGAGTGAAAATTGGCAAGAATGCCAACCACCAAGATAAAGCTGGTACGTTCAGCGTCCGTGATAACTGTTGGAGTTGGATTGCAATTAAACCAAAACAAGAACATTGTTTGGGTTACAGTTCTGGGCCCTAACTGGGCTGAGATCCTCCCTCAGCAAACAACCAAAAAAAATCAACTGCCATCAAATTTGATTTGATTTATTATTGTCATATATTGTAGAATTCTATAGTACAGAAGGAGGCCATTTGGCCCATTGAGTCTGCACTGGCCACAATCCTACCGAGGCCCTCTTCCTGTAACAACTACACATTTAATTTGCGCTTCCCCCTGACACTAAGGGGCAATTTAGCATGGCCAATCAACCTAACACCCACATCTTTGGACGGTAGGAAGAAATCAAAACATACGGAGGAAACCCATGCAGACATGGGGAGAACTTGCAAACTGCATACAGACAGTGACTGAGGCCGGAATTGAACCTGGGTCTCTGGCCCTGTAAGGCAGCAGTGCTAATTATTATGCCATTGTATTGGGATACAATGAAAATATTGTTTTTTCTCCCCCATAATACAAAGCATACTATTCATAGAGTACATAGGCAAAAAGGAAAGAGAAGGTGCAGGATGTGGTGTTACAGTCATAGCTAAGGTATAGAGGATTTTTAAAAGTCTAATGGCAGCAGGGAAGAAGCTGTTCTTGAGTTGATAAGTACGTGACCTCAGACTTTGTATCTTTCTCCCGACGGAAGAAGGTAGAAGAGAGGGGTGCGTGGGGTTCTTAATTATGCTGGCTGCATTTCCAAAGCAGCGGGAAGTGTAGACAGAGTCAGTGGATGGGAGGCTGGTTTGTGTGTTGGACTTGGGCTACATTCACAACCTTTTGTGATCTCTTGCAGTCTTGGTCAGAGCAGGAGCCATACCAAGCAGTAATACATCTGGAAAGGATGCTTTCTGTGATGCATCTGTAAATGTTGGTGAGAATCATAGCAAACATGTAAGTTTTATGCAGTGAAGTACCTCTTTCCACCAATTTTATCTCCCAGCATTTCTGCTCTTTGGTTTTCCGAAACTCTAATCCAAGAGGCATGCTGTGAAGTTGCTGAGCACATGGTGAGGCTTTCAAACTGAGGAGGTGGTGAATAATTCCCAGGTCTCATTGTAAGTACCATTTGAGCCAAAATATGTCCAGCCCATGCAGAACATGTTCATAATAACTTGGGTGGCCTTTGGATATCTTGTTTGTCACAGCTTGCCGTTGAAACGTTTATAAAGACAGAGTGTGTAGATTTGTTGAAAAGGTCATGGCTTTTTCAAGCTATAATGCTTATTTCAAAGGCCATACCACTGGAATTATTTGAAATGTTAAGCTGGTGCATGTAGCAAGTTTTTGAATCATAGATAATGAAAAATCTGCTTCACTGAATAGTAATTAAAATACCAAAGAAATTCAAATTGATTGCAATGAAACAAACCATTGTTCATCTGCAAGTCAGATTTTTTTTTAAATTAGAAAGGGAATCACATAATAAATTAGTTGGAATGTGTGTAATTTATTTGCCAAATGAAGGGTTTCCAGTGCTGCGAAACTGGATAGGTTTTCCATTTTTCACATCTGGTATCGGAGATTATTCCAGGGTAGGTGCAGCATAAATTTGACACTGGGTAAAGTTGCTTCCACATGATCCCATCAAAAACTCAAAGTAGATACAGCATGGTTAGTCACAGAACAAAGCTCCATCTATATTGTCACAGATACTCCCAAATCTGTTACAGACAGGTTAGACACAAAACAAAGTTCTCTCCAGACTGTCTGTCTGTAGAAGAATCATAGAATCACCAACAGTATAGAACAGGGGAAGCGAGGACAGTGCTTTTTCATGGTAGGCATTCCTGGAAGAGCAGTGGCACTGAGTTAAACACTGTGCACAGACTGATGGTCTTCAACAATCAGGACCCTGACCTTCTGATTGCTTACCATTTTAACACACAATTTTTCTCCTATGCCCACATGTCTGTCCTTGGCTTGCCGCAATGTTCCAGTGAAGCTCAACACAAACTGGAGGAACAGCAATTCATCTTCTGGCCAGGCACATTACAGCCTTCTAATCTCAAGTTCAACAACTTCTGATGGTTTGTCCCTGGTTTATCCCATCTTGGCCCCCTTTTGTTTTCATTCTATTTTATTTAATTTTTTCCTGTTCTCTACCTTTTTTATTTCTTTATTGTATTTGTTTTTCTTCCCCATCACTCTTTCCCCCTGTTCATCCCTCTCTTTTTCTCCCCCCACTTCCCCTTTTCCACACTCTACCTCTACCCTACCTCCCCCACCAACCCCCTCCCCCTCAACATCTTCATCTGTCACAGATTCTCTGCTATTCGGCCATTCACATCCTTTTATTTTCTCTGCGCACAGTTATTAGCAATCTTTTTCCCTGGTTTCTGTGGCTATGACTCATCTGTCATCCCTTCTCTCTGCAATTTAAATATCTCTTACTTTCTATGTCTTTTAGATTTGACAAAGGCTCATCTGAACTTGAAACATCAGCATTTTTCTCTCCTTATAGATGCTGCCAGACCTGCTGAAATTTTCCAGCATTTTGTCTTTTAGCTGCACATCTTTGGAATGTGGGAGCAAACGGAGCACTCAAGGGAAACCCACTCAGGCATGGGGAGAACTATACATGTAAAATTTATCAAAGGCCAGAATTGAACCTGGGTCCCTGGCACTGAGGCTGCAATGCCAACCACTGTGTCCTATTCCATGAACCATTCCCAGGATTGCTACAGCATGGGCGAGATGTGAGGTGATATTCTATTTCAACTGTTCCATCAAACGTTCCCACAATGTATAGATTGTTTTCTTTGTGTTGACATGAAGATCTCCCAGATTTGTATAGCCATCTCTACACTGGATGATAGGGATGGACTTGTGTTCCCCGATAATTCCAGGAGATTTACTGATGGATTTAGCACTTTCAGACATCCTAAACAACTGAATCACAAGAGTGAAAGGCAAGCAACCATAATAAAAAAAAAAGAGACAAAGGAAAGTCTATCTCTAAAATTGGAGAATTGCAAACATTATGCTCTTTATTAAAAGTGGTTGTAAGGATAAGACCAGAAATTACAGCCCTGTCAGTTTAACTTCAGCAGCAGGGAAGCTTCTACAAATAATTGTTTGGGATAGAATTAGTAGTCACATGGGAAAATGTGGGATAATTAGGAAAAGTCAGCTTGGATTTCTGAAGGAGAAACTGTGTTTAGCTAACTTGCTGGAGTTTTTTTTTGAGATAACAGAGGCTGATGAGGTAATGCTAATGATATGGTGTACACGCATTTTTGATACAGTGCCATACAACAGACTTGTAAGAAAAGTTATAGCTCATGAAATAAAAGGACAGATCTAAAATTAGCTGAGTAATAGCAAGCAGAGAGTAATGGTCAATGGATATTTTTTGGGCTAGAAGAAGGTTTATCGTGAGTTCCTCAAGCACTGGGATCCTTGTCCTTCTTGATATAGATTAATGATCTAGATATTGGTGTGCAGGGATCCATTGCAAAGTTTGTAATTTAAGACAATATAAACTAAGGGGTACAATTCTTAAGAGGGTGCAGACGCAGAGAGACCCAGGTGTATAATACATTAATCCTTGAAGGTAGCAGGACTGGTGGAGAGAGCTGTTAATAAAGCTGCAGTATCCTGGATTTTATTAATAAGGGCATAGAGTATGAGAGCCAGGAGGTTATATTGAACTTTTATATAAGACACTAGTTAGACCCAAGTTGGAGTACTGTGTTGGTTCTGGGTGCCGCACCATAGAACGGATGTGAATGCATTGGAGCAAGTGCAGAAGAGTGGTTCCAGGGATGAGAAATTTCAGATATAAGATGGATTAGAGTGTTCGAACTGTACTCCTTGGAGAAAAGAAGGTTAAGAGAAGATTTGATAGAACAGATAGGACATACTAGATAGGGAGAAACTGTTCCTGCTCATAAAAGGATCGAGAATGAAAAGGCACAGATTTAAAGTGATTTACAAAAGAAGCAATTATGATGTGAGAGCAAACCTTTTCACATTAGCAAAACTTTTTATTCCTTTCTCCCTTTTGTGTTTATCCAGCTTTCCCTTGAATGTATCATAGAATCCCTACACTGCAGAAGGAGGCCTTTTGGTCCATTAAGCCTGCCCTAACAACACTCCCAATCTATCCCCTAGCCCCACATATTTATCCTGCTAGACCCCTTGACACTAAGGGGCAATTTAGCATGGCCAATCAACACTAACCCACACAACTTTCGATTGTGAGAGGAAATGGAGCATCCGAAGGACACCCACGTAGACATGGGAAGAATGTACAAACTCCACACAGACAGTGACCCTAGGCCAGAATTGAATCCAAGTCCCTGGTGCTGTCATACTATGCCACCCAAATCTATAGCTCCTTCTGATGCCATACTCTCTTTTAAGGAAATTAATAATGGGAAGTGATGCACTTTGGAATACTATTAAGGAAGATAACATGCTATAAATAGCACAAATCTCATGAGCCACTGTTATTACCTCAACTGCTTTCTAGGCAAAGAACTTTCTCCTAAATTGCCAGCTAGTGACTAAGCTATATTTATGGCCTAAGTTTTCATCATCCCAATTATATATCAATGTTTGTTTGATATAAACTTACCAATCTCACACAGGATTGGTAAACTAAATGCTGGTTCAGTTTATTTGAAGATGTAGTATAGAATTGCTCAGCAGACAGTATTAGTATAAAGATTCAACAGCTATTGTTAACAGGAAAGTACAGTTGCGTGCTGTGCACACCATATACTCCGAGCTAAACTGAAATTTGCTTTGAAGAATGTCTGCCAGTCACCTGATTTTGCATCCTGTTGACCTACTTATTAGCATATTTTCCCTTGAAGCAATATCACAACAATCTGACGAAGAGTCACATCAGTTGAAACATTGGCTCTGTTCTCTCTCCACAGATGCTGAGATTTTCCAGAATTTCTGTTTTTGTTTCAGATTCCAGTATCTGCAGTATTTTGCTTTTATCATAACAGTCTCTACTAATGGAAACATTTTCCTTTTATGTCTTCCCCTATCAAACCTTTTCATTATACTGAAGTCCTATATCAGAATGCACCTCGGGCATCTCTTTTCTGGAGGAAAGAAACCTAATGTACAAAACCTCTCAGTCCTGATGTCAACTTTTTTGAACCTGCAGTGTACATGATCCAGCTGTATTGGTTTTTCTCAGTTCCTTCTCATTCCATTCTTGCAAACCTCTCCTGAAGAGTCTCTTTTTTTTTCAAATTTTTTCTTGACGTGGATCTGGGTAAAATACATTGTATGCCACTTGCTGTCATGAATCATTCCATTATTCCCTTAACTCCCCTGGGCTTACATTAACACTGCAATGAAGTTACTGTGAAAATCCCCTAGTCACCACACTGAGGGAGAATTTAATGTGGCCAATGCACCTAACCAGCACATCTTTCGGAGTGAGAGAAAACCGGAGCACCTAGAGCAAATTCACGCAGATATGGGGAGAATGTGCAGATTGTGAAAAGACAGTGACCCAAGCCAGGAATCGAACCTGGGTCTCTGGCGCTGTGAGGACCTTTATTCTGTTATTAACATGAATTTAGATTTTGTGCTATCATCACCACTGCCTTTGTCTTGTGTTCACCACATCCATATAATTTAATCTCTTCTGACCTCCAACATATCCCTGCCCTTTCAGTTTGATTCACCTGCCCCCTCTCCCTCTTATCAACAGTATAAAACCCATTGCATTTCTACCTCCCTCCAGTTCTAATGAAGTGTCATATTAGACTCAAAACACTTCTCCCTCCACAGATGCTACCTGATTTGCTGGGCTCTTCCAGCATTTTCAGTTTCTTATATCAGATTTCTAACACATGCAGTTTTATTGGATCCTGAAGTGTACATTTCAAAACAGACATGACATGCTAGACCAATAAGGAAACAAATAAAGTAAACTGATGATCTTGAGGATCTTTTTTGGAGTGCTGCGTGAAAGTTTGAGAATCCTAGAACAGAATCATAGAATCCCTACAGTGAAGAAGAGGCCATTTGGCCCATCAAGTCTGCATGACTGTCGATAGAAGCTCTCTGCCCCACCCTATCCCTGTAACCCCACACATTTACCATGGCTAATCCATCTAACCTACATGTTTTGGGATACTAAGTGGCAAATTAGTGTGGCCAATCACCTAACCTGCACATCTTTAGCATTCCATTGACTCTTGGCCACTGACAGAAATCAATGCTGCAGTGTTTCAGATCAAACTTCAGTTTGTCCTTAGAACAGCTTTGCTCTCTGCTCTGTTTTGTGTCATCATCCACTCATTGTCTATAAAGTATTTGTCCTTGTGAGGAAAATACTTATTGCAGGTTTTTCCAATGAATAGGCCTTTCAGATTTAAATTTGCTTTTGCCGACAGTTTGTGTAGTTGTCCTTGATACACCCACATCAGAGCACACACTGCAGTTATCTTGAACAGAAAGTTCTGCTCCATTCTATTGGCTTTTTTAGTGCAATGTGTATGAAATTGATTAAAGTAGCACCGATGATCAGTGAAATTATCCTTTCAGGGTGAATCTGTGATTTTTCTGTGCTTGTTTTAAAGCTCAAAGCCATTTCTAGCAGCAAAATGCATCCAGATTAAATAAATCACCAATGGAAACTTTTCTCTATTTGTACCTTTTTGAAAGCCATTAAGGAGGGCTCTTAAAATAGTCAGCATTGTTTTAGATACAAGGAAGCCTTTCAAATTTCCAAGATAGCAATCACAGTGCACCAGTGAATCTGGTAAATGTATTTTTATGTCATTCTCATCTGTTTAAAATTGCTCCTTTTCTAAATGTACATTCTGATTAAAAATTATTATTTTTAGTGATTAAACCCAAACCCATCTTTTTTTGATGAAACTGTATTAGCTTATCACTTTTAAATGTATCACAGAATACATTTCTACTGCAAAAAAAAATTAGATTAAACTCTGAAACCTTGTCCTATATGCTCAGCTTGCGTACCTTCCAGAAGCTGGTTAGTATCTATGACTCCAGTCATAGCTTGTACTTGTGAGCAGAAACAGCAAATCTATCTATCATTAGATCGAGAGATCACATCAGAATGAGTACAGTCATCAGATTAAAGCACTTGCATTGTTTACTTAATCTCTAAATTTCTCACTTGGTGGTGTTCCTTTGCAATCCACCCATGAAAATCTGAAACCTTCTATATTGTAGATCTTAAAAGGTTCCTCTGATTGCGGCATAGTGCACAAAATATTAACTACATACCAGCATCACAACAGTGGCTGCATTTCAAAAGTAGATAAAGGCAACACAGTGTTTAGTACTCATAGCTCAGAAAGCCGGATTCAATTCCAACTTTCGATGACTCAGTGGAGCTTGAACATTCTCTCCCTGTCTGTGGAGCACCCAAAGGAAACCCACAGTTTCCTCCCACAATCTAAAGATGTGCAGGTTAAGTGGATTGGCCATGGTCAATTGCCAGTTAGTATCTCAAGGTGTGTAGGTTAGAGGATTAGTCGTGGGAAATGTTACAGGGTAAGGCGGGGAGGGGGAAAGGGTCTGGATAAGATACTCTATCAGAGTTAGTGCAGACTCAATAGGCTGAATGGCCTCTTCTGCACTGTAGGTATTCTATGATTCTGTTCTATGATTCTAAATGCCTATATCCCTGAATTTATTAAAAGGAACACAGTTTAAAAACTGAGGAAATTATGCTATATCTTTAATAAAGATTAACTGGACTGTTGTGTCCAATTCTGGGCGTTGTACTTGAAGGAGGATACCAAGAACTTGGTAAAAGTGCAGAGGAGATTTATTCGAATGATACCAGGGATTTCAGACTTGTGTTATGTGGAAAAAGTAATGAAGCAGAGATTGTGCTCTTAGAGCAGAGAATTTTAAGAGGCTATTTGATATTTATTCATAATCTCTAGGGACTTAGAGAAAATGTTTCTATTGATGGACAGGTCAGTAACCACAGAGCACAAATTTAAGGTAATTGCCAAACAGAGCAGAGGCAAGATGAGGAGAATGTTTTAATCAGATGTGCTATGATTTCACATGATGAGTGTTGGGATCTGGAATGCACTGCTTGGTTCAATCAAGGCATTCAAGAGGGCATTAAATGATTATTGGAATATAAATAATATGCAGGGATACAGGGAAAAGGCAGGAGAATGTTCTGATGCTCATTTGGAGAGCCAGTGCAGACACGAGAGGGGAGATGATGGTTGCACAGTAATTAGCATTGCTGCCTCACAGTGCCAAGGACCTGGATTCAGTTCCTGGCTTGGGTCACTGTGTGTACATGGAGTTTGCACACTTTTCCCTGTGGGTTTCCTCTGAGTGCTCCAGTTTCCCCTCATAATACAAAGGACATGCCGATTGGGTGGTATTGGCCATGCTAAATTCTCCCTCAGTGTATTTGAACAGGCATGCTGGACTGTGGCAACTAGGGATTTTTAACAGTAATTTTGCTGTGTTAATGTAAGCCTTACTTGTAACTAATAAATAAACTTTTATGATTTGATTGTCATATGTACTGGAATAGAAAGTATTGTCTTTTATGTGCCATACAGGCAAAACACAGTTTGTGAAGTACCTAGGAGAAAAGGTAAAAGAGAAGGTGCAGGATACAGTGTTGCAGCTACAAATGGGGTAAAGAAAAGATCACTTCAATATATGATAAGACCGTTTAAAAGTCTGATGACAGCAGGGAAGAAGCTGTTCTTCAGTCAGTTGATGTGCGTTTTCAGATGTTTGTATTCTTTTTTCCAATGGAAGAAGGTGGAAGAAAATATATCCGGTGTGCCTGAGGCACTTGATTATGTTGCTTGTTTTAAATTTAAAGAAACCATTTTATTTCCCCTTCCAAAGGAAAAGTTAGTTGGAATGAGGAGTTCTGTCCCCTTACAAGATAAAAGAGCTATACTGTTTATTTTCCTTTTATTCATTTGTGAGACATGGTTGTCACTGGCTGACCAGCATTTATTTAGAATATTGGAATAGTGTAGATTGGTTTCACAGATCGGCGCAACATCGAAGGCCAAAGGGCCTGTACTACATTGTGATGTTCTACTGTCTGTCTCTAGTTGCTCTTGAAGGTGGTAGTGAGCTGCCTCCATGAATCGCTGCAGTCCATGTGTTGTGAGTTGACCCATGTTGCCATTAGGGAGAGGATTCCAGTGACTGCAAAGGAGCAGTGATATATTTCCAAGTTGGGATAGTGAATGGCTTGGAGGGAAATTTGCAGGTGGTGGTGTTCCCATGTATCTTAAAGGCACAGTATCATCAGTTTGCACTTAACTCCCCTGGTACTGATTCTGACCAGACCAGAAACTCCAAGGTGTTTTATGAAGGTAGATACATTTGTATTTGGCACAGGTGAGCATAAAGTGTTTCATTTCAAGTATGATTGAAGTGGCCCACTCAAACTTTTATCAAGCAAAGTTTATTTAAGAACATAGTTAAAGTAAAATAAAAATATTTAGCATAACTTTTACCACTTCCTACAATCAAATATGCTACAGTATAAACATTT
The DNA here is from genome assembly GCA_024679065.1 of Sphyrna mokarran. NCBI lineage: Eukaryota > Metazoa > Chordata > Chondrichthyes > Carcharhiniformes > Carcharhinidae > Sphyrna > Sphyrna mokarran. Next base: position 18,496,160 of record JAGIQG010000024.1, on the reverse strand, counting down.
AATAATTGGCTGTGATGTTGCAAGTCAAATACTCTGCTTTCTCCTACCAGCTTCTAACAGCAACAGACAGCAGAATTTCCAGAGAAGGGAAAATAAGAGACACCACTTTCTGTCTCAAGTCCAAACAACATCTGAGAAAATTAAAGACTGCAATTCCAGAGGGAGGGGAAGAGTACTCTTGCTGCTCTCCACTTCAGGCTTTGACTGAAAAACAAAACTAAAAATTTGGATTTTACTGTGAAATAAAACTGTCCTTGACCTGACTTGTTAATCATATGCTCCATCCAGCAATCCCAAGGATCATTAAAACCCGCAGGACCTTGCATTAGTCCAGATTGAAGTCAACATAATGTCAGTTATATTGCTTCAGTAACAATTAGAGGACACTGGTTACAAACATTATGGTACCAATAAAACAATGCAAAGGAACTGCTTGAGAAATCTGCAGAACAACATGATTAAAATACTTTTCTTAAAGGCATAGTATCATCATAATACACACTGCAATAGTGGTGTGCTATAACTATTTATGCTTAAGGGACCATTTAAAGTTCAGTTTTTTTCTAAAGATAATCAATATGTCTGGGGGAATACAGCTCAGAAGTTGGGAAAGCAGGATAACTCATTTTAGCAATGTTTGGGCAAGAGCTAATGGACTTTTATTTACAAAAAGAAAATGTCCCCTGAGGTTTTTGATTAAAGGAACAGAAGATGGGTTCAAGTAGACAGAATCATGTGATAATGTGGTTAATGGGTGGAGTTAGGTATGTAGTAGAGAAAACAGCTTTTAGTGCTGCGCTGGGTTTGTTTAAAGCCAGAAGTCTGCAAGCTATTCTGAAAATCAAAAACTCTCTGAAAGCTCAAGACTACTAACTGGTATTTAATATGCAAGTTTAAGTCTGTAAGAGAATGTTGCTTATTTGGAATTGAAATAATGATAAGTTAGAAATTCAAATTGTTTCCTTTCCGTTTGTTTTTATATATTGCTCAACTGGTAAGAGTTAAGCTGCTTCATTTTGTTAGCGTTATACTTAAGCTGTATTATTTTTAAAAAATAGCTTTACTATAAACAATCCTTAATTTGTCAGCGGGGGTGGGGGGGGGAGGTGATGGTGATGGGTGGGTGGGGTTTACTCCTGGAGTGAAACAGCCCATTCTCACACTTATGCCAAAATAGAACACATTGGTTTCTAGAGAATTGGTAAGAGACTTGCATTACCTTCTTTGGTTACAGACATCACGGCATCAATAAAACCTTGCAAAGGAACTGCTGGAAAAACCTGCCAAATAATGAACAAATCTACCAATTAAGAGGTCATTTATGAGCCTTCGTGGGATCAGGATCCTGAGGCAGAAACTTGCACCTGCAAGAGCTGCCGGCTATTGTACGTTGCAATTGGCTAAGGAACAGTTGTAGAGATGTAGATGTGGCTGGTTCTGTTCTCCAATGCCACACATTAACCCTTTTTCCATTCTGGTCACCCTAATACCTACACCTGTAAACAGCCTAAAGCTCTTTTCTCACTGGCACCACCAAGATGGTAATGGCTGCTGTTGAAATGACACCTACCAGAGGCTTAGGATTGTGGAGTGATCCAATCCAGATGGAAGTGGCAAGGGTTTTGTGGAGGGTGCAGGGTGAGGGTGTCAGCGGAAGGAGGGTCAGAAGCAAAGGTATGAGGATGGCTGTCCGCAGGCCTCCGCTTCACCATTTTGGGTTGCTTGATTAGGAACTTGGATCCTTTGACTGAGGGATCACAAAAGGAAACAACTATAAATAACCCATACGTTTGCCTGTCATGCTCCTTGTGGGACAACAAGCTGACCAATGGCAGTGAGAAAATGCTCTTAATTGGCCATTAATTATTTCTTAAGAGCTTTAATTGATGGCAAGGCAATAAGCAATGACCATGAGATTTCCCATGATAAATTTAATTGGGATGGAGGTGGAAAGGTGATAGGGCCTTTCATCACCATCCCATCTGAATAAATATCCTCAGTGCCTCCAAGCCCAGCATACAGGGGGCATTGGGTACTGTTAATGTTTTATTAGGATAAGGTCAATAATTCTATGGCAGATGTACATTTGGAAATATTGATTTACATACATATTATGTATACTAGAACTGGAGGAGACCATTCAATCTGTCTCTGCCTTTTGTCTCAGAGCTGATCATGATCATGGAGTCTTAGCTTTTATTGGTAGGGGGATTGAATTTAGGAGCCGCAGCATCATGTTGCAACTGTACAAAACTCTAGTGCGGCCGCACTTGGAGTATTGTGTGCAGTTCTGGTCCCCACATTATAAGAAAGATGTGGAGGCATTGGAGAGGGTACAGAGGAGGTTTACCAGGATGTTGCCTGGTATGGAGGGCAGGTCCTATGAAGAGAGGTTGAAGGATTTGAGGTTGTTTTCGTTAGAAAGGAGGCGGCTAAGAGGGGATCTTATTGAAGCATATAAGATGATTAGAGGTTTAGATAGGGTGGACAGTGATAGCCTTTTTCCTAGGATGGAGAAAGCTAGCACGAGGGGACACAGCTTTAAATTAAGGGGTATGAGTTATAGGACGGATATCAGAGGTAGGTTCTTTACTCAAAGAGTGATTAGGGAGTGGAATGCCCTGCCTGCAGCTGTTGTAGATGCGCCAAGTTTGGTGGCGTTTAAGAGGTTAATTGATAAGTATATGGAAGAGAAGGGAATGGTTTAGTTTGGAGGGGCATTGCTTTTTATTTTGGTCGGCACAACATCGAAGGCCGAAGGGCCTGTTCTGTGCTGTTATGTTCTATGACCTCAGTTCCATATCAAACTCTATTTCAGAGTATGTCATATAATTAGATAAAGGGCATAAAATTTAAATTCTATTTTTGCTCCATTCATTAGTCCTGACAACACAAAAGGATTATGACTGGGAGTAGGCCACTCAGCTCTTCAAGCCTCCCCCACCAATGGGAAATCTCGATGAGTAAGCAAACTCCTTCCCAGCTCAAAGAAGCTGCCGAGATGAACATCCTTCATAAGAGGAAGGCAAAGTTGGATTCCGTCCAAACCCTTGTTTAAACATCTTTTTATTCTATTTTTCAGAAAGAAAATAGTTATTTGGGGTTGACACCTGTGCAATGCGGGGCTGAAGAATTAGATATAAAAGCCTGTGAAAGTGAGAGACGGTTGGCAGATGAGTATTTCATTATCTCAGTGGTGGCAGTGCCTTTCTTGTTGCAAAGAGTGATTGAGGAGATAGTTGTTTAACCTACTGTGTGGGCATTGTTCATACTGGAATACTCCCCTGTTCTTCTGTAAAATGAGGATACAGGATCTTCCACATATACCTGTGCAGACAGGTGGGGACTTCATTTCAATGCCTCATCTGAAAGATGAGCATCTCCAACAGTGACACACTGTCTCATGGCACCACTGGAATCCCAGCTTGGATGAGCTTTAATATGTTCAATTAAGTCAATATATTGAAAAAAAACAAATGTTATTTATCAAATAGACTAGCAGGGCATATTCAAAATATTATTAGCTGGCATTAGAGGGGAGAGTGTTCAGTGGTACTGCTGCTTCTCTGTTTTTGTGACATTGAGACATCTTGTATTTTATAACTCCATTGTGTGGGTGATGAATGGGGGGGAGGGGGGAATGAAGAAGGATGGAGGGGGATGTCCTCACCACTCCATAACCTCACTCAGTGGATATGAGATGTGGTTCATAATTTAACCTCTGAGTCACAAATTCCACAGATAGGATTTGATCTTGCTGGAAAACACACCAATCTGTCAATGTTGTCCACTGTAATTAGTACATAAATAGTCCACTAAATTAAAGGGATTAAATGATTCATTGTGAGTTGCAATTCTCTGGAACTTGCTTTTATGTTGGCCAATCTTTCACTTTTCACAAGTTTCTTGCCTCATGAATATTTTCAAGAACTTGCTGGGTTTGCACATTAATTGTTCATTAAACTCATCACAGGTCATTAGGACTCATAATTAATCACAGAAGGTTCATTTTTATGATGTGATCATTGTTAGTGCAATGCCAATCAAGCTGTCTGACTCAGAAGTGAAACTGTTTAAATGATCCTGCATGATGTAAACTCTTGTAGTGCTTTTTTTTTTAAGAAAAACAACTCACTCCTTTTTTATTTTTCCTTTCTGCCTCATTACTTGCTCTCTTAATCCAATCTTTCTTCTCAAGGGCAATAAATGTTGACTGAGCTGGCAATGCCCACAACCTATGAATGAATATACTTCTTACCGTCTTTAACTAGAAAAATATGTGGGTACAATGAGGTAGGGAACTGTGGTGGTTGCAGATGAAACATGCCTGCTCTGAGCAAGAACCTGATCAGGGCTGGTGTACTGGGCCAGAAGACTCCCAAAGGGTTGGACATCCTGCAAGATTTAGCTCCTTCAAAAGGCCATCAGGATGCCTGAGTGGGGCCAGCAGCCCCAGAGAAGCACCCCAAAATTCACAACAAGAATCAAGGTTTGAATTTCCAAGCTCCGTTGAGCTTTGAAGGGAGAATGGAAAATAAGGTTTCTGAAAGGTTCAGTTAGACCCAAGCAGAGTGATTAGCGCTGCTGTCTCTCAGTGCCAGGGGCCCAGGTTTGATTTGGAGTCAACCTGTTTGGCTGCCTTCCCGAAATACACGGGAGTGATCCAGACGTAAGAACATTTCTGAAATGGAGAAAATCCTAGTTTTTATTATGCACAGCTTCTGTTCCAACAGAAACAGTTCCATCTTTCAAAAAGAATTAAAGAAGTCTGGCACTGAACTGACCCATAGCTTTGGGCCTGTCTTTGAAACTGTAACTATGTTTGACAGGACAGAGATATTGCTGCTCTGCCGATTTCAAGTGACAGCTCTCTGAATTCGACAGGCACTTTGTTGCTATCTGTCTGCAGGCATTAACATGTTGCTTTCTCCCTGCATATGTGAAATGTAAAAGGGCTTTGAAGGCTTTGAGCTGAAATGACAGATTTCCGGAAGTGTTTCACATGGAACTACTCAGCAGTTTAGATTTTGCAAGCTATGGGATTGAGAGATCAGATTATTTATAAATATGCTCCTTGCCATTAGAGGCTATTCACTATCAAGCCAACCTTTCCCATTGTCCAGATATCATCTATTCCCTTAAGGACACCACCTTATCCATTTGATCTCCTCGGAGATAGCTCTATATAAATACATAGATTCAGAAAGATGAGCAAGTAAAGTTGCAGATTATACATTCCCACCGCTTTCTCTAAACTCCTTTGCCCCATTTCAACAGCATTTGAGGCATTTATTAGTTTGGAATCATATCTAGTCTACTGTCCTATTTCCAAGCAGAAGAATTTTTTATGTGAATTAGATCCATAACTTTGATTTGATTTATGTTATTACAATCCCATTTGATGGTATAACTGGACAGGAAGATCCCAGAGTGGAACCCTGCCTCAAAAAAGTGCAATGTTTTATTACTTTAGGCCTTCTATCTCCAACTGCAAATGAATTCAGCTTCCGAATCTGAGAGAGACATGAGAAGGGTGAAAAAGACTCACTTGTATCAGAAGCGGCTTTTGCAGAGCGAAATCAAGATGAGCTGGTATAGTGATGAACAGGGAGGCATATGCCTCAACCTCTCCACCTGGATATTTTCAGATCATTTCACACAATCCTTGATTCAATGATACCTTCCCCAAATCAAAGACCACCTCCTCAGTGGACGTTCAGGCAGAAAGACACTCCAACACCCACGTGAATCCTCCCTCTAGTGCTGTATGTTTCTTTTCTCCTGCAATGTTAAGAGAAAGAGAATTAAGACAACGCTCCCCTCCATCGTGTGGGATGTGACGGTCTGCTGTGTTGCAGACTTCATGGGTCAGGGTTCAGCAATGTTCTTTGGTATATATTTCTCCTGTGTTGAGGAATATTTTGTACCCTCAGGCCATATAGCTCCTGTGTTTGCTAATGGCTACAGACCTTGAGGTCTCATGTTGTGTTACATTGCACCCAACTTGCCAGACTTAAGACAGTGATTGAAGTGCTTGCAGCATTGAACCCATATCTTCCTCAAAGCAATGTAAGAAAGCCACCTCAATCCATGCCTTCTCCGTTTGGTTGGGTCTCTATTGATCTCAAGGGAAAGGAAGCTTCCCCTTGCTGCCATATCACCCAAAAGCACCTCAAGGTTGTGGGGGGTGGAGGGGGGGGGAGATATCAGAAGAAAGTAGTGTTACTCTCGTGCAGGTACCTGGTCTGTTGCTGGCAGCTGCTCTGTCTATGTGCAAGCAGGATGGCAAAATGGCCTGGTGGTTAGCACGCTGTCTCTCAATGCCAGGGACTCGGGTCTAATTCCTGGCTTCAGTCACTGTTTCTATAGGGCTTGCATGTTCTCCCCATGCCCATGTGGGTTTGTCCCAGTTTCCTTCTACAGTCTAAAGATGTAAGGGTTAGGTTAATTGACCATGCTAACTTGCCCCTTTGTGTCAGGGAATTAACAGGATAAATACAGAGGTTTATAGAGAGAGGGCCTGGGTGGGTTGTTGTCGATGCAGGCTCGATGGGTCGACTAGCCTCCTTCTGCACTGTAGGGTTCTAGGATTCTATAAATCGTGCGATATCATGATGCCTGCCATATCCTTTTAGATGGGCCTCATTCTGTTTAACTCCTCCCCACACCATTGATTGGCAGCTTCAACCTCAGACCATTTAGTGGACTTTTCTCCAAGATCACTTTGCATATCTATTTCCCATGTGGTACGGGGTCAGGACAAGGAAGACCTCTTGTTGGGGTCCTGATCCCAGAGTGAAAATCCAGCATGCATCCATCCATCTCTAAATAAATATTGACTGGCTCAGTTTAGATCTGTTCCAACTTTGCTCTCCCAGATTTCTTTGTCACTACAAACGCTCCAAAAGATGTGCAGGTTGGGAGGATTGGCCATGCTAAATTAGTGTCCCAAGGTGTGCAGGTTAGTGGGATTAGTAGAGTAAATACTTGGTTACAGGGAACTGGGTGGGATTTTCCCCTAATGTCAGAGGATTACATAAGGTTACAAGGATAAGGCTTTGAGATAGTGTCAATGCAGGTTTGATGGGCCAAATGGTCTCCTTCTGCACTGTGGGGATTGTATGATTCTGCAGATGAAACAGGTAAACAAAAAAACAATATCATTTAGTGCATCCAATGCAAACTTCAGCAGGAACAGTAGTGTTGGAAAATAAACATTGCCAGGTTGGTTTCATTGATAATACAGAGTCCTCATTTTTCTGTAACATACGTCATTCAAGGTCAGAAAGAACTGAGGCAATTTGTAAATGTTCTCCATGAGTTTGTTTCCTCAGCTAATGAGATTTTCAGCTGATAATAGATAAACAAATTAATAATTGAGGAGCTGAGCTCCATAAATAAATTTGATAAACACCACTCTGTAAGGATGACAAATTATAGAACTGCCTGTCTGCATTATTCATTAAGATGTTCTGCTTGATGCCTTCACCTTCCTGATTTATCACCGTTAGTTTGCAATACATCCTCTTTCTATATTTACCTTTAATGACGATTAATAATTGCAATGTGTTTCGCTTGACCAACAATTCATAGAAGGATCCCTAGAATGCCCATCAGGTCAGCATCAACTACAATCCCAACCAGGCCCTATTCCAGAACCCCACATATTTACCCTAGCTAATCCCCTGACACTAAGGGGCAATTTAGCACTGCCAATCTACCTAACCCACACATCTTTGGATTGTGGGAAAAAACCAGAGTACCCGAAGAGAACCCAAGCAGACATGAGGATAATGTACAAACTCCACGCAGACAATAACTCAAACCGGGAATCGAACCTGGGCCCATGACGCTATGAGGAGCAGTGCTAACCACTGAACCACCATGCCACTCAACAAAGAGACCAAATTCAAAGGCAACTTTAAACCACTCCAATGTTATTCTTATGTTAAATTCCTGTAATGCTTTTCACTTAATCCTCCCTGTCAAAAAACTGTGACCGATTTTGGAAACACTGGGGGAATATTCCAGCCATTCATACCACCCAGATTCTCCGATCCTGCTGCAGTGAACAGAGTTTTGGCTGAACAGCAAATTCTCCACCCTCGCTGGTAGTAGTGGCCAGAGAATTCAGGCCATTATTTCTTTTTGTTTGTTGGTGGCATGTTAGAATCTCTTCCATCAAGATAGAATGTAAGAGAGATGAGACTTGAGGAAAGGCTGTGGGGATGCAGGGGAAACAGGGAGATGATGGATTAGTAACAATGTCACTGGACTAGTAATCCAAGTGCCCAAGCTAAAGCTGTGGGGACACAGGTTCAAATGCTACCACGGAATTTAAATAGGTGCATAAAGCTACTTCCAGTAATGGTCATCATTGCTATAAAATCCATTCTAGTTCACTTATCCCCCTTTAGAGAAGGGAAATATGCCATCCTTGCCTGGTTTGATCCAGCCTACATGGCCCACAGCAATGTGGCTGTCTCTTAACTGCCCTCTGAAATAGCCTAGCAAGCCGTTCAGTTCAAGGGCAATTAAGGATGGGCAACAAATGCTAGCTTTGCCTGTGGCACCCACATCCTATGGAAAAGTAAATAATTCTTTAAGAATTTGTGTAAAACTTTAGAATGATCATAGCTTGAAGAAATCTTTCACCTTAATTGCCTTTAATCGGAGATGAATCTCAACCTGAAAACATAAAAGACAATAGAGAAGAGGTTAGTGAGGGTGCAAAGATTGAAAATAATTGGAAAAATAATCTCTACTACTATCTTACTCATCTTTGACACTTCTGCTGTAATCTTGTTTGTTTGTGTGTGTGTGTGTAAGTAATCAATTGCCAGGTCCTGGGCTTTCTTTAGCTTGTCACACCAGATAGCAAAGTATTTAATAGCTTATCTTCCTCTTACAAAAGAGACATATTCTAATAGGTTGAATCAGCCTCACTGTAACCCAGTCATATTGCTATTCCTCTTATGAACTTCCTAGCCCTGTATCCCAAGATATTCAGACAGCAATCGCATTACTGGCAATCAGATGCTGGCATCATCCAGAGCTATGTACAGTAACGTAATGGTGATGTTACCTAGGGAATTGAGCATAGGTCCCACCATGATGGACTAAGAGTTTAAGTTCAGTTTATTTTTCTTTTACATCATTGGGATGGTGAACAACAGAGAAAGCTCAATTGGTTTTGCCGATTCCCTTTAAAGAAAGAACTCTGCTTCCCAAATTGCTACAAGTTTTTTGCTGTCTAATTATAAATAATAACATTAGTTAATTATTCTGCATAAAATATAACATCACAACATATGCCTTTAAATTGAAGGCTGAAAGTATCAGTGTAATAATCATCACTCTCGACCCCTATTTCCATATTAGTCTTGAGTCCCTCTTTACAATGTCATATGAAACGAAGCAGAATGCATGCCACATTGCACTTAACATCACCATCATATTCTGAAAACAATGAGGAACAGTTGGAATGAATAATGCCTTAAAAATAAGTTTTCCTTAATTGAAGACAAACTTCTATGACCGACAGTAATTAGCCTCTCAGTGATTTTGTGATGTGTCTATTTAGAGAATATCTCCACAGACAGGAGGTGAACTGGTGAAGGTTGAGTTTGCTGACTCACTTTGGGACCACAAGGAGATAAACAACTTAAGGCACCATCTCATCTCAGAGGCAGAGAACTTTCGACAAAGCAATACCCTATGGGCTTACTAAATCTCCAACTATTGAAACTCTAACCATTAGGCAAGAATGATTGAGACATAAATATTCTTTTATCACCTATTAGTTAACCCTCTTGAGCATGTTCAATTTTAATCTGTGTCACTGGTGACAGTAATGCTCCAAGATAGGTTTGATAGGCTCAGAAGAAAAGAAATTGCATTTATACAGTGACTTTCACCAACCCAAAGGGCCCGATTTTTACCATCGAGTTGCACCCGTTTTTGAGCAAGAAAACTTGGTAAAGTCAGGCGTGAGGTGAGTTGCATGATCTGCAACCTGCCTCTGTGCCTAATCCTCCTTTTACCAAGGACCTAAAATGACTGTTACTGTACAAAGCTCTGGATGATGACAGCGTCTGATTGCACTGTAGTGCGATTGATGTCCGAATACCTTGTTGGGATACAGGGCCAGAGTGTTTATAGGGCAAATAGCCACTTGACTGAGTTACGTGAATTTCAGTTAACTTAATGGGTTGGATGCCCAAACTTACTGGCATTTCCACCTTTACCACCACATTTGCTCTCTCTCCCCCCCCCCCCCTCCCCCCCCCCCCACCCAAACATCCAGACTTGGCACAAAACAGACATGGTCTGCAATGGTCCAATTCGGGTGCCACAGCTACAGAGGAGGTAAATTCAGTGGCTCTCTAGCTCAGATCAGTAATGGGGTGGAGAAGGGGTCTATCAGATTGCTTTCTGGTGGAAAGGGGAGGGAGGTGAGTCAGAAGGCTCTATGGCAGTGGGGAGGTGGAAGGCAGGTCAGATGGCTCTTTGGCAGATGAAGGGGGGGTGGGCAGGAAGGAAAACAGATCAGATGGTTCTCTACCAGTGGGGGAGTGGGAGGTGGGTCAGATGGCTCTCTCCCGGGGATGGAGAGAGGGGAGGGTTGGCTGGGGAGAAGGAAGTGTGTCAAAAAGCGCTTTTGTGGGGAAGGAGGGAGGAGGATTAGATAGCTCTCTGATGGAGGGGTGGGGCTGTGATCAGCCTGGATAGCAGAGGGATGAGGGAATAAGGGAGCCAGTTATGTTGTGGGGGTGGGGCGATGTCTATGGGGTCAGGGGAAGGCATTATCTGGCCCAGTAGTAATGAAGAAAGGAACGTTTTTCTATGTTTTCTATGCGTGTACAGTTGAAGGTTCCAATTGGAGCTGCCATGTTTTGGGCGCATTAAGCCCTGCTCATAGGCTTCTGCAGCGTGGTTGAGAAGCGCTGCTTTTTTTTTTCAGGCAGTGTGTGTATGGGAGTGCCTGAGAACAGTCTAAAAGTCAGATTTGAAACATTCCCAGATTCAGCACTTAGAATCAAAATGGTAAAATCAGGCCCAAGAAGTGCTTTGCAGCCTCTGAGGTATTTTCTGTGGTCTCTATTTAAATGTGGCACAGCAAGCTCCCCCAAACAGCCATAAAATGAATGACCAAAACATTTGTTCTGGACATTGGTTGAGGAACAGACTTTAAGAAAGGGCACTACTTTGTTAATCCCAACAAAGCAGCCACTTCCATTTTGAAGAACTGCTTTTGGCTACTCAAAGGACATGCCTCTTGCGTGGATATCAGTACATAATTGGTCAATGGGTGGACAAGGATTTTCACATGGGGGTTCTCAATTTGTTTTGCAATGGAATAAATGCACAGAGCAATGATAATATGTATCACATGACTCGACATTTCAATTAGTATTCCACAAATGTTAAACCAAAAAAGGCAATAAATTTTCTTGTTTTGCTCCTAACGACTGAATAATATACCACATTTTAATATAAACCATGACAATTTAAAATTAATTAAGTGAATCATTCATGCATTTGCTCAGATAATAATGGAATCTTCCTCAGGGACTGTGATTAATATTATTAAAAAGGACACTTACTGGATACAAGTCACTAAATCATTCTGCCATTAAGCATTGCAGCTAACCAAATATTAATTCGAATGTTCATATTCCAAAATTTTTGCTTTTTAGTGTGATGTATTTGCACCTTAAGGAAGAAAATGTTGTCTTGAGGCATGAATCCATCAAAACTATCATGAAGTGTTTTGATGGAGTAAATAAGGCGAAGCTCTTTCTAGGTCAGTAATAAAATACACAGATATAAGATAATTGGTGAAAGAACTGGAGGAAAGAGGAGAATCTATTTTTCACAGCAAGCTGTCACACTTCGGCTTTCCTTTGAGACTTTGCTTTGGAACGCACTTTCAGTGGTAGCTTTTAAAGGGAGTTAGAAATGTTTGACAGGAAAATGATTGCTGAGCTGTGGGAAAAGGGCAGGGGAGTAGAATTAATTGTATAGCTTATTCAAAGAACCGAAGCAGACAGGAAAGGCTGATTTGCCCTCCTTCTGTGCTGAATCATGCTATGGAGGCTTGAAAGCCATGCCCTATATGATTTTGTTTGTGGAGAAGTTAGTCATGGAATCCCTACAGTGCAGAAGAAGGCCGTTCAGTCTGCATTGACTTTCCAACAAAGCATCTTACTGAGGCTCTAACCCCAAAACCCCACAAATTTACCATGTTAATCCCCCTAACTTACACATCTTTGGACAGAAAGGGGCAATTTACCATGGCCAATCCACCTAACTGCACATTTTTGGGCTGTAGGAGGAAACTGGAGCACCCAGAGAAAACCCACACAGATTCAGGGAGAATATGCAAACTCCACACAGACAGTGACCCAAGTCAGGAATTGAACCTGGGTCCCTGGAGCTGTGAGGCAGCATTGCTAACCACTATGCCACCTCAAAGATATGTTCACTGAACACTCAGGGAACTCAGATTTGAACTGAAGACTGTTGATCTGCAAACAAAAGCTCTACCACCGAACCATACCCCCTCAGAGATTGAGCTATATGCCCTCAGTGATGCTCATTCCTGCTTCTTTAGTTATTTTAAGTTATTGAAGTAAGCCATTGTTCCCAAAACTCTAATAAATACCAAGACTAAAATAAAAAGCTGGTATTTACTAAACACCAAAAACCCCAAGATGAAAGATAGATATAAATACATTTGTAGCTTTTCTCCTTCAGTAAGCATCCGCCGGATTCGAACACATTGAGCAAACTTGATTTGTTTCCACTTTTAAATTCTACCAAAATTCACCATGGTTAGCAATGCTGCCTCACAGCTCCAGGGACTGCAGGTTCGATTCCTGGCTTGGATCACTGTCTGTGCGGAGTTTGCACACTCTCCCTGTATCTGCATGGGTTTTCTCCGGGTGCTCCAGTTTCCTCCTACAGTCCAAAGATATGCAGGTTGGGTGGATTGGTGTGCCCCCCCAAGACTGGAAACTCCAGCCCAAGTTCGAATGTTTTGTGTTGCCCGCTACGATTCCCCCAGCGGGTGAGATGGGAGAATTTCAGTCCAGAGTTTTTGACTTTATTGAGATAGGATCAGCTCAAAGAGTACATTGCTCCTATGATTAAATCCTTCAATAAATTTTGGACAGACTGTCCCTGTCCTGTCCACCGTGAGAATCTTTGCAGGCGAGGCAGGATCATACAAATGTCTGTTGGCCTTGGGTGGGATTTTCCGGTCTTGGGACGAGCGTGGCCACAAGATACCACCCTGCATGTCAGATATACGAAAAGGGCTTGCTTGTTTTCTCTCCTGTAAAGAGTTCCCTAACATAATGAAAATGCTTTCTCAGATAAAATAGAGACGTTTCCACTCGCAGGGGAGTCAAAACAAAGAATCAAAGGGAATTAAGATAATCAATAGTAAATACAGTAAAGAATTCCACCTCTCCACCCAGGAAGTGGTGAGAATATGGAGCTTGCCATCACACGGAGTAGTAAATAAGCACTGATGCATTTAAGGGAACGTTGGGGGGAGAGACAGAGAGAGAGAAATAGAAGGATACCTTGACAGTATTAGCGATAGGGTTTGTGGAGCAGTTGGGCCACATATCCCGTTGCTATGCTGTAAATTTTAAATAATTATATTCTCTGTAAATTAACATGCTGAAACAAAGTTTTGACAGGGATTTATCTGGCCAAATTCCTGCCATGTCACGTCATGTGAAATTTCATCTGCCATCTATCCACCCATTCCATCAGCAATTCTACGTTCTTTAGAAATCCATCACTAACCTCCTCAGGATGCACAATACTTCAAAGTTTTATGCCTTCTGCAAATTTTGAATTGGGGTCCTGTACACCCCAAGCCTACTGCTTTAATATGATGCAAACCTGATCAAATCATCTGTTAGTCTTTTAAATTACAATGAAAACAATCCTAGGTTGTCTAAGTGCTCCTCATAATTTAACCCTTAAAGTCCAGATATCATTCTGGCAAATCTACCCTGCACTTCCAAAATGAATATTTATCCTTCCAAAGATAACAGACTGGAATTCTCTGACCTCGCCCATGGCTAAGATTATTCAGTCCTGCTACTGTCAACAGAGATTTGCCTGTGTGCCAAATATTTCATCTTGCTGACATGCGAGTCATTTTGGGAACCAGTGCTTCAGATTTAATCTAATAATGAAGAGCAGCATGAGGGCACAGTAGTGAGCACCACTGCCTCGTGGCACGGGATCTGGGATCAATTCTGGCCTCATTTGTGTGGAGTTTGAACATTCTCCCCATATGTGTGGATTTTCTCCAGGTGCTCCAATTTTCTCCCATAGTCCAAAGATGTGTGCGTTAGGTGGATTGGCCATGTTAAATTGGCCCTACTGTCAGGGGAATTAGCAAGGTAAATATGTGGAGTTCCAGGAATAGGGCCTGGGTAGAATTCTGGTTGGTACAGAGTTGATGGGCCAACTAGCCTCCTTCTTCTGTACTGTAGGGATTCTGTAACTATTGTTGATGCCCATGGCAGTTCCAAAATATGTACCACCTTCCCTATCTCTGACCAATCCTTAAAACTCAAGCTTTGTCTTACATTGGCAATTTCTCATTTATTGGTCAATAGAGAAGAACATTCAGCCCATTATCGTTATGCCAATGTTTTGAAAGCATTCTCTCGTTCTTTCTCCATGAACTTGCTTTTATTTTCCTTTCCAAATGTTTATCCAGTTCTAGTTTGAAAGTTGCCACTGTTTTCACCATCTTTTTCAGACAATGGCCAAAATTCTCCTATCGTGCCTGTCGTGGGAATTGTAGCGGGAGAGATAGAAAATTTGTTTGTAGAGTTTGGTGGGAGTTTCCTGTCTTGAGGCATGTATGGCCAGAGAATCCCACCCAATGCATTCCCAGAACATAGTTCACAGTAAATAATCTTTCTTATCATCCCTTTTGGTTCTTTTGCCAATCAATTCAAATCTGTGTTCCTCCTGATTTATCAATAGCCCTCATCATTTTAAACACCTTTTGTTAGAGCGCCCCTTAATCTTCCTTGCTCTAAGGAGAACAATTTCAACTTCTCGTGTCTCTTTGTCAAAGTGATAGCTCTCACCTCTGCTCCTATTCTAATACCTTTCTTCTCCGAGACCTTCACATCATTCTCAAAACATGGTTCCCACAACTGGACACACTTCAGCATCTGGAGCCTAATTAGCATTTCAGAAGGCTTTAGCATAACATGTTTGCTTTGTATTCCGTGCAGATAGAGCTATTGGCCCCATGTGCTTTTATCAGGCCTCTCAACTTGTCCTGGTGCCTTATCTCACTGGTTGTGCCCTTGGTTTCTTGCACAATGGAACTAAACTCTATAACTCGTTTACTTCCAAAAATATCTTAATTTCACAGCTCAGGACTTGGCTATTCATTCCACCCAGTCTTCTACCAGCTTTTTACGCGAGTCATCTAATATTAATCCCACTATCCTGTGCTTGCTCCACTGCTCTCTTCATTCTCTGCATCGAATATTTATCCAACTTTTCCTTAAAAAAGGAAATGAAAAAAATTACTGTTTCAAAGCATGCCATGGTCCAACAACCCTTCCTGTAAAGACATCCCTCTTGACCCCTCTCCTCATTCTCTTTGTGGGGGTTTTAAATTGATGGCACTTCAATTCCCCAACCAGAGGAAGTAATATTTGTTTGCTCATTCCATCAATTCCCTCAATCTATCAAAACTTTATTTAATCTCCTCAGCTTTCTCTGTTTCAAAAAGAAAATAGTCTCACTGGGTCCTATTTTACCATTTTGATTTTAAGTGCTGGGTGGACATGAAACTGGGAGTGTTTCAGGTCCAACTTTTAGACTCATTCTCATACAAACTTTTCCTGAAAAAATGTCAGTGATTCTGAATCACAAGCCTGTGGGTGAGACATAATGTGCCCAAAGTCTTGCAGCTCCAAACAGCACCTCCAACTGCGCACGTGCAGAGAAAAAAAAAGAATAATGCTCCCCTGCAACATTCCTTTTGGGCTAGATCGTACCCACAGATATTGCCCCACCTCCCACAACATTATTGACCCACCTCCCACAACATTACTTACCCCCTTATCCCCCCCACTCCCCCGTCACCCAGACTGATCACGGGCCCTCCCCCTCCTCCCACACTGATCTCAGGCAGAATGGTATTGGATCCTCCTTCCTTCCACTGATCTCAGACAGAGTGACAGCAGACCCCCCTTTTCCCGCTCCCCCCCCCTCCCCCACCCTTGCCATCGATCTCAGGCAGAGAGATCCATCTCTTCTCAACCCCCACCCAACCCTACAGATATCAGGCAGAGTGATACCTCTTACCCCCATCCCGGACTCTTCCGCACCTCCCCTGGACTATGAAAGCTGTGTGACACTTACCCCTCTCTCCCCTGTTTCCGATCACTGAGGCACTGATCATCAGTACCCCCCTCCATCAGCACACCAGCAAGTGCTCACTTGCCTTCACCTCAATGCTAACAAGCAAACTGCATGGAACTTGCTGGAATGCTCTGCCAAACTGCCTGTAGCTATCTGTCTGAACAAGGAGCAGCTTCTTAAAGCCTCAAGAATGTCTTGCACTGCCTGAACAATGTGCTCATGACCAGCAATCCCCCCCTCACCCCCGTTTACTGAGGGTGACCTCAGGAGGCTGCTGGATGTAGTAGAGGCAATGTGGAATACCCTCTTCCCCCTCAGGAGGATAAGACGCAGGGTGGTCAGGGCGGAAGTCGCTGTCTTGGTCAGTGCCAGGGCACATGCCCCCTCTGAACCAGGAAGCAGTGCTGGAAAAAAGTCAATGGCCTCATCCATGCAGCAAGAGTGAGTGCTGAACCCCATCTTGCATCTTTCTCCAAATCTCCCCCAGATCATCTTATCCTCAGCACCTTGCATGTTTCCAGCCCTGAACCCCAAGCAACTCCTTCCTCTCCACCCAAGAGCCCCACTGCTCTTGTCCTCTAAGGGCCACCATCTGATACTCTGCAGGAGTCATGCCACCATTTCTTACATGGTCCCTTTTGTCTCCACAGGAGAAGACCGACCATAACACCCGTGAGAGAGTGAAAACGGGGATGGGAGCCTGACTTCCGGGTTCCCACCCCCTTGAGGAGCAGGCGCTGGGTGTCTCAAAAGAAGGGGAGGTGCAGGCTATCAGCAACAGCATGGTTGGACTGCTGTCAAAATGTGAGCATCTGTCATTCCTCCACTCACTTTGGGACAACAACTTGGGGACACAGATTTCAGGTACGAGGGGCAAGGTTTAAAGGAGATGTACAAGGCATGTTTATTTGCATAGAGAAGGTGATGAGTACCCAGACCTCACTGCTGGGGGAGGTCATGGACACAGACGATAGTAGAACATAGAACATTACAGCACAGAACAGGCCCTTCGGCCTTCGATGTTGTGCCAACCAAAATAAAAAGCAATGCTCCTCCAAACTAAACCATTCCCTTCTCTTCCATATACTTATCAATTAAAGTGTCCTTTCAAAGGGTGTCTTTACAGCTATGTGAATGGGATAGAGGCATATCGTTCTCGGAAGAGTAGGGGGTATAAGACTTGTTCCTGTGATGTAATTTTCTTGATGCTTTGTTCTATATTCAATGAAAAACAGAATCATGTCTTTGGCATCCTGGAATCCTGTCCCTCGTATTTGTGCCCTGTATTGCACAGACACATCTGGACGCCGGAGGCCTTCTGGATTCTAGGACTATACTGCATCTCCCGCCCATCCTGGTTCAGACAGCTCAGATGAACCCATGGAGGATATAGGTGAAGAGACCTCTGAGGGTGGCACCGTTTTGGCATCAGCTGCCCCCTCATAACTCACCATCCCAAACACTGACACATTGGTGGGTCCAGATAGTGGTGAGGCTCCTGGGTCATTCTCTGGTGAGCACGACACACCTGATAATGTACAACGGGAGCGGGAGAAAACGTCCAAGACCTCTGGCTTGTGGGGGCATGCCGGAGATCTTGTGCCCCCCCTCCCCACCCCAACCCACCTGCACCAGGGCCCTGTAACGGGGGTTTCAGATCCCTTAACCACTACACAGCCCAGGTGCCAGCGTGCATTCAGAACTCAGGTAGGAGTCAGGCTGGTTTGCACTAGAACATCATCAGAATGGTGCTTAGTGAGTCATCATCAATGTCCTTCCTGCCAAAAAACTCACTAACATAGAGTACCCAGGCCCACCGCTAGTGACAATGTGCAGGATATAGGAGGAATTTTGGGAGGGAGGGGATGGAATGCACAGAGACAAACACATAGCAAGTGAACTGCCTGGTGATCAGGACCTCCCTTGCCACCGTTGCAAGCCTCATTTGGGCTTCCAGCCCTCGAGTGCCTGGGTGGTGTTCCTCGGCATGCTCTTCCTCCTGCTCTTCCTCCTGGTCCACCTCCCCAGCGATGTCCAGCTGGTCGGTCTCCATGTCGTCGTCCTCCTCCTCCTCCTCCTCCTCCAATAGGTGACCTTTCTGTACAGTCAGATTATGCAAGGCACAGCACATGACCACCATGCGTGAAGAGATCACTGGGCTGCATTGGAGGGCCTAGCTAAATTGGTCCAGGCACAAGAGTTGCATTTTGTGGAGCCCAATGCACCTCTCCACTGTCGTGCAGGTAGCTATAGGGGCCTTTATTATAGTGGGTCTCTGCCTCAGGCACAGGCCTCCCCCACACAGGCATCGACAGCTGTGTCTGAAGTGGGTAACCTATATCACCCAGGAGCCACCCCTACAGCCTGAGATCCTCCTCGGATGCCTCCTGGATGTCTGAGCTCCTGCAATGAAGCTATTGTGCACGCTGCTTTGGATCTTGCGCAGACATCCATAATGTTCATGTTATGCTCACACACGACTTGGACATTTAGACAGGGAGCCCCTTTCCAAATCTCCGCGGATTCTGTAGGGGGACCTTGAGGGCAACGTGTGTGTAGTCAACGGCCCTCTGTACGTTAGGCATCCAGGCAATGGCTGTGAACCCTGCAGTCCTGGCTTCCTGATGGGCCTGATCCAGGTTAAATTTGATGTTACTGCCCAGCCCTGGTGTACAGGGCTTCTGTAACCTGCCTGCCACAGTGTGCACAGCTGATTGGGAGATGCCATAGACATCTCCACTAGGAATCCGGAAAAATCCGGGCACACAAAAGTTCAGAACGGCTGTCAATTTGACAGCCACTGAGAGTGGGTACACCCTGCCCCACATCCCTGTCTCTAGGTGCCAGATCTTACAATAGGTTGTACAGGTGTTGCACTGTCTCTTTTTGGAGTTGGAGATGTCAGCGGTACATGGTGTCCGAATCTATTCAAATGACACTCATGCGCAGAGTTGCCAGGATCTCGGCTTCCTCGTCCTCCTGCGCACCAACCCCTCCCCCCAGGTGAATGGCAGCCACCTCCCGCCTCTGGTGGTTGTCTCCCTCTCTTCCTGCAAGTGATAGGACTAGGTCTCACAATTCTTCCTCCCATCCGTCCTCCTCAGCTCCAGCAACAGCCAAAACAACAGCAAGATTAGTTGAATCGCAAAAGCCGTCACTATGAAGATGGGGAGCAGGTGGAGGAACAGATGTAGAGGTTAAGGAATGTTGCCTGTCCCTCGTACATCAACAATCTTAGCACCCCCCCCCCTCTATTTTCCCAGCCACCTGCTCCCCACAATCACAATCCCTTCCCTAATTCCGCCAGCCACATACTCCCCACAATCACAGCCCTTCCCTTAATTCAAATGCAAAAACAAGGCTGAAGCATTAACAACCATCTTTGGCCAAAAGTGGCAAGCAGATGATCCATCTCAGCCTCCCTCTGATGATTTCACCACCTACAGATTTCAATCTTCAGTCAATTTGCTTCACTCCATATGATAAAGAAATGATTGAGTGCACTGAATACAGCAAAAGGCTATGGATCCAGCCAAACTTCCTGACTGCAATTGCTAAACACTTGTACTCCAGACTTAGTCTTTAGCCAAGTTTTGCCAGTATGACTCCTATTCTTTATCTACCTGACAAAGTGGTACATTGTCCAGTTATGTCCTGTCCACGACTAACAGGATACATCCAATTTGATAATAGCTTCCCTGGCTAGTAATGATGACAATAGCATTGATAAATTGGATGGACTCTGTTCCTGCTCTCACTCCAGCAAGAGATAACAGGTATAGAACTTGTAGCTGGGTTTGCTTTTCAAATTACATTTCCCTAATTAGTGCAACTGACCACAAGACAGTTCAGGTTAACAACAATAACACTTTCAGCTAAAACCAATTTTTACAACCATGTGAGGAAGGGTAAAAATTACTTCCCTGTTCTACCAATCCAGATCTGACCATGGTTTTTGTGTGAATTTAGAGGGAATGTGCTTTGCCAACACCTTCACTATTTATGCCTTCAGATTAAAGAATTAGTCAGAGGTTTCCTGAGTTTAAGTAAAGAACAAGATAAAGTTTATTGAAAATATTTCCCAAATTTAAAACAACACGATAAATCACAACGACCGTTCATATGTCACATACATCCCTTGGGCTCACATATATGTGCGCAGGTAGTAAACTAAGAGAATATGTTTAATTTTTTTTTAACATTTTGTAACAAAACTATAGTTAACTTTCCTTCGGCTGGTTGCAGCCATGTTTTTCAGTTATTTTCCTGGGAGTTCTGTGGAGCAGTTTTCCATGCTTTATTCTCAAAGGATTTTGGCTGGCAGCAGGTTTCTCTTCTCAGGATGGTTACTTTGCAAATCTGGGCACAATACTTGAGAGAGAGAGAGAGAGAGACAGCAAAAGCTTCTTTGTAGCCTTTCAGTACAACATTCCAATCTCTGAGCTCTCTGGTTTGGTGAACAGTTTTGAAGTCCTGCTGACTATATATTCCAGAGAAATTTGATTAATTCATGCCCGTTGCTGCCATTGTTTTTAGAACAGATAATTCCATTTTGACATCTCGCCTCAAACTCTGGGAAAGTTTTGGGATAGTATAAAAGACAACAGGAAGCAAGGCATTGCCCACTCCCTAGGATTCAATTGTTCCTATTCATCCCACTTGGTGGAATTTGAATTTGTATATTCTAGTTGGTTGGCAATCCTCTATAATCTTAAAAGGGTGACAGCTTATTGTTTTATTCTAATCCAGCCAGGAAAAGAAGAATTAGAATTGTACCTTTGAAAGCCTTTCTTTGTAACACTGTCAAGGTAATTTAAGCAGAATATGAAGCCAATCACCATAGAGAGAGAGAGAGGGCAGGTGAGCACATGTTTAGTGAAATAGGTAGATTATAAAGAGAGTTTTAAAGGAAGAAAGAAAGGTAGAGGAGAGGTTCATGAAGGGAATTCCAAAGCTTGAGGCCTGAGTAGCTGAAAGCATTGGCCATAAAAATTTATATAGAATCTCCTCCTCCACATACCCCTCAGCATTTCCAGTTGGCAATGTAAATCAGGGATGTACCTGAGCACAGAATAGGAGCAGTGCAGAAATCTTGCAGGGTTGTAGAGCTGGAGAAGGTGCAGACATAGGGAGGGGTAAAGCCATAGAAGAACTTGAAAGCAATGATAAGAATCATAAAATTGAGTCATCTTTCACACACAGTGCATGTAGGTCAGCAGACACAGCACTGAAGGGTAAATAGGACATGGCATGGGATGCAGCAGAGTTTAAAGCTTATTTATTAGTATCACAAGTAGGCTTATGTTAACACTGCAATTTACTCTGAAAATCCCCTCGTTGCCATAGTCCGGCGCCTGTTCAGGTACACTGACGGAGAATTTAGCATGGCCAATGCACCTAACCAGCACAACTTTTAGACTGTTGGAGGAAACCGCAGCATTCAGAGGAAACTCATGCTGATGGGTGGAGAATCTGCAGACTTCACACAAACACATGAATCAAACCCGGGCACCTGAAGGCATGAGGCAGCAGTGCTAACCACTGTGCCTAATCATGCCACTCAACTCAGGAATAGTAAGGAATAAGGAAGATCCCTTAAATAGTCAAGTCTAGAGGTGACAAGGGTACGAATGAGTAATTCAGGAAGAAATGAGCCAAGACAGGGTCAGAGATGAGCAAATGCTGCAGAGGAGAAAGTGGACTATTTTAGTGGTTGTGAGGTCATGGGGTCAGAAGTTCAGCTCAGGGTCAAACATGTACACAGGTGCTTTCTAATCTGCGTGAATCCATTTTTCACAAGCGAAACCGCCTGAGTCACTGTGGGAGCATTGTGTGTTTTTTAAAAACAGGAGGAGTTTGTGAAGGGCAGAAAGAAAGGTAACTTTTAATCTGATAATGTGCGTGGGTAGAGTTCAGAAATAAGAACCTTTCTCCTGCTGTTAATTATATATTGTAACAGATCCAGATCCTTGTGAGAGTTAGAAAAGCCTGGAGGTGTGAAAGCAAATCTGTGAGCAAGCTATTTTAACACATTCGCAACCATGTTCCTCCTTTGTATTCCAGCTTTCAGATTTAACATTAAAAAGAAGCTTTTTTACCCTTGCTTTCCCAATTCAGCAGTTTAAAACAACATTCTCTCCTCTTGCCTCATTGAGCACCTGGGTCAGACATAAGAAAATCTTGCATTTATTATAACACCTTGCACATCCTCAGGATGTACAAAAGTCCTTTGCAACCAATGAAATACTTCTGAACCATTATTGTAGTTATTATCCAGGTAAACACAGCAGTTAAATTGCACAGAGCAAGATCTAACAAAGAGCAATGTAATAAAAGTAGATTATTCCAGGGTCATAGAATCCCTACAATGCCAAAAGGAGCTATTTGCCCAACAAGGCCACACTGACAACAATCCCAACAAGGCCCTATCCCCACGTATTTACCTTGCTATTCCCCCGACACTAAAGGGCAATTTACTATCAACCTAACCCACACTTCTTTGGATTATGGGCTTTAGGTTAGGAGTTTAATGTAGGCCAAGACATCTAATCAAATGATTCATCAACAAGCTATTGGGCGCTCCCTAAAGCAAAGTGGAGAAAAAAACATGACAATAAGCCTCTGATTTTATTCAGATATCGATGGATAAAATCATTAGAAAAACAAACTTAGCATTGGGTGCATTCTTCCAAGGCTAGGATTGAAATGTAGAGAAGTTATGTTAAACCCTTATTGAATCTCAGATACGTGTAGGAGTATTATTATCAATTCTGGTCTCCGTGTTATAAAAAAGACATAGGGACATTGGAGAAAATACAAAAAGATTTAAAGAAAACTGACTGAGAGGACTTCATCTGTGCAGATTGAACAGACAATCTCTTGTTAAGAAGAAAGCTGAGCGGTGACCTGTTTGATTATTTTTTTAAGATGACTGACCAATAGGGTTGAAGTAAATGGATCTCCACTGGTACTGAGGGTGGAGGGGGGGCAAAACTAATGGTCACAAATGTAAGATCTTCATTAATAGATCCACTAGGAAATCCAGGACAAACATCTTTATCCAGAGATTGGTGAGAATGTAGATCTAGTTGAAGTAAATAGATCTGTTATGTTTAAGAGGCAGCTCAATAAGTGAATGTGGAGAAAAAAGGGTTTGAAGAGTATGATGATGGATGGGAGAAGGTTCATGTGGAGCATGAAGACAAGACTAAAGCAGTAGGACTAAATGGCAGTATATTCATCCTCTACATTCTATGTAGATTTGTTCTCTGTACAGGAGCATGAGTGAAATCAGGAACTGTGCATTTGGGAAATGAAAACTACATACTATATCGTCCCATTTCATGGCTCAACAAATCAGAGCTTCATTGAACTGCATAACTATAAACATGCAATTTTGGTTTTCTTAGAGTGGTAGCATCGTAAAAGGTTAAATGATTATATTTTTCTACTCCACTCCCTTCCCCCACCCCAAGGTAACTCCACTTTTCAAAATTACAGCCCAAAGATTTTAAACAACAAAGAACAAAACAGCACGGGAAACAGGCCCTTCGGCCCAACGAGCCCGCGCCGCCACCTCAATGTTCCCACTTCTACACGCGATCCCTGTCCATGTTTATAGATCTATGGATTAAAAACCAAATTTGAGACAATTTAGGGAGAATTGTTTTGCCAATTAGCCTAAGAGCACATCTTTGGGATGTGGGAGGAAACCGGAGCACCCGGAGAAAACCCACACAAGCACGGGGAGAATACGCAAACTCCCACAGACACAGGCCCAAATCCATGTATCTGCACAGCACAGCGATAGTCACTGTGCTGTCGTGTTGCCCATCAAATGGTCCAGGTCAAGCGTACACTAACGACGTGAAGCACTAGGATACTCTCGAAAAAGATCCAAGAGCAGCCCTCTCACGACCCATCATGTGTATGCCCCTCGTTAGACAACAAGGTGGACCAAAGCACCTGTAGGATAAAAACAAGTACATCAATATCATCATCTATTTACACACTTCCCAGGACTCCCAAGGCTCATGATCCCTATTTTAAATCAGTTTTCTATAACCCTCCATTCCCATTCTGTTCATGTGCCCATCTAAGTATTTCTTAAATAACTCCAGAGTACCTGCCTCCACCACTTTACTTGGCAGCGCATTCCATACCCCCACCACCCTCTGTGTGAAAAAACTCCCTCTAGCATCCAAATTATACCTTACACCCCTCACCCTAAGCCCGTGACCCCTCGTGCTATTTGAGTCCATCCTAGGAAAAAGCTTAACCCTGTTTAATCTATCAATCCCCTTCAAAATATTGTACACCTCTATCAGATCTCCTCTAAGTCTACGTCTTTCTAAGGAAAACAGTCCCAATTTGCCTAATCTCTCCTCATAACTCAGACCTTCCATACCAGGCAGCATCCTGGTAAACCTCCTCTGCACTCTCTCCAGAGTCTCCACGTCCTTCCGGTAGTAGGCGACCAGAACTGGACGCAGTATTCCAAATGAGGTCTAACCAACGTTTTATACAACTGCAACATTAAAGGCCAGCTCTTGTACTCTATACCCCTTCCTATAAAGGCTAGTATACTATATGCTTTCTTCACAACCTTCTCCACTTGCTCTGCCACCTTCAGAGACTTGTGCACCTGCACACCCAGGTCCCTCTGCGTTTCTATACTCTTAATAGGTCTACCCTTTATCATATACCTCCCCCCTACATTCTTTCTCCCGAAATGCATCACCTCACATTTATCAGGATTGAATTCCATCTGCCATCTATCTGCCCAAGCTACCAGCATATCTATGTCCTGCTGCATCGCCTGACAATGCTCCTCACTATCCGCAAGTCCAGCCATCTTTGTATCGTCTGCAAACTTGCTGATCACTCCACTTACTCCCTCTTCCAAGTCATTTATATATATTACAAATAGAAGAGGTCCCAGTACCACTTTATGGGAATTGGCCATGGGAAATGTGGCAGGATAGGGCCTGTGTAAGATACTCTGTGAGAGAGTCAGTGCAGTCTCAATGGGCTGTATGGTCTCTTTTGCACGGTCGATATTCTGAGTCTATGCCAATCATGGTGCACTGCCATCCCACACTAGTCAAATCCCACTTCTCCACATTCAAACACAATGCCATGCTTCTGTCCATTTCAACGCTGTTTAGATATCATCCAGATATCTACAACAACCATCATCATTAGTGTGATGTTGTTAGGTTTCATATCATCTGGAAACCTCACAATATTGTTCTCTAAACTGAGTCTAGCTTGTTTACACTTTCATATGTTATACCGAATACCGAATCAAAATTACGTTGAAGTGATAAGATACTGCATTAATTCCTGCCTTATTGAATTATGGATTACTTCAGTCAGCCCCGGGAAGTATTAGTTTTTGTGCGATGACTGCAAATATCCTTTTGGTCACATTAGAGAATCTCGCCTGATGCTTCATGAATATTAACTACCTGTTTTATCAGATGCTCGAATTCCTGTATGCCTGGATTAATTGTGTTAAACATTATTTTACACTTTAATTTCATGGATGTAATAGAATCATAGAATCACTACAGTGCAGAAAGAGGTCATTCTGCCTAGTGCTTCTGCACTGATCACAATCCAACCCAGGCCTATCCTGTAACCCCACACGTTATTTACCCTGATAATCCCCCTGACACTAAGGACCAATTCAGCATGGCCAATCAACCTAGCCAGCACATTTTTGGACTGTGGGATGAAACCAGAGTATCCAGAAGAAACCTACCCAGACAAGGGGAGAATGTGCAGACTCTATTCAGATAGTCGCCTGAAATGGAATTGAACCCGGGTCCCTGGCACAGTAAGGCAGCAGTGCTAACCACTGTACCACCATGTTGCCCAAAAAAGGCATAATTTACAGAGATATCTTTTTTTAATTGCACCAGCATCTTATGCATAAAAGGTTACACACTTTGAGATTTTTGATAAATATGGTCTTGTGAGAATTAGAAAATGTGAAATAGTTGACGTAGTCTCATGATCTGAAGAAGAAAACTCTTCTAGAATTATTTTTTACGTAATACCCAGCAACTTCCTGTCCCATTTCCCAAGATTTGCCCTCATTCTCTCTATCATTCTGTTGGTTTGCATTGTCTGCCCAATTTAGCTAATCTAGGTCAAGCCCCAGGTTGTTAATCACAAGCTGTTTGATCTTAAGACAGGAAATATGTTCCACCAATATGTTCTCAATGCAGAAACATTATTTTAAAAAACCAATCATCAGCAGCTATCTTTATTCATTTGAGGGAATGTGAGCATCACTGGCTGGCCTGCACTTATTGCCCATACCTAGTGGTGTGAGGGCAGTTGAGAATTAATCGTATTGCTGTGGCTCTGGAATCACTTGTAGGGCAGACCAGATAAGGTCACCCGATATCCTTCCCTAAATGGCATTTGTGTACCAGATGGGTTTTTCCAACATTGAACAACGGTTTCATGGCAGGTTCTTATAAGTTCATAAGATATAGGAGCAGAATTAGGCCATTTAGCCCATTGCCATTCGATCATAGCTAATGTGCTTCTCATCCCCATTTTCCTGCCTTTTCCCATAACCCTTCATCCCATTATCGATTAAAAATCTAACTCCTTAAATTTACTCACTGCACTTTGGAATGGGGAATTCCACAGGTTCATAACTCTTTAGGAGAAATAGTTTCTCCTCAACTCTGTTTTAAATTTGCTATCCCTTATTCTAAGACTATGACCTCTTTTTCTAGATTCTTAACTGCAGAATTTTTTTTAATTGAATTCAAATTCCACCATCTGCATGGTAGGATTCAAACCTGGGTCCTCAAAACATTAGCTGAGTTCCTTGATTAATATTTAGCAATAATACCACCAGGCTCTTCTGCACAGTGGCATCATGGCTCCTCAAAAGAGTGTGTAAAAATATTAAAAAGTCTCAACATTCAAAAATGAGTTGGCTACTTCCAAAATTTTACCAATCTCCATGCCTGCCTAAACCCATCTGTTGCTGAAACCCACATCCATACTTTTGTGATCTCCAGAATTAACTATTGAAATTCTCTCTTGACTGGTGTTCTATCTCCCATGGATCCAGCTCATCCAAAACTTTGCTGCCCGTGACTGAACACATACCATTTACCTACTGACCTCTGCTCTCTGCTATTGGCTTCTGGTCCGTGAATACTTCCCATCTTTATGTTCAAATCCCTCCATGGCCTTACCATTTCATACCTCTGTAATCTCCTGTAGTCTTACGACCATTTGAGAGCTTTGCTTTTCCCCAATCCTCACCTCTCGTCTATCCCTTAATTCCTTCATTGCATCACTGGCAACAGCGTCATCAGCCATTTCAGCCTGAGCTCTGGAATTCCTTTCCTAAACCTCTTTCCCTTTCTGTCATACTCTCCTTCTTTAGGAAACTCTAAAGCTCCTCTCTTGAACCAAGGCTTTCATCACCTGTCCTACTGTTTTCTTTCACCTGAATGAAGCATCTTGAGACATTTTTACTCCATTAAGGACACAAGTTGTTGTTTTTACAGGGAGAGACACTAGAAATTTAAATGTAGAAAAGTAATTGAATTCTTTTGGTCTCCAGAGCAAACCTGAGAGAATCTTACAGCCTACATAATTTGCTACGTTCCGTATGCCTGAGAGATTCACTTCTGCATTTATTTTCCATTCATTGCAAACCAATAATTGTTTTTTGACAGTTTGTCTGTCTGATTCATAGTAGTTCACTGTATTTAATGGTGGCACCTATTGGATGTCATTATCCATTCTTGTAGTTCGAGAGACAGAAGTTGTATTTAAGGATGATAGATATCCGTGATAAAATGAGCCAAGCAAGCAGAACCTTCCACCTGACCCGCTCATATTTCTAAAGGGCAAAGAGCTATTTGTTGCTTACACCATGCGCAAACAATACAGCTTTATATCAGAGAGAGGAGGTGGGATAGTGAGGGCAAGGAAGCTGGCTGGTGAGAAACTAACCTGATCTAGAAATGTGAGAAGACCCCCAAAAAGGCCAACAGAAACCATGCTGTGCCACTATCCTAATTAACTTCCCAGAAACTGACACTTCAATTGACATAATTAGACTGTGGCTTAAGGGTATCTAATCTGTGAGCAATATTGACCATAAATATAGAGGTGGAATCACCACATACCAACTGAACTGTTAATGCTTCATGCTTAATCGAGCATTCCTGCAGTGGAAATGAGTGAATTGCTGTGAGGTCTATTGCATGGGTCACCTTTTTTTATTGCACCAGGCTGTTTTTTGATCCACCAGACTACTTTCTGCTGGAATCTCTATTAATAACCGAATAAACTGTTGTTGTAAACTAGTTACCAACTGGTTAATTTGAAGTAGTACACAATCTTGTAAGTCTTCCCCCTTGAATTCTTCTACCTTTGATCATCGACATTAAAAATAAAAGGCAGAAATACAATTAGATAAGACCTTTCAAGATTTCAGCGTAGCCCAAAGGAATGTCCAATACAATCCCGACAGTGCAGAAGGAAGCCATTCAGCCCATCAAGTCTGCACCTACCACAATCCCACCCAGGTCCTATTTCCATAAGCCCACATATTTACCCTGTTAATCCCCCTGATATGAGGGTTAATTTAGCATGGCCAATCTATCTAAGCTGCACATCTTTGGACTGAGAGAGGAAACCAGAGCACCCGAAGGAAACCCATGCAGACACGGGGAATATTTTCAAACTCTGCAGTGACCGGAGGCTGGAATTGAACCCAGGTCCCTGGTACTGTGAGGCAGCAGTGCTAATTATCCCACCCAATATAATGAAATGGAGATGATGAAGTACTAAGTAGTGTTCCAAATGCAGCAACTTCAGCCAGCCAAAGTCTTTCAAACAGCAATGAGATCCGTGAACAGAGAGTTCATTTTGCATTCTGTTGGTTGAGAGGTAAATATTGACCTGGACACCAGGGACAATTCACCTTCTCTTTTTTGAAATATCAGCATGGGATATTTTAACTCCACCTAAGCTGGAAGATAGGGCCTTGAATTAACACTTTGACCCCAATCATGCAGCAGTCCCTTAGTATTGCTTAGCTTTTATGGTCCAGTTACTAGAGTGAGGCTGGAACCCACTAATTAATTTTAGTTATGGATGAACAAGGAACAAAATAGGAATAAAAAGCTGCCATGCTGAGGAAACTGCTCATTTTCAATAGCAAGAATGGAAAATGTTGGACAAATTCACCAGGTCTAGCAGAGAAAAATAGGATGGGATTTTATAGCCTGTCTCATCCCAAAACCATAAAATCCTGCCTCACGTCAATGGACTTTTCCATACTTCATTGGCCATTCTGATTCCCTGGATGAGCAGGCTGGTAAAATCCTGGCCATAGAGTCAGCGTGAAGGATTCTCCAGCTGTTCACGCCCCTCTGTCACTGCAAGCGAGGACGGAGAATTTGGCGCCGAGCCAAATCTCTGTTCACTGCAGTGGGACCAGAGAATCCCACCCAGCATGAACGGCTGGAAAATCCCGCCAAAGTTTCAAATCGGTGGATGGAATTTTCCTCTCCTTCTGTGGTGTGTTTCACGGCAGCAGGAGACAGCACACTGCTCGCTGGTGGTGGGATCTTATGATCCTGCCATTGTTAATGACATACCCTTCACCATACCCTTCACTATTGGGAAACCAGCATCAGGGATGTCCTTGCGTAAACCACAACAAGGTTTCAACGCGTATGGCTTTTCTACAGAACTGTTCTTATTTCCTACTTGGAACTGTGATAGCAAGTTTAGTTTTCACTTTCTTGGAATCTGCTCAGATATCCTATTTTCCAAAGAGGAAATATAATAATACAGTACTTTTAAGAAACATATTTTCATCATGTTTCTTTGCACTTTTTTTTCATGATATGGAGGTGCTGGCATTGAGCTGGGGTAGGTGCAGTAAAAAGTTTCACAACACCAGATTAAAGTCCAACAGGTTTATTTGGCAGCACTAGTTTTCGGAATCTCAAGCTCCTCTATCAAGTGAGGAGCTTGAGACTTTGAAAGCTGGTGCTGCCAAATGAACCTGTTGGATTTTAACCTGGTGTTGTGAGATTTCTTTCTTTTTCAAACAAGCCCTGGTGTTTTATTATTGATGTGATATCTAGTTCTCCTCTAATTGTCTCTTCTAATTGTTGCTGAAACAATATAACGGGCATCTTGTTTATTTTTAATCTGGGCTAATATCGTGTCCTGGGATTTTGTGATCATTTTGGAATTGCTGAGTGGAGCGTCAGGTGCTGCCTGGGGACAGTTTGTTTTCCCCATGGGATAAAAATTCAAGGTTTCCTTTTTGATCAGAATCTATTTGAACTGCAGTTTGAAAGCAGTGTTTGGTGTCTGTGTCTAGAATGAAAATTCTGCTGTCTGCAAGTTGCAACTAGAAACTAGAGGCACACAGTGTCCCTATCTTTCTACTCTGAGCTATGCTGAAAGTTCCTGGACTGGGAAGTCAAAGTCTTAATTCAACATCCTAAGAACTGATCCACAGGAGGTGTTAAAAAGCTGCAAAGTTCAGCATCCTGTGAGCATACTTGCTTTCTGTGCCAAGCCTAGAATAAGGTGTATGACTATGGGATTGTTTGATTTCGAACAGTAAAGTTAGTTGTTAAGGTTTATAAAATATCATGGTTTTTTTTATAATTGGTAAAATTAATGCTAATTTTTTTATTATATGTTAATTGTGTTCTTAAATAAACTTTGGTTAAAAACTTCTTAGTGGGTCACTTAATTCATACCTAGAGAGAAATGTCTTATGATCACCAGTGCCAAATTCAAAGTGCAAAACTTATGGTTTAGGCTGTCTTTATAAAAACACCTTGACCTGGGTCATAAGGCAAATTATTGCAGTTTTTCTTTATCTGCTGTGGATCTCTCGCATGTTAATGTAAAGTCATTCCACTTGTGGCTAAATCAGAAAGTGGTGAAGGTGAGTGCCTTGTTCTGCTTGGTTGGATGCATTTATCAGGATTTCATCACTACATACAAACCATCTGGAATTTCATCAGTAACCTTGTCAGATGATACATCAAAATACCTCTGCTCAGAATATTTCAAAAATTAATCTTCTGTATCGCCTCAAACTAACATGTGTTGTCAATGTTGTAATTTAACATTTCTCTTCAACTTACGTCAATTACACAGAATTTACAGTGCAGGAATAGCTATTCAATGCAACAAGTCCACACCAGGATTTACTGTTTACGTGAACCCCTTCTGACACTCCCTTCGCCACTTTTAAACTAACATTGTCAGCATTTCTCTCAGTATTCCTTTCACCTTCCCATACATATCGCATTTCCACAACTCCATGTGGAAACATGTTCCACTTCTTAACCATCTCTCAGTAAAGATGAACTCCCTATTTGATTTATTAATAACTATTTTAAATTGGTCCTTTTGTTTTAGCCTTCCCCATGGGAATGCATTTTTTTCTGGTTGTAATACAGCTTGGTACGGCTCCTGTCCTGTCCAAAACTATAAGTAGCTACAAAGGTCATGAACGAAGCCCAGTCCATCACTCAAACCAGCCTCCCATCCATTGACTCTGTCTACACTTCCTACTGCCTCAGAAAAGCAGTCAGCATGATCAAGGCCTCCCTGGACATTCTCTCTTCCACCTTCTTCCGTCACGAAAATGATACCAAAGTTTGAGGTCAACCAACTCAAGAACAGCTTTTCTGCTGCCATCAAACTTTTGAACAGACTTACCTTAAGTTTTTTTTCTTTGCATCCTAGCTATGACTGTAATATTACATTCTGCACCCATTCCTTTCCTTTTCTGTAATGGTATGCTTTGTCCATATACCTTGCTGGAAACAATACATTTTACTGTATACTAATACATGTGACAATAATAAATCAAACCAAGCCTGTGTGTATTCTAACAATTGGCTTTCATAATCAAGTATCAGATTGTCCTTAAATTTCCACACTTACATGTTGGGTAGAATCATTAGACTGGAATGTTATGGCTGCTCACACTGATGGGGTGTTCCCATCCTGCTGCAGTGAACAGAGATTTTACGGGGTGCCAAATTCTCCAAATTCGCTGCCATAACAGTGTTGTGTGAATGGCTAGTAAGATCCTGTCCATGAAGTCTGAATTCAGGAGTAGCTGTGAGAAAAGGCAATTGGTTTACCCATAGCCTAACCCAGGGTTGGAGCAGAATTTCAGCTCTGAATCAGGAGGTCATGGGTTCAAATCCCACTTCAGTGATTTAAGTACTTAATCCAGGTTGATACATCTGTGCAGTGCTGAGGAAGTGCTGTATTGTTGAAGGTGCCATCTCTCAAATGAGATGTCAAATTGAGTGCTCACCTGCCCTCTCAGATGGATGTTTTTATTGAATTCAAGTTCCACCATCTGCCAAGGTGGGATTCAAACCCAGGACTTAAAGTCTGGGTCTTTGGTGTACAAGTCTAGTGACAATATCATTATGTCACTGCTCCAAAAGATGGGCATTTGTAAATTGTAGAGCTGGTAAATTTTCTCTCAGTATTTCTCTCTATCCACACAGACGCTGCTCCCAGCATTTTCTGTTTATACTTCACATTTCCAGCATCTGCAGTATTTTATTTTTGTCCACAAATTCATTCTTGTTTTGTTCTGCCTGTCACAGTGTGATTGACGTGTTTGTGTTCCTTTGCTGGGGATTGGCGTCATCAGCAAGGTCTTTCTTAGCCTTTTCACGTTCTATATCATTTTCAGTATCTGACAACGTGTCAACTATATTTTGCCAATGTTCTTCTCAGTCATGTAAAATCAAAAATTTCTTTCCTGTAATATTGGTGATGCTAAATTTGTCATGACATACTTAAATTGCTTAATGCATGGCTTTCTCAGTCTTTTTATTGGTTTATTTTCTTTGTTCTGTCATGGGATGTGGGCATCATTGGCTGGGTCAGAATGTGTTAATTACCCCTTAAACTGAGTGGCGTGCGAGCCATTTCAGGGGGCACTTAAGTGTCAACTAAATTTCTGTAGGTCTGGTCTATGTCTGCCAATATCCAGAATACATTGACAGATTGTATTTTTACTATCATGGATATAAATCTATGGTTATTGTCTCAGTGCAGATATGGAAAACTCTGCATCTGAAGTAAAACCTACTATAACGGCAACTCGTGAATCTTATTCCTAACTTATGAGCTAACCACAGATCATAATCGAGCTTCCAATTAATATTCTTTCACAATCTGTCATCACGGCATTGTGTTTATCTTTAAAACATGCTAATAAAAAAAGGTCTTCAGCTGTGAAACTTGTTTGTGGAGTGGTTTTTACTGCAGTGGAAAACTCACAGTTCCCAACCTTCGAGATCCTCGATAAACTCACGCCAGCAAGGAAAATTCCATTGATACAGAAAGAGCAATAGATTAACAACTTGAAAATCAAAAGTGCGAGGAACCCACTTGTGAACCAAGCAAAATTTAGAAACTCCCAAAAGTGTCTCCAAAATGCAACAGATAGAATGTTTTGGGGCAAATTCCAAGTGTTGAATGGTCGAGAAAATAGGTGGTTTTCTCACTCATTTTTTCAGCATGCTAAATAATGGAACTTATGGCACTCCGTGCAATACAAACGCCATAATGTGAATTTCATCAGTAAGGGAGGGCAGGAGGGGTGGAGTCTCAGCTCACCTGAAAAGCCGGCTGCTGAGCTCCAGGGGTGCAACTGCACCCTGATATCCCAGTATAATGTGTACATAGTACACTAGTAGATCTGTTACTCTCCCACAGACATCGGACTTCCCCATTGGTGGGCACCCATGTGATGCTCACCAGTGAGGACCTTGACATAAGGTAAACATCAGGATCCTGACTTGAGACCTAGACTGTATTCTCTCTCCACAGATGCTGTCAGAATAGCTGAGTTCATAGAATCATTGAATTCCTACAGTTCAGAAGTCTTTCACCCCATCAAAATTGCACTGACAACTATTCCCCTAACATCATCCATTTAAACTGCTAAACCTCTTAACATGAAGAGGCAATTTAGTATGGCCAATCCACCTAACCCACATATCTTTCGTGTGAAACCAGAGCATTGAGAGGAAACCCACACAGACGTGGGGAGGATGTGCAAACCCCACCTGAGGCTGGAATTTGAATCTGGGTCCCTGGAGCTGAGAGGTAGCAATGCTAACCGCTGTGCTACTGTGCCACCCTGTTTCTCCAGCATTTTCTGCTTTTGTTTCAGATTCCAGCATCTGCAATATTTGGCCTTAATATTAGGTCAAGGGGATGCAACTTGGGAAAGGAAAATTAGGAACCAATGTCATGGTTCCTAATGACAAAGGTATCAAGAAAGAGCTGGAGGAATTTGATACTGGATACTGCAAAGGCAGTGAGCCCTCATAACATTCTGGCAATAGTAATAGAAGGCTCATGCTCCAGAACTTGCTGTTCCCCTAGCCAAGCTCTTCCAGTATAGTTATAACACTGTGAAAATGTGCCAGATATGTCCTGTACACAAAAATCAGAACAAATCCAACTCGACCAATTACTGCCAAATCAGTCTATTCTTGATTATCAATAAAGTGAGGGAAGAGGTCATCAACAATGCTATCAAGCAGCACCTGCTCAGCAATAATTTATTCAGTGACATGCAGTTTGGCTTTCGCTAGGGCCACTCAACTTCTGATCTCATTACAGCTTGGTTCAAACAGGGACAAAAGAGCTGAGTTCCAAAGGTTAAATGAAAGTGACAGCCCTTGCCATCAAGGCTGCGTTCAACCATGTGTGACATCAAGGAGCCCTAGCAAAACTGGAATCAATGGGTATTAGGGGGCAAACTCTTCGCTGGTTGGAGTCATACCTGGTACATGACTCAGATGATGGTTGTGATTGTAGAGGGTCAGTCATCTTAATTCTAAGACATCTCTGCAGGAGTCCTTCAGGTTAGTGTCCTAGGCCCAACAATTTTCAGCTGCTTCATCAATAACCTTCCCTCTTTCATAAGGTCAGAAGTGGAGATGTTCGCTAATGATTGCACAATGTTCAGCACCATTCGTGACTACTCAGATACTGAAGCAATCCGTGTTCAAATGCAAGAAGATCTAGACAATACCTAGGCATGGGCTAACAAGTGGTAACAAACATTCGCACCACACAATTAGCAGGCAATGACCATCACTAATAAGAGACAATCTAACTGTCACTCCTTGACATTCAATGATGTTACCATCACTGAATCCCCCACTGTCAACATCCTTGGGGTCACCATTGACCAGATATTCACTGGACTCGCCACACTGTAAACTCTGATTCTATGACATAAGTAAGAAATCTCACAACACCAGGTTAAAGTCCAACAAGTTTACTTGACAGCACTAGCTTTCTTCATCTGAAGAAGGAGCTTGAGGCTCAGAAAGCTAGTACTGCCAAATAAACCTGTTAGACTTCTTAGTGTTTACACCAGCGCACCACCAGCATCTCCACATCTATGGCATAAACGCAGTGCTACAAGAGCAAGTCAGAGCTAGGAATACTGCAGTGAGTAACTCAATGCCTGATTCCTCAAATCCTATCCACCATCTACAAGGCAGAATACTCTCCAGTTGCCTGGATAGGTGCAGCTCTAACGACACTCAAGAAACTTGATACCATCCAACACAAAGCAGCCAGCTTGATTAGTTATACGTCTACAAACATCCACTCCCTTCATCAGTGACACTCAGTAACAGCAGTGTGTACTGTCTATGAGATGCATAGCAGCAATTTACCAAAGATCCTTTGACAATACGTTCCAAACTCACAACCACTTCCATCTAGAAGGACAAGGATTGCAGATATGTGGGAACACCACCAGCTGCAAGTTCTCCTTAAGCCACTTACCATTCTGACTTGGAAATATGTCACCGTTCCTTCGTAGTCACTGGTCAAAATCCTGGAATTCCCTCCCTAATGGCATTGTGGGTCAACATGGGCTGCAACGATTCAAGAAGGCAGCTCACCACCAATATTCTCAAAGGCAACTAGGGATGGGCGATAAATGCTCATCAGCCCATGTCCCACAAATGAATAAA
Organism: Sphyrna mokarran; assembly: GCA_024679065.1. Classification (NCBI taxonomy): domain Eukaryota; kingdom Metazoa; phylum Chordata; class Chondrichthyes; order Carcharhiniformes; family Carcharhinidae; genus Sphyrna; species Sphyrna mokarran. The sequence continues at coordinate 18,459,666 of JAGIQG010000024.1, read as the reverse complement.
AAAAAGCATTCAACACAGAAAAATCTCAAACAGCAGCAATCACAATTATTGATATCGTTAATATTGCATTGTAACATCTGTTGTGGTATTGCAGATGAAAGAGGTAAAAGGGTAGAGAATAATTGAACACAGCTGCAAAGACAATTCAGTCCCATTTTTAAAATCATACATTTTGCCTTATTTTCAGATTTGCAATATAAATTTCACATTATTATATTTCAGGTCTGATATTGAGACTAACAACAAATCATGAGATCAGTGGTAGTAAATTAACTGGAACAGTTTATTAACACGTCTTTAGCCTAGCACAGTCAGCACAAGACTGGCTTGGTAAACTGCACCTGGGGTGGGGCTTGTGGCCCAGGTCACCTGACCTGTCCTCATAAAAGGGCATGCCCCAACATACACAACACGTAGGCTGTGTCCATTATAACTATGTAAATTTATCAGGATGCTATCCTCCCATCCTGGAAGTAGTGCAACTATCCATTCAATCCCATTCTTCCCAAACCATGGACGGATTTATCTGGTCATTCAATCCCTGCTGACACTGCCAGTGAGGATGGAGAACTTGGCACTCAGCCAAATTTCTGCTCACTGCAGCAGGAGCAAAGAATCCCGCTGGTGTGACTGGCAGCAGATTTCCATCTCTTTTTCCTCGTCCTCAATGCATTCTTAATCACGAACCTTCCTTCCATTCCCATTTTCCTCTCAGTCCCTTTGCCGCTCAGTCGAGTTCCCTTGGCTTCTCTGCCTCTTATCCCACCTTCTGTTCTATTCCAGATTCAACTTTATTTTAAACAAAAAATTAATTAGAATGAGAAAGAAATGACTTGTGTGCACCTTGCTGTCAAGTATCCCTTTGTCTACGTTCCTGCTATACATGTGTGTTATAAATCGGAATACTTTGTTCACTGAAAAAAGCAATTAATATTTAGCTTATCTAAATGAAAAAAAAAGTACAATGATTAATTAGCTTCAAAATTTAGCTGATATTTGTTTAATTGAAAAAACATTACTGAAAAGGGAGTATTTTTTATTCTGTTTTTTTACTTCTTGGCTGCAGCTTCTCTCTCCTTCACTTTCTGAAGTTTATAGAAACCAAATGAAATCCACTGCAGGTGTGAAAAGAGGGAAGATTTTCCCTTTCACACATAGATGAACACAAAAACTGAATATGAATCATACTTCAGTCTGTACTCTACACTTTATCTTCAAATATCATTGGGACACCTTTGAGCAAAGGCTGAACTGAAAGATTTCTCAGGAGAGTTAATAGATTATAACCGGTACCATGTCAATTCTCATTTAGTGCAAATAACTGTTGCCTCTAAATCAGAAGGCTCCAGTCAGAATCACAGGATTACAGAATTGAGAGCTCAGAAGGAGACCATTTGGTCCACTGTATCTGTAGCAACTCCCAAAATGAGCATTGTAACTTAATCCCATTCCCCTGCCTTTTCCCTGTACCTCAGCACGTTGCTTCTATTCAAATAATCGACAAAGGTCCTTTTGAATGTTTGGATTGAACTTGTTTCCACTACATTTCCAGACAGTGCATTCTGAATCTGAATGACTCATTGTGAAAATGTTCTTTTCTCACATCACATTTGCTTCTTTTGCAAATCACTTAAAATTTCTGCCCTCTTGTTTTTCATTCTATTACGAGCTGGAACCATTTTCTCCTTATGTACAGTGTCCTGTTCCCTCAGGATTTTGAACATCTCTATCAAATCTCTTCTCAGCCTTTTTCTCTCCAAGGTGAACAGTCCCAATCGCTCCAACCTATCCTCAGAACACAGAGATTGAGATTAACACTCCAGTCTAGTACTGGGTCAGTCCTGTCCTGTGCAGGTTCCAGGCTTTGGATATGCCCTCACATATGAGTTTAAAGGCTAGAGTTTAATGCCCTTCCCCAAGGTGACTTTGGTGGCAAGGTTGATACTTAATCCAGTGGGAGAGTGACCGGACAGGGACTTTGCTGACTTTCTGCCTCTGCCCAATTAAGTGTGTAACAAGAATGCCTTCCTTGTACAGCCTTCCTACTGACAACCACTGGGCCCTTGGGTGAGCAGTTAATGTCTAATTAAGATCCTCATTCTGCCACCACTGCTCCACCAAGTAATGGTTAGGACACTCACCATGTGACCATTAGGAAAGCATGTCATATTGGGGTTGGTTGTGGTCTCCCAGGGGTGCCCCTCGTTCAAAGGCACTCTAGTTCCTGAAAGAAGGATTCAGCATTGGGGAGAGGGTTTGTGGAGAACCACATTCCTATCCTTGCTGCTGGCCCTCTTTCCTGCCATCTTGACATGACTCACTCTGCCCCGTTACTTGCTGTGGCCTGGGTCCCTCAACAATCCTGTGCTTCAGGTGGTTGCAATACTAGTAATAGCCACCACATGCTCATTGGCGCTGCTGAGCAATGCACAGCTGCTGGCATTGAATTGGCTAGAAGATCATTGGGAGTGGCACTTCTACCTCCAAGATCCTTGATTCTGGGAAGGCCATCACTACCCAACTAAGTACCTGATTGACACATTATTTGGCAGGCCTTCCTGAAGTGGGTGGCAAGGGACTCTCACTGGCTTTATAGATGGCAGGTGAAACTCTTATTGCCAATTTTAAATTTGGCCCAAAGCATTCCAAGTTAGTCTGGCAATGACCAAGGGGCATCAAGCCTTGCCCTCAGACTCCCTTGAGGGGTCTCAATGGCCTCCGGTTCCACCAATGAGGCCAACATGACTGTTCCCCGCTCATGGGAACCAGATGTTTTCCTCGCCGGAAAGAACCTCTCCTGACAAAGTCGTAAAGGCAAGCGAACCTGGGCAATTGCGCGCCGGACTCTCAAAACAAATTGAAATCAATATTAAAATAAATTTCAATAAATTAACCAGTCTCTCGTCCATTTCCAGTAAGAGGCTGACTGTGCCAGAAATCTGGTGCCGTAAAATCATGTCATTCGCACTAGCTGCTTTACGTCTGATTTTTTATGGCATTTTCCCACAGCAAACTAGGTGTAAGGTGAGAGTAAAATTCCAGCCTTAGTGTGTTAGGGGGAATCAGTGGGATGAATACATGCAGTTATGTGTATTGGGCCTGGGTAGGCCACTCTGTCGGAGACTCAGTACAGACTCGATGGGCCAGATGGCCTCCTTCTGCACTGTAGGGAATTCTATGATTCTATTTCCTGTAAGTCTCTTTAGAATGTACTGAGGTCATGAAAGGCACTCGGTAAATATAAGATTTTCATTTTGGATGCATCCTGGAAGTCCCCATCAGACTACACAACCCGAATTCAGCTCAGATTATCACATCTTGGCCACAAATATCAACTCAACCCAATGTTTTGGAGAGATTCTGAGGCCTTGAAGTAAATCTTTCATGAACATATTAAAAGGCATAAAAGCAGTGTTGGCTGACCAAATTTAATCACTGTTGTGAAATAAGTTTTTTTTAAATCAAGTTATTTAAAGCCCTATTTTGGTCCTGTAATGGCTTTAATCAGGCAACTGAGGTGGGTTTACTTGAATATGAGCTCCCTGATCAAATTGATAGTCCAATGAGGGAGCCCCATGCTCTGAACTTAAACAGGAGCATCAGTCCCTCTGGCACTCCAGATGGAGACTGGATGCGGAGAGCACTCTGTTATTGGATCATGGAAATAAAGGAAATCTGGTGAATGGACTTCCGCCTCGAAGGACTTATTACAGGTCCCTAGAAATGCAAGTGAAGTAAGAATAATTTAAAAAAAAATAATAATTTAAAAATGAGTCATACCTCACGCGGATGTTGTTTGCGGGGGAGTCCCAACTTTGGTGATGTATAGGTTTGTTTTTGGAATGGTATGAGAAGCTACGTGAAACACCCAGTGAAAATAACCAACCCTGTTGTTGTATAACAATTACCAAATATTATTTAAGTTTAAAAAAAGACAAATACACACAAATAGCATTATAATACACTAAGAAAATTAAATATATGAATTATTAAATACAGACAACTTAAATAGAAATTACCTTTGTTCTAAGATATGGACCAAAGATGTGTAGGTTAAGTGGATTGCCCATGCTAAATTATGGGGTTACAGAATTAGAGCAGGGGAGAAGGCCTAGATAAGATACTCTGTCAGAGAGTCATTGCAGACTTGATGGGCCGGATGGCCTCTCCTGGCACTGTAGGGGGTTCAGTGATATCTGTGATTCCTCAATTCCTTAAGACGTCTCCATTCCTGAACAATATCCAAATTAAATAAATCTATAAATGGGGAAAATATATGGGGTTATGGGGGATCGGGCCTAGGTGGGATGTTTTGTTGGAGAATCGGTGCAGATTCACTGGGCTGAATGGACTCCTTCTGCACTGTGAGGATTCTATGATTCTATGACTTAGCATGTCTGGCAGCATGTATGAAGAGAGAAACAGAGTTAATGTTTTGAGTTTCTAATACCTCCCTACCCTCCTTTTCAGCTCTGAGGAAGAGTCTTACTAATTCAAAATGTTAATTCTGTTTTTTATTCAACACATACTGCCAAACCTGCTGATTCTCTCCAACATTTCATTTTTCTGTTTCAGATTTCCAGCATCCACAGCATTTTGCATTTATTTTAGTGTCAGCTTCTTACTCACCCAACTTAAAGTCTTCTTTCTCTGTTTGGAATTCTGCTAGAGAATTTAAATTGGGTTTTTCACATTACTATGCCTTTCCATCAGTAAGTATGTTGACAACAGTGACCTATAAGATAAATGTAAAGGTCACGGCATCTTGTGCCTTTATCATGAATCAATTTGAGATACTCCAGATCTGGCACTAAGTAACACTGCTATTCCTATCCAGGGATGAAAATTTATGATGGTGATGGATATGCATTAAGACTAACACAGCTAGTGTGCACCAAAATAATTCCTGTGTAACAGAGAAACCTATATATCCCATCTCAGCACAAGAAGCAAATCCATGTGTTTCCCAACCAGAAACCATGGATGAACAGGGATATCCATGCTTGCTGAAGTCCAGGTCTGAGGCATTCAGTTCAGGTGACCATCTAAGAAATCCTGATCCAATCTACAGAGACCAATCAAAAATGCCTTAAAATGTATCAGACCAAGCTAGAATCTCAGGCTAGCTGCAAGAACTCCCACTAACTATGGCAAGGTCTGCAAGACATAACAGGTTACAAGATGAAGGCATGTAGAATTGCCAGCACCAATGCACGCCTCACTAATGAGCTCAATGCATTCTATGCTGTTTTGAGCAAGAAGTCAGCAAGACCACATCTTCCCCACCGCAAATCTCGGCCAAACCGGTATCGGAGGTCACCATCACAAATGTCAGATCAGCCTTCTTGAAAGTCAACTCACAGAAAGTGACTGGCCCGGATGGTGTACCTGGATGAGCACTCAGATCCTATGCAGATCAGCTGGCGGGGGTATCCACAGATATCATCATCTTCTTCCTTTGCATCAATTTGAGGTCCCATCTGCTTCAAGAAGATGACCATCATCTCTGTCAAAGAAAAGCCTTAATCACTATTGCCTAATGGTTCTGACACCCATCATTACGAAAAATTAATCATGGCACAAATCAATTCTGGTTTTTCAGATTGCCTGGATTCACTACAGCTTGTCTACCACCATCTCTCTGGCCCTACATTCAGCTTTGGAACAAAGATACTTATGTCAGACTTCTATTTATTGACTGCAGGTCAAATTTCAAAACCTTTATTTCTCCAAAACTTCTCTCTCAACTCTGTGCCTGGGGTTTAGCTCCTCCCTCTGGGACTGGATCCTAGACTTCCTAACGCCCAGATCACAATCAGTAAGGACAAGCAAAAATACTTCCTCCATGAACATCCTCAACAACAGTGTCCCACAAGGCTGTGTCCTCAGCCTCTTATTATACTCCTTACAGACCTATGACTCTGTGGCCCAAATTCCTGAATTCAATTTTTAAGTTTGCTGACGACACCACTGTAGTGGGTCAGATCTCAAACAATGATGAGATGGAGCACAGGGAAGAGATAGAGAATTTGGTGAATTGGGACAACAACAATAATCTCTCTCTTGATGTCAGTGAAACGAAGGGGATAGCCATTGACTTCAGAAAGCATAATGGAGAGCATGCTGTATCTACATCAATAGGTATGTAGTGGAAATGTTCAAGAGCTTCAAGTTTTTTAGCATTCAGGTCAACAACAACCTGTTCTGGTCCCCCCCAGGTAGGAAAGCCCATTAATGCCTTTACTTTCTCTGAAGACTAAGGAAATTTGGTATGTCTATTGGACTCTCACCAATTTTTACAGATGCACCACAGGAAGCATTCTTTCTGGTTGTATCACAGCTTGGTTGGCTCCAGCTCTGCCCAAGACTTCAAGAAACTACAAAGGGTTGTAAACAAAGCCCAGTCTATCATGCAATCCAGCCTCCCATCCATTGACTCTGTCTATACTTCCCGCTGCCTCGGAAAAGCAGCCAGGATAATCAAAAACCCCTGGACATTCTCTCTCCCACTTTTTTCCAGTCAATGATTCAAATATCTCAGCTAGGGGACCAACAATTTCCTCCCTAGCCTCCCACAATGACCTGGGATACACTTCATCAGGTCCCAGGGATTTATCTACCTTGATGCACTTTAAGACTTGCAGCATCTCCTTTTACATAATATATACAGTCTTGAAGACATTAATATTTATTTCCCCAAGTTCCCTAAATACTGATGAGAAATATTCATTTAGGATCTGACCCATCTCTGTGGATCCACACACATTAATCCTTAAGAGGCCCTACTCTCTCCCTTGTTACTCTTTTGCCCTGGTATTTCAAATGGTGTTTCAATTTGGGCTTGGACCTGCAACTTTATAGAACAAAGGAATAACTTTTAAACTTAATACAGAGAAAGAGTAATAGATTGTGCTACAAGTTGCAGGGATGAGGAAGAGTATAAGCAAAATTTGGAATGTGAAAATAATGACAAGAAACTTCAGAGAAGCAATGAATAAAGTTTATTTTATAAATTTATTGGAGCTGCTACAGGAGTGGTATATGTGATGGGCTTTGTTAAACAGACAAAAGGCTAGTTCCGGAGGAGCTATTACATATGCCATTAAATTATGAAATGAGAAAAGGGGAGGAAAATAATGAGGTTGGGAAAGAACATCTGTCCAGCAATGTAATGAAAGGAATCTGCCAAATGATCTCCAACTTGCAGTGAGAAGGAAGATCACAGAATTAATATTGGCCTTCCTTATTACTACATTCATTCTGCTAAATTAATGCTATATTCAGGGGGACACATCAATTCACAATGAGGTTGGTTATGTCTGACTCTTGTATTTTTAATTGTGTTTATTACTGTATCAAAACTCAAGTTAATGAATTTGTCTGAGATTCCCTTCAACCTTCATCAAAAGTTTACAAATCACCATATTCAACAATTAGTGAAACTGTTGATGTAACTATTCAAAAGATCCTAACCTAATGACAACATAAGAGAACATTTGAATTGAAAATGAATGTTGAGTTACAAGTTTGTTATAAGGATATGGATTTGCCTCAGTTAATATTCACACTTCATTGAAATATCAACTTTTCAATGAATCAAACTCTCTCAAAAGCTACTTGCAACCTAAAGTTCCTCTGCAGCCATTGAATCAGTAAGTGTTCTATTCAAACTAAGTCACATTCTACATAGAAATAACCAAAAGCTGCAGACATATTTTTCAGAAGTTGAAAACTGGAGATGAAATCTCCATGGAAGCTGAAAAGATTGAGAGAGAGAGGATGCCAGAATTATACACTTCCCCAGCCCTCTGTCAGGCATTAAATTGGATGGATGGGATTTCCTTCAGATTCTCACCTACCCTGACTTGATTGTAATTTTATGCTGGGACACATAATGCCTTAGAGAGAAAGTCTACCTTTGCCCCAATTAAGACCGTAAGAGCCTTTTCCTGCCCAGCCTCAGTTTCTGGGGGCATATCCGACTGGGGGTACATGCCTCTGGTGATGTCCAGCCCTCCCACCACCCCACCCCACCCCAGCATAAATTCTGAGACCCAATGGGTCTCATGTTCTCCAAGACAATCCCTCCCGACTCTAGATCTTTATCCCAGGACTTAGTTCCAAGCAGCTTTCTGCTTTTCCAGCTGCTGAAATACTAGGCCTGGAGGAGTCTGACTGACCAGCAGCTCTCCAAGATGGGACTTGCTCTGAAGGGCAGAAGTCCTGCCTAATGCCAGTCAATGCTGATTAGAGTGCAATATGGCATCAAGGCTTGGCAAGGACGTGTTCCCTACCCACTCTTTGGATGTGAGGGACTGAGCTCATGCCATCCTAAAAATTCAGGCTGATGAGATAGATCAAGAGGTGACACCAAATTGGACTTTAAAATTAGAGAAAGGTACAGAGTTTTCATCTCCATATTACAAAATATATTGGAGTCGCTGGAGAAAGTTCAAAATTAGTTGAAAGGATTGTGCCACATCTGAAAAGTTGTGATCATTAGAAAAGACTTTCCGTGGAATGACATTCTAGTCTTGAAAATTGTGCATTGGCTTGATAGGACAGACCAGAAGTCAGCAACATTTATTGTCTGAAGAGCCATTTGTTTTAAATTGCCTACAATAAAAACCAATGGGAAGCACAAGCTGAAATTCATGCATGTTGCCAAATATCTCTGGTAGAATGTATAATTTGTCTCCGTAATAAGTAAAACACACGTATTGAAGTTGATTTAATTCTGAATTGTTGTGCTTTTTGACTTATTTAAACTCTAATTTTGTCAGTGAAGTCATCTTTAAAACAAACTTCAGTTTCAGATGTGTAGATTAAGACAAGTGTTTTTGGCTATTGATTCTTGATTTAGATGCTAATAGCCAATTTGGAATAATTTATCATTCCAGCCAGATTAGAAACAATAAGGCTCATAGCAATAAAGCCTGTTCCTCAAATTGAAGGCATTATTTATAATCCGCGTGTATTGAGACACTCGAACAGTAAAGCACAGTAATAATTTTCCTTAAAATAATCATCTGGAACTGGGAAGTACAGCATAATGCATAGCCTTCTGTCTCCATAATAAAAAAACACAATTTGTACTTATCTTGACTTATTTTTTGGGGCTTTTTTTCATTTAATGCAATCCAACTAAAAAAAATTGAGTCACAGAGGCAGTATAAGTCAGAGTTCTCTGGCCATTCGTGCCCCATAACCGCTGCCAGAGAGGGTGGCGAATTTGACATTCAACCAAATCTCCATTCATTGCTGCGGGACAGGAGAATCCTGCTAGCATGAATGCCTGAATTCCACCCATTCAGTCATAAACAGCTCCAAAGCTGCTGGATGCAGATGTTATAAAGCAGAGGCTGATCCCCCCTACCTCTGAGAATTAACACCAGAATATTCAAAAAGGAATACCTTGCCTCATAATCTGTAAAATATATGGACAGTGATAGCCTTTTTCCTAGGATGGAGAAAGCTAGCACGAGGGGACACAGCTTTAAATTAAGGGGTATGAGTTATAGGACGGATATCAGAGGTAGGTTCTTTACTCAAAGAGTGATTAGGGAGTGGAATGCCCTGCCTGCAGCTGTTGTAGATGCGCCAAGTTTGGTGGCGTTTAAGAGGTTAATTGATAAGTATATGGAAGAGAAGGGAATGGTTTAGTTTGGAGGGGCATTGCTTTTTATTTTGGTCGGCACAACATCGAAGGCCGAAGGGCCTGTTCTGTGCTGTAATGTTCTATGTTCTATGTTCTATATGTGTGAAGTGATGTGACCTGCTCTTCAGTAAATTCTAATGGTTAAATACAAAAGGAATTCCTGACATTCTCTCTAAAACAACGCATAACAATTTAGTTATCTAACTAACAGTGAGCAAATTAACTAAACTGTTAAACTACAAAGGAGATATCAGGGATAACTTTTTCACTCAAAGTGGGTGAGTGGAATTGGCTGCCGTTGGTGGTGGTGGTGGAGGCAAATACGATAGGGTCTTTTAAGAGACTTCTTGATGAATACATGGACTTAATAGGATTAAGGGTTATAGGTGAGACTAGAAGGTAGAGATATGATCGGCGCAACTTGTAGGCCAAAGGGTCTGTTTGTGCTGTAGTTTTTCTTTGATTAATAAACTGAATAAATCCCTTCTAACTATTAAGTATTCCTGAATAAATAAGATTCTAACTGCGTTCAGATAAATAAAATTCCCATTTATTAACAAAAATAGAATTTAGTCACTCTAAATTACAACCAGGTTTTGTGTCTTCCATAATATTCTGGACTTTTCTGCTGATTCTTCTGTCTGGAATTTCTTTCTTCTTTGATACCTTTGCTACCTGGATGGTGCTTTCTCTGAGACATGGATGAAGCTATGACAGCCAACAATTTTCTGAGAGAGAGAGAGTTAAGAGCTGAGAGCTGTTAGTTCTGGCAGGTGATAGTTGCTCTCCCTCTTTATCCCACTTCCCCCTTCTTTTATACCCGTGACGACTTGACAATTTTTTCCACAATAGAATTGGTTCTAGGTTGTCAAAACTGTCAGATTTAAATTTAATATATTTTTGGTATCTCAGTGCCTGATTCAAATTGATTGGCTAAATTCAAAAGCCTGTTGTCCTAGTAAAAATTGCTGCTTGGCCTTTCAATATAAATGTCTGTGCTCTCAACGTACTTGCACTTTGAATCTTTAAGCACAGAAAAAGTACTACATTTTAATGGGACCAAGCAAGCTTTTCTCCCCTAGTATTTTACAATGTTACAGGCACCTAAATTCTAACTTCCCACTTCCCAATCTACAGCTACTCTACCCAACTTGGCAACACAGATCTTTGCGGTAGACATAGAGAAAATGTTTCAGCTTGAGGAGGCCAGCAAGGAGAGGCAGGGAGTTCAAAACTGGATAAGTATAGCAATTAGTGAATCCCACAGGGGATTCAGGAGAACCTTCTTTATCTAGAGGCTTGTGACTAAGTGCAGCTGAGGCAAATAACGTGAAAGCATTCAATGGGAAGCTAGATAAATACATGAAAAAGAAAGATTACGCTGATTAAATTTAACTGAAGGAGGGTGGGAACTCCTGTGGAGCTTAACACTGGCATAGAGTTCTTGGGCTAATTTGCCTGTTTCTGTGCAGTTATTTGTAGTAAATTTTATGAACATATCATCAGAATGTCATCAAATAGGAAAGCTACAGGTGGCAGGGGTCCCCACCTTGATATCCTGAGAAAAAAATGCATAAAGAGTAGGAAGCTGGCAAATGAAACTCTACAGTGTTGCGGGGTTGGAAAACAAGCAGAATGGTATATTTAGAATCTCAAAGGCACAGGGAGAAAGCTAGAAATTCAACAATCAGGGCAGCATCACTCAAGTACATAAAGAGTGGAATGAAGTGTTGGAGTCCAAATTTTGAGAATGGTTTGGTGAAAATGGGATGAGACTTGGCTGTGATACTCATTCTGATCAGATAACCTACTGCTGTTCATCAACTCAGCTTACCCATGCTCCCAGCCCAACTATCAGCAGAATTCAACCCTTTTAGCAGAGGCTGACAGACATCGATTATGTACAGTGGCACAATGGTTAGCACTGCTGTCTCACAGTGCCAGGGACCTGGGTTCGACTCATGCCTTGGGTCACCGTCTGTGTGGAATTTGTACATCCTCTATGTGTCTGCGTGGATTTCCTCCAGATGCTCCAGTGTCCTCCCATATTCGAAAGATGTGCAATTTAAATGATTAGCCATGCTAAATTGCTTCTTTGTGTCTCAAGATGTGTAGGTCAGATGATTGAGCCATGGTAAATCTGTGAGGTTACAAAAATAGGGCAGGGGCATGACTTGGATAAGATGGTCTGTCAGAGAGATTGTGCAGACTCAATAGGCTGAATGGCTTCTTTCTACACTGTAGGGATGCTTTTGTATAAAATGTACAGTACAGAAACGGACCATTGAACACAACTGGTACATAACAGGTGATCCTGCGCTACACGACCTTTCCTCTCCAACCCCACTTTACCTAATCAGCGTTAACTAGTAATCCTTTCTCTCTCAAATTCTCATCAAATCTTAAATACAAACACTAATATCAGCTACTCCTGATGGTAGTGATTCTACATTCTAATCGCTCTGAGTACAGAATTTTCTCGAATGCCTTAAGATTTATTGCTAATTGTTTTATGGCCCTTGGTTTTGGACTCCTCCGCAAGTCGAAACATTGTGTTTATATTTATTGCTACAAACACTTTCATAATCTTAATGAGCCCTATCAGGTTAGGCTTCAGCCTCGTCCTGTCCAGCAATAATTAGTTGCCTTGCAGTATTTCCCAATAATTATAAGCTTTCAGTCCCCGTATCATCCTTGTAAATCTTTCTTGTACCTTCTCCAATATATCTATATCCCTATGGCAATAAAATAATAGTAGGTTACTGATTGCTGCTGAGCTAATGGACAAGGGGCTGTGATGAATCCTGGTAAATTCACTCCAGTGTTGACTGTTCTGAACTAACTTAGCCTCTTTCATTACCTCTATTTTTCTCTTGGCATTGCCCATTTATCACATTCGTACTCTTCCTCAGCTTCTTATGGCTTGTAACTATGTTTTCCATTTGTTTCCACTCTCTGAATATACTGAAGTCACTTCAGTCATCCTTCTTGAATGTTCTGTGGGGGCAGTGCTTGTAATCCATATCACATTGCTATCATTCTTCATTCTTTACATCCTCCTTACTCTCAGCTTTTCATTTTAAAAATGAAATACCATGAGTGTTGGAATCTGAAACAAAAATAAACAAAAAATCCTGGAAAATCTCAGCTGTTCTGACAGCATTTGTGGAGAGAGAATAGAGTCAACGTTTCAAGCGTGGATTTTTTTTGTATCTCTCCTGTTAGTATCTTTGGCCTGTTAGCTTTTCTCATGCTCCACCATGCAGATCCATTATATAATATAGTCAAAATCATCAATTCATAAACTCGTACCATTATTATTAACCAAAATGCATTTAGTCTTTATAATATTACTATTAGATTAACCTACAAATGTGCAATGTAAGCATGAAATTATGCAGTAAAGAACTACATTGCACATTAGAATTGGTTATGCTATAATTTTCACATACCATTCAAAACTGACCTCTTCAAAAGCAAAGAATCTTCTAGAAATAATAATTTCAAAACTCTTAAGACCAGACACAAAAGGCTTGCTCTCAGCCTTTGTGGTTTACTGTCTCTTAGCAACCAGTTCAACATCACTAATGCACAGTGTAAAGATTCCTGAATATTAAAGAATCCCATCAAAATGTCTTTTTATCAAACTGTGAAGGTTCCAGCATGCTATTTCTTTTGAATGTTTTTTTGTTTATAGGTCGTTACTGCTGCATACACACACATGAATGTTTTTCCCTACATCTTTCTCCTATTATTAATGGCATTCATTGACTTACATTAACTCCAGTGCAGCAATACACTTCAATATTGAAATCTTCATCATTGTTTTCAAATGCCTCAAGAATGTTGATCCCATCTTGACATTGTAACTTCAAAAACTCTTCCAGTTCTGGCCTCTTGTGTGACTTCAATTTTCAGTAGTCCACCAGTAGGGACATTGCTTGCACCTTAGCTCTGGTATGCCCTCTGTAAATCATAATTATACTAGCTGCCTTTCCGAGACAGTGGGAAGTGTAGACAGAATCAATGGATGGGAGGCTGGTTTGCATAATAGATTGGGCTATATTCACGATTTTTTGTAGTTTGTTGCCATCTTGGGCACAGCAGTAGCCATACCAAGCTGTAATACAATCTGAAAGAATGTTTTCTATGGTGTATCTGTAAAAGTTGGTGAGAGTCGTAGCTAACATGTCAAATTTCCTTAGCCTTCTGAGAAAGTAGAGACTTTCTTAACTATAGTATAGGCATGGGTGGACCAAGACAGGTTGTTGATGATCTGGAAACCTACAAACCTGAAGCTCTCAACCAATTCTGCTTCATCCCCATTGATATAAATAGGGGCATATTCACCATTACGTTTCCTGAAGTTAATGACAATCTCCTTCATTTTGTTGACACTGAGGGAGAGATAATCATGGTCGCACCAGTTCACCAGATTCTCTATCTCATTCCTATACTCTGTCTCTTCATTGTTTGAAATCTGACCTACTACAGTAGTGTTATCAGCAAATTTGAAAATCGAGTTGGAGGGAAATTTGGCCTCACAGTGAAAGGTGTATAACGAGTATAATAGGAGGCTGGGGACATAGCTTTGTAGTGCTCCAGTGTAAGGATCTGCCCCAACCACTCTGCCCCTCTATCTCTCTCCTCCTTTTAGATATTATTTAAAATGCATCTCATCTTCCAGATTTTTGGTCAGAACTCGGAATGTGGCTGGATCAGATAATGCTTCTGTGAAGTTCCTTGCTATGATTTATTGTAACCACACAGAACAAGGTCATGGTTTGGAGAAATGCAGCATCATTTTAAAAGTCATTATTATATCAACTATACTTGACAATTTTTAAATTCTTTCATGCCACGTGGACATCACTGACATGTCCAGCATTTGTTAGCTTACTCTAATTGTTCTTGAATTGAGTGGTTTGCTTGAATTGAGTGGCAATTTATTTATTAATTAGTATCACAAGTAGGCATTAACACTGCAATGAAGTTACTGTGAAAATCCCCATTGCCTCACTCAGCATCTGTTTGGATATACTGAAGGAGAATTTAGATGGTCAATGCAGCTAACCAGCATGTCTTTAGGACTGTGGGAGAAAACCAGAGCACCCGAAGGAAACCCATGTAGACACGGAGAGAATGTGCAGACTCCGCACAGACAGTGACTTAAGACGGGAGTTGAATCTGGGTCTCTGGTGCTGTGAGGGTGCAATGCTAACCACTGTGCCACCGTGCCACCCTATTACAAAGGGTAGTTAAGAATCAATCACATTACTATGGATATGGAGTCACATGTAAGCCAGGTCAGGTAAGGGTAGCAGATTTCCTTCCCCAGAGGGGGTTAGTGAGATATGTATATTTTACATATATTTAATAATAGTATCATGGTTGCCGTTACTCAGCCTAAAGTTCAATCCTACATTTATTAATTGCATTTAAATTCCATCAGCTGCCATAATGGGATTTGAACCCATGTCCCCAGGTCACTAGCCTGGGCTTGTGGAATACTGATGTAGTCATTACTGCCATGTCACCAAATCTCTGATAAAAAAAAAAATAAGGTGTAGGATCCTCCTGAACCATTCCCTTTCTCAGTGATGGTGAGTGGGCCCACTCTGCCCAGTAAAGGAAATGGTTAGCTTGTGTTGCAGAATGGGATGTGGAGCAACACGTTTTAATTGTGCATTAATTCTGTCCTCTCCTGAAGGTGGCCATTCTGTATTACAATTCTGCAGAACCCATTGTCCTCCAGCAGAACCTTCAATTAGCAATGGAAATGGGGGTTGGGGGCAGATCCTGATTGAATGTAGAATATGTAATAGTGAGTCAGCTGTCTTACATCCTGCCCAGAACATATACTGACTTCTTTACATTTGAAGATCAGCTCCTTCCATTTGTTTCGGCTCATCTAATCTTTACTCTTTGTGGGATGGCACTGTGTAAAAATCGGCTGTCACATTTCCCAAGTTACAACAACAACTGAAGTCACTTGGCTGGTAAGGGCTCTCCTGAGGTGGTAAAAGTTGCTATATAAAACATAAGTTCTTTCTCTCTTTCCCAAGAGTAACCAGTGAGTTTCCAATGTTGATGATTCCTATCTGCAGCCTTGGGATTAATTTAGAATCTGTACTGCCAAGGCTGTCAAACTAAAATACCTATGACATGCAGTTTATAATAGCATGCATGCATTTATTATAGCATGCAGTTTAAAAATATCTTGAGAACTAATCAAAAGAGAAGTCTCTAGTGAAAGCTACTGGTGTTGCTGAATTTCCCTGACGGAGTTCAGTCTCCATCTTTTGAGATTTTTCTTAGCAACTTGGACCTGTGACCATTTCACATTTTTAACAAAATGTTCCAAGCTGGACTTGATCTCCTTACTTGAGAAAGAATATACGGGCACTGGAGGGGGTGCAGAGGTGATTCACTAGGTTGATTACGGAGTTGAGAGGGTTGACTTATGAGGAGAGACTGAGTAGACAGAGGCCATACTCATTGTAATTCAGAACAATGAGGAGAGATCTTGTAGAAATTTATGAGATTATGAAGGGAATAGATAAAATAGAAGCAGGGAAGTTGTTGTTTCCACTTGTGGGTGAAACTAGAATTAGGGGGCATGACTTCAAAAACATGCAGATTTAGGATTGAGTTGAGGAGAAACTTCTTCAAAGGGTTGTGAATGTGTGGAATTCCCTGCCCGGTGAAACAGTTGAGGCTATCTCATTGAATGTTTTTAAGGCAAGGATAGATACATTTTTGAACAGTAAAGGAATTAAGGGTTATGGTGAGTGGGTAAGTGGAGCTGAGTCCATGAAAAAATCAGTCATGACTTTATTGAATAGCAGATCAGGCTCGAGGGGCCACGTGGCCTATTCCTGCTCCTGGTTCTTATGTTCTTGTGATCTTTCACCACCAATCAGCTCAGTGCTCTTTATCTTATTTCCATTTAGTGTCTTCTCCGTTCAGGTGGGCACATTTTCATTCATTCTTAGGATGTGGACATTTTTGACAGAGTCAATATTTACTGCACATCCCCAGTTAGCCATAAGAAGGTGGTGGCGAGTTGCTTCTGAAACTGCTGCAGTCCACGTGGCCAAATTGTCCGCAAAGTGATATTAACTGAGGAGAATCTGAACATTGATCCAGCAATGATCCATCCATCCACACATACAGTGCTGAAAAGGCTTTTCGGTCCATCGGGCCTGCACTGAAAATAATCGGGACCCAGTCCCGATCCCTGTAACCCCACATATTTACCCTACTAGTACCCCTGACAATAAGGGATAATTTAGCATGGCCACTCAATCTGATTTACAAAGGAGTGTGGGAGGAAACTGGAGCGCCTGAAGGAAACCCATGCAGACATGGGGAGAACATACAAATTCAAAACAGACAGTCAGAATTGAACCCAGGTCCCTTGGTGCAGTGAGGTAGCAATGCTAATCACTGCCCACAGGTGAAGGATGAAGGAAGGGTAAATATAAAATCAGATGAGGTTGGTGTGTCACTTGGGTTGCAAATGGATGTGATGATGATGTGTGCAAATATCTGATGTCTATGTCCTTTTAAGGTGGTGGAGATTAGACTATCATTCTATAAAATCCAGTGGTTTTCCAGTACATTTTCAAGTGGCCTCATTTCACTTGCAAGCTTGAACAGTCATTGTAAGCAGCTATTTGACTGTGTAAGGCCAGTGGTATATTCCAGGCTAGAATTACAACCAATTCAAACACATTTCAAACACAATTCAAACATGCACCTCCTAAACCAAAATCCACAGTTTCAATCTGTTCTTCTTTTTAAGTTTTGGGTATTTATTAGTTTTAAGTTGTGACACAACCAAAAAGTTATCACCTGAAGTGAAAGAGGCATTTATAAATACATCGATTCCTGATTATTTCCTTCTGAAGTTCTTCCAAGCAATTTAAATCAATATCCAGTCCCTTGTCAATGCAAAATAATTTCTCCCATGTTGAGTCCCGTTACTTGCATAGAATTAAATATCATTGTTTCCCAATTAACATTCGGGATTTGAACCTGAGAATTACTGAAAAGCTTGGAGACTTAGCAGAACACATTTGAGCAGAACAAATTCAGATTCCTTGCCTTCAGAACAACTTTTAGATCATGCTAAAGTTATTTATTTTGGACATTTTAACCACAATGAATCAGGATAGAAATATGTTCTCCCTGTTCTAAGTGAGCTGCACAATAATTGTACTGAACATTAAGACTGATTTCATTATTCTTCACCCCAGCAGTTACATCAGGTACAATCACCATTCAGGGGCTGTTTATTGCTTCTAAACAGGCATTCTGAAAAGAAACAAGCTTCTAAACAGAAGATAGATTGAATCTTGGTTATCTTTCACGTAAATGTTGTTTTAAACTTCCTTCTTAAAATTAAATCCGTCAAACTGACCTGACCAAAAGCACTGAAATGTTGGTTTGTCTCACTGATTCGTGTATAAACCACTTCAAAACTCTACAAATCTTACAACTACAAATTTATCTTACGTTTTGCCACTTCTAACTTGTAGCTTTAGCTGCTCAACAGAGTAAGCCAAATGCCAAATATTTGAGTATTATTATTGAATACAGGCACGGCTTATCAATTATGCTCATTCTCTCCAGTTATCTTCATGACGATGGCTAACCTTCCATGGCCTGACGATGGACCACGGCCTCCAGCAGATATTCAAGTGGCAGCCAAGGTGGTGCTCTCACCTCAGTTAAAACCTTACTCATTTAGCCCAGGAACTTGAGTACATTATCTGTGCTGACATCTCAATGCAGTACTGAGGGAGAGCTGCATATCTCAAATAGAGCATTCAGCCGGGATCTTGGGCAGAAATTTCCCGCCACGCTCACTCCAAGGCCAAAAAATCACACCCAAAGTCAACAGATCTTTGCTATGATTCCCATGACAGACAGCATGGGAAACTTCCGCCCCTTATCTGCCTTTGTAAAAGACATAAAAGATTCCATAGCACAATTTCAGCGAAGAGGAGTGATGGTTTTCTCCTCTTCGCTGAAATTGTGCTATGGATGATCTTCTTTGCTCGGCCAGGGTAAGTGAACGACCACCCCCACCCACCCTCCCAGTCTCCCACTGGGCCCCCTCATACTCCCAACCCTTTCTCTCACTCAGCCAACTTGTCCAATTCCAACACCAGGCATTAGATTCCTCTCTCCAACAATCACCTTGTTCCCCAGAAGCTGCTCTGCTCCTGAAATTCCAACTTCCACCCAAACCCCACATCTGCTGCACCTTATCACCTTTTGGGAATCCAAGTGTGTCAGTGCAGTAGGAAGATGGCACTTCCAGATGTTCCTCTGGCTGTTTTTCTATTCCATGGAGGAGCCCAGGGGCCCCCAGGAACTTAAAGGGAGGAGAAACAGCGGGAGTACAGCCCTCCAGCCAGGGGACATGGGAGTCTCCAGCCCATCTGACACCCAACCCACCCCTCCCTGTGAACAGCACCCCTCTAGCTCCTGACACTGAGCAGGGAAGCAGTCAAACATCCTTGTTCCCCAAAGGATGCCTGGACCTTCAAGACCTTGGCCCAATATGAACAGCACCATTGTCATCAGGTGAAAGGCTGCCAATTACCATAGCTAATCCCTCTAACTTATGCATCTTGGGACACTAAGTGACAATTTAGCATAGCTAATCAACGTAACCTACACATCTTTGGAAATAAGAGAACTCAGAAGAAGCCCACACAGACATGAGGAAATGTGCAGACTCTGCACAGAAACTGACGTAGGGCCAGAATTGAACCCAGGTCCTCGGAGAAGTGAGGCAGCAATACCAACCAATGGGCTGAATAACCTTTTTCTGCACTTTAGGGATTCTATGATTTGAGGGATTTCTATGGCCTCTTTCAGCACTGTATTATTCTATAATTATTTTGCCATTGTTAAATTTTCTTGAAAATCTACACTTTTATCCAGCTTACTTCTCCTTATACAGAGTAATGAAAAGTACTGGTGGACTACTGATTGATGCAATTGTTTAATCCGGAGGCTGTGAGCAAAGGTGGCCCACTGATGGACATATAGGCTGTAGGGATGGGAATGACATCAGGAAGCAGATCGACCTTTTTACTCAGTGCAAGCCTAGAATAGAAGTTGTAGTTATCTCAAGCAGCAATTACAGTCAAAAGACTGAGTTTGATTAGCACTGGGAACGCTAACGTCCTTGAGATGGGAGGGATCAGGTTGGAAGGAACCAGGTCTTATTAGCTGCGTCAGATAAGCAGGAATTGTCACATAACACATAACTAAATGGCAAGGTCTTTCAGTGAAACCGGATTTAGTACCAATTATGCTCCATCACATACCATAAAAGGAAGTGAACCTTTTGAATCTAAAAGTTCCTATTGTTGAGGTAATTTAGTTCAGAAAACACTGAATTAAGTTTTGATTCTGAGAATGTACAGAAGTGAAATGAGTTTTCAGTGTTAGTACAAAATGGGTTCATAGCGAATCTTACTGAGTAGCTCAGGATCCGCTGCTACTCTGCCTGAGATACCCCCAATGTGGAGGAGGCACTGATGCCTGATACCAGAGATCGAGCATAGTCCAGATCATGCCATTTCCGAGCCTTGGTAAAGGGGGAACTGGCACAGAGGCGGGCGTGAATTCCACTACTAGCCTTACGCCCGACTTTACCAAGATTTCATGCCCGAAAACAGGCTCAACTTGATAGTAAAACTGAGTCCAACGTTTCAAGTCTGAGGGACACGAATCTAGACTTGAAAAATTGGGCCCAATTTTACCATTTTGATTTAAGTGCTGGGTGGACTTGAAACTGGAAGTGTTTCAGATCGGACTTTTAGACCCATTCTCAGGTGCCTCCATATGCACACTGCCTGCAAAATTATCAGCGATTGCAAATCGTGCTGCAGAACCTGTGGATGGGGGGTACTTAATGCCCCGAAACACTGATGCAGTGATCGGTGCCTCCAACTGTGCAGTTAAAAAAAATAGAACACGGCTCCTGTGCCACATCGACTCCAGGGCTGGATAGTGCGCCCACAGACTTTGCACACCCCTACAACATTACTGAGCCCCTTATCCCCTCACCTACCATACTCAGACCGATCTCCCTTCTCCCTTTCCCCTCATTGATTATATAGGCAGAATGGCAGCAGATACTGCTCCCCCCCACCAATTTCAAGCACAGAACCATCAGACACTCAGCACTTACCACCTTATTAGTTGGAGTGCCCAAATTGGACTTTCTGTAGAGCATGCTACTCGCCTCCATGCCCTTTGGCAAAATTGGGCCCATTAACTCTATTCTCTCTCCACAAATGTTCACCGGAATTCTACCGCCCCACCTGCCACAGAATCAGAGCATGTGAGGAGTGGACAACGGAAATGGCCATTGACCTCGGGCAGAAATTTTTAGTCTTGCTCAAGTGAGGTCCCTCCATGACTCCATTACTTACTGAGATTTTCCAGCATTTTCAGTTTGTGTTTCACATGCTTGCCATTCTGTTCAAAGTTCATTTTCTACCTCTTTGGATTTAATCACTTATTACATTTATAATTTGTTAATAAATTAACACTTCATTTATTTTATTACCATTCAGTCAGTCAATTAGGCAATACATGAATTTGAATTCAATCTATCCAGAATTAAATATAATTTGTTCAGTTAGCACAGGAATCGGAATGAGGCCAAACGGGACTGTGTTGGATTTTCTTGCAATTTAAAGCTTACACCAACTCTTGGCTGCAGCCTCAGAAGGAAGTTGAGCTGTCCTTCCATGTCCAACTGGGCACATCTGATTCAAAGGAGTGCCTATCCAGTTGAAAGACTCCACTAATGCAGTAACACTTTTGAGTTAAACTTCTTATGCTGAATCTTAAATGCCAATCCACTCATAAGTCGTGCTTTGGCAGAAATCAAACAATCTACATTCAAGGTTCTTACTCCCATAGCTGTCTGTAATTGTGCTATATCAGAATATCTAGTGGCAAAGAACAGCATGTCTAGCGAGAGGACACTAGATACACTGGATACAAGGAATTTATAGGCCATTCACCTCAACTGGTGCATGCATGCTCTACATGAGCCTCTTCCCACCCTGTTTCATATCACTCTGTCTGCATATCATAGAATCTCTATAGTGAAGGAGGAGGTTATTAGGTGCATTGAGCCTGCACTGACAACAATTCTACCCAGGCCCTATCTCCATAACCTCATTTTTTTTCCCTGCTAGGGATAGGGATGGAGGTAAGGAGTAGGGATGGAGGCAGGGAATGGGCACTGGGATGCAGAGTTGGAGTGGGAATGGTGAGATAACATATGATTTTCAGTCTTTTAATTTATCAGCATATCCCCTGTAAAGAAAGCTTATGTTTATTTAATGTCCCTTACATTTCAGGACACTCCAGGTGATTAATGCAAGAGAAAATGTTCCCAGTGACAGAAGGGTCATGAATCAAAGGACACAGATTCAGGGAATTGGCAAAAGAATCAGAGGAGACGTGAGGAAAATTATATTGCGTAGGAAGTGGAGTATACTGTCTGAACCAGCAATGAAAACAAATTCAACAATAATCTTCAAAAGGGAATTGGACAAATACTTGTAGGGCGAGGAAAAGAGAGCAAAGGAGTGGGACTAATTGGATAACTCTGTCAAAGAGACTGCAGAAGGATGATGGATCAAACGATCTCCTTCAGTAATGTTTCATTTTAAGATTTTACTAAAAGTTTTTAAAGTATTTCAAAATGTAAATCACTGTTCTGATGTTGAAAATGTTCCTGCCAACTGGCATGCAGATCATTTTTATTTTGTCTTGTTGCAGGATAAACAGGGATACATTCTGTGCTTGTGCTCAAGAAAAAGCGCTGGTTCCCAGATATAGCCAGAGGATCGGGATTCACCTACTTTACATTCTTGGATTGCTCATGCATGATAATAACAGAAATCTGCTACACGTGACATTCTCGACAGCAGAATGGAAAAAAAACATCGTCCCTAATGCACCAGCTCAGCCTTCAGCTAACTGAGGGAGAGATTATTAGAGCACGAAGGTCTTAAACCCAAGACTAGTCAGGATGGGATTTTTCCAGTCGCCCTTGCCCCAAAATCAGAAAGTCCCACCAGAGGTCAAGGAACGTTTCCATGGTCAGCTCCTCGCTCGCTCCAATTTCCGTGGTGGGCGGAATGGGGAAATACGCCCCTCATTCTTTGCTCGACAGAAGTGATCCCCACACTCGGCTATGCTGCAAAGTCTTGGACAACCTATGGCAGGGTCTTCAAACTACTGGAGAGATACCACTATCTCCGCCATCACAAAATCCTCCAAATCCAGAAGCGATGGAAGCCAATCCAACTGCAGAATTCTCCCCCAAGCCAACTTATCCAACATTGAAGCACTAATCATTTAAAATTAGCTCCACTGATCAGGACATATCATTCGTCTACCTGACAGTAGGTTCTGGAAGCAACTGCTCTACTTGCAAGTAGGTCTCAGCAGAAAACTCTGAGGGACAGCAACATTTTCAGGGTGGCCTCAAAGCATCCAACATACCTGTTTGGGACCAGCCCAAACAGACGAGATTTATTTGGGAATTAAGCACCCAAAAAGTCTTTCAAAAGATTTTAGGTGTGATCTTACTGGCTGTTCACATCACGCTGCTATTGCAGTGAAGTCAGAGCATTTGGCACCCAACTAAATCTCTGTTCCCTGCAGCAAAATGGGAAAATCTCATTGGCGTGATTGCCGTAAAGTTCCGACTTTTCTTGGAAACATGCAGATGTGAGGTCAAGGCATTGATGTGAGACGAACAAACCTCCCAAACAACCTATCCACCCCAATGCTCCAAGCTCCGCCTGTCCCGTGTTTGGCAGATTACCCATGGAATTGATCAGAAACCAGAGTGGAAGCAAGTGGAAGGGCCGGAAATAGAGCCTGGGTGGAATTGTGGCCGGTACATACTCAATGGAACAAGTGGCTTTCTTTACAGTAGGAATTCTATGTTGATCCCTAGCGAATGCCTAAGCTGAAAAAGAATATTAAAAAAAAAACTTTTATCCACAGATATTAACTCATTTTCACTGTTGGTTTGAGTCCCACTTAATCAAAGAAGCTGATAACATCAAGACAGTTCTCACCAAGAAAGTAGAAGTAACAGAAATTAATGAAAATAAAAATCATGTGGAAGTTTGGTAGAGAGGTACTTGATTTTAAGACGGTTAAATAGTACCATTAATATTGATTCCCGGCAATGCAGCTTTCCTATAATTGTTTCATTTAAAGACTGGGAGACTTTCATCTCTGTTACATACATTAGTAAATTGAGCGAAAGAGGAACCACCTTCTGTTTAGTGATCTTTGTGTTGGCTCCATTAGTGAACGGAAGATAAAGATTTGCTCATGACTCAGGAAAAGGACTGTCTCTGCCTCTCTAACAAGTCATCAAAAGCTGCTTAAAGAGGCCCAAACTCGGGATGTTTAAGTGCAGCATTTACTAAAAAGTGGTCACTGAGGTAGAAAGTCATCAAAGGAGGTCATGCTCCGCCTAGGCAACTAATCGCAGGCCATCCAATTGCCCATACTCCTTTCTTTGATCCAGTGGGCAGAATGTTCCTGACTCACCCCCACAGGAATCGTAGTGGATAGGTCACAAACCGTGCAAAAGTCAGAATTTTCCAGATTTGATGCGAGCTGGAAACGCCCACCCAATGTATCATATATGTATCAGCAGAATCTAGAATGTTGACAGGGAAGGCAATGGCCTAGTGGTATGATCACGAAACTATTAATCCAGAAACTCAGCTAATGTTCTGTGAACTGGGTTCTAATCCCACCACTGCAGATGATGGAGTTTGAATTCACCATAAATATCTGAAATTAAGAATCTATTGATGACCACGAAACCATTGACAATTGCTGGAAAAACCCATCTGGTTAATGAATGCCCTTTTAGGGAAGGAGATCTGCCGTCCTTACCTGGACTGACTATGTATGACTCCAGAGCCACAGCAATGTGGTTGACTCTCAGTTGCCCTCCAAGAGCAAGAATGCAACTGCCAGGAAAAGAAAAAAAAAATGCAGCTGTGGTAAAAAAAAAAATACTTGATCAACCTTTTTAGCCTTTCAAGCATACTTCAAAGCATTACTCAATGTAGTAAAATATCTCTCGCTTGTTCACTTTGCATATAATATCGAGGCTTATTATGTTAATGTTTATTTTATTTGCATATTATCCCATATCTTTTGCCTGTATTGTATATAACCTCACATGCTTTTATTTTCCTGTTCTTGTGTTTGTTTCTATCACATCTGACAAACCACACTCCAATTTCATTTGCATGTTGTGATATATCTCTCAATGGAGCATCTGTATATCACAATATATCTCAGGCTTATTTTACCACATATAACATCAAAATTCATGCTTTTTTCATCTGCAAATTACAACATTTCATTTACATATAACAGATCTCCCACTCTCTTCATTTGCTTATAACAGCTTAATTCCTACTCGTTGTATTAGCATATATTAATATCTCCCCTATTATTGGATTTGCACACATCATAACTCTTACTACTTTCATTAGCATTTGAAAATATTTTTTCCATTGTTTCAGAACTCATACTTTAATTCTTTCACATGTAATGACTGATCTCTCATTATTGTCCTTGCATCTCTGTTTTGCCTCATTTAAATCCATGAAGCCCCATGCAAGTTTCATTTCATATTAAAATTCAAGCTTTTTCATTTACAAATAAAATAATCCTTGTTCCATCTGCATATAATCACTTTTTCACAAGGCAAAATATTTCCTTCTTTTATTTGTGCATCGTAGATTTCACTTGTATCATTTACATAAAATAACAAATTTTCTGCTTACTTTATTTTCATATAATAACATGGTTCCCTCTTGCTAACACTGCCTGCATTAGGATAGTGACTACTGTTCAACAATTTTTGTTTCACTATTTGTAAAGTGTGATTGGCACTATCTAAATGAAAAATATATTTTTTATATCCGGTGAAATGCTACAATATATTTGACACAGTGAGTAGTGACCAATGTCTGTTTGTCATTGTGAATAATTTAGTTATTAGTTGTTTCCCTCATGGTTACTTTACAACCTTCCCTCTTGAAGTCGATGACTTTTTGGTGCCGAAAACATGAAATCCCCTAAAGAGACCAATCATTATAGAAACCTACAGCACAGAAAGAGGCCATTCGGCCCATTGAGTCTGTACTGAACACAGCCCCACCCAGGCCCTGCCCACATATCCCTATATATTTACCCACTAATCCCTCTAACCTACACATCTCAGGACACTAAAGGCAATTTTAGCATGGCCAATCAACCTAACCCGCACATCCTTGGACTGTGAGACGAAACTGGAGCACCCAGAGGAAACCCATGCAGACACGAGGAGAATGTGCAAACTCCACACAGACAGTGACCCAAGCTGGGAATTAAATCCAGGTCCCTGGAGTTGTGAAGAAGCAGTGCTAACATCTGTGCTACCGTACTGCCCCTAAGTTTTAACTATCAGTGTCACAAGTAGACTTACATTAACACTGCAGTGAAGTTACTATGAAAATCCCCTAGTCGCCACATTCTGTCACCTATTCAGGTACACTGAGGGAGAGTGCTTTTAAGCATGATTAATGCACCTAGCCAGCACGTCTTCAGACTGTGGGAGGAAACTCACTCAGACACAGGGAGAATGTGCAGACTCCGTACAGATGGGACTCGAACTCAGATCTTTGGCACTGAGGCAGTAGTGCTAACCATTGTGCCACCATGCTGCAGATCCAATATCCTTGACTTAAGACCATTAGCTGCAGGGGAGATGAGCCAGTGATTATCTCAACAGACATCTATGAATGCATGGAGATGTGTACATGTACACACAGTTTATCTTTTCTCTCTTTCAGATCCCACTATCCTCTCCCATTGCTCAATCCATCGATCAAAAGCACCAACGTAAGC
Organism: Sphyrna mokarran; assembly: GCA_024679065.1. NCBI lineage: Eukaryota > Metazoa > Chordata > Chondrichthyes > Carcharhiniformes > Carcharhinidae > Sphyrna > Sphyrna mokarran. The sequence goes on along the minus strand of JAGIQG010000024.1, from coordinate 18,433,019 downwards.
TGAATTTCCTCTTCCCAACTCAGGACCACTTGTTCCAAACATCCAATTAAGGACATTTAACTCAGGGAACAAGCAGCTGGAAGATTTAGGTAACAAATTTACCGCAGTGAGTAGTCAATTGGACCATGGGAAATGACAAGTGAGTGCTGTAAAAAAATGTGCACAAAGGTGTCAAACTATAGACACTGGTAATCATAATTCAGGCTACAAATAAGGATGGCAGCGTTTTTACGCACTGGAATTTCATCTGTTAAATCCAGAAAAATGGCTGAGACATACATCACTACTCAATGACTTTGAGAAATATGTTTAGGCAATTTCAATTCAGTAGCAATTGGCCATGGGCCCATGGAACAAAGCTGCCCTTGACTTGACCCAGAAGCTGCAATCTCACGTAGAGAAGTGACTGCAGAAAATGAAAGAAAAAGTAAAAGTGCAGTTTATAGGGCCTAAACCATCACAAAAACGTGCTCTTTTTAGAGAGAATGAAGAAATGTAAACAAAGGAAAAGAAGGAAAGAAAAATGACAGAGATAAAGAGAAATACACTGCCCAAGAGAATGAAAGGAAGGAAAAGAGAGCTGGAATTGATATAATAATTTTTGCAAGTATCCCAAAGCCAGTGAAATATTTTAAAAATATCATCACTGTAATGGAGAAAATGCAGGAGGATCCCACAAGCAGTAAGAACTTCTTTACGTAAAAAGGGAGAGAGAGACCGAAGTGAACACCAGCCCTGGAGAGAATGAGCCTGGAGAAATAATAATGGGGGATCAGGAAATGGCAGAGGAGTGAAATCAATACTTTTGCCGGAATTTTACTACTTCGCCCACCTGAAGCCAACAGACCATGTTGTCCTGCGAGCCAATTCCAGGGTGGGGCGTGCCAGTAAAATTCTGACATTTGATAGGACTTCATTGTGGGAGAGAGTAATTACATTCCAAAAATACCAAATAATCAAGGAGAAATAATGGGGGAGGAAATAAATACAATAGCTGTTATTACTGAAAAAGTGTTTGGGAAACTAATAGGGCGGAAAGCCTGTAAGTCCCCTGGGCCTGATGGGTTGTATCCTAGGATATAAAGGCAGTAGCTATAGAAATAGTGGATGCACTAGTAGTAACCTTCCAAGAATCTTTAAATTTTGGAGGAAACTGCCACCCTTAAGGGAGGAAGACATAAAAATAGATAACTATAGACCAGTTAGCTTAACGTCTGTCCCTGGGGAAAATGTTAAGAGTCTATTATAAATGTATTAGCAGCGCATTTTGAAATACATTTCCTGACAGGGAAATCAAGCCTGACAAATTTATTATTTGAAGTGGTAATGAGCCAGATAGATAAAGAGGGACCTGTAGATGTAACGTACTTGGATTTCCAAAAGTCTTTTGATAAGATACTGCACAATAAAATATTTAATTTTATAAGAGGTCATGGTTTGGAGTAGTATATTAGCATGGTTAGAGGACTGGCTAATTGATAGAGAGTTGGGATAAGAGGAAGACTTTCAGAATGGAAAGCAGTGGAGTGCCACAGGGGTCAGTGCTGGAGCCACAATTATTTACAAAATATATTAAAGATTCCGGCGAGGGAAGTGAATAAACTATTGCCAAAGTTATAGGTGATAGGTGAGAAGGCAAGTGGTGAGGATGACAAGAGTAGGATTTTTCCCATCCTGCCTGCCACATAATTCATAGCGGGCAGGACAGACCATGTAATGGTTCATTGACTTTGGGCAGGATTTTCCAGTCTTGGGACAAGCTCTGGAAAATCCTGTCCAAAGAGTCAAGAGAGAGACAGAGACAGGTTAAATGACTGGGCAAAATCTTAGCAAATGGAATATAATGTAGAAGTGCGCAAATTTAAGTAAATTGGCCAGAAAACTGAAGGAGCCAAATATTATATAAATCAAAAAATACTGCAGAAAGTTGCAGCACAGAGGGATTTGGGGATTCTAATGCATAAATAAATAAACTTTAAATAATAAATAAATTTTAAATCACAAAAAAGTTAAGCATGCAAGTTCAGTAGATAATTGGGAAGGCAAATGGCTTTCATTTCAAATCGAATAGAGTATTGAAATAGGAAAGTCTTGCTAACACTAGTCAAGCCACTTGTTTCACCACACGTGGAAAACTGAACAGTTTTACTCCCCTTAACTAAGAAAAGATAGACTGATGTCGGAGGCAGCCCAGAGAAGGTTCACTAGGTTGATCCTGGATATGGAGGGATTTTCTTAACAGAAGAGATTGAATAAGATGGGGCTGTATTCATTGGAGTTAAGAAGAAAGGGACACAACCTTGTTTAGGATTCTCAGAGGGCTTAACATGGTAGATGTTAAGAGGTTATTTCTACTTGTGGGAGACACTGAGCCCAGAGAGCATAGTCTGAGTGGGGGGTGGGGTTACCCAGTTAAGACAGAGATGAGGAGAAATTTCTTCTCTCAGAGTCTGCAGAATTCTTTACCACAGAGGGTTGGTCATTAAGTATGTTCAAGGCTGAGACAGACAGATTTTTAATTCAGGAACTGCAGAAGAACTTGAACAGGTTAGGAGAGTGGGCAAAGAAGTGACAGATGGAATACAATGTGGAAAAGTGTGAGGTTATGCTCTTTGGAAGGAGGAATGGAGGCATAGACTATTTTCCAAATAGGAAAATGTTTAGGAAATCAGAAACACAAAGGGACTTGGAAGTCATTATTCAAAATTCTCTTAAGCTTAATGTGCAGGTTCAGTCGGCAGTTAGGAAGGCAAATGCAATGTTAGCACTCAGGTTGAGAAGGCTAGAATACAAGAGCAGAGATGTCCTTCTGAGGCTGTATAAGGCTCTGGTCAGACTCCACTTGGTGTATTGCGAGCAGTTTTGGGCCCCATATCTAAGGAAGGATTGTGTTGGCCTTGGAAAGGGTCTAGAGGAGGTTCACAAGAGTGATTCCTGGAATGAAGAGCTTGTTGTATGATGAACAGTTAAAGATTCTCGTTCTATACTCGTTGGAGTTTTGAAAGATGAGGGGGAATCTAATTGAAACTTTCAGATTACGGTGAGGCCTGCATAGAGTGCACATGGAGAGATTATTTCCTACTTGTAGGAAAAACTAGAACCAAAGGGCACAACCTCAGGCTAAAGGAGTGATCCTTTAAAACAGATGAAGAGGATCTTCTTTAGCTAGAGAGCGGTGAATCTGTGGAACTCTTTGCTGCCAAAGGCTGTGGAGGCCACATCATTGATTGTCCTTAAGACAGAGGTTCTTGATTAATAAGGGGATCAAGGGTTCTGGGGAAAAGATAGGAGAATGGGAATAAGAAAAATATCAACCATGATTGAATGGCGGAGCAGACTCGATGGGCCAAGTAGTCTAACTCTGCTCCTATATCCTACAATCTTATGGTCTAAGGGTTATGGCAATTAGTTGGGAAAGTGGAGTTGAGGATAATCATATTGGATCAGTTATGATCTCATTGAATGGACCAAATGGCTCACTTCTCCTCTTGCATCTTACGGTCTTATAACAATGTGTCATGAAAACTTGGAAAGGAAATCCAAAAAGTTAAAATACTTTCTGTTGGTAATGTTCTGGTTATGTGTATTAAACTAGGAATATGTGAGTAACGTAATTAAGATAGGAGCAGAGTAACTGTGCAAGTGGAACTAGTTAGTGCATTTGATGTGTTCATTAACCTAGCAACATTGATGTTTTTCTCAGGTAATTTAGTAACAATGATGTGGAAGATAGATAAATCTGAATAGGTTGTTAAGGATTCAAATAGAAAGATGCAAGGTGTGAAGGGAAGTTAGACAAAGGGAATTTATTTAAAAACTAAAATAAAGAGATGAAGGTAATTAAGTCTGGGAGAGTACTGTTTCAAAAACTTAGGAGATGAGAGAGATCCTAAAGTGATACTGAAAGCAACGTGTGAGCTGTTTTAAATCTCAGCCAACAGCAGAAATAATTGCTTAATTCCCACCATGCAGTCTGAAGAAAGCCTGATTTGAAAAGCAAGCTACTCGTTTACCACAGAATCGAGACGTAAAAGCACTTTGTGATATAAGTTAAAGGAGTTTGATAGATTTTAAAAACTATAAAATGTTTTCGAACAGATTGGGAAGAAATGGCTCTGAAGGTAGCTGAGATTGTTTGGAACTGTTTAGAATAGTGGACTTCTTATTTACTTTATTTCATTTTCTTCTATTTCTTAATAAACACTTACTTTATTAATATCACCACAATGTGCGGGGACATCATTCTTGGGATTTCAACCCTCTCTCCTCATACTGTACAAATTGCAAACACAGTTGGGGGTAGTTGTTTCAAGTTTCCCTTCTGAGATTTGAACAACCCAGCATTTACCACCATTCATGTGCTAAACAAATGAGACAAATGATACGTTCCATTTCAGTGATTTTGGTTGAAAGATAAGTAGTGCTCAGTGCAATGAGGTGCACAAGGTGACAAAAAAGGGCCATAGTTCTTTCATTCAAATAAATCACACAGGGCTCTTTACATCTTATAGTACGTGTGTAACAAGCATTTTATCACTTTGTCATCATTTTTATATCGCAGGCACAGTGGATTTGGTGGCACAGTGCTTAGCCCCCACAGTGCCAAGGACCAATGTTTCATTCCTGGTTTAGATCACTTGTCCAGAGTCTCCCTGTGTCTGTGTGCGTTTCCTCCGGTGGCTCCGGTTTCCTCCCACAAGTGTGAACGACGCACTGGTTAGTTACATTGGCCATGCTAAATGTTCCTTCAATGTACCCAAACAGGCACTGAAGTGTGGCGACTAGGGGATTTTCACAGTAACATCATTGCAGTGATAAAATAAGCCTACTTATGACAGTAATAAATAAACTTTAAAACTTTTCTTTATGTTGCACTTTTCAAAGGCCCTGTATAATTTAAAAGGTGATCTCCACTGGTCAATTGATTTATCCTCTATCACTGCACTTAATTTTTTACAAATAATGTCATTGAAAACTCTAAACTTTCACTTGGTCCCCAACCAGACCTTTTACAGTACAATACCATTGATGTTAAAATTATCCCAATTTAATCTCTCTTTCCCCTATAGAGATCTATTATTGATTGTTGGTTGCTTTACATTACATTCTCCAAGAATAGCGTCCTTCAGACTTAGAGTGTTAATGGAATGATTTAATTAAAATCCTTTGTCAAAAGGACTAAGTCTCAGCATCCTACATTTCCCCATTTTAATGTGAAAAGTGTTGTATAAATGCAACTTGCTCAACTCCCACAACGCTGAAATTTAATGTCACGGCCTAGCCAGTGCTCAGTATATCCCTTTCACCACAACCGCCTGTAACAGCACAGGGGGAGGTGGTGGCATAGTGGTATTGTGAGTAAAATAGTAACCCAGAGACCCAGGGCAATTCTTTGAGGACCTGGGTTTGAATCCCACCATTGCAGATGGTGAAATTTGAATTCAGTATAAATCTAGAATTAAAAGTCTAGTGGTGATCATGAAAACATTGTTCATTGTTAAAACCCCTCCAGTTCTCTAATGTCCGTTAGGGAAGGAGTCTGCATCCTCATCTGGTCTGGTCTGTATGTGACTACAGATCCACAGCAATTGATTCTGAAATGCCCCTAACAAGCCATTCAGTTGAAAGACGAGTAATGAATGTTGGCTCAGCCAGTAACACACACATCCCATGAATGATTCTTTTTAATGTAGAAAGACAAATCCACTCTTGCGTTTTGCAGAGGATGCAAGTTGACATGCATTTGATGCCCATAGTGAAGATAGGCACTGACATTCACAAATTTCAATGAGATACGGAGGAGTGGGAAGACAGGGACAGAACAATAAATCTGATTGTTCATTTCTCCGAATAAGTTGACAGGATGTGGTTGAGGAAATAGCTTTTGTTACAATTAAAATGAAATGAGGAAGGTACTTAGGGAATATGCAAATCTCTAATAAAGCTGGGATAAAAAAGCAGAAGCTTATTTCACATTTGATTAAGAGACTCTTGGATTAAAATCTCCATCCTTCTACAATCAATATAATGCAATAGAAAAAAACAAAACTGTTCACAGAATTAAAAATCTGAAAGACAAAATATACAGTGATTTCAATCCACCAGCTCAGATATACTGAGCCTGCATCTTGGAATTATAATCTGGACTGCACAATGATAACTTGCATCATGGGGTTCCTGCCATTTGGTAATGGGATAGGGGGTTGTTAGCACAGTCTGAGATAATCATGGGACACATCAAGATTTTAAATGGGTGGAAAATATAAAGTGTGACAGAGTAGAGGAATGAAATGGCAGAATGGTCATCTCTCATTCCATAACCTCATTCTCTCGTAACCAAAAGAGAAAATGCTGGAAAATCTCAGCAGATCTGGCAGCATCTGTAAGGAGAAAAAACGGTGGGATAACATGGTGGCACAGCGGTTAGCACTGCCCCAGTGACCCAGGTTTGGGTCACTGCCTGTGTAGAATTTGCATATTCTCCCTGCGTCTGCATGCATTTCCTCCGGGTACTTAGGGTTCTTCCCACAGTCCAAAAGATGTGCATGTTAGCTTGATCAGCCATGCTAAGTTGCCCCTCAGAGTCTCAGGATGTGTAGGTTACAGGGATTAGTGGGTAAGTGTGTACAGTTAGGGGTGGGATTGTTATCAGTGCAGACTTGATGGACCAAGTTGTCGGTGCAAACTCGATGGACCGAGTGGCCTCCTTCTGCACTGTAGGAGTTTCTCTAATTCTCTATGTTGCAAGTCCAGGTGACTCTTTGTCAAAACTAAAAGACGTAGAAAGTGGGACATATGGGTAAAGGAATGAAAGATGAGTCTTAGCCACAAAAACAAGGGGAAAGACTGTTAATGGTAGTACATCTGGAGAACAGAAGATGTGAATGGCCAAGCAGCAGAGAAACTGAAATCAGAGGGTAAGCTAGGATAGATGAAGATATGGGGAGGGGAATGGGTTGGAGAAAGATAAAATTGAGAACAAGGGAGAGAAAAGATAAGGAAAAGGGAATAAAATAGAGGGAAAGAGTGTGAGGAAAGAAAAATAAAAGACAATAAAGAAATAAAAGATAGAGAACAGTTTAAAATTAAATAAAATGAAAACAAAGGCTCAAAACATTAGCTCTTTTCTCTCTTTACGGGTGCTGCCAGACCTGTTGAGGTTTTCCAGCATTTTCTCTTTTGGTTTCAGATTTCAGCATCCGCAGTAATTTGCTTCTATCCCTCACTTTCTCATAACCTCATTTAAACATTTATAATACTCTCCAGTGTAGCCAGTGTCAGTGATGCTATTCTACATGGATATAAGTGACTTGAGGGTGGGTTTTGGAAAATGACAATTTTGTCTTTCCATGTTATTGTGGTAAAGAAGGCAAATGGTACTTCGGCCTTCAGAGCGAGAGGATTTGTGTATAGAAATAGGAATGTTTTATTGCAATTGCATGGGGCATTGGTGAGGCCACAGCTGGAACATTATGTGCAGTTTTTGTGTCCTTATCTGAGGAAAGATGCTCTTGTTATAGAGGGACTGCAGCAAAGGTTTACCGGACTATTTCCCGGGATGGCAATTCTGTCACATTAGCAGAAATTAAATTGGTTAGGAGTATATTCATGGGGATTAGAAGGGTGAGAGAGGATCTCATGAAAACATATATATTAAACAGGATAGATTCAGAAAGAATGTTCCCAATGGTGGGGGAGTCCAGAAATAGGATCATAGTTTGCAGATAAGGGGAAAACCTTTTAGGACTGAGGTGAGCAGAAATTTCTTCACCCAAAGAGTGGTGAATTTGTGGAATACACTATCACAAAGTAATTGAACCAAAATGTTGTGCGATTTCAAAAAGGAATCAGCTTTTGCTGTTGGGGCTAAAGAGACCAAGAGATATGAGGAGAAAGCTGGATTAAGATATTGAATTTGATGATTAGCCATGATCATAATGAATGATGGAGCAGGTTTGAAGGGCCGAATGGCCTATTTTCTATGTTTCTATGTATTTAACCGAATAAATATTGAACAATATAATTGCTCAACCCACTGAGAAATAGTGTATCCCAGTAACAATGTCACATTTAATCTATATTGCTAGAAAATAGAAAAACTGTACCGAGGCAGACAAAAATCACCTTGGCTGAAAATTTTGCATCCCACCCACCACAGGAATCATAGACAAGACAGAAATTTCAGCAGACCATTGAGAGGTCTGTTGAGCTCAGTTGGAAATTTTCATAAGATGGAGGAGCAGAATTAGGCATTCGGCCCATCAAGTCCATCCTGTCATTTGATCATGGCTGATATGCTCTTCATCCCTATTTTCCTGCCTTCCTTCCATAACCTTTCAATCCATTACTAATTAAAAATCAGCCTAATTCCTCCTTAAATTTACTAACTGTCGCAGCATTCGCCATACTTTGGGGTAGCAAATTCCATTTTCAGTCTTGAACAGTGCACCACTGGAAAATGCCACCCCTTGTATACATATTACACAATCACACATACAGAGAAGAAAAGAACTTGCGTTAATACATACAGCTTTTCAAAACCTTAGGCTGGTCTAAAATGTTCCGCTGACATTGAAATTTTTTTTTGATTTGTCATCATTGCTGAGATGGAAAAGATGCGGCGGCCACTTTTGCACAGTGCAAGCTCTCAAAGAACAACGTGATAATGAATGACCAGGCAATCTGCTTTAGTGATGTTGGCTGAGGGATAAATATTGGCCAAGATAATATTGATACTGAAAACAAAATAAAGGATTGAAAGCATTCTGCGCAATGTGAACATAAAAATAAGTTAAACCATCAATTTCATGTACTCATCTGCTAATAATATGCAGCACGTCATCACCCGAGAAAAGCCTTAAAAAACATGATTAAGCTGTTGATATCCTTTCATCATTTCCCTGCGGGCATGTACAGGTTCTGCCATTATAACTGTAGCGAAGGTTTCTCAACCTTTAAGCTAATATCAAATGTAGGCTCCAACCCGGAGCTCAGGCATAATGCCTGTTCTTGTCAGCTTGGATCTAGTGTGTCTCACTTGCAGGGATCATGAATTGGATTCATTTCGAATCTGAATTGCTTTTTGGAGTAAGGGAAGACATGGGCTAAGGGTTTGCCCTGTCCAATGTACATGTTGGCTTTGTAACTCTGAGAAAGGAATAAAAATTAAAAAAAAGAATAGCATGAAGTCCATCTCGGAGCATAAGTGAGGCTTCTGTGGTGGCAGAATGAGAATGTCTGAGGAAGTTCTGTCCCCAATTTTCAAAATTCTATCATTGGCAGCACCATGTATCACCATCATGGACAGCGTGCAGAATAGATTCACCAGCATGATCCCAGAACTTAAATGGTTGAACAATTAAAGTCAGTTTGGATAAGTGTGGCTTGTATTCCACGCCATATAGAGGATTGAGAGTGATATGACTGAGGTGTTTAGAAGGGTAGATAGGGATACTATATTCTCTGGTTGGAGAACCAGAAATGAGTTGCTTTAAACTACAACTAGGCCATTTACAATGGAAATTAGGAAACACTTTGGCACACAAACAGCAAAGGAAACCTAGAATCGTCTCCAGCGAAAGACAGTGGATTCTGGGAAGTCATTGGGGTTTTTATGATTCAGATTCGTTATTGCTGGGGAAGATTATGTTGAGATTTGGACTTGAATCTAGACTCCAGAATAGAGAACTCTTACCTTATTGGCCAAAGAGACCTTCACTAATTTAGAATGCAAACCAACAAGGTTTATTGGAAAATAAAGATTAATATTTAACATTCCACTAGTCGAGGGATGGTACATTGTTCTGTCTTTCTTAAGCATCCTGGGCATTCTAGGGTCTTTTTAGTTCCTTGAACCTGTCTCTAGACTAACAGGGTGGAAGTTGCCAGCCTCACTCATCTGAAACTGTAAAATCCTGGTCTAAGTCAAGGGACCTTTCCATGGTCCACTCTCGCCTGATCCAATTTCCGCATCAGGTAGGATGGTAAAATTCCGGCCACAATGTGCTTCGAGATTTCAACTTAGTCAACTTAACTCTGACACACGTGCTAAACCCCTCTTATAGTTTTAAGACGCAACTCTAATTCCCCAGTCCATCCTAACTGCAGCAGCTGCATGTTTCGTAGCTAATTATTAAATTCTTCTCTCTCTCTCAAGCTGAAATTAGCTTTCTGACAAAGCTTTTCTTAAGACATTACTTTAGCCCTAATACTGGATTCTAGCATTTTAATATCAGACTTATTAATCAGGTTTAAATTCCACCAGCTACTGGGGGATTTAAATTCATGTTTCCCACACAGTAGTTGGGGCCACTCTATTTCAATCCAATAAGATTACTTTGATTCAGAAAACACCTCTATGATATTGTTCCCTGAATCAAAGAGCTCGAGGGGCTGACTGGCCTCGTCCTATTCTGATCTTTCCCAATTCTTTTTAGCGTTCATCTGCAACAAATGTAACAAATTTAAGGAGAAAGGGGGGACAATATTGACAAACTAACTACTCCTTTGCATTATAGCTAAGGTAAGAGTTATCTTTCAGTCCACTGTCTCAATGGAAGCAGCATTCCTGATAGATCAATAATTATGCTCTTCAGCCACAGTACATCAATTTCCTCAATGCGTAGTTTTATTAAGAACCTTCTCATTAAATTGATGTCCTTTCCTGACTCAAATTGAACGCAGACACAAGAGATGAATAATGTGCCTTTAATAAGTAAGCTTGCTTTTCTAGTTGGAGGCAATCAATAGTGACTCAGAGAGTGGTACACCATGTCTTATAGCTGAATGAACTTGCACCACTTAAACCTGTATTAACATCATGGCAAATGGATGGGTTTTAGGCTATGGCCTCTATTATCCATAATAGAGCCATGATTTGTTGAAGGTAATGCATGTTTTTGTATTCAATGTTTGGATGAAAAGCAAGAAGAAAGCCACAAAGCCAAAGTAAATGGATTGAATTAGATCAGAGTGCCACCTACAGTCACACAGAAGTGATATACTTCAAATTCCACCATTACAGTCTATTTGCCATATATTTCCACTCTTGTCTCTCAGTAATTTATCGTCAGAACAGCATGAGGATGAGGGCAAGAGGTTCGATTCTAGTTTTCATCATTGTAGTCACTGAATACCAAAGAGCAACACAGCACGAGAAACAGGCCCTTTGGCCCAACGAGCCCGCGCCGCCGTCCTAACGTCTTAATGACATATCCATGACTTTAGGCTATGCCTATTGTGGAAGATTCCCATATAGGGACCAATATAGGGACAATTTGTTACCCTATCATTTAGGTGCAGTGCTAATAGGAACACTGGACACATGCATTTCAGAAATGATCTCATTTTCTTTCTACTTAAATTAATGCTTCTCCCCTGCTACCATCAGATTTATATATTATCCTGATTTTTCTTTACACCCTGGCTATGACTGTAACACTATATTCTACACCCTCCCCTTTCATTCTCCCCTATGTACTCTATCAACAATATAGTTTGTCTGTATTGCACGGACTTTTTTCATTTTATCCCGACACGTGACAATAATAAATCAAATCGAAATCAAATCATATCGAAGTAATGGGAAGAAAATCATACAGGTTTTAACTTTTGTAAATTCCTCCCAATCTGGTTTTCTGCTTAGGTGGTGTTTAATGTCAAGGCAGCAAAGACAAAAATCTATCCCAAAATCTTCTTCCCAAAGTCCAATCCCTTTATCATTGCTGCCTCACAAAGCCAGGGAACTGGGTCTAATTCTGGCCTTGGGTCACTGTCTAGGTGGAGCTTGCACATTCTCTGTGTCTGCTCGGGCTTCCTCTGCATGGAAGGAAACCCAAGCAGTGTAACCCACACTACAAAGATGCGTGGGTTAGGTTGATTAGCCATATTAAATTGCCCCTAAGTGTGAGAGGAACTAGCAGGATAAATACATGGGGATATGGCCTGGGTGAGATTGTTGTCAGTACAAGCTGACAAGGCTGAATGACCTCCTTCTGAACTGTAGGCATTCTATGAATTGATATTCACTAAAAAAAAAAGTTTGTGAGATATACCATGCAATAGGTTATGATTTTAACATTGCGACAATATCTCTGGACAAGTACTTGAGGGGCTTTAACTAATACCCTTGAGACACAAGCTTAAATCCAACCACAGTAATTAATAATAGCTTCAATAATAACAATTATGAGACTACCATATTACTGAGAAATGTATTTATCCCAAGATGATATTTTAAAAAGCCTCCTAATCAGGAAACAATAAATTCAACCCAAATTTGTACTTTATCTGACTGCATCTTATCCAATTGACTGTACAGAGTAGTGCAGAGTGGGCATTCCCTAAGGAGGGATAGGAAAGATGAATTTTACACAGAGGACATACAAGGTTCACAACAAGTGAGCCAAGATAGAGATTAGGATATCACACAGGATAGTGGAGAATGTGGAACAAGGGTTTGAAAAATGAAATTGCATCCATTTAAAGGCAAAATTACACCAATTTTTTCGAAGGCGTGATTACTGGTGTATTATAAACAAACAGGGCAACAATTGGGGCACAGGTAGTTCACATAAACAGCTGCAAGATGGAATTGGCATAGGGAAGCCATTTGGCCCATGGTACTTGTGCCAGCCCTTTGAAAAAGCTATATATTTAATCCCATTCCATGTGAATGGCTGGCCAGCGACACCTATGTCCCACAAACAAATCAAAAGTAAAAATTTTACCCTCCCCACAGCCCAGCAAATGTTCCCTTTTCCTACACCCAGTTCCCATTTGCAATTCACAACTGAACCTTCTTTCAGTTAATCTGTTTTTTAAGTTGTGTTCATCCAGGCACAATTACAAAATAAGCTTTCCTCATGTCCTAACAAAATTAAGTTAAATTAGATTTTCCTCAGAAGGCCTGAGTTGCCAAACTCTGGTTAGGAGTATTCCTGGAGATTTCTTCACGTGACCTTCAGCCTCCAAACTGTCTTGTTCAGTTAAAGTAATCTGTCTTCCTCTCGCCATTATAATGAATACATTAAAACATTCATAGAAATAATAAAATTACTTCCTAAGGCTCCTCTGAATTTTTTTCCCCTCGCTGTTGCCTGCAGCCATTCCAAAATGTTAATTAATTTTTAACTTCCAAAAATTGCAAAACAATTCTGGAAGGATGGCAACCCTTCCAATGAGCCAGAAGCTTTTGAGTAGTTTTGATCTGTGATAATTGGGGCAGCAGGGTGGCAGAATGGTTAGCACTGCCTCACAGTGCCAAGGATGTGGGTTTAATACTGGCCTTGGGTCACTGAGTTTAAAATTTTATTTATTAATGCTACCACTAGGCTCACATTAACACTACAGTTAGATTAATGTGAAAATCCCTTAATCACCATATTGAGCGCTTGTTTGGGTACACTGAAGGAGAATTTAGCATGGCCAATCCACCTAACACCTCACATCTTTGGAGTGTGAGAGGAAACCAGAGCACCTGGAAGGAGTTCACACAGACACTGGGAGAATATGCAAACTCCATGTAGATAGTATCCTGAGGCTGAAATGGAACCCCAGGTCCCTTGTGCTGTGAGGCAGCAGCTCTAACCACATACCACCGTGCCACCACATGTTGCTATTTGAGCTTTCATCCAAACCAACATTTCCACTTTGCACTATCGGCATACTCAACTCTCTCTCACTGTTTCTTCCATTTATGCATAGTGTATAAGTATCACTGTAGCATAGTGTATAAGTATCACTGTAGCATTTATGCTACAGTGCATAAGGTCATTCGGCCCATCGAGACTGCACCTACTCACATTTTCTTTATCTTTCACAGGCACTATCCCTATAACCCCATGTATCTAACCCACTAATCCCTCTACACATCTTGTTATTTATTTGTTCATTCTGCAATTAGATCTGTGACCTAGAATGTGGAATTTTAGATTGTGAATAGTTGGATAGCTAGGAATAGTCACACACAGCATAAAATGACAACCATGTCCAGTGCCACCACAAACATAAGTTGTGGAGATGATGGAGTGGCAGAGTGAGTTCTGGGCCTTGGTGTAGTTACATTGAATTATATTGAATGTACAGCACAGGAAGTAGCTATTCAGCTCATCTATCAAAAACACACTATGCTGCATCTGAATCTCCTGAATGCATCCCTCTTCATTTCACTCGATCAATATAACCTTTTGATTTTTCTTCCAACCTTCCCCTGGTTAGCAGTGCAGCCTCACAGCACTAGAGACTGGGATTTTATTCCCAACTTGGGTATTGTCTCTGTTGAGTTTGCACATTCTCCCCATGGGTTTCCTCCAGGTGCTTCAGTTCCTTTCCACAATCCACATGATGTGCTGGTTAGGTGCACTGGCCATGCTAAATTCTCCTTCAATGTACCCAAATAGGTACCGGAGAGTGACGACTGGAAAATTTTTACAGTAACTTCATTGCAGTGTTAATGTAAGCCTACTTGTGACACTAATAAATAAACTTTAACTTTAGCCCTTAATTGCCTCTATGCTATTCACCTCAACCATTCTGTCCAGTGAAAGGTTCCTCATTTTACCTAATCTCTGAATAAAGTTCTTTTTGAATTCATTATTTGATTTATAATGTCTCTCTTGTATTTATGGTCTTACTTTTGGTTTTCCCCAGAAGTGGAAACATCTTCTCTACTTGTATCCCATCATAATTTTAAATAACTTGTTCAATTCATCATTATTTCAGAGGAAAAGAGTTCAGGCATTCCTGAAAGTTGTAACCATGCAGTTTTGGTATCATGCTCATAGAATACATTCCCAATTCTCTGCACAACATACTTTCTGAACCAGCCGTCTTTCCAGAGGCAAACTTTATATTTTCCCTCAAGGAAGCAAGCAATTCTGAGGATGAATGACTTCCTGCTGCTCTGGCTTACGCCATGAGTAGCATTGCTAACAGGTCAGAAGGAAATTGAAGTGATAATGCAATATCAAAGCATCTATTAAGACCAATGCTACGATCAAGCATACCTAACTAATCATTAAACTTCAAACTGTCAGTCAGGGATTAAATGTCAAGGATGGATTTCCAAATGATTAGTGAACATTAATAATAATTGCCTCAAATCTCAGGTGGACAACGAAGAAGGTTACAATTGTCCTTGATGCTACTATTTGAGAAACAGCACGGTAGTTAGCATTGCTGTCTCACGGCAAGAAGCCTCACAACACCAAGTTAAAGATGAACAGGTTTATTTGGCAGCACTAGCTTTGAGAGCCTCAAGCTTCTTCATCAGATGAGTGAGGCCTTGTGTTCACAAACAAGCCATATAAAGAGACAAACTCAATTTACAAGATAATAGTTGGAATATGAATCTTTACAAGCAAGTCTTAAAGGTACGGACAATGTGAGTGAAGAGAGGGTTAAAGAGATGTGTATTGTCTCCCGCCAGGATAGTTAGTGAGATTTTGCAAGCCCAGGCAATTCGAGAGGATTACAGCTAGTGTGACATGAACTCAAGACCCCAGTTGAAGCCGTCCTCGTGTATGCGGAACTTGGCTATCAGTTTTTGCTCAATGATCCTGTGTTGTCATATATCATGAAGGCCGTTTTCGAGAGTGCTTACCCGAAGATCAGAGGCTGAATGCTCGTGACTGTTGAAGTTAAGGTGATTGTCCAGCAGTGTTCATTTATCCACTGTCGTGGCATCTGCATGCTCTCCCCAGTGTATCATGCCTCGGGACATCTTTTCCTGTAGCGTATCAGGCAATCTTGGCCAAGTCACAAGGGTATGTACCATGTACCATGTGGATGTGTTCTCACGTGAGATGATGGCACCCGTATCGATGATCCAGTATGTCTTGCAGGGGTTGCTGTGGCAGGGTTGTGTGGTGTTGTGGTCACTGTTCTTGTGAAGGCTGGGTAGTTTGCTGCAGACAATGCTCTGTTTGAGGGCAAGAAGTCGGGGTATGGGATGGCCTTGGCAAGATGTTTGCCTTCATCAGTGACATGTTGAAAGACGTGGAGAAGATATCATAGCTTCTCTGCTCCATGGAAGCACTAGATGATGAAGGGTACTCTGCCCATCATGTCCCATGTCCCATGTTTGTCCTCTGAGAAGGTCAGTGCGGTTTTTCGCTGTGGCACTCAGAACTGTAAATCGATGAGTCGAGCACCATATCCTGTTCTTATGAGGACAACTTTCAGTGTGTGGAAGTGTCTGTTGTGATCCTCCTTGTCTAGCAGATTCTGTGTATACGGAGGGCTTGTCCGTAGGGGATGGCTTTTTTAACATGTTTAGGGTGGAAGCTGGAGAAGTGGAGCATCATGAGGTTATCCGTGGACTTGTGATACAGTGAAATGCTGAGGTGACTGTTCTTGATTGAGATGCGTGTGTCCAAGAATGCACCCAATTCTGGAAAGGAGTCCACGGTGAGTCTGATGGTAGGATGGAACTTGTTGATGTCATCATATAGTTGTTTCAATGATTGTTTGCCATGAGTGCAAAGGAAGAAAATATCATTAGGTATCTAGTGTATAGCATCAGTTGAAGGTCCTGTGTGGTGAAGAAGTCTTGCGCAAACCTGTGCATGAATATGTTGGCATATTGAGGTGCAAACTTGGTCCCCGTAGCTGTTCTGTGTGTCTGGATAAAAAACTGGTTGTTGAAGGTGAAGACGTTATGGTCGAGGATGAAGCGGATGAGTTGCAGAATTGCATGTGGAGATTGGCAGTTGCCAGCGTTGAGAACTGAGCCTGTTTCAGCAAAGTCAATATTGTGGGGGATACTGGTGTAAAGAACTAATAGATACTGATGTAGAGACATCCATTGTGACAAGGAGTGCTCCTGGTTCAATTATTCCATGTGTGCTGAGTTCTGTAGGAACTCCATGGTGTCACAACAGTAGCTGGGGGTTCTTTGTACAATAGGTTTCTTTATGGCATTGTTTCTGGGTTTCTTTACGGCATTTACACAGCATTGCTGCAACTGCAATGTCAACTGCATTGCTGCAACAAATGAATGAACATCGCTCAACAGTAACTAGGCAGGAGTGTTCCCTTCCAGTTGGGAACACTTCAGCAGTCACAGCATTCAGCCTTTGATCTTCAAGTATGTGGTTTCTAAGGCAACCTTCACAATATACAACAACACAGGATCCCTAAGCAGAAGTTGATAGCCACGTTCTGCACACATGAGGATGGCCTCAACTGAGATCTTGGGTTCGTATCACACTAGCTGTAACCCCCACGACTTGCCTGGGCTTGCAAAATCTCGCTAACTGTCCTGGCTGGAGACAATGCACATCTCTTTTGACCTATGTTTAGCCCTCTTTCCACTCACATTGTCTGTACCTTTAAGTCTTGATTACCTGTAAAGACTCACATTCCAACTATTATTTTGTAAATTGAGTTTGTGAACATAAGTCTTCATTCAGCTTGAGGTTCCGAAAGCTGGTGCTGCCAAATAAACCTGTTGGACTTTAACTTGGTGTTGTGAGACTTCTTACTGTGCCTACACCAGTTCAACGCCAGAATCTCCACATCATTGCCTCATATCACCTGGCTTCAATTCTAGCCTTGGATGACTGTATGTGTGTGAGTGTGTGTGTGTGTGTGTGTGGAGTTTGTACATTCTCTCCATGTCTGTGTGAATTTCTCTAGGTGCTCTGATTTTCTCCCACACTCCAAAGATGTGTAAGTTAGGTGGATTGGCCATGCTAAATTCCTCCTTGGTGTCCCAAGATGTTTAGGTTAGGGATATTAGTGAAGTAAATATATGTGGTTAAGGGATAAGACCTGGGTAGGATGCTGTGTTTGGAGAGTCAGACTGGATGGGCTGAATGGCGTCCTCCTGCACCGTAGTGAATCTATGAATCAGAGTTCCTGCCTCTGAGCTGAGACTTGTGTGTCTGTTGTGCTCACGTGTGATGCTGTGAGCATGTGAGTGCAAAAAGAAGTCTCACAACACCAGCAAGACTTCTTTCTGTTTTTATTTGTCTTTCTTTTTACCCACTGTAAACATTCGATTCTTCAAGTGAGACGAACCTCCTACAAGAGAGCAATAATTCTGAACTCATTAACTATCCCAACAGTGCTACCCTCTGGCCAAGATGCAGAATGGCAACTTTTGAAGCATTAAGCTGTCAGCGCAAGCAATGAATGTTAACTCAGCAACTTGTTTAAGAAGTGCAATTCAATGCATGTATCTTTTAGTATTAACTTCATTTTCAGGATGCGGATTGCATTCGCATGGCCAGCATTTATTGCCATCCAATGTTGCCCAGAAAACAGGAAAGAGAAGGAATATCTGCATTTAAATATTTGCATTTATAAGGTTTCTTCATGACATCACAAAGCACTTCACAACTAAAGAAATACTTTTGAAATGCAGTCATTCTTGTAAAGTAAAAATGTGGCAACCAAATTGCACACAGCGGGGCCCCACAAATAAAGCTGATGCTGGTTGAAAGATAGATATTAGCTAGGACACCAAGGATCACTTTTGCATCTCTTTTTCCAAATAGTATCAGTTTTTTACATCTACCTGAGAGGGAAGACAGAGCCTTGATTTAATATCTGAAGCCTCAGTATTAAGCAAATGCATTTCCTCAGAACTGCTCTGAAGGGTTAGCTGAGATTGTTCAATTCCCTGGGATGGGCCTCTACTTGCATTCTTCTGACTCAGTGATGAGAATGCTACTGTGGCATCAATGATGATGGGGGAGTCTCCTTATTAAAGCATCACTCTCTACCTATCCAAAATTGGAGAAATATCTGAACTGGCAATACGCCACAGGGGATTGAAACTTGGAGAGTTATGTGGCTGAGGGGCTGCCAACACTGGCAAGGAAGCAATCTCCGCTCACAATTTTATAGGGATATCTTCTAAACAAGACTAACCTTTATTCCTCTCCCTCTACTGGTTTGACTAACTGATTCTACTTCCTTCCCAATCATTTCAGTTTCTTTCTTAGTCCTGAAATCTCTTTGTTTAAAGGAAATAGATTAGTTAGCCATGTTGTTCACCAATGTTCAATTGTCCTGATTACACTATTAACAGCTCACTCTTTCAACTGGCAGAGAGACTAGTTTTCCAACATAAGGTAGTCAAGGGGATAAATTTAACCAATAGGGCCTGGTACCGAATGTCCAATTCTGCAGTACTATTAGTATTGCAGAAGTTAGAGTTAACCGTATTAGGCAGCTGAACAATCCCTCGGTATGACTGCTGATCTGCCCATGAGCAGCTTTCTTGGCAAACCCCTGCCTTCATCATCTTGCAATCCAGTTAACTTGGAAGTTAATGCTGTGTCTTCCAGTCCCATGAACTGAGTGCAGTGGTGCAGTCATCCTGTTTGGTGGAAAATGTTCCAGACACTGTGACTGATGATCCAGGTTGTATTGAACTTAAATCCTTCAATTTGAGAATTTGTATTCAGTGTACAATACCTGGGAATAAAAAGCTGGTTTGACCATGAGGGTTTCAGACTGGTGCAGTTTACTCAGGTCCTGCAATGAAGAAAACAGGCCATTCTTACCAGATCCAGCCTGTCTGTAATTCCACTTCCACACCAATGTGGTCAACTCTTAACTGCTCTCTGACATGGTCCAGCAACCCATTCAGTTCTATCATCATTGCAAATTCTCCTTGTGTCCGCATAGGTTTCCGCCGGGTGCTCTGTTTTCCCCCCACAGTTTAAAGATGTGCAGATTAGGTTGACTGGCCATGTTAAAATTACCTCTTAGTGTCTTGAGATGTGTAGGTTAGAGGGATTAGTGGGTAAATATGTAGGGATAGGGAGGTAGAGCCTGGGTAGGATTGTAGTCAGTGCAGACACAATGGGCCAAATAGCCTCTTTCTGCACTGTAGATTTCTATGATTATATGACCACATTAACAGGGCAACAAGGAATGGACAATAACTGCCAATCTTGCCAACGATGTTCACATCCTGAGGATGAATTAAAAAAAGGAATTGTACCAAACACATTCAAACAGTCCATGCCTTGCAATATACAGTGAGGTGCTCTTGTAGTTGAGTGGATTCTTGTGTATCAGGGAGTGAGCAGGGCATCAAGATTATGTTCTGAGATTGAAGAATTTGCTAGCTTCAACACTGCACGCTACTAGCTCAAATTTTTAAATTATACCTCCTCATTCTGGATTCCCTCACTAGAGGAGGTGGTTTCTATTTACCTTATCAACTCCTTTAGTCATTGTAAACACCTCAGTCAGATAATTGCTTAGACTTTTGGATTATTGTGATCTATGTTTCCCTAGAAGCAGGGAATTAGTTCCCAGATTTGGTGAGTATTTTAGGAAACTTGACTGGGGTATACAACCGACTGTGCTGAAGGAATCTGCAGTCATTCTGAACTTGTGGCAAAACAGATAACAATGGGTAAACAATCCATTTTGTATGCCTCCCATTTGAGTTGAATAGAAGTGAAAATGGGGAGAGATATAAGACGGGCTGCTGATTTGTCGCATCACATTTTGTGCCTTCACAAAAAGTCAATATCTACCTCATATTTCATCAGACTCTAACTGAATGTAGTACACAACTTTGTTTTCTTGCAAGATCTTGCTCTTTCAAGTCCTTTGAAGTGCTCTGTCTGATAATAGTTGGAAGTTGCTGTTTCTATTTATCTCTGGATCAGTATGGCCCAGGCTAGCCCATTTGGTATTGCTGGCTGAATCTCTCCTGCTAGTGTAGCAGTGAGTTCTATACAACTTTGAACAGATAAGCACAAAAGCTGCTACAGATTTGGAGGGTACATTTACGTAAAATCGTAGGAATATATAGTACAGAGGGAAGCCATTCAGTCTCTTGTAACCTATACAAGCTCTTTGATAGAGCTATTGAATAAGTCCCCCACCTGCTTGCTTTTTCCCCTATAAATTTTTTTCCTCGGGTGTCACGGTGGCATAGTGGTTAACACTGCTGCTTCACAGTGCCAGTGACCCAGATTCCATTCCTGTCTTGGGTCACTATCTGTGCAGAGTCTGCATGTTATCTCCCTGACTGCGTGAGTTTCCTTCCAGTTTCCTTCCACGGTCTGAAAGATATGCTGGTTAGGTGCATTAGCCGTGCTAAATCCTCTTTCAGTGTGTCCGAACAAGAGTGTGGGGGATTTTCACAGTAACTCCATTGTGGTGTTAATGTGAGCCTACTTGTGACACTAATAAATAAACAACAAGAAATTCCATTCGCTGTTAAAAGCTATAGTTGAATCTGCTTTTGCCACTTTCAAGCTGTGCATTCCTGATCATAACTCACTATGTAAAACATGTTTCTTCATGTCCCCTCTGGTTAGTTCGTTTTAAATCTGATCACCTTAATACTACTCTTCAGGTCAACTATTTTCTTCATGACTTGTATCCATACACATTAACCAAGAACTAGAGTGCTTCAATTTGAGTCGGCTTTTGACAGCGAGCTCTTTCTGTCCATACAGACTGGTCCTCTCTCCCATGCACGACATGGTTATGGCATTCTAGTCCATCAAATCCAGCGAGTTTGAAGGAGGGAGTTAAAGAAGGACAGGAAATGGAGAAGCTGAGAACTTTAGGGAGCAAATTGCAAAGCATTGAGTCCTAACAGCTGAAGATGCCACTTTCGATAATGTTACAGACAGAGAGAGAAGACTTCACATGAGATCGGAATCAGTTCTGGGGAGCAGAACTGAATGAAGTTACAGAGGTTTCCAGATGGTTTTAGACTTGAGAATAATTTTAAATCGGAGGCATTAAAGCCTGGGAGCCAAAGACCATTAAGGTCAGGTGAATGGGAACAGTCTCAATGAATGTGAACTCATACTAATGGGGGAAGAAAGGCAAAGAACTCTGATTCTGATTGATTACACACTTCAGAAACTTTCATGCAAATGTCCTCATTTGGTTGGAGAATGAAATGACACCTCCCATGACTTAGCAAAGACATTCAAGATAATTTTTCTGACTCAAAACCAGGACCCAGGAGTTAAGCCCTCAAATCAACCACCAGGGTTGAGCATTGTTCATGTGCTCCTGATATCCATTTCAAAACAATTTTGTACTTTGTCTTGGCATTGTCAATATTGAGGTTTTTCTTAATTGCAACAGTGATCATTTTGGGAGTTGTTGAGGTTTCTTTTGGGATTGGGACTTGTTACACTTCATTCACTTTCTGGAATGGAGATCAAGACAAGCAGGCTTGAATTTCTAATAATCAGGAAGATATACACCAGACATTCTAAAAGATGGAGATCTTCAGACAAATTTAGGAACTTTTGAGTGATAATAACAAAAAAGATAAAATAGTCAGAAAGAAAATATGAAAAATGGACCATGAACAAGAAAACCATCTCAATGCTTAAACCACATTTCTTCCAGTTGGAATACAACATATAATAAGAAACTTCAGTGCACCGCTTTTCCCAAAACACAAACACTGTAATCATAAAATAGAATAATCTTACATGCATACATTTTTTTATTCATTCGTAGGACATCACTAGCTGGCCAGCATTTATTGCCCATCTCTAGTTACCCAAGGACAGTTGAGAGTCAATCACATTGCCATGGCTCTGGAATCACATGGAAGATAGGTTAGATAAGGTCAGATTTCCTTCCCTAAAGGACATTAATAAACCAGATGGGTTTTTCCAACAATTGATTCTTGGTTTCATGCTCATCAGTAGACTCTTAATTCCAGATTTTTTTTATTGAATTCAAATTCATCCATCTGCTGTAGTAGAACCCGGTCCTCAGAACATTAGCTAAGAGAGACATTAGCTGAGAGACTCAGTTGGTTAGGATTATATTCACTGGAGTTTAGAAGAGTGAGAAGGGATTTCATAGAAACTTACAAAATTCTAACAGGATTAGACAGAATAGATTCAGAAAGAACTTTCCCAGTGGAGGGGGAGTCCAAAACTAGGGGTCATAGTTTGAGGATAATGGGTAAACCTTTTAGAACTGAGGTGAGGAGAAATTTCTTCACCCAGAGAGTGGTAAATGTGTGGAATTCACTACCTCTGAATGTAATTAAGGCCAAAATGTTGTCTGATCTCAAGAAGAAATTCTTGAATCAGTAACTCTAGGGGCTAAAGGCATATGGGAGGGAGGGAGAAATCAGGATATTGAATTTGATAATCAGCAGTGATCAAAATGAATGGCAGAGCATGCTCAAAGAGCCAAATTGCCCATTCCTGCTTCTAGTTTCTATGAATTAGCTGAGCATCTGGGTTAATAGTCTAGCGATAATACTACTAGGCCATCACCTCTCCTGTTACATCAGAATGCATGATCATGTGATGTCAAACAAATGGCCTGATTTCGGTCTCAGCCGGTGCTGTTGATATTCTTCTGTTCACATATTGTCTCAAAATTACCAAAAATAAAAATTTAAAACAGCTTTCTTCAAACTCATGATCTTTAACAATAAGGGAGAGAATAAGAGAAAGGGGATAAATAGAAATTAAAGCCTTTGTGAATGTGTTTCACATGTAAAAATAGTGTGTTCTAGTATCCTGCCCATGATTGCTCCCACATCACCAAAAGCAAAAAACAGATTAAGTGGCCATTTATTTCATTGCTATTTGTAGGCATTTTGTTGGGTTTTAATTGGCAGACACAATGATGCATTTCAAAAGTAATTCATTGTTAACATTCTGCTTTGCACACAATCCATCAATTGGGGAGGTGGGTGACAAAATAACAACGGTAATCCAATAAAAACTTAGAATTATATAATGCCTTTTAACATATCTAAAAGGCTCAAGGGCCTTCACAGAAAGTGTGGAAAACCTGTGCTGAGCCTTAGAGGGTGGCCTAAAATATCTGCCAAAGTAGTAGGTTTTATAACAGGCAAGGGAGACGGAGGTTGCAAGAGGGAACATGGAAGAGTTTAAGGAGGAAATTGAAAGCATGCGTGAGCTTGCCAAAAGTGAGTCCATTTGAGAGAGTTGGTGCACAAATGACTGGAGGCAGGTGAAGAGACACTTCTTGGTTTCTTTCAAGGTCAAACCAAATAAAGAAACTCAAGTTAAATCAGGACAAAGTAAAAAGGTCAGCTTCCCAAAAGGAGGAGGAACAGCCCAAACAAAATCAAAGGAAACTTGAAAACATCCATTGAAAATGTGATTATTAGACACACCCCTGCAGTGCCCAACAGGCGCGGAAGATGTCAACTGCGCCCATGGACACCGCAGGCTCCCTCTCCAGGGACACCTGATTGCCAATGTAGCCGGAGAGCCTCCTTGGGGAAGGGATTGATTTCTGGAGGAGGTTGCCAGGGTGGGGAGAGATGAATTCCTGGAAGCATTTAATCACCTGGAGGCTGAACTTTAATAAAGAGTGGGGATGGTCCGGTAGAAATCCAAGGACAGGGGCAAAATACAAGGCCAGTTTTGACCCAGTGACATTCAAGTAGAAACGCACCCAGTGTCAATGGATTGATGCCCAATGGGTTAACTTCGCTGTAGTAAGGTACACAGGTATGTAGTAAACGTTCGTACATGAACAAGCACCAACTGAAAGTTGAAACCTGAATAGCCGAAAGGCAAATTGTTTTGCGGGCGACTCAGCCTCGCACGCTTTTAAAAATCAAAAGTGATCTCGATCAGAGAGGAAGGCACCTCTCCACAGCGAGGAGGCTCATGTAATTCCCGAATCAGCAATCGCCCAAATGCAGCCCTCCCTCCCTGGCTGTAATTACTGTTCAGCAAACAGGCAGGCAGGGAGAAGGGGAAAGGCAGCAAAGTGGGGAGAATATTCACATTGGCTAAGGAAGGCTGCAATGAGCACGCATGCGTCTGCCACATGCTGAAACTGACATCTTCAATCAAATGCATATTTCAGTGAAAAATAAAACCCAGGAAGGGAAATGAAAGGATGCATTTCGAATAAGGAAGAGGGAAACATGCCCGCCAGTCCTGCAACAAGTCCAAATGTGATTTAGCGACTGTAAGTACTGCAAACTAATCGTGCCTTAATGAGCCAGTGTTTGGGTGTCTTATTTTGACCCATTGTGACATTCGCAGGCGTGTTTTCTGGAGAATCTCCGGCCAATTTGTTTGGTGACTCTGATGTGAGAGCAACTGTCTTCCCCCCTCCCTCCCCACCACTACCATCCCGCTTTGAAAATGCCTATTCTGTGTCTCCCGTCGATGTGCCAGGAAAACATATCCCGGCAGAGTTTGAATAAAAAAAGGCAGCGATTGTAGCAGGTTTTAACAACTGCAGCATGAATGGTTACAGTTTCGCTTAATTAAAACAAAACTGATGTAACATTGTAATCTCGCTTATCTTTTCAGTACAAGGTACAGTGGACAATTTCACTGAGACTGTTGTGTCCCTCCCAAGACTGTATGGTTTTGCCTCTGCAACTTTCAGGTTGCAATTCAGGGGTACAAATACGGGACACTGTATTGTATGTTCTGCATCGACCCCTATATTGCAGTTCAGTCCATGTACTCTGAATCAGAAGGTTGTGCATTCAAATGCCCCTTCACTGATCTGAGCTCATACTGATTCCAATCCAGTACCCAGGGAATGTCTGTTCTTGGGTACTGTGACAGGGACTGTCACTGTTCTTCCAAACAGAATTTCCAACTCAAGATGCCTGCCCTGGCATTTCAAAGAAGTCTCACCACACTAGGTTAAAGTCCAACAGGTTTACTTGGAAGCACAAACCCCTACCTTTCAGAGCACTGCCTCTTCATCAGAAGAGTGGATGTTCCATTCACAAACAGGGCATATAAAGACACAAACTCAATTTACACAATAATGGTTGGAATGCAAGTCTTTACAGATAATCGAATTTCTCCTACTTGCCTGATGCAGCGCTCTGAAAGTAGTGGCTTGAGCTATCAAATAAACCTGTTGGACTTTGACCTGGTGTTATGAGACTTCTTACTGTGTTTATCCCAGTCCAACGCCAGCATTTCTGCATCATTTCAAAGAAGAGCAGTGAGGCTTCTCACCAATGGTCTGGCCAGTGTGCATCTCTGAACCAAAAAAGCTGAAAATACTCAACAAGTGAGATAGCAGCTCTCCAGAGAGAGAGAGAGAGAAACAGTATCATTTCCATTCAGAATTAGAGTTAAGCAAGTACAAAGGCAGGGAAGAGGTGGAGGAAAACAACAAAAAGAGCTTTGACAGTGTGAAGGACAGGTGAAGACTGTCAGATGGATTAGCAGGATAAATATGCAGGGTTGCAGGACAGGAGCTTGGATGAGATTGTGGTCGGGGCAGATTTTGATGGGCCGTATGGCCTCCTTTTACACTGTAGGGATTCCGTGATTCTAAGATCTTATCTGATGAAAAGCGTGCTGGTGTAAGTCAAAAGGAGATAACAATGGGATAAGTAAAACAAAAGTTTAGAAGTGGTGTGAATGGCATAGTGGAATTAGTACCAACAGCTGCCGTCCAAAAACAGGAAACAAATGTTACGATTTGGAATAGTTGAACTCAGAAGTTGAGTGTAGAAGGCTGGAGTGTTGACTTCCATTGAATGGTAAATGAATCCATCACAGAGAAGTCAAGTTGGGAATGGAGCAGAGAGTTCAAATGATAGCTGACTGGGAACTGTGGGTCAGGGATTCCACAAAAGCCCCAGTCCTGTAACACCACATATCACTAAAACTGCATTTGGTCATCTCTAGTCTAAAAGAGACCTTTTTGCTTATTTTTGTGTCATTTAAGTGCTAACTTTTACACTCCATCTCAGTGGTGAATTTTCAGAGGTGGAGGAGTGGGGCTTGTAAAATGTTATGTGGAGTCTGCCTGCTGCCTACCTACACCACCTCCCCCCCGCCCTCCATCCCCATTGTAATCTTTCCAACCATAGAGACATCCAGCTGTCTTTATTCTTAGGAGCCTTGGCTGAGGAATGTAAATCTACAGCCACAATGATCCTTGCCCTTGTCTCATCTCCTCAGCTGTTGACTTAAAATCCAATGGTCAAACCCTCGTCTTGCATCCTGAGTAAACTTGAGCTCAAAAAATACTCCATTGCCCATAGTGTCACTTCCCTAAACCTCTCCAAATCTTTCTCTTCTCTCTCTCTCTTCCCTTTAGACATCCCCTGAAACCCATCTCTTTGACAAAGCTTCTGGATACCTGTCACAATATTTCTGTGACAAATGAAAAGGTTTGGAATATTTTACTCTGTTAAAGATATTATATAAATGCAAATTGTTATTCTTGCAGTTAATGACAGAATTCTCCAAGTTTGGAGAATGAATTAAAGCTTTTAAACAAGTGTTTAAAATGTCAAAAATTGGTCACAGTGCCCAAGGAACAAGGTTTCTCATGGGAAACATCTTAGAAATTTTACAATTTGCGTAGGAATATGACCTGTGCAATATCCTGCTGGTAGTTGGTTAAACTACATTGCACTGTCACATTTCCTGTTGTGTAAATTGTTCTGGATCTGTACTGAGTAGTTCCACAAAACATCAAGCTGTGTGCAATAAGAAAAGGGAAGACTAAGTTGCTTTACCATCTAGCCATCCCATTCAAGACTGCCGTAGATGTTAACTCGGGAATAATTCAACCGCTTTTCTCAAACCAAAGCATCTCTAAACCAACATGGACTCTGACTGAAGAAGTGTTTCAAATTAACATGGGTGAGCAGCTTATTCTTGTGGTGCTTGCTATCATCTCGGACTCTAACTATAGTTATCAGACGTCAGTGACAAGGCTGCATAGCACCAGTGGCTGGCTTCATGTGCACATGGCATTCAGACAAGAGCGAGATCTGAATTACCATATCTCAGGCAGCAGGACCAGCAAAGGATCCTGCTGCCTTTGATGTCCTTTACCACTTGATGATTTTGTTCTATATCCTCGCTATAACCCTAGGAAACTTTCAGTATTCTCTAATTCTGGCCTTCTGCATAACCTCAAATTTCATCACCCCACTGTTGGTAGCTGTGTCTTCAGCTTTCTAAGCTGAAATCTGGAATTTGCTTCTTCCGTCTCTTTCTCTCGCTCCTTAAAATGCCACTTATAAATTACCTCTCTGCCCAAGCTTTTGTCCATGTGACTTATTTCCTTATGTGGTCAAGGTAAATGTTGTCCTTGGAATGTTTTTACTATGTTGAAGGTACAGTATCAGTGAGAATAGTTTTGCTGCTAGTTAAGGATGGTATTCCAGAAAGTAACATCTAGATCTCTGCCCTGATTTATAAAGACAAAGTTGTTGCTGTATTCACTCATATGCTGATGCTAATGCTTTCAAGTTTTTATTTGGTGAAATTTTTTATTGGCTGTTTAGCCAAGTAGAGCACAGATCCAACGGTTAATCTCCATATCACCGTATTTTTCCAATAACTTGTCAGGGCTTCTTAGACAGCACATCCCCAACTTGTGACCTCCAAAACCTTGAAGGCAAGAGTTACAGGCACATGGGAACACTATGGGGAGGCAATGGCCTAGTGGTACTGTCGCTGCACTGTTAATCAGAGACTCAGCTAATGTTCTGGGGACCCAGGTTCAAATCCTGCCATGGCAGATGATGGAATTCAAATTCAATGAAAGGTATCAGGAATTAAGAATCTACTGATGAGTATGAAATCATTGTTGGTTATTGGGAAACCGCATCTGATTCATGAATATCCTTTAGGGAAGGAAATATGGCCTATATGTGACTCCAGAGCTATAGCAATGTGGTTGATTTTCAACTGCCCTCTGAAATGGTCTAGCAAGCCACTCAGCTCAAGGAAAAATAGGAATGGGCAATAAACACTGGCCAGCTAGTGACACCCATGTCCCATGAATGAATAAAAAAAGTCACTGGGTCAAAATCCTGACAGCACTGAGAGAACCTTCACCACATGGTTATAATCTGTCATTCTAGAGATGCTTCATCTTCCCACGGGCAAGGGGGGGTTGGTAATAAATGCCATCCTTATCAACAATGCCAAAATACTGAGAGCAAATTTTTAAAAAGTATTATAGATGTCTTTACTGGCTTTGTTTCTTCATATTAGTATCATAAAGCATAAAAAGAGGCCTTTAATGATGTCTCTTTGACAGAGGTATTGAATCAGTCCTATGCCCCTGCTCTTAGCCCATAACCCTGCAGTTTCTTTCCTTTTTATACATTTATATAATTTCCTTTGAAAATTTATTATTGAATCTGTTTCTGCCCATACTTTCAGGTAGTGCATTTGAGATTATAATGTTGTGCTGCAAAAAAACATTCTCATCTCATCTCTGGTTCTTTTGAGAATTATCTTAAATCTACGATTACTAGCCCCTCTCCAACCCTGTTCAGTGGAACCTTTTTGCCCCTCTCCATCTCTCCACCCTTTTAGGATCCCTTAAAGATGTATGTATGTATGTGTTTGGTTTTTTTTTTACTTAATGTAATTCAAAGCAGTGCTCCACATCCCTTGGACAAATGGCCACTAATAGCACATTTGGTTGTTAGTTTAGTGTCAATGTGAAATATCACTGGGGTTCCCATTGAATACAAACAAGCAAGATGTAAACCAGGGGGATATCAAACTCTGAATGCATGCTGAGGAAAAGTGGAGTGAGACTTCATTGTGATTCAAGTGGACTAATGTCATGTTCATCCGTCACACTGACTGCTTCTCTGATATTTCACTTTTTTATTATGCATCCCTCAAATGTGAGCATTGCAGGTAAGGCCAGCATTTATTGTCTGTCCCTGATTGCCCTTGAGAAGATGAGGTGAGGTGCCTCATCTGATTTGTCATGTCTGACAAATCTGATCGAGTTCTTTGAGGAGGTAAAACAAAAGTTAGATGAAGGAGAACTAGGGGACGTGATTTATTTAGATTTCCAGAAGGCTTTTAACAAAGGTGCCGCATAGGAGACTTAAATAAGTTAAGCACCGATGATGTTAAAGGTAAGATTCCGGCATGGAAAGAGGATTGGTTGACTGGCAGAAGGCAGAGAGTGGGGATAAATGGGGTCTTTCTCAGGATGGCAGCCAGAGACTAGGGATGTGCCTCAGGGACCACAATTTTTCACAATATACATTAACGATTTGGCGGAATGAACTGAAAGCACTGTTGCTAAGTTTGCAGATGATACAAAGATATGTAGAGGGACAGGTAATATTAAGGAAGCGGGGGGGGGTCTGCTCAGGTTAGGAAAGTGGGCAAAGAAGTGGCAAATGAAATACAATGTGGAAAGTGTGAGACTATGAACTTTGGAAGTGGAATGGAGGCATAGACAAGTTTCCAAATGAGGAAATTCTTAGAAAATTGAAAACAAACAGACTTGGGAATTCTTGTTCAAGATTCTCTTAAGGTTAACATGCAGGTTCAGTCGGCAGTTAGGAAGACAAATCAACGTTAGCATTCATGTAGAGAAGGCTAGAATACAGGAGCAGGGATGTATTTCTGAGGATGTATAAGGCTTTGGTCAGATTCCATTGGAGTTTTGTGAGCAGTTTTAGGCCCTATATCTAAGGAAAGATGTGCTGGCCTGGAAAGGGCACAGGAGAGTTCACAAGAATGATGCCTGGAATGAAGAGCTTATCATATGAATAACAGTTGAGGACTCTGGGTCAGTACTCATTGGAGTTTAGAAGGATGAGAGGGAATCTTGTTGATACTTACACAATACTGTGAAGCCTGGATAGAGTGGACATGGAGGGGATGTTTTCAGTCATAGGAGAAACTAGAACCAAAGGGCACAACCTCAGGCTGAAGAGACGATTCTTTAAAACAGAAATGAGGAGGAATTTCTTCAGCCAGAGAGTGGTGAATCTGTGGAACTCTTTGCTGCTGAAGGCTGTGGAGGCCTTGAGCCATTGAGTGTCCATAAGACAGATGGTTCTTGATTAATAAGTGGATCAGGGGTTATGGGGGAAAGGCAGGAGAGTAGGAATGAGAAAAGAAAAATCAGCCATGATTGAATGGAGGAGCAGACTCGATGAGCCAAGTGGCCTAATTCTGCTCCTGTGTATGGCCTCTTGAACCACACTCCAGTCCTTGTGGTGTGTAGATGCATACAATGTGCTTTTCTCTGTAGCACTTTGAAACAATTGAGTGGCTTACTCGACCATTTCAAGGGGAACTTAAGAGTAAGCTTATGGACCTGGAATCACATTGGCAAAATGATGACCTAGTAGTATTATTGCTAGACAATTAATCCAGAACCTCAGCTAATGTTCTGGGGACCCAGGTTCGAATCCCACCATGGCAGATGGTGGAATTTTAATTCCATACAAAATATCTGGAAGTAAGAATCTACTGATGACCATGAAACCATTGTCAATTATTGGGAAAACCCATCTGGTTCACTAATGTCCTGTAGAGAAGGGAATCTGCTGTCCTTAGCCGGTCTGGCCTATATGTGACTCCAGAGCCACAGCAATGCGGTTGACTCTCAATAGACCTTGAGCAACTAGGAATGGGCAATAATTGCTGGCCAGCCAGCAACACCATGTTCTATGAATGAATTAAAAGAATAAGCCAAATCAGCTAAAGATTTCCTCCCTGGAGAACATTTGTGATAATGCCTCTTGATAGAGCTATGTTAAACTGTGGTTTTGCTCAATGCACTGAGGACAGAATGATCTCAAGCTCTGTTAGCACTTACTCTTTTATGCAAGGCTGCTGCAAGAGATACTGGAAGAAAACTGATCCCATCAAATCCTTGAAAGAGCCAGCACTTTCACGGGGGGAAAAAAGAATCACAGCTTTTCTGAGTTTACTAAAAAAAATTACAAGCAATATAAAATAAAAAGCCAAAATGCTGGAAACATTCAGCAGTTCGGGCAGCATTTACGAGGAGGCAAACCGAGCCAATGCTTCAACTTGATACCCTTTCATCAGAATAAAGCGGAACTGTTTAGATCACTGCTGTTATGTTATTAAACCTGAGAAAATGTGGTTACTATCACTACTTTGGGTCACTGTCTGTGTTGTGTTTGCACATTCTCTCCGTGTCTGCATGGGTTTTCTCCGGATGCTCCAGTTTCTCCTACGTTCTGAAAGATGTGCTGGTTAGATGCATTGACCCAAACAGGCGCTGGAGTGTGGTGACTAGAGGAATTTCACGGTAACTTCATTGCAGTATTAATGTAAGCCTCACTTGTGACTAATAAATAAATAATCTGCATTGACATTGTGCAGTTTTAGTGGGAGAAACCTCTCTTGTCTTGTCTTTTCCAGGCGATGGCTTCTCATCGTGTACAGCTAAGCAGACAGATGTCACAGGCAAGCAGTGATTCCAGATCCCATCGCTTGTGCAGGAGACGTCCCAACGCTTGCTGTTTCTGCTGGTGCTGCTGCTGCTCCTGGTACAGACCTCCAATTGTAACAGAAGTACATTTTTGTAATGGGTCAGGAGATGAATTGCATGCATCAGATGTTTAAAAAAGACTCTCTTAAGTCCCACTCCAGAGACTTGCGCGTAAATTCCCTGTTGATACTCTCTAGTGGGGGAATGCTGCAGTGTCAGAGGATGAGATGTTTAGCCAAATGCATTGGATTATGCAAAAGCTTGAGACATTTCACTATTTTAAAGGCACCATATGAATGCCAGTTGTTGTTGAATGAAGAGATGATTGAGCTTGAGATTGGGGTGAGGCTGTGGTTATGCATCAAGTTGTCAGAACACTAAATTAAACCTTCTTACCTTGTTGCAGCTTAACAGTCAGGAACAAGGATAAACATGATTGCAGCCGGAGGGCATCCATCATTTCCCAGATGGAAAGTCTTCAGAAACAGGAGGAAAGGTGAACAAATCACTCTTGGGGTGGCGATCTCTTTTCAAGTTGAATGTAATCTTTTGCCCTTTTAAATATCAGCACACAATTCATGAAGTGTTCACAGAATCCCTACAGTGCAGAAGGAGGCCATTTAGCCCATCATGTACACACACCAACCACAATCCCATCCAGGCCCTATTCCCGTAACTCCTCATATTTACCCTGCTAATCCGTCTGACACTAGGGTTGACTTAGCACGGCTAATCAACCTACTCTGCGTATCTTTGGACTGTGGAAGGAAACTGGTGCACCCAGAAGAAAGACATTCAGACAGTGGGGAGAATGAGTAAAGTCCACTCAGTGACCCAGGCTGGGAATTGAACCCAGGTCCCTGGGGCTGTGAGGCAGCAGGCTAAGCTTTGTGCCACATTTTCACTTTGACTTTGTTGGTTGCACTCTTCCCTTTTAGTTATAGAGTTTTGCAGCACAAATAGAGGCCCTTTAGCCTGACAAGCATTTT
Organism: Sphyrna mokarran; assembly: GCA_024679065.1. Taxonomy (NCBI): domain Eukaryota; kingdom Metazoa; phylum Chordata; class Chondrichthyes; order Carcharhiniformes; family Carcharhinidae; genus Sphyrna; species Sphyrna mokarran. The sequence goes on along the minus strand of JAGIQG010000024.1, from coordinate 18,399,840 downwards.
ATACAGAACTATTGAATCAGTATCAAGCCACGTACTCCACAATTTTTGCTGGGGATTGGGGAGGAACTAAATACAAAACTCTACAAGGAAATGAAAAAAATATCTCATGCCCTTGTTAGAAAAAGGGTAGGTAATTCTTCCAGTGTCCTGGCCACTGTTCTTCCCTCATGGACACATAAAGATGTTGTTTGTTAGTATCTGTCGCAATCAAATAAATCATATTGGTTAAGTATAACACTGCCTCTGATCAACAGGTAAACTGTAAAACACAAACTGATACCCCATCTTAATAGTTGGTACTGTTAGAAGCATATCTGTTACACAGGAGAAAGGTAATCTTCCATTGGAGCAGACAAAGTGCAGGGGTAGGGGGGGTTATGAATATTTGACAATTTGAGAGAATAGTGAAAGAAAGTGTGTTTTCACTGGTTTCAAAGAGGCCCAAATTCACGTTTATCACCAGAGGAATAAAGAAAGAACTCATGTAAGCAAAGAAGCATGAAGTTATTGGGCCCAACTTGTCTATGCCGTTGTTTTACATTCCATATGAGCCACCTCTATTCCCTACTCTTTGCACCACATCAGCAAAACTTTTTACAAAAGTGAAATACTGCAGATGCTGGAAATTTGAAATAAAAACTGGGAAATATTCAGCAGGTCAGGCAGCAACTGTGGAGAGAGAGAGGTAACAGGCTGAATAGGTCACAATCCAGACATGGTCTTAGTTCTGCCTTGGGGACCCAGATGTGGCCATGGTGGGATGTAGCATGCAATTTTCCCAGAGGCATCTGATTAAGAAGCTTCTGGAAAATCCCACATGTGATGTCTCTCCCCAGTGTTGGCTGTCATTAATGGACCAAATTAGTTGCCCACCATTGCTGGGCAGGTACTCTCACGCTAACCTCAGTAAAGCTGCACAGCAACGGGAATGGAGGTTTTTCAGCTTTTACCGCTGGTCCTGTTGGCCAACCTGTTTCCAAGGGATTGAGAAATTTCAGGCCAGGATGCCAAATGAGAATAGGCAGAGGTTAAGAGAGCAATAAGTTTTAAGTCAGAGAAAAGGTGGCTTTGAGGAGAAACAGAAGAACAAGAGGGAAGATCAGTGGTGGACTGGGAGTGTGGGAATGACTATATGGCAAAGAACTTTAATTTTTAAGATCTCTAAAATTCTAAGTGTCAAATTCGCATTAAAAACTGGAGTAAATCCCCTCGGTTTTTTTAACGTGATTTCCAAGGTATAACTCCCATACTCTGTGCATCACAGTGACCCAGTGTGAATCCTATTAGAAATCAGTGGGTGGGCCTTTTGAGAAGTTGACAGCATAGCCCTGAGCAGGCCACTATGAAGTTTGTACGTTCTCTCTGTGTCTGCATGGCTTTCCTCTGGGTGATCTGGTTTCCTCCCACAGTCCAAAGATGTGCAGGCTAGGTCGATTGGCCATGCTAAATTGCCCCTTAGTGTCCCAAGATGTGTAGATTGGGCGGATTAGTCGTGGAAATATGTGGGGATAGGCAAGGGCAGAGGGCTTAGGTAAAACACTCTTTCAGAGTTGGTGCAGATATGATAAGCTGAATGGCCTCCTTCTGCACTGTAGAGATTCTATGTGAAAGCGTAAAACCCTGCAAAGTATGTATTCCCAATAGCTGTAATTTCCTCTTTGATCCACAGCCAGAATCTGAGCCTGGAAGAAGTCACTGCTTGGTCCCAGTCCTTTGAACAGCTGCTGAAGCATCCAATTGGCAAGAACATTTTAATGGAATTCCTTCGTAGCGAACACAGTGACGAAAACATTCTCTTCTGGCTCGCTTGTGAGGAATTGAAGCAGGAAGATCACAAAGCCATCATAGCGGAAATGGCAAAATCTATATACCTGGATTATATCTCAATCCTGTCTCCAAAAGAGGTGAGTGATGTGTAAGTGAACTGAGGCCTGTGAATGAAGAAGACACATGTAAGAAAGAATTAATTAATTTTAACTTCCACATTACATCCAAGTGCTCTCCAGCCACTGAATTGCAATCACTGTGCATAAAATTGGCTGCCTTGCTTCTTGCATCAAACAGCAATGTGATAACTAAACAAATAATTTATTTTGATGATGCTGGTAGAGGGATAAATATTCACCAGTACACCATGGGTGGCATGGAGGCACAATAGTTAGCACTGCTGCCTCCCAGCACCAGGGACCTGGGTTCAATTCTGTCTCAGATGACTATCTGGTGACTTTCCACATTCTCCGCATGCTCCAAAGATTAGGTCAATTGGCCATGCTAAATCTCCCCTTAGTGTCGGGGGACTGGCAGGGTGAATGTATAGGAATACAGGAAAGAGCCTGGAAAGGATTGTGGTTAGTGCAGACTCGATAGGCCGAATGGCCTCCTTTTGCACTGTAGGGAAACTATGACCAGGGAGACTTCCTCCTCTGTTCTCCTGAAAAGTAAGAAGTCTCACAACACCAGGTTAAAGTCTAACAGGTTTATTTGATAGCAAACGCCATTAGCTTTCAGGGCTATACAACAGTGCAGAATCACAGAACAGAGACTGATAGCCAAGTTCCACACGCATGAGGACAGCCTCAACCAGGATCTTGGGTTCATTTCACACTATTTGTAACCCCCATAACTTGCCTGGGCTTGCAAAATCTCACTTACTGTCTTGTCTGGAGACAATACACATCTCTTTAACCAATGCTCAATGCTATCCCCACTCATATTGTTTGCACCTTTAAGACTTGATTAGCTGTAAAGATTCACATTCTAATCAGTATTCTGTGTTATATGCCCTGGATGTGATCAGAGCTCCCCATTCACCTGACAAAAGGGCAGAGCCCCAAAAGCTACTGGTGTTTGCTACCAAATAAACCTGTTGGATTTTAACCTGGTGTTGTGAGACATCTTGTTTTGTTCACCTCAGTCCAATATTGGCATCTCCACCTCCTGAATAGTACCAGGAGATCTTTTATATCCACCCACGATAGCAGATGAGCCTTTAGTTTAACAATGTTTGTGAAAGATGGCATCCCCAATACTGCAATGGGAATGTTATCCAAGACTATGCTCTCAAGTCCTTGGAGTGAGATTTGAACTCGTATCTTCTGACTTTGTGAGAGAGCTGCAAATGATCCATGGCTAAAATATTGTCATGCCTCACCTTTTATCCTTCAGATTTGCTTCCCTTCTGTAGTGAATGAGTAAATTCTCTCTGGGCACAGTTCCATTTAAACTTTTGCTCACTTAGTACCCCAGCCAATACTCATTCTTCAGACGTTTGCAACAAACATTCCAAAGTCTCTGCATTCCTACATTCACTTCAAAATTGGACGATTCAGTATGTATTTATTTCCTTGTTGTACCTATCAAAATGTATCACCGCACACTTTGTGGCATTGAATTTTAATTTGTCATGATTCCAACCATTTTCTCTGCCTGCCTGAGTTCATTTGAAGTCTATTATCTTCCTCACTGTTTGCTGTAATTTCAAGTTTCTTATCTGTAAATTTCAATATTGTACACTGTAATCCAAGTCTTTGTTTGCAAAAGCAGTGATTTGGTGCTGAACCATGGTGAATACCACAGTAGATTTCCCCCCTCCCCAGTCTGGAAAAACAGCTCACCACAACTCTTAGTTTTCTAACACATATCCAAATTAATGCAAGATCTTTCATTCCTCCTTCCTTGCTGCAGCAACTTCAGAACTGAAGCAACCCTGGCCTTTGGAATGTGGGTTCACTGCAATGCCAGCATTTAATGGGGCAACAGAGTTGTTAGCACTGCTGCCTCAGTGCCAAGGACCTGGATTCAATTCCCAGCAAGGGTCACTGTTTGTGCAGAATCTGCACATTCTTCCCGCAGTCTGCTTGGGTTTCCTCTGGGTGCTCCAGCTTCCTCCCACAGTCCAAAAGATGTGCTGATTAAGTACGTTGGCCATGCTAAATTCTCCCTCAGTGTGCCTGAACAGGCGCCGGAGTGTAATGACTAGGGAATTTTCACAGTAATTTCATTGAAGTGTTAATGTAAGCCTACTTGTGACACTAATAGATAAATTTTAAACTAATGCCCATCCATAAATGCCCTTGCAAACAGGGGTGAGCCACCTTCTTGAACTGTTGCAGTCAGTGTGGAACAGATATTGTTCATACAGTGTTGTAAGGGAAGAAATTCCAATGACCATGAAGGAACAATGATGTATTGCCAAGTCAGGAGGGAGCATACCTTGGAGGGAAACTTGCAACAAGTCATGTCCCTCTGCAGAAGCTGCTGTCAAAGTTTGGGCTTGAAAATATCAGGCTATTGTGTGATTAATGTATGAAAAGCTCCCTAATCTTGCCACAAACTCTCTTATAATAGGAAGAAGGACTTTGCTAGGTATGTGCCTAATTCATTAACAAATGACCTCCCCTGTCATACTTTCATTATCATTTTGCTTAATGAGCTACAAACTAAGTAACTTAACTGCCTTCTGAAATAGCCTGGCAAGTATTGATGCAGAACAAAAACAGAAAATGCTGGAAAATCTCAGCAGGTCTGACAGCATCTATGGGGAGAGAATAGAGCCAATGTTTTGAGTGCAAATGACCTTCGACAGAGCCTGTATTGACGTGGATCTGGAGTCATAAATAGGCCAGAGCAGGAAAGGACAGCAGATTTCCTTCCTCAGAGTTCATTAGAGAGCCAATTGGTAGCTTTCAGTCTCCCAACTATTGGGATGGATCTATATCTTTATAAAGTTAGGTATGAGTATATTCAATTCACACACTGTTTTAAAATTAACGAAGGAATTTGAACTGTTCAAGCCTCAAAAACAGCCACTCTCTAATAGTAAGATCTATTCAAAAAGGATAGTAAGATCTATTTCACAACACCAAGTTAAAATCAAATAAGTTACTTTGATATCACGAACTTTCAGAGCACTGTTCCTTCGTCAGATGAGTGAGCCAGAGCAGTTCTTCAAAAGCTCGTGATAACAAATAAACCTGGTGGATTTTAATTTGGTGCTGTGCCCACCCCAGTCTAACGCTAGCACCTCTACATCCTATTCAAAAGGGAGTCGGTGATAATATTTCCCCTGCTTAAAAAAAGATTGCATCCTAACAAAATGTGCAAGTTCATGGCTGAGTTTCTTTCTCTAGGTTAGCATTGATGCAAGTGTGCGAGAGACAATCAACAAGAACATGGCGATGCCAACAGCAGACATGTTTGACGAAGCGCAGATGCAGATATATGCACTGATGCACAGGGACTCCTACCCGAGGTTCTTGAATTCACTGATGTACAAATCTCTTCTGCAAAATGTAACTGCCTCAGGCAATGCCCTGGACTCGTAAGTGTGACAATCACTCCAGCACTGTGTCCAACATCAAAAACCGAGGCGATACAAAGATCTTCTCAACAAAGGACTATGAAGAATCAAACTCTCAGGCATCCTGAGGGGATTCTTCACACCACCTAAAGCAAAATGGGGCCATCATCTTCTCACCAAAATGACCACCACTTGCCTTATCGATATAACATGGACAAGCATTGTCTCGTGCTCTATCCGTAACTTATTGGTCTACAGATAATGGAAACTAAAGAAATTGGAGGCCTCCTCTTAACATCCACCAGATTTGAATAAGGATGTTGGCATTCTCAATATAAATCCAATCTGAGATAAGAAAAATTGAATCTTGCCCTGAATGAAAACCCAACTTTCTCTTTCAATGTCCCATTCACTTGTCGTGCCATTGAATGTTTTAATTTCAGTTCACGGTTTCACTTTTCATCTTATCAACTCTCTAACATCTTGCAAAGCTTCCTGAATATTTATGAATGAACCCTTTAAAACTTTGGGTAGCTAAGTTGTTGAAATTATTATCTTAATAAACTGTTTTGTAGAATTGACAGTGTGTCAGATGACTGGTCATTGTAACTGATTTGCTTTATAGTTCAGGCAATTTTGGACCACTAGGCATCTAATTATAGCTGGGGTACAAATTAGAATCCCATGCCAGAGATTTGGACATTTAATCTAACTTTCCAGTCTCAGCATTGTTAGAGTTCAGTATTTGGATGAGGTGTTAAACAAAGGCCTCCCTCTACCCTTACGGGTGGACGTAAAAGTTTCCACAGCACTATTCTGAAAAAGCAAGAGCTTCTTCCCAGTGTCCTGGCCTCCATTTATTTATTCTTCAATCAACATCAGAAACAGTCTTATCTTTACAACAATGCTGTTTGTGGGATCTTGCTGTGCACTAAGTAACTGCTGCATATCCTGTATTACAACCATGACTCTACATTGCTTTATTGGCTATAAAGCCATGAGGTTGTGAAAGGTTCTATAGAAATGCAAGTTCTATCTGTCACACAACCAGATGGTTGGTACTGCTGCCTCACAGGGCTAGGGACCCAGGGGTTTGATTCCTAGCTTGGGCCATTGTATAGAGTTGGTATGTTCTCTCCATTGGCTCTGTGGGTTTCCTCAGGGTGCTCGGGTTTTCTCCCACAGTCCGAAAGATGTGCTGGTTAGGTGCATTGGCCGTGCTAAATTGCCCCTGTATACCCAAACAGGCAGCGGAGTGTGGCAACTAGGGAATTTTCACTAACTTCACTGCAGTGTTAATGTAAGCTTACTTACACTAATAAATGCCTGACAGAACTTGCATTTATATAGATCAGTTTTACATCCCTTCCCCCACCAAGCCAGTGAGACAAACAGCATTGTGTAATCTGGGAGGAAAAGGACAGTGCTTTTAGAGGAGAGAGTTCCAATGTGAGCTGTGCCCCAATGAGCTCTCATGTTTAACCACAGCATGAACTAATATTCAGGGCTAATATTAAGTGGTCATTTTTTACTAGTTTACTCAATGGCATTGCATCTAATATTAACCTATAATCAGATGGTTTCTGATTGATCAGTTAATTTTAACCATAAGTTATAAAGTCACTTGGTCACCTTTACCCTGCAGTGTGATCTGGGCTGACAGCCCAGTGCTGCTTTGAGGGAGTGCTGCATTAGAATTGGGGGTGAGATGTTAAATCAAATTCTGTTCTAATGATTTGGGTGGATGTTAAAATTCCCATTTTGTTAATTGAAGAATGAGGACAGGGGCTCCTTCCAATTTCTGGACCAGGATTTGTCCCTTAGTCATCACCATGAAAACAAGAAGTTTTAATTGGTTAGCCTTCTCATTTCTGGGACCTGTTGTGTGCAGTGGGTTACTGTATATATCTACATAACAGTCATATACTCAAAGTCCTTCATATTACTCTCTAGAATAATTAACATTAGTGGCACAATGGTTAGTGCTGCTGCCTCTCAGCACCAAGGACCCAGGTTCGATCCCTGCATGGGTCACTGTCTGTGTGGAGTTGCATGTTCTCCCCATGTCTGCATTGGTTTCCTCCTATAGTCCAAATATGTGCAAGTTAGGTTGCTTGGCCATGCTAAATTGCCCCCTAGTGTCAGGGTCAGGATAGGCCTGTTGTCAGTGTAGGCTCAATGGGCCAAATGGCCTCTTTTTGCACTGTAGAGATTCCATGACTTTTCTGAGCTTCGTGGTAAAATGCTATAGCTACCCAAAATGCAATGCTTCATCTGCATTTTGTAAGTGGTGTTCAGAGAAAGGAGATGTAATGGTGGACGGGAGAGCACAGAGTGATGTTTGTGGGCAATGGACGGGGAGTAGAGTACTGGCTTGCATTCTTCAAATATAGGGTCAGATGCAACATTTAAAAACTTACCTTAGAAAAACCAGGATTATTTTCAGCTTAACTAGTGCTTGGCAATTCATGAGTGCAGCTGTAAGGGACTGTCTCAGGATAAACTATTACTGCAATGTTCATCACAAGCTGGTACCTATTGGCACGTGCTGAGGATCTAACATGCACATTTGGTGCTTCTTGAATTTTCTACCTGACTGTAGGTCTGATCCACTGCAGCGCAATCTTCTCCATGGGTCACTCCAGACAGGACACTGATCAATACTGGCACCAATCATATCCACACCACTCATCCATCCAACTGCTGAATTGTGGTCTTCTAGATAACATTGCAAACTGTTTCTTCTTAATTACTCTGTCAAAATCCTTCATGATCTTGATTGCTTCTATAAGTCAGACTTGTTACATTACACTACTTGAGATTTTCGAAAGCAAATAAGTTTCCTATCTGGACTTGCTGTGATGTCATCACCTCTGATAAGCACGTTCCTTAAGATACACTTTACTTTTGTCCGTTCCATTCTGAGATTTTTGTAACTTTATTCGGACAGGTGATTAAGGCTCTAAGCATTTTTAAAAGTTTTTACTCCCGCCTTTAATTTTTTTAGACTAAGGCCCTATTTGAATACAAGCTGCTGTCAACTCATCCATTTGCAAAGACTGTGTTGTGATGTCCAACTGCCTGTTAAATGATCATGGTTGAACCTCAACAGGCAAATGATGGGAAGCATTCTAAGAATTACCAAATGCCTAAAAGGGAAAAAAAAATTCCGTTAATTTGGTTAACTTTGCATAATTTGATCTCCTTCGCTGAGGAAAGATATACCCCCCTCTGATTCCTGATGAGAGCATTATCCAACCTGGTGAACTTTTGTTGCACCCAATCTATGAGACAACACTGGGGAGAAGTTTGTCTTCAGTTTCTATGGTTACCTACACAGCCTATAGAGAATTCTTCATTGATATTCTTGATAGTAAGAGCTAGAATGTGGAACTCACTACTGCAGGGAGTAGTTGAGATGAATATCAAATTTGCATTTAGGGGGATGCTAAATAAACACAAGAAATAAAAGATATATTTAACAAAAAAGCTGATAGATGAAATAGAGAGGAAGCAAGTTCATGTGAAGTGTAACAACAAAGGGCTAGTTGTGCCAAATGACCTATTTCTGTGTTCAAAGTTCTTATGTATTTCCATAGATCTAATATTGGATTCTGGGGATATCACATGGTCATGTAAACTCATTCTGGATAAGAAAAAAACTGAAGGAAAGTACTGTTTTTAATGAAAAAAGGCTTAATTTAGTAATTTGTTGACACTCATATTGTTATAGCAGCTACTCAGGTTATTGAATTCAATATCTGAAACTGGTCTGCAGAGGGAAAAGCGACATGGCTGAAGATTTGATTTTCACTGAAGCAGCATGTGAGTCTTATAGAAGAGCATGAGGATTAAAAAAAACATGGTTTCCAACTGCAGGAAACACTTAGAAAACAGACTTAGAGGGCAGTAGTAAATGTGGGTGATGGGGTCTCATCTTGTGGCTGGATTGGCAGCAAGGGTGTAGCGTCACCTTTTTTAAGGCCTACTCAGAATCGAGGGCCCCAAGGCACAGCTCACACTTACAGTACTGCTGGATAATCTGCTGCCAATACTACTACCTGCCTGAGGCCTAGTTTCATCGCTGGATCCCAATCCACAGATTAGTTATGGAGGATCATTGGGTGGGATCATAGTGAATGGTGGTGGGGTGAGTTGGCTACAATGTGTAACTACCAGACACTCCTCCATTCCCCCAACTCCAAAATCTCCCAAATAACTCTCCGTAGGGTTGCCTGTTGTACTCCCTTCATGGCGAATGCCTGCCTGCCGCTTAGTTAATACTAGTAACAGCAAAATGAGGCCCTAAAACATAATTATGCATTTAAAGGCCACCTGGGGCAGGGCAGAAAGGCCAATCATGGGCCTTACCATCACATATTTAGTCGGGATGAATGCCAGAACATGAGGAGACTCATTTCTTGCCTGATTAAATGCTCCCCTCACCTCAGCCACCAAACCATTGGGGTTAAGACAGAGTGGGGAAAGAGCATTAAATAGCCCTCATACGTACAGTTTTAGACACAAGAGTTAGGATTGCTATCTTTCCACAAGTGTTCAGGAATTAAAGGTTAACGTCCAGCATTCTACTGTGACCAACATCAGAAAGAAAAATCTCAGTCACTACAAAATTTGATCTATAAAATTTTCTGAAAGCATTTTTGTTTATTAGTTATAAAATATATTAGAAATGGGAGAAATTAAAAACTGGCAAGAGTGAGGCGTCATCTAGTCATTTAAACAAGACAAAGGTGAGATTTTTCCAGTCCTGGGGGCAAGCGTGGCTGGAAAATCCCATCCAGAGGTCAATGAACCTTTGCATAGTTCATCTCCTTTCCCCCTCACCCCCACCCCAACTATCGATTCCCCAGGTTGGCGGAAAGGGTAAATTTCGTCCAATGTTTGCATTCCAGCTGGCCATGGGAAGCAGATTGCACAGGATTGGCTAAGTTAGTGTGCAATAAATGAGAGCGGCAGTTTATTGAAAACAGGCGTGAGGGCAATTTCCAGATATCGAGGATGAAAGCACACAAATGGGTGCGATTTTAAACTCTGATCTCCAGCCAGAGTTGGAGTGAATGGCCACCATTTCTGCTGTCATGGGTTTTCTGTTTCAATGGTGTTTGTGCGCAGCCATTGGGCAGGAATCGGGTGAGGCTACGGACCTCACAACCAAGTAGAATCTCGACACTCGCTTCTATAGGGTGACTGCTTCAGTGAGATCTAAAAGGACATCCTCCATATCTCATAAAACTATACTTGGCAAAAAAGCTATCACTTTTTTTTAAAAAGTTCATACTTTTTACTCATTCATAGGATGGAGGCATCACTGGCTAGGCTATCGTTTATTGCCCATCCCTAATTGCCCTTTCTTAAGATACCTTTTTGAACTGCTGCAGTTCAAGTGGTGTTAGGGAGTGCTGTTAGGAAGTTCCAGGATTTTGACCCAGTGACAGTGAAGGAACAGCAATATATTTCCAAGCCAGGTTGATTTGTGACTTGGAGGAAACTTCCAGGTAGTGTGTTCTAATCATTTACTGCCTTTGTCCTTCTAGATGATAGAGATTGCAGATTTGGAGGGTTTTGTCGAAGCAGTCTTGGGGAATGGCCGCAGTGCATCGTGTAGATGGTACACACTGCTACCACTGTGCATCAATGGTGGAGTGAGTGAGAGAATGTTTAAGATGGTGGATGAGATGCCAATCAAGTGGACTGCTTTGTCTTGAATGGTGTCAAGCTTCTTGAGTGTTTGGAGCTGTGCAGGAAAGCAGAGCGTATGCCATCGAGCTCCCGACTTGTGCCTTGTATATAGAGATCAGGTTTTGGGAAGCCAGGGCATTTTCCTCTACAGAATACCCCGTGCAGACGTGCTTTTGTGGCCATAGTATTTATATGGCCAGTTCAGTTCAGTTTCTGGTAACTGGTAATCACCTCAGATGTTCATATACTCCTAAAAACATGGAAATAATTTTATATTATTTTAAGGAGAGTTGGTTTCCAACTACAGTCCCAGATAAAACTACTTCAGTTCAATTTAAAAAAAACATAATTTAAAAAAATCAGATTAAGAGTGAGAAATGGGAGAAATAAAAGACTGGCACTTGTAATTTCATGGGGCAGGACTTTCCAGCCATGCTCGCCTCAAAACCAGAAAATGCTGCCCAAGGTTAACAGACCATTGCATAGTCTGCATTTCACCCCCATTACAATTCCCGTGGCGGGCGAGATGGGAAACTTCATCCCCTGTAACAAAAGTTAGTTCTCAAAGAATTAATTAACATTCCTGCAACAAAATAAACAACAGTCTCTTGAAATTTTAAGAATGCCACAAAACTTGGTTCCGTGCAATTTGCAAGCAATTGGATTAAATTCACAGCGATCACCAAGTGTTGAAATCTGAATCTCTTTTAGATGCAATTTACACAGCAGGAAAAATACAGCATGCAAAGGTTGCAGATGTCATTCACTTCAAGAGTTAAGAATCAAATTGCTCTCTGATCCTTTGATGAACAGGTCGGAAAGGCAGAGCAAGCGTCTCTGGCCTTGCTGAATTATACTCTTTCCTCACAAAACATTGATTTAAATTGGAGCGAAGAATGTCTCAATGCTGTTCGTGCAGCCAATCAGCAGAACTGAAATGAGAAAAGTAGAAAAAGTTACTTCAGAATCTTAATATTTACTGTACTCTTATTCAAGAACACTAGTGCTTTGCTTAACTGGGTCCCACTAGGGTTTAACATCAACCTACCAAAATAAAGTATGCTGGCAACAATCCCACTCAGGCCCTATTCCCGCTTATTTACCCTGCTAATCCCTCGAACCTATCACACCTCAGGACACTAAGAGGTAATTTAGCTTGTCCAATTAACCTGACCCGCATATCTTTGGACTGTGGGAAGAAACTGGAACACTCGGAGAAAACCTACACAAACACAGACAGAATGTGCGAACTCCACACAGACAGTGACTCAAGTTGGGATCAAACCCAGGTCTCTGGAGCTGTGAGGCAGCAATGCTACCCACTGTGCCACCATGCTGCCCAAAACAACAACATAAGTTCCTTGTAATTTGGCCTGGCAACATGTTCTGGTCTCTGTTATAGAGTTATTATACAGAAGTATGGCATTTGATTGCCAGTGTTTACTGCCCCCAGCTGGGGCAGTAATAAGTTACCAAACAATTGGCATCAGTGTCCCATATTGGGGAATAGAGGAAAACATAGCAAGGCAGATTTAGATCTGGCCGTGGAATATCCGACAAGAAAGTATTTGTCAGCAACACTAAAAGTAGTCAGTTGACCAGGATAACAAAGTTGTTGGCACCCATGGAATTATAACCCAGCTTGAGACAGCATCCTTGAGAGGCGAGATGTGAAAAATGGGCCAGGTTTTTATCAGCCTGCCGCACTGCATATCTCCTTGGTGGATATGGTGAATGATTGAAATTCTCTATTCAGTTTAGCAAGACCGTAATATCCCACTTGATGTAAGGGGACCATAGACACAGAGGAGGGAATCTCCAGCCACATCAGAGAGGGTAATTCACGTCCAGAATTCCCAGCCATGATCACTACTCAAAAGACCATAAACATGCACTTCCCAGCAGTGGGAGAGGGGTTGGGCTCACTGAATAAAGATTAGATCTGCAATAGCCTTCAAGATTGAATAATGTGCCAATACTCACTCAACTGGTAAATCCACTACCCATGAAGAACGGGACGTAATCTCACTGTGACTTCTTCTAATGGGGGGGATGGGGGAGTGGGAAGAGAGTTGGGGGTTTGGGAGGATGTTTAGAGAGTTAGGAAAGTGGGGAGAACGAAGGCACAGAACAATTAAACAAACCTTCCATCGGTTTCCACATTCATTACACAGAACAAAAGTGGTCATTGGTTCATCAGCGCTCCGGGTCTGAACCTATAAAGATAATTAAGAGAAAAGATGCATTAAATTAGCCTTTGATCAATGCATACAAGTATAATACAGGTTTGATTTAATGTTCAGGAGTTCAGAGAAAGCACTAAATTGGATGTATTGATCTCCACAGCTGACCCTCAAATATTGTATTCCATGAAGTAAAATGTAACTGACTAATATATAAATCTCATCCAATTGATGATCAATTTCAATGATGGCTGGTGAAGTAATATCAAGATTTATACAGTGGTGTTAGGATATGGAAACGTGTTCCATGTAGATCTAGGAAACATACAACAAGGTTTTTAGTATGAGTCTTATTGCATCGATATCCAATTACCTGATTATAAGTACAATTTTTCTTCTTGCATTTGCCACATTGAAAGAGAGTAGAATGAGTTCCACCTGTCTTTGCCATTTGATGTTCCCTGATTGCTTCCTTGGTTATCACATTGCGAAGTTCCTTCAACTCATCGCTGGCCATTTCCTGCAAAGACATGAGTGAACGACAGGCTCACGAGTGGTACTAAACCTCACAGAATGTTACAAATCCAATAATAATTCATGTTAGCAATAAGATAAATCGGTTCAGGTCTTCATCTCAGCTGAGTTCCAGTGAGATAAGCCTACTGAAGTTAAAACCCAGTTCTAACCCATGGAGCCAAAGTCAACAAAACTGGGGGCTCAAGACCAAGTTTTTGTAGAAAATTAGAGATTCATATAAGAAGGTAACTTTCTCTGTTTTCTGAGAAAGCCATAATGAAGAGCAGCTTCTGCTAATACGATCCAAAATCCAGTACATACAATAGAGCTACGTTAGACTGTGTTTGCTTCACAATAAAGTATAATTGACCAAGTACTTTTTCAAAGATGGACTCTCCCATTGTGAAACAATTCCACTTGCAGCACAGGCACTTTTGTGCCTTGCTCATGTGATAGGTTCCTAGTCAATGAGTATCTATACAGAGTGCATGGTGGCACTGCTGCCTTACAGCACCAGGGACCCATGTGTGGTTTCCTCCAGGTGCTCCAGTTTCCTCCCACAGTCTGAAAGACATGCTGGTTAGGTGCATTGGTCATCTAAATTCTCCTTCAGTGTACCCAATAAGGCCCCCCGAGTGTGGCGATTAGGGGATTTTCACAGTAACTTCACTGCAGTGTTAATGTAAGCCTACTTCAATTAATAAATATGTTTTGCAATTTGGTATTGCAACAGGGCACGCTACTATTTATTTCCATCTCTTCACTGTTGAGCCTTGCATAAGGTGTTTCCATTATAATCATATAACCCCTTCAGTACAGAGAAGGCCATTTGGCCCATCGAGCCTGCACCGACAACAATCCCACCCAGGCTCTATCTCTGTATTTACTCTGCTAATGCCCTGCCATTAACGGGCAATTTGCCTTGGCCAATCCAGATAACCTACACATATTTCGACTGTGGGAGCACTCTGAGGAAATCCACGCCGACATGAGAGAATGTTCAAAGCCTTGAAGCCACCTCACCTCTGCAGTCATCCTCGCCAGATGCAGCAGGTCAATCGCGCCAGACAACACGTTCTTTCTCAGGTTGGGGTTCTTTGGGTCCTTCAGGTTACTTATTCGGCTTCGGACACGGTTTTTGTATTTCATATCAGTTTTCTGAAATTCCTGGTAGATATGTGAAAAGGTTCAGAAAAACATAACGGCAAAAGGAACAGAACTGACACAAGGGGAAATTCTTAAAATCTTTAAGCTGGGAGAGTAGAATGCACTGCCTGAAAGGCTTGGTGGAAATAAATTTAACATTAAATCTCTCCTGTCTACTAGTTGCCAGGTTCCCTTTTGATTGTTAAAGGATTATGGAGGAAAAGCAAGGGAACATGACTAATTGTCATTTGAAAGAACCAGGCCTGGCAGCTAGGCTATGCCAACTGGCTGGCATTCTGTGCTACAGAGTCTCACCACTGAATCGGATATTGTGGGTTCAACCCCGAATTCCATGGAATAAAACCCTAACTCATGAGATAAAATCTAGGCTGATGCTCCCAGTGCCACACAGAGGCAATGCTGCACTATAGATGGTTGTACCATCTTTCAAACAGCACATCAAAAACAAGTGCCATCTACTACAGATAAGCACCAAGGACTCCATCATACTACTGTGAACAAAAACAAGGAAATTCTTCCTGGGTACCCGGATTAATATTTATCTGTCAACCAACATCTAAAAACAGGTTACCTGGTCATTACCTTTGTGTTTCCTTTGTAACAACAGACAGACTGCACTTCAAAAATACTACATTAGCTGTAAAGGGCTTGAGCTGTTGTGAAGTTGTGAAAGGCATTATGTACAATTTCTCATTTCCTTTCACTCCCTTTTTGTTCTCGACTTCCTGACATCTTTGCATCTGGGTTTCGCTGCTAATTAATATAAAGGATATAATCCTCGATTTCTGCACCCATCTTGTCACAGTTGACATCATAGTCTTTGTAATCATCTACGGAAAGAAGAATCAGTATATTATTCCAACATCTGGTGTTGAAATGCATAGGGTGATTCCACAGTCACATATTCCCAGCAAAGATAAACACTCACAAGGGAGCATCTCTGGCACAATGACACAGTGATTAGCACAGCTGCCTCTCAGTGCCAGGGACCTGGGTTCAATTCCGTGCTTGGGTCACTGTCCGTACAGAGTCTGCATGTTTCCCCTGTGTCTGTGTGGGTTTCCTCCGGGTACGTTAGTTTCCTCCCACAGTCCAAAAAATGTGCTGGATAGGTGCATTAGCCATGCTAAATTCTCCCTTAGTGTGCCTGACAGACACCAGAGTGGGGATTTTCACAGTAACTTTGTTGCAGTGTTAATATAAGCCTATAAACAATAAACAAACAAACTCACTCTAGGCAGCACATCCACAATTCCTAACCTTATGCTCCCTGTTAGATGTGATGGTGACTGTGGATTCTTCCTTACTCTTCATCGCTAGATCTCAGCAATTATTAGAGATAGCGCTGAATCGGTGGAACTGTAAAAATGTGCTTGAGGTTCCATCACATTTTGACTGGAAAGTAGCAACTACAACCACTCTATTCAAGGAGATCACGAAAGTAAGGGTGGGATTTTATGGCCTCATTCATCTTGAAACCATAAAATCCCACCCGAGGTCAATGAACCTTTCCATTGACTACCCCTTGCCTACCCCGATGGGTATGGCAGTAAAATTTCAGCTATAGGCCAGTTAGCTTGATGTCCATCATAGAGAAGATGTTGGAATCATTAAGGAGATATAGCAGGACAATTAGAGAAACTTAAGGTAGTTGGGAAGAATCAGCATGATTTGAAATGATGCTTAGCTAATTTATTAGAATTCTTTGAAGGAATAACATACACTGTGGATATAAAAGGGGAGTCTGTAGATATACTGCACTTGATTTCCGAAAGGCATTTGATAAGGTGCCACACATCAAAGGTTATTGCAGAAAATAAAAGCTCATGATGTGGGGAATAACACATTGTTTCTTGTTTGCTAGTCAATTGTCAATTTGTGCCAGAGAGTAGGCTTAAATGGGTCTTTTTCAATGAGTTAGAAAAGGGCGACAAAGTCATTGTCACTAAATGTACAGATGACACAAAGATAGGTAGGAATGTATGTTGTGAAGTAGACATAGGAAGTTGCAGATAGATATAGATAGACTGAGTGAGTAAGCAAAAATCTGACAGATAGTATATGAAAATGTGGCATTGTCCACTTTGGCAAGAAGAACAAAAAAAGCTGAATATTACTTAAATAGAAAATGACTGCAAAATTCCAAGATGTGGAGGGATCTGTGTGTTCTAATGCACTAGCCACAAAAGATTAGCATGCAGGTGCAGCAAGTGATTAAGAAGGTTAATAAAACGCTATCCATTAATATGGAGAATAAGGATGTTAAAAATAAGGACATTATGCTTCAGCTCTGCAGGGATTTGGTAAGACAATGTCTCAAATATTGGGTGGAATTCTCCCATCCCGCTCTGGAGAGTTTGGAGCTGGGCAGGAGTGGAGAATCTAAACAGAGCTGTAAAGTCAGACACTCGCCAGTATAAAATCACATAGCAATTCTCCCAATGGCAGGTTAATGGTGGTGGTTTTCCAATGGCTGGAGGTGTGAATGACATTTTCTTTCATTTGCATCTCATGGACGCTCATTAAAATACCTGCCTGCCAAAATCCCATCATTGCTTTTCAATCTTCCATCATGACAGTGTGAAATTACACTGGTTTGAAACCCAATTGCTGAACAGTGACTGGCACTAAGCAGCCCTCAGTTCACAGAGATTTTGTGGCCAGTGCAACAAGTTTCTATTATAGCACTTTACTGCTCCTGCTGTTCACTATTCTATCAAGGCAGTTCCTACCCTGCATCTCCATACAGAGCTGGTTTTTATACTAGATCCATGAACTCTCCTGTGTTACCATCCTTGATGAATATTATGCTGTTGTTGGCAGGGGGTACAGGGTCTCTGATCCCTGGTACCACACACCAGTGTCTACCCAGACAGCACTGTGCTGTGAGACTTGACAACTACAGCAAAAATCTGAAGTTTTGCAGAAGAGTACATGGAGAGAAAATTGGCTGGCCTGATAAAGATAAGGGGTAAGGTGGGAAGTGAGTTGTGCAAAGAGAGGGTGGAGGTTGAAAGGTGTGGGCTCACCATGGCAGACAGAGGGACAAGGAGGTGGATGATGAAGATAAACAATGGAAGACAGAGAGAAGATGGGAGGGAGCGGGACACCAACAAGGCTGTATGTAACAAGGGTTCAAAGGGATATCACACTGTTTACCGAGGGGGATTGGTGAAGATTCCAGATGTGATGGATAGAGGTTCACGCAGAGCCAGGTGATGGGCTTGGACAAGAATGGTTGAATCAAGGAACAGACTTCCTCTTGGCACGTTAGCCTTTTCCCTCTGGACTGCTGACATTCTGTACACTCCAAAGAGGACAGCTGGACTGGATATGAATGTGCTGGACTCGTGTTGAAATGTGGCACCAGGAACCCACCAGCTGACAGCAAGTGGACGAATCAGCTGCCGGTCTGGCAGGTGACTGGGAGGGGAACTTTTCCGTGTATAATTAATAAGGTTCCAAGGACAGAATCTGGCCAGTGGGAAAGACACTGCACAGCTGCCTGCCACTGCATTTAGTCTCAAAAGGGAGAGTTCTGCCCTTTTGTGCAATTTTAGTCTCTTTATTAAGGAAGGATGCATTGGAGGTGATTCAGAAGAAGTTTACTACATTGGTACCTGGAATGAGTGGATTATCTGAGGATAGTTTGGAGAGGCTGGGACTAAAACAGAAAACACTGGAAAATCTCAGCAGGCCTGACAGCATCTGTGGGGAGAGAAAGGAGGCAACATTTTGAGTATGGATGACCCTTCGTCAGACAGTCCTGGCTCTGACAAAGAGTGATCTGGACTCAAAATGTGTGGCTACGATCTCCAGCCACAAGTGCAGAGTGGATGATCCATCTCGGCCTCCTCTGGAGTTCCCAGCATTACAGATTCCAGCTTTCAGCCAATTCAATTCCACCACACAATGACAAGACTGAAGTACTGGATACTTCAAAAACTATGGGGCGTGACAATGTTCTAGCAATAGTTCCGAAGATTTGAGCTTCACAACTTGTTGTGCCCCTAACCAAAGCTATTTGAATACAAGTACAATACTGACATCCACCCAGTAATGTAAAAGATTGTCCAGATATGGCCTGTACACAAAAAGCAGGACAAATCCAACCCAACCAATTGATGCCCATCAGTCTATTCTTGATTAGTAAAGTGATGGAAGGAGTCATTAACATTGTAATCAAGTGGCCCTTACTCAGCAATAACCTGCTCACTGACGTTCGGTTTAGTTCTGCCAGGATCACTCAGCTCCTGATTTCATTACAGGCTTGGTTCAAACATAGATGAAAGTGCTGAACTCCAGAGGTGAGACAAGAGTGACTACCCTTGATATCAAGGCAGCATGTGACTGTGTGGGACATCAAGGAGCCCTAGCAAAAAACTGGAATCAATAGGAATCAGAGGAAGACCTTCCACTGTTTGGAATCATACCTGGCACAAAGGAAGATGCCTCACAACACCAGGTTAAAGTCCAACCAGAAACTGGTTGGACTTTAATTTGGTGTTGTAGAACATAGAACACTACAGTACAAACAGGCCTTTTGGCCCACAAGTTGTGCCGATCATATCTATACCTACCAGGCTGCAGAACTATCTGTAACTCCCAATCCCATTAAATCCTATGTACTCATCCAGAAGTCTCCTAAAAGACCCCAGCAAGTTCACCTCTACCACCACTGACGGCAACCAATTCCATTCATAGAACATAGAACAATACAGCACAAACAGGCCCTTTGGCCCACGAGTTGCGCTGATCACATCTACCAATCCACAGACCTATCTATAACCCCCTATCCTATTCGTTTCCATATACTCATCCAGAAGTCTTTTAAAAGACCCCAGCGAGTTTGCCTCAACAATCTCCGATGGCAGCCGATTCCATTCACTCACCACCCTCTGAGTGAAAAACTTACCCCTAACATTTCCTCTGTATTTGCTTCCCTGCACCTTAAATCTGTGTCCTCTCGTAGTGACCATTTCAGCTCAGGGAAATAGTCTCTGAGAGTCCACCCTATCTATTCCTCTCAACATCTTATAAACCTCTATCAGGTCCCCTCTCAACCTACGTCTCTCCAGTGAGAAGAGTCTGAGCTCCCTCAACCTAAGGCCTGCCTCCCAAACCAGGCAGCATCCTTGTAAATCTAATTCACTCACCACCCTCTGAGTGAAAAACTTACCTCTAACATCTCCAGACTTCTTTCTGTGTTTACCCCAGTCCAACGCTGGCATCTCCGTATCACAAAGGAAAATGGACACGTTTATTGAAAGTTAGTCATCTCAACTCCAGGATATCACTGCAGGAGTTCCTCAGGAAAGTGTCCTAGGCCCAACCATCTTCAGCTGCTGCACTAATGACTTTTGTTCCATCATAAAATCAAAAACAAGGGTTGCACAATGTTCAGCATAACTCGTGACTCCTCAAGTATTAAAGCAGTTCATGTCCATGTCCAAATGACAATATCTAGGCTTGGGCTAACAAGTGACAACTAACATTCAGATGGCTTTGCAATAACCATCTTCAGTGAGAGAAAATTAAACCATCACCCCTTGACATTCAATTGCATTACCATCACTGAATTTCCCACTACATCTTAGGGTTGTTGGGAGATTGAACTGAAATAGCTTTGCCTGAGAATGCAATTTGGAACTAATTTGTCTTACAATCATGAATAATGAGAAATTAATTCCACACTCAGGACAGTCTGAACATCCTTGCAGATACCATCAACGAAACACTGAACTGGACCAGTCACCTAAATATTGTGGCTAAAAAAAAGTCAAAGACTAGGAATCCTGCGGCAAGTAACTCACCTTCCGACTCCCCAAAGTCTGTCCACAATCTACAAATCAGAAATGTGATGAAAAAAATCAACAATATCCCCAACATCCAAGATCCAGCAATACTCAAATAACCTCATCCAGGTTGAGGCAGCCTGCTTGATTGACACCCCTTCCACAAACATCACTCCACTGATGTACAGTAGCAGCAGTGTGCACCATCTGCAAAATGCACTATAAGAACTAACCAAGGCTCCTTGGACAGCATCTTTCAAACTCACAATCACAACCATCTACAAACACAAGAGCAGCAAATACCTGGAAACACCAACACCTGGAGCTCCCCTGCAAGTCACTCACCATGTTGACTTAGAAATATATTTCCTTTTCTTCACTGTCGCTGGATCAAAATCCTCAGACTCCCTCCCTAAGAGCCATCTGGTTCACTAATGTTCTTTAGGGAAGAAAATCTGCCATCCTTCCCTGGACTGGCCTATATGTGACTCCAGAGCCACAGCAGTGTGGTTGACTCTCAACTGCCCTCAGGGAATTAGGGATGGGCAATAAATACTGGCCAGCCTGTGACACCCATGTCCAATAAATGAATTTTTTAGAAAGCACTGTGAATGCACAAGGACTACAGCAGTTCAAGAAGGCAGCTCACTACCATCTTCTCAAGGGAAATTAAGGATGGCTAATAAATGCTGGTCTAGCCAACGAAATCCACATCCCGTGAATAGATTTTAAAAATTCAACTTCATTATCTGGAACACAGCAAGTAGTCATTATCATGTCACTGGTTGTAGAGCTATGGTGTTAGCAAATTGACTTCCATATTTCCTACATTATAGCTGTGACAACACTTATACTTCTATGTCTATAAAAACACTTTAAAATGTCTTGAATAACAGCATATAAACAAATTCTTTCTTTTATTCTTTCATCAATGAACTGCTTTGTAATAATCTCGCCGACCAGTCTTTCATCACCAACATTCTTTATTTACACAGTGAATAAAGCACTGTTTCTGCAGCAACAGCACACATTTGAAGCCTGGAGACCTCTAAGCCCCTGTTCCAGGATAACACCCTTTCCTATTGGGTAAACCCATATTCACTCAATAGGTGAATTTATAACCCACCAGGCGATCCAGTGACAATCTAGGGACTGCACGGTAGCACAGTGGTTAGCATTGCTGCTTCATAGCTCCAGGGATCTGGGTTCGATTCCTGGCTTGGGTCACTATCTGTGTGGAGTTTGCACATTCTCCTTGTGTCTGTGTGGGTTTCCTCCAGATACTCCGGTTTCCTCGCACAGTCCAAAGGTGTGTGGGTTAAGTTGATTGGCCATGGTAAAATTGTCCTTAGTGTCCTGAGATGCATAGGTTAGCAGGATTAGTGGGTAAATATGTAGGGATATGGGGGTAATTCCTGGGTGGGATTGTAGTCGGTGCAGACGTGATGGGCCGAATGACCTCTCTTGGTACTGTAGGGATTCTGTGATTCTATGATCCCTTGTGGCCATCATAACATCCTTAAGTGTCAAATGGTGAAGGAAACCCATCACTTTAATTTGAACATATTCAGCAAATTAGACAGCAAGAGTGTCCTGTTCCATTTCACCCTTTAACCCCACTTTGGCCAAGATGCCAACTTAAACCAAACCAACTTAAACAGGTTGCAAAAGCATCTTACCATCAGTCTTCAAAGCTGCTATCAACATCTCAATGCATTTGTCACGGATGGATTCCCCAGTTGACAGGAAGGGAGGGAGAACAGTCACTGTGCAGAAGGAGGGGCTGGTAGGAGTGGAAGGCGACTCCATTTTTCCTTTGTTGCCACTTCCACTGTTTAAAAACAGGTGACATATATCAAAAAAGGAAATCTCTGACAGGTCAAACCTGGACATGCAGATTACAGTTATAAAGGATCCCAAAAAGTCTTCATCTCTTGTGGCCAACAGGGTGTGTATAGGAAAGCCAAAAGAGAGAAGGGGGCCAGTAAATCAACAAGCATAAGAATGCTGGATTTGTCAGCAACACGCATGCCCCATGAAAGAATTTAAAAAGCCCACCAGCATTATCTATCTGCTTGATTTAAAGAGTCATATAGGAGAGAACTTGGAGCCAACAATTGAGGCCATCTCTTCTGCTAGCCCAATGATCCATCCAATCTCAACAAAACATCGCTTCAAAGAGGCAGAAGTTAAAGGAAATAATTCATTAGTAATTGTCAGCTGGGAATCATCCTGTGGAGTGTCATTTGACTAGAAGACATGGAGACTGGTTGGGAAGTAAGAAATAGGAGAAGGATTAGGTCATTCAGCCCTTCAAGACCTCATCTCTAGAGCATACAGCCTCAATTGGCTCAAGTGTGACCAGTTGCCCCAGTGCCTTCCTCATCCCTGATATCTGCGGAGATGCTAAAATGGTCACCCAACTGCTGCCTTTGATTTTACAGCCCCTCATCACCCACAGTCCTCTCTAGAACATACAGCTCTCGATGGTTTCACAGGTTGACACAACAATCTAAAGCCCATCTAACCTACACTACTCCAATATCATCCTTATGTTTATCCAATGGCCATTTAAATGCCGTTAATGTTGGTGAGTTCTCTACTGTTGCACCCTAGGCATTCCACACTGCTGTTACTACTCTCTGATTAAAGATCCTATCTCTGACATCTGTCCTATTTCTATCACCCCTCAGTTTAAACCTCGTGCTAGCCATCTCCATCCGAGGACAAAGGCTCTCACAGTTCACCCTATCTAATCCTCTGATCATCTTATATGCCTCTATTAAGTCATGTCTTAACCTTCTTTTCTCTAATGAAAACAGCCTCAGGTCCCTTAGCCTTTCCTCATAAGACCTTCCCATCATACCAGGCAACATCCTGGTAAATCTCCTTTGCATTCTTCCCAATGCTTCCACATCCTTCCTATAATGTGGCGACCAGAACTGTATGCAATATTCCAAGTGCGGCCACACCAGAGTTTTGTACAGCTGCAACATGACCTCATGGCTCAGAAACTCATTCCCTCTACCAATAAAAGTTAACACACCGTACGCCTTAACAACTCTATCAACCTGGATGCCAACTTTCAGGAATCTATGCACCGCGACCTCTCTGCTCATCCACACTACCAAATAACTTACCGTTAGCCCAGTACTTTGTATTCCTGTTACTCCTTCCAAAATGAATCACTTCATACTTTTCTGCATTAAACTCCATTTGCCACCTCTCAGTCCAGCTCTGCAGCTTATTTATGTCCCTCTGTAATCTGCAACATCCTTCTGCACCGTCCACAACTCCAGCTATTTTAGTGTCATTTGCAAATTTATTAACCTATCCTTCTACACCCTCATCCAGGTCATTTATAAAAATGACAAACAGCAGTGGCCCAAAAACAGATCCTTGCACTACACCACTAATAACTGAAGTCCAGGATGAACATTTCCCATCAACCACCACCCTCTGTCTTCTTACAGCTAGCCAATTTCTGATCCAAACTACTAAATCATCCTCAATTCCATGCCGCCAGATCTTCTGCAATAACTTACCATGGGGAACCTTATCAAACAATTTACTGAAATCCATGTACACCACATCAACTGTTTTACCCTCATCCACCTCTTTGGTCACCTTCTCAAAGCACTCAATAAGGTTTGTGAGGCATGACCTACCCTTCACAAAACCGTGTTGTGTATCCCTCGTCAAATTATTCCTTTCTAGAGGATTATAAATCCTATCTCTTATAATCTCTGTCAGCCTGTTCCTGGGGAATGTAAAACTCTACCGTATATCAATAGGAGATTGAAGACAGTGAGGTGACATTCGAAAAACCATAAACACGTGAAGGCAAGGTTCAGCCAAGTTCAGAAGAAGAATAGCAGGAAGTAGTTAGGAATCAGCCACAGTTGTGGTAACCGTGCTATCAAATTCATTCTTTTGTTATGAACAACTGACTGAACTAGGCAAGTTAGATCATAAATGTTACTCAATACAGCCCAAGTATTTTGAACGCAAGATCTCCTACACAGTCTGTCACTCTAATTCATTCTTTGCCAGGATTGGAACATTAAGGACATGCTTACTTCTCTCAAGTCTTTCCTTTCTGAGTCATTCAAAACTAAAGTTTCTCATCACAGTCCATTCATTTCATGTTCCATTTTACTTGTCAACCTTCCTGTCATCTCAGATTACTTTCCTAGCCTTGGTTTCTGAATTTTAAAAAATATATACACAGCATGTACCTAACTCAGCAGTTTGGTAGCATCTATGGAGAGAAATAAGAACTAACATCTCAGATTTAAATTACCCTTCTACAAAGATAATTTAGATTTGAAACAAAGAACAAAGCACAGGAACAGGCCCTTTGGCCCTCCAAGCTTGCACCAACAATGCTGCCCAAAGTTAAAACCCCCTACTCTTCCAGGGACCATATCCCTCCATTCCCATCTTATTCATGTATTTGACAAGACACCCCTTAAAAGTCACTATCATATCTCCTCCGGCAGCGAGTTCCAGGTACTACCACTCCGTGTGAAAAGCTTGCCTTGTGTATCTCCTTTAAACCTTGCCCCTTGCATCTTAAACGTATGCCCCCTAGAAACTGACTCTTCTACTCTGGGGGAAAAAGCTTTTGACAATCCACTTTATCCATGCCCCTCATAATCCTGTAGACTTCTATCAGTCTCAACCTCCATCGTTTCAGCGAGAACAAACCAAGTTTCTCCAACCTCTCTTCATAGCAAACACCCTCATTAACTCTGGTTCCTCCCAGCTTTATTCAGCATTTTCTATTTTGGCTTCAAACTTCCAGCATCCTAAGTATTTTGCTTTCCTACGTATCTAACCTTTCTTCTTTCATGTTCTCAGCTGAACTTCTTCGAGCTGGGGAGGCAACTGGTGGTGATTTGCTGTTACATGAATCCCTCCTGCAACACATAATAAAAGGTTTAAAAGCTGTTTCACGTACCCAGTAAACAGACTATAATCACAAGGTGCCAGAGATGTGAAATTACAACAAAGGACTCATGGTGATACAGTGGTTAACACCGCGACTCACAGCACCAGGGACCCAAGTTCAATTCTAGCCTCGGGTCACTGCCTGTGTGGAGTTTGCATATTCTCTGCGAGTGTTTCCTCTGGGTGCTCCAATTTCCTTCCACAGTCCAAAGATATGTAAGTTAGATTGGCCATACTAAATTGGCCCTCAGTGTCAGGGAGATTGACTAGAGTAAATATGTGGGGTTACAGGAATAAGGGCCAATTGTGATTGTGGTTGGTACAGGCTCGATGGGATTCAGTAGGGATTCAAAGATCCCAGGACAAGTTTTTCTGAAAAGGTGAAATGAAGGTGAAATAGACTTTTTAGAAAATAATTATGACAATTAGGCAAAACTATTTTTTTGTTGTTAAGGAATCAGTAACTAGGAGTTTTCAATTTTAAGTTGTCACAAAGAATGAGTAGAAATTTCTTTATTCAGAAGGTCGTAAAAATATTGTCACAGGAAATGGTTCAGGCAGTGACCACTGCATCTTGTCAAAAACAGTGGGTACATATTTCAAACAGAGAAAAATATAGACAGATTACGGAGATTAATTCAATTCATAGAATCCCTATAGTGCAGAAAAGGCCATTCAGCCCATCGAGCTTGCACCAACATTCCCATCCAAGTCCTATCCACGTAACCTCACATATTTATGCTCTTAATCCACTAGATACTTAAATGTAATTTAGCATGGTCAATCAGCCTAACCCACACATCTTTGGACTGAGGGAAGAAACTCACATAGATACAGGGAGAATGTTAAAAATTCCACACAAACAGATCATAACATTTCACTGAGTAAAATAGATGTCTTATCCTGTCACTGAGTCTTTTGCCAACTGTTTTAAACCCATCGTTAATTACTGCATCTTCTGCCAAGGAACACAGTTTCTTCATATTTACTCTTTCAAAATTCTCCATGATTCTGAACCCTGCATTAAATCTTTGCTTCATTTTCTCTGTTCCAAAGAGAACAATCACAGTTGCTCTGGAAGCTTCACATAACTGAAAGCCCACAATCCTCATACCATTCTAATAATTTTCCCTGCATTTATCTGGATTGCACCTTTACAGTTTCAATAGGGAATAAAGTGTATAGACATTTCCCTTTAAGATTTACAACAGAAATAGGTATATTTTTAATTCTTTATGTGGGACGTGGGTGCCACTGACAAAGCCAGCATTTGTTGTCTATCCCTAATTGCCCTTGAACTAAGTGGCTTGCCAGGCAATGTCAGGGAACAGTTAAGGATCAATATATTGTCATGAGTCTGGAGACACATGTAGATCAGACCAGGTGAGGACAATGGATCTCCTTCCCTAAAAAGTGTTACTGAAGGGTCTATATGATAATCAATGATAGCTTTGTGGCCAACTGGCCACTGGCACAATGGTTAGCACTGCTGCCTCTCAGTGCCGAATCCCGGGTTCAATTCCAGTCTCAGGTTAGCACTTGTGTGGAATTTGCACATTCTGCCTGTTTCTGTGTAGGTTTCCCTTCAGGTGCTCTGGTTTCCTCCCATAGTCCAAAAATATGTACGTTAGATTGACAGGACACGCTAAATTTCCCCTTAGTGCCAGGAGAATTAACAGGGTAAAAACGTGTGGTAACTGGAATAGGGTTTGGGTGGGATTGTTGATAGTACAGTCCTGGTAGGCCCATGGTTTCCTCCTGCACTGCAGGGATTCTATGATTATGAAATTAGCTTAAAATTCCAGATTCATGATTTATTAATTGAATTTAAATTTCACCAGTTGATGTAGTGGGATTGAACCCACGCCCCCAGAGCATTTGCTTGGGCCTATGGATTACTAATCTAGTGACATCACTACCAAGCCATCATTTCCTCCTAAAAGTGCACCAAAGTACAATTTCTGCCATTCACTGAGGTGGATTTAAACAGATAACATTTCTTATATTACTCTAGAATTACGTGTTAATATTCAAGTTCTGTCTGTGTTCACAAGTTGAAGTCTGGGAGTTGGCAATAATATGCAACAAGTACAGACAGGTGAGCACTGGAACTTACAGTTGTGATCTTGACTGGGAATCTATTTTATTCAGTGTGTGTGTCTGGTTCCAATGTCATTAAAGACAATGTATATCTGTACAAGAGTGGGTTTGTGACATTGTGGCTGGGTCTTTGGTCTCACCGCTCTCAGTACTAAGTTGGTACTGGTAGGTTTTGTTGACACTAGGCTCTTTGCTAAGAGAAGTCTCATAGAATGCAGCACATCAGGCAATGACTAAGCCTCTGTTTTCTCCACTGATATAATGAAAATGAATGGGATCTTACTTTCCAGATGTTGTGTTCTTTGGTATTATCCCTTAAGGTGAAGTAGTTCCAACATGTGGTCTTTGACCTGTGTTGGAATAGGTCAGGATAAGGTGAGAAAGAGGGGAACTAACGGCATAGTGAAATTGTCATTAGGCTAAAAATTCAGAGACCTAGGGCAATGCTCTCGGGGGCACAGCCGATGGTGAAATTTGGATTCAATAAAAGTTTGGAATCAAAAGTCTAATAATAACTACAAGACCATTGTCAATTGTCATAAAAACCCACCTGGTTCACTAATGTCCCCTAGAGAAGGAAATCTGCCATCCTTATATGGTCTGGCCTACCTGTGACTTCAGACCCACAACAATGTGGTTGAATCTTAAATGCCCTCTCAAGGACAATTAGGGACGTGCAATAAATGCTGGTCCAGCCAGCAACCCCTCATCTCATGAGCAAATGAAAACAAGCCACACCTACTGAAGGGGAGGGAAGGTTCACACAGTAAGAAGTCTCACAGATTAAAGTCCAACAGGTTTATTTGATAGTAAACGCCACAAGCTTTCGGAACATGTTGTTCCTTCGTCAGGTGAGTGGAGAGTGAGGGGAAATGTTCAGCCAATGATCCATTTCCTGATCACAATGAATTGACACTGGCTGCTTACTATGGTGTAAACAGCAGATTATGACCTATCTGAACTTTGCCTGGTAACAGAATTCCTCATTGGTAATGGGGTTCGTGTCCCTAACTTTCACGTGGGAGACTGTTGTTCAATTCCCCCACAAGGAGCTTAGGAGTTATGTAAAAATTGTGCTGGCAGGACTGTGTGTAATAGGGATGGAGTGACATCGTGTTATTGTCACTTGACTAGTAATCCGGAGAATCTGGAGACCTGGGTTTGAATCCCACCTTGGCAGATGGTGAAATTTGAATTCAATAAAAATCTCAACACTGCCTGGTTTCTACAATCATTCAAGTTTCTGCACTCTCTCAACTAAGTCATGAGAAATGGTAAGATGAGGAAGAGCCAAAACCTTCACGAGAGCAATCAAGGTGAGTGAAAATCAGCCTATTTATGCTGGTTTCAATCTCTATTCTTAGTCTGCTAATAGGATAGAACCAAACAGTTACCTTTCACCTTTCTTATCTGTTGAGTGCTTCCTTGGCAGTTCCAAAGTGATTGGTGGCGATTTGCTGAATGAATCTCTCCTGTGATGGAAAGAAAATGGATTTTAGGCTTTTTCAGTGTTAACCATTCATCACGCTCAAGTACACAACATTATCACCGTGTAAGATTCATTGCTTTCCAGAAAGTAATTATGCAACTCCTCTCATTCACTCCCCAAAAAAGCTGTGTGTGACTGGGAACAGTAACATCAGAATTATTGGAACCACAGTGAACTCCACAAACTCAATGTGTCACTGACAACCTGCAAACTTGGCAAACGTGTTAATTTTATCCAAATAATTATCATTGAAATGCCAATGTCCATGATTGAGTGACTTTTTAAGTTATCAGTGGGGATTTATTTTGGTGTTTCATGCTCAATGGTCCCTAATATCAGTGCCTGGTAATATTGTGCAAATTGGATCATATTTCTAAAGTCACTGAACCCATGAGCTTTTCTTCCTTGATTAATACTTTTTTTTGAGTCAGCCACTGCCAAACTTACATTACTATTCATTTGAATAGTTTGATCAGCCACAATCTAATTGGATTGGCAAAACAGACTTGACTGGCTGAATGGTCTCCTCCTGTTCCTTTGACAACAATGTAGCTATCTTAAGCTCCCCTGATGGGTCCTCATTGGGAGGTTCAAGTGGAATGCGTGTGAAATAATGTATCAGAAGAGTTCCAGAATTAATTTACAATCAATTTATTTATTTCAGCCAGCTTAAACTGGAGGCATCATTGGCTGTGTAATTTATGCACATGTTACTTCCTTCTCCCCATCACTGACAGCCATACCTCACTTTCCCACGAAGCATTCTGGGATAGGTTACCACAAATAAAGATAATATCCCAAGTTCTTGTTGGATATGAGGCTTTTTAGAATGGTTTCAAGAGATCCAACAAGTTATGTAATAGATATCTCCTTCCTTTCTTAGAGGCTTTTGATTAGGAATCAAGAAGTCAAGTTCAGGACTTCTACTGACAGGTCAAATGAGGACAAGGTCAGGTTAGCACTGCTGCATCACAGCACCAGGGATCCAGATTCAATTCCCAGCTTGGGGTCACCATCTATGCAGAGTTTGCATGTTCTCCAGTATCTGCATGGGTTTCCTCTGGGTGCTCCAGTTTCCTCCCATTGTCTGAAAGATGTGCCAATTAGGTTCATCAGCTATGTTAAATGCTCCCTCAATGTACACAAACAGGTGCCAATTAAGGGATTTTTCACAGTAACTTCATTGCAGTGTTAATATAAGCCTACTTGTGATACTAACAAACAAACAAACAAGGTTCAAATGCCCCATTAAGACTCACCGTCTAAGTTCACATTTACAGAACTGCCAAAAGAGTTACAATTGTCTATAAAAACCTTTCATCCAAACGTTGTGTAAATCAGATAGCGGGGTGGGGCGGGGGAATGGAGGTGGGTTGGCAGCCAGAGGAGTAGAGCTATTCATACATGTAAAACAAATCTTAGAAATGAGTTATTAAACTAGTGGGGACATTTTTCTTCCAGATGTTAACCACTGGATTTTCTATTTGTATGCACAGGCCATCTGCTGGGAGAAGTTAGTATTGAGATACATCAGCAACAAAATAGTGTTGAATTGTCACAATCAGTGAACAAAGTCAAGATCAATATCATTTAAATAGAGAACTCATCACAGAAAGGCTCCACCTCAGCAATATGATAGGGAATAAAACTTTTTAATTGCCCACAATTTCAACTATTGTATACGTTCAAAAACACAGCATTCTGCAATAGTCTAATAGCAGCTTAAATAAAGCTTTTGATTTGTTTTTTTTTTGCTTAGCCTGCATTAGGAAAAAATAAAACCATCACAACAAAAGTCATACATAATTCAAATGTTGGTGCTTTTTGATAAGGGTTGCAATCCTTCTGCTACTCCTTTTTAAAAGGAAATAGAAGTTTGCCTGACAACTCCCTCAAAAGGTGGTTTCCCCCTTCGTAAAGAAACGAAGCTGTGGTCCTACCTCTCTTCGGCATCTGTGGAGTTCTTCCTGGACGTAGGCGAGAGGGTCATTGGTGACATCGAGCTCGAGGAGTCTCTCCTGCAAAGTATCAGAATCATTTCTTAAAATTCTCAAGTAGTTATACTGCCAGTTGCGCATCATTAACAGTGTACTCTTCACAGCAGTGCTGTAATGCCAGAGTTTAGCATCATTTTGCATTATTCTTTCAAAAGCCCAGGTTAAATATTAGAATGGGGAAAGCATCCACTTCCATAGCACCAGGGATCCAGGTTTGATTCCCACCTTGGGTCACTGTCTGAACAGTCAGCACATTTTCCCCACATCTGTGTGGGTTTTCGCCAGTGCTTTGGTTTCCTCCCACAGTCCAAACGACATGCTAAATTTTTCTTCAGTGTTACCTGAACAGGTGTCAGGCAACTAGGGGATTTTCACAGTAACTTCATTGCAGCGTTAGTATGAGCCTACTTGTGACAAATAAATTTAAAACCATGACTTAAATTTAGCTTAGAAAGCAGACACTTGTACACATGGCCCATTATAGGATACATGGAGCTCCCACACATTCAGCAATTTAATTTCTAAATATTTATGAATTTTTGCATGATGTTTACTCACATTGCCTGCATGGTACAACAGAAAATGCCTCAAATCAGAAATTTTCTTCGGAATCTAATGACAGTGTAACTCTAGTCAATATAATTGCTATTTTGGGAATAGCTAGTTACTGTAATGGGATAATGGAAGGATTCATGTTTTGGAGAGGCAACTTAAAATGAGGTAAACAGTCTTCTTCATCCAAATGTCACCCAGATTGCATGGTTAAAGTGTAACTTACTCCAATGGGTCAATTATAAAAATAATTTTTCCTTGATTAGAAAACACGGTTAAATGGAAGCTTCCAATATTTACAACAATGTTAAAAAGAAACCATTTTAACTCCCCATTCACACTCATTCATGCATAAGCTTTATTTGTTCCTTGTTATACACAATATTTAATTGGATAGATGTAATGAAAGGACCATGGCTGGAGAAAGATCTTTGTGGTGAGTATAAACCAATGAATTTACCCACAGGTTCAGCTGGTTTTAGTTCATTAAAAATTCTTCAATGCTTTGTCTTGTCCCATCACAAAGAAAGAAGCAACTTTGCAATCAAGCAACCTTTGTTTAGAGAAACAGCTTGATAAAAACATTTTTGAATGACACAAGTCTGAAAATCATGCAAGTGCTCCACCCATAGGAGAACATTCAATCCATTAGGCATG
Source organism: Sphyrna mokarran (assembly GCA_024679065.1). Classification (NCBI taxonomy): domain Eukaryota; kingdom Metazoa; phylum Chordata; class Chondrichthyes; order Carcharhiniformes; family Carcharhinidae; genus Sphyrna; species Sphyrna mokarran. Next base: position 18,367,432 of record JAGIQG010000024.1, on the reverse strand, counting down.
TGACAACTCTTTGGCAGAGCTATTCAATTAGTCCCACTGCATCTGCTGTTTCCCCATTGCCCTAAAGTCTGTCCACCAGGTATTTATCCAATTCCCTTTTGGAAAGTTGCTTTTGAATCTGCTTCCACCAGCATTTTGAAGCAATGTGTACCAGATCATAACAATAACTATGATTAATCCATTTAAACTACACATCTTGGGACGCTAAGAGGTAATTTAGCATGGCCAATCCACCCAACTTGCACCAGAGCATCAGAAGGAGACCCACACAGGGAGAATGTGCAAACTCCACACAGACAGTCGCCTGAGGCTGGAATTGAACCCAGATCCTTGGCACTGTGGAGCAGCAGTGCTAATCAATATTGCACCATACCACCTTCTCTCTCCACACAACTGAAGACCCTCATCCTTATTGGCGTGATTGTAAAACTACCCACCTTAAGCCTTGACATCCTTCTTGTAATGAGTGTCCACACCTGGCCACAATACTCCAGCTGAGACCTAACCAGTGTTTCATTACAGGTTAGATGATATTCTTGACTATGTACACCCAAGAACACTGCACATGCAAATCTGCGTTAAGGTCACAATCTCAGTCCGTAACTGTTTCTTTATTTCGTGCCAAATGCAGGATTCAACCATTCTTCCTGTGAACCAAGTAACCAGTGCAGGAGGACTGCCCATTCCATCCAAAGCCGCTACACTATTCAATGAGATTACAGCTGATCTTGGGCTCAACTCCACTTTAATCTATTCCCCATATACGTCAATTCCCCAAGAGACCAAAACGCCATCTATCCCATCCTTGGATATAGTCAGTGATGGAGCATCCACAATATCTGGGGTAGAGAATTCTAAAGATTCAAAAACCTTTTGAGAGAGGAAATGTCTCCTCATCTCACTCTGCTGCCCCGTATGTTATATATTTATGTTACTAAGGCTATCCAACAATATATCCTGTCACCTTCTAATATGCGAGCACATGCACTCTTGAATTGCTCTTTTCCAGCGCCCAGAACTAATTTACCCTAGCTCTCCTCACACTTCTTGCTAAAGGGAAACAATTCATTCTTCTCTGCATTAAATTTCATCGGCCATTTCAGCAAAGCGTCTTCATCCTCCTGAGGTTTATTACTTTTCTCTTTATTCCGCATTTCATACCATTGGAAAACTTTGAAGTTACACCCTGTATACCCAAGTCCAGATATAGAAACATAGACATAGGAAACAGAAGCAGGAATAAGTCATTCAACCCTTCAAGTCTGCTCTGTCATTCATTTTGATCATGGCTGATCATCAAATTCAACGTCCTGATCCAGTCTTCCCTGCCCCCATATGCTTTGATCCCTTTAACGGAACCCCCACATCTCCCCAGAGCTATACCTAATTTTTTCTTAAAAATCACACAACAACCTTTAACATATACTAAAAACAACAATTGTACTGATAGAGAATCATAGAATTCTACAGATAGGGCATTCATCCCATCAAGGCTGCACTGAATACAATCCCACCCAGCCCCTATCCCCATAATTCATGATCTTACCTGTGCCGGTCCTGTTGTCCATCGGTGGAGTTCTTTCTGAACATGGGTGAGGCTGTCGGTGAGGACTTGGAGCTGAACACATCTTGCCTATAAATCAAATCAGAACTACTGGTGAGAACATTCCATTCAAATAAACTCTGTAGTTCAAACATCCACAGATTATCTCTGGTGTTGTGATGTCACAAAGTTAAGAACTAACATTTCCCACTCAAACAACAGTGTTAAAAAAGAGGCAGAACCAGGCCACAGAACAACCATGGCAACAACAGCTAGAGAGCCACCTCATAACATAGCACATGTGGCTAGCACTGCTGTCTCACAGCACCGAAGATCCAGGTTCGATTCCCGGCTTGGGTCACTACTTGTCAGAGTTTGCACGTTCTTCCAATTTCTGCATGGTTTCCTCTGGGTGCTCTGGTTTCCTCCCACAGTCCAAAGGACATGCTGGTTAGGTGCACTGGCCGAGCTCAATTCTCCCTCAGTGTACCCAAACAGGCAGAATTCTCCCATTTTGAGCTGTGGTCCATGGCAAGGTGGGAATGTGGCATATTTCCCAATAAGGAGGGCAGTGATAAAACACATCAATCTTCCAGCAAACTCATTAATTATGTTTTATGCCATATTCACTGGTGGTAAGGACTGGATGAAGTGTAGTCCACCATCATGTCCAGGTGCCATATTAAACTGACCCACTATTGAAGAGTGTCCCAGAGGCCCATCTTCTGATACCTGAACGCAGACCTCCTGAGAATGAAGTTTGAGGTGTACAAAATTATGAGGGACACTGATAAGAAGAAAATTTTCCCTTATTTCACGGGTCAATAATTGGGGGCTTAGATTTAAGATCAAGAGCAGGAAATTTAGAGGGTAATGAGGAAAAATATTTTCACCCAGAGGGTGATGGGAATCTGGAACTTTGCCTGAAAGGGAAGTAAAGGCAGGAGACTCACAACATTTAAGCATTTAGGTGAGCATTTGAAAAGCCACAGCACTCACGGCAATAGACAGTATGCTGGAAAATGGGATTAGAATAAATAGACTCTTGATGGCTGGCACAAATATGATGGGCTTCACGGTCTCCCGCTATGCTGTAAAGCTCCCTGACTCTGAGCTAAATCAAAGACTAACTCCAGTAAAGATTTCAGAGCTACTTGTGTAACTATTTTATAGAACAAAAATGTTTAGTGTTGCAACAGGACACCAAAATCGCTCAGAGACTAACTAAAGATCTCAATGCCAAAACTATATGATTCATATCAGGCAGCCACAAAAGCACAAACAGCCATGAAGTCACATTGGCAACATGGGTGAAACACCCATGAATTTTGATGTGTCCAGCGATCAATCTACGGGATGGAAATACTCAAAAATAGTTCTACTGAAAACCAGAATAGGTGAGAAGACTTGATTCATGATGGTACAAGACCGAAAAGCCAACTGAACAAAACTAAATTTCATTTTCAACTCCAGTCTGAAAATAGAGTTCCCTGCAGGACTATTTGTCCATGTCATGACAATAGTTGAAGTGACATTGGGGGAGTGTGTGCATCCTGGTGACTTACACAAAAAAATGGAGCTTATTAATATGGGGCTATGTTCAGATTCCATATGACCAATTAAATCAAGAGGCACAGATAAAGAAATAACACTCCTGTTTGCAGTCAAACCAGGGAGGGAGAGCTAACATCCACAGTTCAACTTTTAGATGTGTCTCACAGCAAGCCATTCAAGAGTCACTAATGTGCCAATTGGAATAGTGGAGGTTTACCAGAGAAAACATCTTCCCAAAAAGTAGCAACGTGCGTGCTGTCCTGATCAATGCTCGATGCAATTCTGTCATCAAATCGTGGAATACTATTAGCACACCACGTTTCATCAGATTGTTCAAAGTGTGGAATATCCAACTCAATGGAGAGAGGGGTGTTTGTTGTAGAAGGACGGTTATGAAACCAAAAGGGCCACATCACATCCAAAGTGGCATCTTAACTATGATGCTGTAGCCAAAGCGATTGAATGAATTTAATGAACTCTTTGCATCAGATGATAAAGACAATGAATTTCAGAGCTCTTGAAATGTTTTGACTATAATTAAAGCCACATTTGTGGAATAACTTCATTCAATAAACCGTTTGACGACTTTATATGAAATACCAATGCAATACGAATACCAAATATCCCCCATCCCACCCACATTTTAAAATGACAACCACCCACACAGAGTACAAGTCAACCACCCTCCCCCTGCTCACTTTTTGTAGGCTTCAAAAGTCAACTTAATGCCACAGTCTGCAGTAAATTACATTAAAAGCACATAATGTTAGGAAAATAATTTTTGTTTTAGTGTTCCAGCCCACACATTTGGAGAAATCATTAACTTAAGAGCATATTCACGACATTCAGAATCTTATAGCAGCAGGGCACACATTAAGTTGCCTTTTGAAAATTCTTGTAGGATCTGATACAAGAACTCACTGTGGAAAAGAATTCTCAATTCCACTCTGATCTTTTAGACTGTTATATTAAATCTATGATCTTGTGTCACTGATGTACCCATCATTGTTTCTTTATCATGACAATACAATGCAGAATGGCCCAATTACTTTACCTCTCCACATATTTCTCTTTTGAATGTTTTTGGGGTGTTGAAGACATTGTTGGTGACTTGTCTTTCTTCTCATCCTCTTTCCCTGTTGCCTTCTCAGTCTTCTGAACAGGAATTTCTGAGGCTGGAAGAGAAAAAGCAACGAGATACATTTTGATGTCTTTTTGATGTTTCCAGCAAATCTAAATGTAATCAGTCAAACCAATTATGTTCGAAAGAAGCAAATTAAAGACAGACTAGAGATGCTCCCTATAATCAGCTGATGAGTTTTTTTTTTATGTGTAGTTACTAGTAATACGATTGCAAGGCAAAGGCTTAAGAAATGCATTCAACAGCGAGGTAGTTCACTCAGCTTGCAATCTCAGTGTGACAGATGACATTGTAAAATGTTGGTGGAAAGATTGTGAAGGGTTGGTGGAAATGTGACAACGGGGAGTGACACCTAGTGGAAGCAGATGCATAATTAGTCAGAGTTACAATTTAGGACACAGTGATTAGCACTGCTGCCGCACAGTGCCAGCGATCCAGGTTCGATTCCCAGCTTGGGTCACTGTGTGTGTGGGATCTGCACATTCTCCCCATGTCAATGATATTCCAGACACCGATTTGTTGTTTTTTTTTTTCCAGGGCATGGCTTGCTTTTGCAGGTAAAGTATCTCTATAACAGTTGGGTTCCTGCAGAGAACATGGCTTTGCCTTACCGAGAAGCTTCTTCCAGTTTTTGATGAGAATTTTAGCAAGTGCGATGACTTCCTCATCTGTGCTGTGCTTACGTATGGCATTTACAGACATTCCGATTCTTGTACTCTGGTCAAAGACAAAGAGGGAGGTCTAACTCAAATCGGACAACTCAATCATTCTTCAGCTAATGCACCAGTATTTCACTGCCATTGCAGTAAGCGGCAGATTCAATTCCAGCAAAGAAGATTAAAATCAAAGTTCTCACCAGGTTCAGCAAACTGAATGGATGTAGTTTTGTGCACTGTGCAAACAGCACTGTAACATTTACACAAGATAGAGTTACCAACTTCTTGAAGGACATATTCTTGAAGGTTTCATCATATCACTTCCCACATAGAGGAATAGCTTTCTCTAGCCCCACAATTTCCAAAAACTGTTTCTAACATAAAATGAAAAAATATTAAAGGAGAAATGAGAAAACATATTATATAATTCTTCTCCTTTGGTTTGCTCTCAGCAATTGAATCTTCCATTCCGGAAAACTTTAGGGTATCCCTGGGAAGGATGGTAACACCAACATAAGGATACTTATGGAACCGTTCTTGAGATCTAGCCATCAACCCAAGGGCTGTATTCATTACCCATCCATAACTACGTTAAGGAGATGTAGGCCATCTCTGAAAATATCTTGTTGTGAGGACAGGCATGCCAGTGATCGGAAATCAGATCAGAAGAGGAGGCCATCTCGGCATAGCCCAAAGTCCTCTTCTTCAAGGTGTATGCTGTCCCAGGTCCCTGCCCTGATGATGTGAGTACAGGTTTCATGAGTACAGAATGATTTCCGTTGAGCTGCACAAGGGCTCTTTTCAGCTTTAAGATTTACTGGGCCAAGTCTGTAAAACTTTTAGATCACAACATACTGCTCACCATACTAACCTCGACCAATTCATTTCCGTCCTACATCAGCCCTTCATGCTTTGCAGTTGGGAAGTTATTTTGGAGCAGGAGTGGAGGGTGGCAGCAGAGAAGGTTCAAAGGCTGCAATTTTCACTTTATCTGCACTCCATCTCAGCTCAGGTTAAAGATTGTTTTGCACTACCCCAGTGACAACTACCTTTACCCTAAGCCTTAAGAGCAGCTGCCCCTGCGTCTATTGGGGATCTTCCCATTTTCTACCATTAGGTGTTGACTAGATTGCTCACTAATTTAAATTGTGGACAGTTTCTTCTTTTTTATTTCTGGATATAATGTGTTTAAAATGAAAATGAGCTTTAGTCCACAATAAAGTGTTTATTCGCGCAGTTTTTGGCGGAATTGAAAGTATTGCAGCTTCCAAAGTGGGATCTGAACATATGTTAGCAATATAGGACAGGGCCTGGTCCAAGAACTCAATTTAACCATTTCCATCTTTACACAGTTCATGGTTTGGAATATTAAAGATTAATGTTCTAAAGATGTGCAGGTTAGATTAACTGGCCATGCTAAAATTGCCCCTCAGTGTCAGGGAGATTAACAGGGTAAATACATGGGGTTACGGGGTTAGGGCTTGGGTGGAATTGTGGTCGGGGAAGATTCAGTGGGCCAAATGACCTCTTGCTGTACTGTAGGAATTCTATGATTATTGCATACTCCAAATACATGCTTTTCCCCTTACATACTCCCTGCCTCCTGAGGCCCAAATCATTCACTCACCTCAGTCTAAAATGATGTAGAAAAACGAGTTGCCTTTCATAAATGGACCTGATCTTTCATTGGTTAGATTAATGTGGAGTAAATAATATTTTTGGAAAGTGTCTGGGAAAGTGGAAGGTACAACTAAAAGCTGGATGCAGTGCTGCTCCCCCCCATGATGTTACCTAAGTACATTACATAAGAGAACATACCTGAGATTTCTACACATTATAACAGTGACTCCAAACTGGATGGCTACTTGTCAGCTGGCAATGGACCCAAATGGCCTTCTTCATTGCTGTAAGTTTCTATGATTCTATGATTACATAAATTCAAAATAGCTAATTGACAGTGAAACTCTTCGGAAAGTCACTCTCGTCGAGTGTGTTCTTTAATTAGAATCCAGGAATCCAACTCACGGTTGAATGTTGTGCACTCCTATCAGTGCATGTCATCACTGGCACAGTGGTTACTAATATTGTTTCACAATACCAGAGACTTGGGTTCCATTCCCGGCTTGGGTCGCTGGCTGTGTGGAGTTTGCACGAGATGTGCATTAGGTGTATTGGCCGTGCTATATTGTCCCCAAGTGTCAGGGAGCTAGCTAGGGTAAATATATGTGGATATGAGGATAGGACCTGGATGAGATTGTGTTTGGTAAAAATTCGATGGGCCGAATAGCCTCTTTTGGCAATATAGGATTCTATAATTCTATGAATCCTTTTCCAATACCCAATATCATTCAGAAAAGAACCTAGATGAGTGCTTGAGAGAAAAAGGAATACAAATATTTGCTGAAACAGTGAGATAATGGAGGCAGAATAGAAGACTCATGTACGGTATAAATAGAAGCAGTATGTGATTCAAATGGTCTGTCTGTGTATTTTATGCAAAGTAATGGTGATGGGGGCAACACAACTGAGCAATGACAATGATTTGTTTCTGTTTCCTCACTGGGGCGTTAGTGGGAGGCAATAGGAGAGCATATTCAGTCCATTAAGCTCACAGAGAATGGTCTAATCCTGTCTTCTGTGATGGTACTGTGCCTTTAAGAAATGTATTTATACCAGGTTTCTTGTGAGGGATATGTTTAAAATTCAGTTCTATTTTATACGGTGCCAATTTGTCTGCACACAAGGCAGCTCAAATGCTGAGAATGTAGGCTAATGATTGATTCCAGTTAGCGGTGTGTTTCTGTTAACCTGAGTTAATGCGTTTTTGTTTATTTGGTTTTTCCTCTGGGGTTTCAGAGAGTGTTTTGATTAGGTTGATTGACAGAATCATCTGCTTACAGGAAAAAGCTGGCAGATGCTGTCGGGTTCTGAAAGAAGCAAGAGGTGTCTCGTTTTCTCTCTCTCTCTCTTTGGAACTGGTAGAGGAAATAGATCTCTCTCTTTCTCCAGAGGTGTTCTGGGGGCTCGAGGACTGGTAGCCTAAGCACCAGCATGTAAACCTGTGCATTGCTAAATGATTTTGAAGAAGAGTTTAAGTCTATAACAGGAATATTGTTTGAATTGGATCTAATACAGATAGGTTAGCAGTTAAGGATTGTATTTTGTCATGTTTAAGTATTTCAATTGATAACAGCTAAACTAATTCATTAGTTATAATTAAAGTGTATTGTTACATAAAATTTATTTTGATAAAAATTTCCTAGTGTGTAACTAAAATCACATCTTTAGTGAAACATCCCTCACACTAATGCCAAAATAGAAAAACTGTTCGATCTACTCAGGCTTCATAACATACTTTAAGGCTTCTGCTCTGATACCTGAACACTTCCGAGGGTTATACATTTCCCAGCACTGGAAACAGATTCAGAAGCAAGGTCACTATTTCATCTTTTTCTCCACAGCTCAAGGCACCAAGACTAACTGGGGACTGTTGCAGCCTTGGGCAATTCCCAAAGGAACATAGGGCACAGTCAGTTGGCAGTTTCTATGGTAAGTTACCTGTAGCAACTTTAGAGTCATCTTCACAGTTTGGAGTTCCTGGAGCAGATCAAGAGCACCATCCTATTTAGATAAAAACAGAACAGAACTTTCTTTTTAAAATCAGAAAACTGGAAAGGTTCAGTTATTCTTTCATTGACACAATCGTTCATTAGCTCTCAGCATTGGGGATCTACAAGATGTTGAAACACACACACACACAATGGGGATAGTATATCAAATAATATTTGTTTCTTATTAATTTACAATCTCACAAACTTTGCTCTTCCCCTTCCCCTCCCCATCCCCCAGCCCCTCTTGCTTTTCCATCACTTTGCAAGAAGCTTGGATTTCAGTATTATACAGTGCAAGCCATTCACGGAGTACAAATTCTTTCTGAATTTTATTCAATCTTGGATGATCTTGAAAGCCATTCAGCCCAACATGTGCCTGGTCATGGCAAGAGCTATCCACACCCACTCCCTACCCCCACAGCTCTGTCTATTTTTCCTTTACAGTAAGAAGTCTCATAGCATCAGGTTAAAGTCCAAAGTTTTTTTTTGAAATCACGAGCTTCTGGAGCACTGTTCCGTCGTCATGTGGGTGGCATGTATTTATTCAATTCCCCTTACAAACACCAGCCACTAGGCAGCTCAGTGGTTAACATTGCTGCCTCATAGCGCCAGGGACCTGGGTTCAATTCCTGACTTGGACCCAATGGTCTCCTTCTGCACTTTCATGTTTCTATGACCGTTAGTGTGCAAAAAGCAATACTTTTCATTATGTACTAATACATGTGACAATAATAAATCAAAGCATACTTGTGATACTAATAAATAAACTTAAACCGTTTCAGATGCAGAATGCACTTCCCCATTACAACAGTCCCAGGGGCTTGGAGGGGAGTAAGGAGGAGAGAAGGGGGGAGGATGAGACTGGGAAGGGAGAGGAGATTGGGAGTAATTGGTCTGGAAAGGGAACAAATTCCTTGGAATAACTGGTTAAATCTAATAATAACCATCCCTGCTCGGGTCACCAGGCGGCGTCCGTACGCTTGGCAAGCTGCGTTGCCATACTCTCGCTTTCGTTAAAAAAAATAAAAATCCCAGTCGGGAAATCTGTTGCTGTGTCTTAAACCACCCCCCCCCCCCCCCCCCCCCGAGAGGGCAGCCCGACACACGGCACGGGGCGATCCCGTTACCGAGCAACTCGGGGAGTTAGTCTGCGCTTGGAAGCGAACCAATTGGCTCAACAAACCGATCCAGGGCGGTCTAGAAAAGTTGTGTAGACTTTCACCCTGGACCAAGGCAAGGAAAAGTTGCAGCGGAGGCGCTCAGATCCTATTTTAAACACTTAAAAAAGTTTCAGATCTGCAGTCAGGACGTGAGAAACTAACTCGCCCGAGACTAAAAATGTAACATTCTCTTGTCGATTTCCACAAGAAATCGATCAGCCCTTACCATGCTCTTCCTCGATATCATTTTATCCAGCTTTTTGGCGATTCGAATGAGGTTTTCCTCCCTTCCCATGGCGTCCTCTCTTGCACAGATCCGCAGAAAGTTACAATAAATAAACGTGAGCAGAACAAAACATTTTATTTCCCCCCCGCCCCCCCCAAAAAATAAAGTTTCACCCGAGTTAATGGTGAGCTCCCGGGTAGAAAGAGGCGTGTCTCAACACTGGCTGCAACTTCATTCCACCAGCGTGTACAGTAAAAAAAAACAGGTGGTGTCAAACTTCAACAGGCTGTGCCCAGAATAACCAGGCTGGGGCTAAACCCGGGCAAGAATTTAAAGAGAGGACACCCCGCAGAGTTCAGCTCTTAATAAAAAAAAGCTGATTTTTGTGGGGGGGGGGGGGTTGAGGGGGGAATAACTTCCAAAGTTCAGAAAGAATTTCTACACCCAGAGGTAAAATTAAAAGAGACAACAATAATCAACTTTACCTGCGTAGAAACCAGAAAAATAATGGGGGAAAAGTAACTCAGCGGGTCTGGCAGCATCTGGGGGGAAGAACTCTATTCTCCCTTCTCGCTTGCTGTCAGATCTGCTAAGATTTTCCAACATTTTCTGTTTTCAGAGCTGCTTTTAACTTTATCTGGGGCCATGATGCGGAGATGCAGGCGTTGGACTGGGACAGGCACAGTAAGATGTAGCACAACACCAGGTTAAAGTCCAACAGGTTTATTTGGATATACAAGCTTTGGGAGCACTGCTCGTTCACCGAGTGATGCAGTGTGATGAAGGAGTAGCATTCCCAAAGCTCGTGATTCCAAATAAACCTGTTGGATTTTAACCTGGTGATGTGAGATTTCTTATTTTATCTGGGGCATCATGGTGGCACAGTGATTAGCACTGCTGCTAGGGACCTGGGTCCGATTTCTGGCTTGGATCACTGTCAGTGCAAGTCTACACATTCTCCCTGTGTCTGCATAGGTTTCCTCCGACTACTGCAGTTTTTTCCCCACAGTTCGAAAGACAAGGTTAAGTGCTTTGCTTATGCCAAATTCTCTCTCAGTGATCCTGAACAGGCACCAGAGTGTGGTCTCTAGGGAATTTTCACATTAACTTCATTGCAGTGTTAATGTAAGACTGTTTGTAATAGTAATAAATATATCTATATGGCACTCTGATCTAACTATCAAGAATCCAGCTGGATAGCAAAAGCTCTTAGTACAGGAAACTATTTTGAAGGAATTAAGTAGAAGTTAGGGGAATCACACATTAGAAATTCAATTATTTATTTTTTAAAAAACTGAGTATATATAGTGTCTTTCAAGATACTATGCAAGACTTAGCCACATTAGTATGGGAACCAAGGTAATGTTGGTTTAGAGTGGTAAAGACAGGTAGGCTCCTTCCCTAACGCAACATTAGTTTCCGAACCAGTTCAGGATTTTTAACAGCTTCAAGGTCACTTTTATTGATAACAGTTTATTTTCATTTCCATATTTTTTATTTTTTTTCTCAGCCATCTCATTTTCTCAGATAAGCAATAAAAAGTTTCATCAAGCAAGCTTTGAAGGAATCTCCTATCCAATTGCATTGTGTTGTCCCTGTGATAGGAGGGATACTTCTGAAGGTGAAGTGGTCGAAGGCCAAGGAATTTCCCAGTGACATTGATGCAATTTACGTTTAACCGTGACTTCATGATCTGCGTCGCCATGACAAAAACCACCTGATTTTTCTCCTTGCTAATCCTGAAAACAGTTTGCCAAACTTTTCTAAGAAGATAGTGCCGCTTTAACAAAAAGTAATTAATTGCGTGGAAACATTAGCATTACAGTTGTGTAATGTTCTTGAGGAACATGTGATGTTAATAAATGATCTTGACACAAAACAAACATAAAAATTTGATATCTTGGAAATTAAAAATAAGATGCAGAAAAGCACAACAGATCAATAAAAGGGATTTAAGCCTCTCACATACTCAAACTATTCCAACGGGCTTATTTCCAGTCAAATTAAATACTTTTTGATAAAAGCCAAATACTGAAATTAAAACAAAGTCAGCATCTGTGGACAGAGGAACAGACGCCAAAATCTTGCTCCTGCTAATGCTGGCAGGATTTACCCCAACAGCGCACCCCTGATGCGGGTTTCCAGGTGGCAAGGTGTGTGTTCAATGGGAAGCCCTCTTGACAGCGATGAGATCATAAACTCCCGCTACCAAACAGTGTACACTTCCCACTGCTACCTAACACACCATGGAGAGGGAGATAAATCCCACCTGCTATTGATATGAAAAGTCCAACATGACTTTTCTTTGGTAAGTCAGTACTGTTTGAAGTATGGTGGCTGATGTGATGTAGGAAATACATCAAGCCATTTGGTAAAACAGGAAGATGGGGCAACAAAGCCTGTTTCTTTCAGGTGATGTTGATTGAGGGTTCAGTTTCAAACTGATCTCAAGAGACAACTCCCTGGTTCTTCTGATTTAAGTCTACATGATTGTAAAGGGCATGCACAGAGTGGACAGAGCTCCCTCCCCCCCACAAATAGAAGAGTCAATTACTAGGGGGCAAAGGTTTAAATAGCAAAGGGCAAGGTTTAAAGGAGATTTACAAGACATGTTTTTCACACAGAGGATGGAGAGTGCCTGGAACTCACTGATGGGGGAGGTAGTAGAAACAAATATGATTCAGGGTATCTTGACAAATACATGAATAGAATGGGAATCAAGGAATATGGCTTCCAGAAGAGTAGGGGGTTTTAGTTCAGTTGAGTAGAATGGTCCATGCGGGCTTGGGAGGGCTGAAGGGCCTGTTCTTGTGTTGTAATTTTCTTTGAATGTCTGTACCCACTCGCACGCTCTGGTGGATATAAAAGGTCCATGGTACTTTTTTCAAAGAACAATGTTTCATTCAAAAGTTGGCATCTCCAACTGTGCAGTGCAATGCTGAATATGAGAAAACCAGCTGAGTTTTCTTTCCTCAAAATTTTTGAATGGGGACTCGCATTCAGACACTTATGACCAAGATTTCCATGGCTAACAGGAATACCTGACAGGGAATCTCCAGTATTTTCTTTTGTTTTAATGTTTGTTTCACTGCCACCCCTCTTCCAGGAATGTCTATTTTAAAGAAGTTCTGCTCTATGCTCTGAAGAAAGAGTCAAAACATTACTGTTTCTCTCTCCACAGGTGCTGCCAGGCCTGCTAAGTTTTTCCAGCATTTTCTGTTTTAATTTCAGATTCCCTGTAACCACAGAACATCTGAAACAGGATGGGGGTTGGAAAGACATGCTGGTTAGGTGCATTGACCATGCTAAATTCTCCCTCAGTGTACCCAAACAGGCACCGGAGCGTAGCAACTAGGAGATTTTTACAGTAACTTTATTGCAGTGTAATACAAGGTTACTTGCATTAACTTAAACCCTTAAATCCCCAGGAGGTTTGAGAGCACAGATTAAATAACTCCAATTTATGCTGAGGGTGATTGGTTAGAGGGTCAGGCTAGGGGTTGGGGTTGCTGTCTAGCAATTGCCTGTGGGTTCAGGGTCTGGAAGCCAGGCATACAAGAGTAGCAGTGTCCTGGAGGGCAGCACTACAATAATTTATCTTTGGTATTGCAGGCATGCTGTAGGGCTGGTCATCCTATGTTGCAAAGCCAGTCTTGGAATGGGAACATCAAGTGTACATTAGGTCTCTGATTTGCACAGGAAAGGGCACCAAGGGAAGCTTTCTTTTAATGGCAGGCAGCACACATTCCTGCACAACTGACTACATGTTCCTGCCCGTCATTTTGATGAAGTGCTTATTTTAATAACCAACTTACAGCCCAAGTTCCAACTCATTAGGTCCCATCCCTCTATCTTACAGCGAATGTAGCAGCAGGCAAAATCTCCCCAAAATTATCAGAGTACTTCAACAGCTAGAATGAACATTGCCGTAAACATCCTATTCCCCACAACAGCCCAAGCATAAGATTAGCTTCTTCCTCACTGCAATGCCAAGATTTACAGGCGATTGTATCGCTAACTTCAAGGGGCCAGCTGGTGTTGAAAACATTTTAAAATAGTTAACAGGAGCCACATGGTGGACTGCTATCCGAGATGGTGTCCATGTGGTCCTGTCAGTTTTACAACCAGCACTCGACCTGCACTGTGTTTATGGTTAAATTACTTCCACTTACCATGCAGAACATTTGAAACTAATCCAGTTATTTTGGGGCCAGTCAGGGATAGCCCTAGAGGTTTGGAGGGTTTACCATTCATGTTAAAAAGTACAAGAGCTCCTCCAATTCCATTCCACGCTCACCCTCCCCCAGCTCCCTAAGCTTCAGAGTCCCCTTGAGATGCCATTATTTTGTATGAGCCTTTAATGAGAATAAATTCATTCCAATGTGGGTGATAGAGCTAAGTCCCATTTTATTATTGCCCAATATCCATACACTGGCATTTTTTGCAGTCCTGTGATCTGTAAATGGCTTAGGAATTGCCCAGCTGATTGTACCCCCTTCTTTCCTAGAGACAATTGATGAGTTTCTGCAACTCAGCCTCTGATCGGACACCTCGGCCACGTAAGGTGTGGAAGCATTCAAATACACAATTAAACATTTTAACAGATAAGTTCAATTTCCAGCATGCACGTTACAAAGAAGTTGAGAGGAATTATATCTCCAGAGCAGAACTAAGTAGGTCATCACGTAATATTCCAGATGGGTTGCATTTCAGTAATTCAGCCTTTACATTTCTACACTTTGACAATTAACACAATTTTTTCTTCAGATACCAAAAGCTTCTGGATTTAAAAGCTAAAAGAAACATAGAAACATCTGCACAATAAAGATCTAGGTCCATCAAGTTTACCTTCGGTCATTCTGGTAGTCATGTAGTGGGGCGTCACGGTAGCACAGTGATTAGTACTGCTGCTTCACAGCTCCCAAGGACCTGGGTTCAATTCCCGGCTCGGGTCACTGTCTGTGTAGAGTGTGCACATTCTCCTCATCTCTGTGCAGGTTTCCTCCAGGTGCTCCAGTTTTCTCCCACAGTCCAAAGATGTGCGGGTTAGGTTGATTGGCCATGTTAAAATTGCCCCTTAGTGTCTTAAGCTGCCTAGCTTAAGGGACTAGTGGGTGGGATAGTGGTCGGTGCACTCAATGGGCCAAAGGGCCTCTTTCTGCACTGTAGGGTTCTATGATTCCAAGATGTATAGGTTGCATGCAATCATATCAATAGACCAGACATGTACTGGGGAAATTTTGCTGGTGAAGAGCTTTGGGAATCACAGGTCTGAAAATCACCCGTTCCTCACAAACAAATATTTGTCCCACTTGGGACAGAATTTCATTGTCATTCCCATTCATAATGGGAATTATGGCTGGAAAATCCCACCCATTCTGTCTCAAATTGCTCACATTGTATTTTCAATGTTAGTATGATAACCTCATGACTTGCATGGGGAAATCACTGATTGGTTCTCCTGACCCCAGCTTCCTCTAGGGTACCAATCATTGGTAATGGGATTAGGCTGGGTGAGGTGGATAGAGTGAAGAGCTCCAAAGTCCCAGAAGGGAAGATGCCCCAACTCAAGGACTTTCCCACCCAAGATGGAAACAAGTTTTTTTTAAATGTTTCCTCCCTGCCCACACCCACCAACCCAGGAATTGAGGCTGGGCAGGGTAACACCCTCAAGTGGCCACTTATGGGCCTTAATGGGTGGAAGGTTGACTTTCCCACCCAAGACCCTGCCCATCCAAGCATGAAATTGCTACTGGGTTTGGGCAGGTGGATTCCCAGCAGAAATCCTGTCCATTCAATTGTACATTCCTCACCAACCCCCCCCACCCCCTCACTTCTACCCCTACCTCAGAACCTGCCTTGGAGAGAGAGTAAACTTCTGTCCTGGGTATCATCAACTCAGGATAAGGGTCAGCCAGTTAAGACATAGATCTTGAGAATTGTGAAGCATTGGTATGCTCTAGATGTTCAGCCAATGAGTAAGTGCAAGACAGAGAGAGATGTCTTTGGGCACCAAGGGAATTAAGAGAAATAAGGGTAGATGAGAATGGTGGACTTGATGTAGAAGTTCTTGCACAATTTTATTGAATGGTAGAGCAGCCCCTCAAGGACTAATTTTGCTCCTGCAGCTAAGTGTCATCTTGCTCTTTGAGAGATCTTACTGTGCACAAATTAGCTACTGCACTCCCTACGTTAGCAAAGAAACAAAAATTTAAAATGCATTTAATTTCCTATTAGATGCTTTCGGATGTCCTGTGTTCACAAAAGAGGCTAAAAAATGCAAATCCTTACCTCTCAGTCCAAGGCAATGCAGAGAAGGCATGGTGAGGGAATGTTTAATTAGATTGCTGACATTTGTTTTGCTTCCTCCTTTGCAAGCATCTGCTCAATTGTCAGGTAAAGTGGCCTCCATGATATTTGCCCATTGATAAGGGTTCACTGACTACATTAGCATTAATTCAGAATTACCCAAATAATGGGGGTTTGATTCTCATTAGGCTGAGATAGACCTGCCTGTTTGTATTGCCCCAGAATCATACCACTATTTATAAAAGACAATCAAACTGAAAGGTAGCCAATATTGGTAGAACTGTACCCTTGTGTAAGTCACTTCTAGGATAAAATGGAAGCAAAGGGCAAAAATTCTGTGGATGCCTGAATCTGAAACAGAAACTGCTGGGTAATCGCAGGAGGTCTGACAATATCTGTGGAGAGAGGATAGAGCCAATGTTTGGAAGTTGGATGACCCTTTGTCAGAGCTTTGTGAGGTGCTCTGATGAAGGGTCATTCAGATTCAAAACCTTGGTTCTATTCTCTCCCTACACATGCTGTCAAACCTGCTGAGATTCTCCAGCATTCTCTAAAGATGGAAGCAAGTTGGATTGCAATAAAAGACACACATCTCCTGTAACCTCTTCGCAATTATTCCACACACACTTTTTAAAAAACTGCTGACAGATGTACATCAATCTGCAGGGACAGCTAGGCTGGGATGTTTCCAATAAGCTTACAGAGGGGACATTGCTACAACTCCAAATGCTGCCCATCTGTTGAAATCAACAGTAAAACAAAACAATATTTTTATGTCACACCTGTTCTCAGCAGAAATTTTACGGCAGTTAAAAAAAGAAAAGCCATCGCCAGAACGGGCTTTAATGAATTGAGCTCAACCAGCTCAACTGGGTCACAGCTGTCCAAAGCTTTTATCTTTGTGGGTGTCTTGCATACAAGTGTCTCTCAGGGGCCACGCATACATTTCAAAATCCCAATCACATTAGCTTGCACACATTAGCAAACTTGGCATTCTGATTAGTGAAGAAATCCTAGATGTGGTTCTACCACTGTGCTAGCATTTTGAGAATTTGAAAGATGCTGTCTTAGTACTAAGGTTCAATGAGGTGGAATGGGCTAGAAAGGCTGAACGATCTCCATCCCTCCCTATGCTCATTCCCACGGCAGATAGTTAAGAGATATGCAGAAATTAGCAGTGATATCAAAACTTAGGAATTACGAGCAGTCTACATTTGGAGATTCCTGCTTTAGACACTTTGCCATTCAGAGATGTAGATGGGGATAAAGCAGAAGAGAAGGCCTGGGTAAGATATCCTGGCAGGGAGTCTGTGCAGACTCGATGGGTCCAATGGCCTCCTCTGCATTTTCTATGAAATCCCTTCCAATTCACTCACCATCTGGACTTGGAAATATATCCCAACTCCTTTACTGTCATTGAGTCAAAATCTTGGATTTCTGTCTCTAGCAGCACTGTGGGTGTTCATACACCTCAGAGATTTCAGCAGCTCAGCTCACCACCATCTTCTAAAGGGCAATGACGGATGGACAATAAATGCTTGGCCTAACCAATGGTTCCCACATCCTGTAAAATTAATTAATAACTCTCAGTCCTGTGAGGTTTTATCCCAGCCCTGAACACCTGATGCTAGACTCTGCAACCAGATAAATCATCTCTCAGCACCCAAAGGATTAGGGCTAATATCCATTGTCTGTACTTACAGCCTCGTTGCTATGGGGAACTGGTTGAACTTCATTATTAACAACATGGAGTTGCCATATTGGTTGTCTTCTTGAATCTATTTCACATCATAGGAACAGTATCCCCATTCACACCCTCAAGCTTGTTCCACTTTTTAAGGAGGTCATGTCTCCTCTGCATTCTCATTTCATTTTATCTTGTTTAGCTCCTTGACTCTCAACATCCAACAAAAATTCCATCTTGACTTTGAAATTTTTCATTGACTCCAGTATCAACAGCTTTTGTGAGGCAGCAAAGGGAGGAAAGAAAGTTCTAGATTTCTCTTATTATGAAGCTGCAAAGTGATAGAAATTATAGCGCTTAGATTACAAAACCCTGGCGGGAGCAGTGGAGATGATCCCATGGGACAAAGAAACAGATGATCCATTGTACGTGGAAATGATTCCTTCAAGCTATTTATACATTTTGTGCCAATGATCCATCACTGCAAAGATTCTGGTTTTCGAAATAATTACTTGTGCAGTACACTCCTAAATACTGAAGGCTACATGCACAAGGAACAAAGCTAAGAGACTGGAGTTGACAGGGCTGATGAAGCTAGGCCTGGCAGGGTGAATCAAGAAGAATGCTAGTGTTCTAGCCAAACACTCACTCCAATCAGAATTTTTACAGAGCTGGTTATTTTTAAAACCCTAACAGTGAGATTGGCTCAATCTTAGAATCCCTACAGTGCAGAAGGTGGCCATTCGGCCTATCAAGTCTGCATTGGCAACAATCCCACCCAGGCCCTATCCCCATAGCTTCATGTATTTGCCATACTAGACCCCTTTACACTAAGAGGCAATTTAGCATGGTCAATCCACCTAACTTGCACACCTTTGGTCTGAGAGGGGAAACTGGAACACTCAGAGGAAACTAATGCAGACACGGGGAGAATGTGAAAATTCCACACAGACACTAACCCGAGGAATTGAACCTGGGTGCCTGGTGCTGTGAGACAGCAGTGGTAAACACTGTGCCAATAGTTGTGATTTTACCCAAAGCAGCCCTACTTCAGAGACTTGGGAACATAACTCAGGCTGAGTCTTCAGTGATGTAAAGGCATGACTGAATTTTAAGAGGGGCCATCTTTCAGATAAAGACATCAAATCATCGGCCCTTAGAATCACTCGAAGAAAAGCAGGAGAGTTGTGGCTAATAGTATTCCTCCAATACATGTAGATTGCTTACCTCATTACTGTTTGTATGATTTTATGACACATTTAGCTGCTGTGTTTGTGTTCATTAATAGTGACTACACATCAAACACCATTATTGATTACGGGACCCTTGGGAATGTCTGGAGGACACGATCAGCAAAATATAAAGAGTCAGGGGGTGGAGTGGGGAGGGGGGGGGAGTGAAGAATTTTATTTTCACAGCAAGTTGGAGAAGCAAAAAAACGATAACTTTCAAAACAGGAATTGTATATATCTTTGAAAAGAACATAGCGGGGGAAACGGTGGGGGGAAAATGGGGTTAATTATTTGTGGGACAAATGGCTTCCTCCTCCTTGACTGTAGGATTCTCTGATTCATTTCTTTCTTTGTAATAATTTAATTTTAGTGACATCAATTTTCCCCTGCCTCCAATCCAATCTTGCCCCTCCAATTTTGTTCCTCTCCCTACATTCCAGCTCCCCACCTCCCTCCCCGCTGTCCCGTTCCCTACTCCGCACCCAGTTCCCCGCTGTCCCATTCCCTCCCCTCTCAAATTTGTCACAGAACAATTTTGATGCTCACAAAACACATGATTTTGAACTTTCCTTGGCTCACTAACTTACAGATACGTTAAACACTGACGTACACACAGTAATGGGACTTAGCCAGCGGCCTATTACTGACAAACCAAAAAATTGAAAGCATCACATGGCTGCCCTTCCTCTAAACCACCATTGCTGGCAGAGATTGGTTGAATGCCAGTCAAGAGGCATCATGCCAGCTCATGGCTAAAGGTTCCTTTAAAAGCTCTGGATCTGAGCAGCCATTCCTCAAATCTTTTGGAGCTTGGCCCATTGAACCATTCATTCAGGAATCGAGCTCAACAAAACGCAGAGTGGATTTTACACAAAAGCCATGAGGCGAAATGCCAACAGTAGGACAGATGTTCGATTTGTGAAAAAAGGTTTGCTAATGGTGTAACAGTGGAACACCGATCTCTAATGCAATCAACAGGACGGATTTTGGACTTAAAATTTGTTTGTAAACATTTTAACATTACAGAATGCTAGAATCCCGACAATGCAGAAGGAGGCCATTCAGCCCATTGAGCCTGCACCGCCAACAGTCCCATCCAGCACTATCCCCGCAACCCCACATATGTATCCCGCTAATCCCACCGATACTAAGGGGAAATTTAGTGTGGCCAATTAATCTAACCTGCACATCTTTGGACTGTGGGAGGAAACCAGAGTACCTGGAGAAACCCATGCAAACTCCACACAGTCACCCACGGCCTGAATTGTAACCGGGTCCCTGGTACTGTGAGGCAGCAGTGCTAACCACTGTGCCATGCCATCTTGTTTTTAATTTATTCATTCATTAACGTGAGCATTGCTGACCAGGTTTACATTTATTATCCATCTCAATATTACCCCACGGTGATGATGGTGGTGGGGAGCCTTTATCTCGAAAGGAGGCAGTCTGAGGTGTAGACACATCTACAGTGCCATTAGGAAGAGTATTCAAGGATTTTGCCACAGTGACATTCAACAAGCAACAACATAAAAATGGTCAGAACCCTCAAGTTTTTGGATGCCCAGATCACCAACCATCTGGCCTGGTCCCCCTATGCTTACACTATAGTTAAGAAAGCCCAACATCGACTTTCTCAGAAAATTATGGAAATTTGATATGTCAGTTACAACTCTCACCAACTTTTACAGATGTATCATACAACCAGAAAGAACATTCTCTATCACAGATTGGTATGGCTCCTGCTCTGCCTAAGACTGCAAGGAACTACAAAAGGTCATGAATGTAATGTTTGTTCACGAAGGGGAAGAGAGACCTTCCAGGGAATTATAGGCCAGTGAGTCTTACTTCTGTTGTGGGCAAAGTATTGGAGAGAATTATTAGGGATAGGATTTATAGTTATTTAGAGAGAAATGAATTGATTGGGGATAGTCAGCATGGTTTTGTGAAGGGTAGGTCATGCCTTACTAACCTCATTGAGTTTTTTGAAAAAGTGACCAAAGAGGTGGATGGGGGTAAGGCGGTTGATGTGGTATATATGGACTTTAGTAAGGCGTTTGATAAGGTGGCCCATGGAAGACTTCTGCAGAAAATGCAGATGTATGGGATAGAGGGTGATTTAGCTAATTGGGTTAGGAATTGGCTAGCAGATAGAAGACAGAGGGTGGTGGTTGATGGGAGATATTCATCGTGGAGTTCGGTGACAAGTGGTGTACCTCAGGGGTCTGTTTTGGGGCCCCTGCTGTTTGTAATTTTTATAAATGATCTGGATGAGGGTATTGAAGGATGGATTAGTAAATTTGCAGATGACACTAAAGTCGGTGGAGTGGTAGATAGTGAAGAGGGGTGTTATAGTTTGCAGAGAGACTTGGACAAGTTGCAGAGCTGGGCCGAGAGGTGGCAAATGGAGTTTAATGTGGAAAAGTGCGAGGTAATGCACTTTGGCAGGAATAATAAATGTGTAGAGTATAGGGCTAATGGTAGGATTCTTAATAGTGTTGATGAATAGAGGGATCTTGGTGTATATGTGCATAGATCCCTGAAAGTAGGCAGTCAAGTCGATAAGGTTGTTAAGAAGGCATATGGAGTCTTAGCTTTTATTGGTAGGGGGATTGAATTTCGGAGCCGCAACGTCATGTTGCAACTGTACAAAACTCTAGTGCGGCCGCACTTGGAGTATTGTGTGCAGTTCTGGTCCCCACATTATAAGAAAGATGTGGAGGCATTGGAGAGGGTACAGAGGAGGTTTACCAGGATGTTGCCTGGTATGGAGGGCAGGTCTTATGAAGAGAGGCTGAGGGATTTGAGGTTGTTTTCGTTAGAAAGGAGGCGGCTAAGAGGGGATCTTATTGAAGCATATAAGATGATTAGAGGTTTAGATAGGGTGGACAGTGATAGCCTTTTTCCTAGGATGGAGAAAGCTAGCACGAGGGGACACAGCTTTAAATTAAGGGGTGATAGTTATAGGACGGATATCAGAGGTAGGTTCTTTACCCAAAGGGTGGTTCGGGAGTGGAATGCCCTGCCTGCAGCAGTTGTAGATGCGCCAAGTTTGGTGGCGTTTAAGAGGTTAGTTGATAAGTATATGGAAGAGAAGGGAATGGTTTAGTTTGGAGGGGCATTGCTTTTTATATTGGTCGGCGCAACATCGAAGGCCGAAGGGCCTGTTCTGTGCTGTAATGTTCTATGTAGTCCAATCCATCACACAAACTAGTTTCCCATCCACTGACTCTGTCCTCAATTGCTACTGCCTCAGCAAAGCAGGCAGCATAATTAAGGATCCCACACACTCCAAACCTTCTCCCCTTTCATCTTCTTGCTTCAGGAAAAAGATACAAAAGTTTGAGGTCACACACCAACCAACCCAAGATCAACTTCTTCCCTGCTGCTGTCAAACTTTTGAAAGGACTTACCTTGCATTGAGTTGATCTTTCTTGACACCCTATGACTATAACACTACATTCTACACACTCTCCTTTTCCTTCTCTATGAACAGTATGCTTTGTCTTTATAGCTCAAGAAACAATACTTTTCATTGTATGTTAATACATGTGACAATAATAAATCAAATCAAATGTAGTTCCAAGTAAGGATGGCGTGTGACTTGGTGGGTGTTTCCATGTGTTTGCTTCAGAGTACACACAGAACCTGACCAGCACAACACAAAACAGAAAGGAGCCCTTTCAAGCTAAAGGATTGCCATATCCTTCCATTCAATTCCTAAGTACATCTATTATTTAATTAGCATTTTACAATAGGGAGCAGCAAATGGTTTCACTTTCAGGTCTGTCTCACCTTTAGGACACAATCAGGTCAAAATAGTGCACCATAATCAAAATGCAACATATATAATGCATAGTAGAAACAACACTGGTTGCCAATCAGTAAACACAGTAAGAAGTCTCACAACACCAGGTTAAAGTCCAACAAGTTTATCTGATAGTAAACCCACAAGCTTTTGGGATACTGTTCCTTTGTCAGGTGAGTGGAAATTTTCAGAACAGCGTTCCGAAAGCTTGTGGGTTTACTATCAAATAAACTTGTTGGGCTTAACTTGGTGTTGTGAGACTTCTTACTGTGTTTACCCAAGTCTAACACCGGCATCTCCACATCATGCCAATCAGTAAAACAGGATTGAGAGGAATGGTTAAAGGATTAACTCAATTTGAAGCGGCATTTTCCCTTGTTCCACAGCTGCTTGCAAACTACTTTCCACAAGGAAACAAAATGACACTTTTACGCAAAATCTCCTTAGAGGAATTCTCGGAAACATTATCACTGCATCAAATCCAGAACGTCCTACTTAACAGCAACATGGCAACATCTTCACTCACTTCAGCAGCACAGTGGTTTGCACTGCAACCTCACAGTACCAGGGACCCAGGTTCGATTCCCAGTTTTGGGTCACTACCTGCGCAGAGTCTGCAAGTCCTCTCTGTATATGCATGGGTTTCCTCTGGCTGCTTCAGTTTCCTCCCATAGTCTGAAAGACGTGCTGTTCAGGTGCATTGGCCGGGCTAAATTCTCCCTCAGTGTACCCAAGCGGGCGGAGTGTAGCGACTAGGGTATTTTCACAGTGACTTCATGGCAGTGTTAATGTAAGCCTACTTGTGACTAATAAATAAACTTTTAGATCAAGAAGGTGATACTCATCAGCACCTTTAAAGGCAACTAGCGATAGGCAATAAGTGCCACCATTGCCAGCTACATCTACATCAAAATAATAAGTGCTGGTCATTGTGCCACCCACGGGGGAAAGGAGAGAAAGAAAAAAAGATGCTTACAACTTTGAAAGGTTTCATCATCAATGAGGGAAACTTAAGTGTTGTTTGACCCAAAATGGGAGACAACCACTCTGATCAAAAGTGGACCATTTTAATATTTTGGAATAGTGGAGGTCAAAGAAATGCGAGCAACATGAAATGGGAGAGGGAGGAAAGGAGGATATGTAAGGAAAGTCACTGAGCTGTGTTTTTTTTTAAATATATATTATAGAAAGATTTCAAAGGGACCCAAGGGTAACTTCCTCACGCAGGACAGTGTGTGTATGGAATGAGCTGCCAGAAAGCGGTTCAGGCAAGTTTCATAGCAACATTTAAAAAGCATTTAGATAATTACATGGATGGGAAAGAATTAGAGGGATATGGGCCAAATGCGGGCAATTGGGAGGAAACCCTGGTCGGCATGTACTGGTTGGGCCTGTTTCTGTGCTGTATTTCTCTATGACTCTAACCCAAAAACTTGCATGATGTTGGCAGGAATGCCTTATTTCCCTCCCTCTTCTGTTCAACATTCTCTCTAGTTCACATGTGGATGTTGAGAAGAAAAAAACAAGAAACTCATTCCACGAGCAGATTCTCCAGCATTATTGACTATAATGATGTGGGATATATATGTGTGTGAATATATATATCACACACACATTGAGACAGGAAAACAAGACAGATGGATTTTACCATTTAATACAGTGTAAAAATTTTACAGAATATTAATTATATTTAGGTTCAGAATTAAGGACTTTAAAAGTCCAGTATTTAGTTTATGCTGCAGAATTCTATGTGGTTGGTTCCCACATCCACCGCCCAAACTGATGTACGTAACACAGTAAAAACACACAAGACATTTCACAGGGAAGTTATCAAGCAAAATTTGACCACCAAGCCACCTAGGGAGACATTGGAAAAGGTGACCAAAGATTTGGTCAAAGAGGTGGGTATTAATTAGCATCTAAAAAAGCAAAGTAAAAGGTGGAGGGGTAAGGGAGAAAATTCCAAAGTTTAAGGCCTCGGTAGCTGAAGGCATTGCCACCAGTCATGGGTTTTAGGAAATTGGGAATGTACAGGAAACCAGAATGGAATACAGGAATGGAGTATCATACAATCATACAGTGCAGAAGGAGGCCATTGAGCCTGTACCAACAAACCAGGCCCTATCCCCTCAACCTCATGTATTTTCCCTTCTAATCTCCTGAACACTAAGGGGCAATTTATCATGGCCAATCAACCTAATACACACATCTTTGGACTGTGGGAATAAATTTGAGCACCTGGAGGAAATTTACAGACACAGGGAGAATGTGCAAACTCCACATAGACACTGACCTGAGGCCAGAATTGAAACTGGCTCCCTGGTGCTGTGAGGCAGCACTATTAACCACTGTGCCACCCTAACAAGTACTAGCAAATAAACCTATCCAGAGAAACACTTTTTTCCAAATAAATAAGCAGTTAACTTGCACTGTGCTAACAAATTATTGATCCATTACATCAGTCCTTGTCATCTTCCTTCTGTGACGCTGAATTCTACACTGAACTACACAGTGCATTTCATTTTATTTCTATACGTGCCTGTGTGAAAGTTTCTTCTGTTGACTGTTTACAAGATTACTCACCTTTGTAAGCAGTTGTTTAATGTGTCAACACAGATCATATCAGACTCCTGTCACAACACTTCGCTGCCTTAGGACGATTGACCAATAGCTAAACGAGCTATAATGTGGCAGGGCAGGGATGAGTGAAGGGGAGGTGGGGGGTGGGGAGTTTCCATTGCTTGTTTCTGTATCTAATACAAAAGACTGATATTACAATGAAGGAAAAACATCAAATCACATCTGGTGGAACTTTACATAAGACATGCGAGTTTTAAAAGAAAATGGAAATACAAGCCCAAAGATAGCTGAGAATGTAAAGTTATACATTGGCTGAATTGCTGATGGCTGATATTCTTGAGACAATGGAAGCAGATATTGAGGATTTGAGAATGAGAGAAGATAGGTGATGCATCAACTTCCTCCACTATATCACACTCATTCCCCCATTCATCCCCTTCAAACCCTTTCAGAAACCAATTCATAACGCTACGTAAGGCAGTACTTTGACAATATTTATTTAAACATTGCCGATTTGAACAGGCTAAAAAGAGACATTGCAGCGATTCCTCGAGTCATACACAGGTCCTTTCAAAGAACAAAAAACAAAGCTTACTGGTGTCACTGGAATTCTCCCAAAGTCAAACTATTCCTTCTCCCAACAAAATGTTCCAGTTTGTGCAGCTGGTGGGTAAATCAATCAAAAAAAATTTGGTTTAAAAAAAAAAGCAGGATTTTAAAATGGTGAGTGTGTACACTTGCGTGGCAATCTCCTTCTGTCACTTTACTTCCATTACTGGGAAGCTACGAATTGCCCGAAAAAACTTTACCTTCTGCATGGCTTCTGTAGTGTAGCTGAGATCTTTGACATCAGTATTAAACATTTAACTTCAATTGATATATTTACAGTTTTCCTATAGGGAAGTCCCTTCTCATCCTATTCTTATACTGTGCAATGTACATTCAATCTACATATTACAATTTAACTTGTGCAATAAATGTTCAGCGCATACACGGCTAGACACTGCCCCTTCATTCACCCTTCTAATAACATTCAAGTCCCATTTTGTATTGAATGTGCATCAAACATTCAGTCTCTGCTTTGTATTTTCCCCAGTCTTTATTTATCTATTTTGATCCTTTGTGAAATATCCATCCCCAATTGCTTTTGGGAAGAAGGTGATGGGTCACTTCCTTTGGTTGCTGCCATGTGCTATAGAGGGGAGTTCCAGGTTACTGATCCATTCAGCTGCACGGTCTCACAGTAACAAATACACATCAATGTCCTCAGCAAAGCATGGTTCATCCTTCAAGGTCCTCGCGTTTAAAACCCTCTACATTCCCACCATAATCATCAACCTAGTGCCTAGCACACATCTTGTGGAATACGTTGTTCAAGTGAGACAGCAAATGCCTCTGTTCAATGTGCCAACCCATAACGAATCAGCTCAAGGCAATTTTATAAATTGAGATACACAAAAGGAATGGCTGCTAAATACTAAAAAAAAGTTGGTCACTGAATGTTGAGGCCTGTCCCATCGCTCACACAGTCCAAAGTCTGATTCAAGTTTAAGTTGGAATATCAAGGTTTCCCCAATGATAGCGAAAGCTGTAGGATCTTCAAAGTTCCTCAAAGGGCATCCTGTAATAAGACCAAAACTCAATAGTCAAGTTGGCATCCTGTGGAAGAGCTGCCAGCATCCTCCCAAGACCGGCCAGGGAAACCCACGCTTTCAGACAGGCCTCCTGAATAGTTTACAAAGTCAACTGGTTTCAAATTCCTTCCACTGGAGAAGGGGGTGACATGGTCATTCGGACAAGAGATGAACATAGTCAACAGGGAAGGCTCCTGCCCTCGACTTGTCTCCTTCGATGTGTCCAACCTACAAAATTGAGCAGATTGGAGAAATTATCATTAGTCACAATTGCTAACAAGCAAGCCATTTCTCCCGAATAGAGGGAATCACTGCCATGCTGATCCCCAGGATATTAATAACCTATATGACTAGTGAATAGTTTGATTCAACACTGCAGATTAAGTAGTGTGAGATTCATTCCCAGTCATCCTCAGACAAGGTGGCAGTGGGGAGTGCCAAAATTGGCCTTAGAATCCCGTACTAGAACCCAACAGTGCAGAAGGAGGAGGCTATTCGGCCTATCTGGTTAGGCCATGCAATAGCCATGCTAAATCCTCCCTCAGTGTCCTGGACAGGTGCCAGAATGTGGTGACAAGGGGATTTTCACAGTGACTTTATTACAGCTTTAATATAAGCTTATTTGTGACACTAATAAATAAGCTTTTTAAACTTGTGGATGTGTCAGTTTTGTATTTCATACCTCCTTATATGGCTCGTTGTCAATTTTTTTGATAACAGTCATGCGAAACGCTCTGATACAAAGGTAAAGTTTATTTATTTGGTCACAAGTAAGACTTACGTTAACTCTGCAATGAAGTTACTGTGAAATTCCCCTAGCCGCCACAGTTCAGATCAGTGCACCTAATCAGCACTCTTTCAGAATGTAGGAAGAAGTCGGAGTACCCAGAGGAAACCCACACAGACACAGGGAGAATGTGGAAACACCACAGTGTCCCAACGTAGGGAATTGAACCTGGGACCTTGGCACAGTGAAGCAGCAGTGCTAACCGCTGTGCAACCGTGCCGCCCCAGCAATCAAAATACAGGTTTTTGGTGTGTGGAGTGCAAGGTGTAAAATAAAGAGCTCTTCCCCTCCCCCCAATTTATTGAAGACATTTGCTCACCCACATGATTTCTGCCCAAGCTGCACGTGGGGGCTGCAAATTTTACTCAAGGGCAGGGCAGAGGGTTTTGGAAAGGCAGGTTACTCACCCACCAAAACGAGTCTTCTTCCCCAGTCACGACAATGACCTCCCCCTTGTTGAAGGTCAGTTCATCAGGATTGTCCGCTACACAGTCCAGGATCGCCTTAACTCTCTTCTGTTTCAGTTTCACCTGTGGGAGGTCACACACATTGAAATGCCTCACCCAAGCCACATCCCGAGATGCGCAGTGTTCCAGCATACTGTCCGCAAGAGGTTTCCCTTGTCATTACTACATTTTGGGATTGTGGGCATCACTGGCAAGTTTGGCATTTATTATCCAGCTGCTAGTTGTGTTAAGCTAACTTGAACCACTGCAAGAAATAGTTTGATGCAATAAAGTGCCTTCTTAAAAATACTTCAGAAGAGTGGATGGTCCTTAGTGTCCCAAAACGTTTAGTTTAAGAGAATTACCAGTGGGGTCATGGCAATAAGGTGGTGAGTGGGCCTGAATAAGAATGCCCTGATGATGGAGAGTCAATGTAGACCTGAAGGGCTGAATGGCCTCTTCTGCATTATAAGGATCCTACGAGGATAACCAAGAGTCAAGTAAATTGTTGAGTAACATATAGATCCTGACATGGTCAGGATGACTGAGGTTTCCTTTCCATATTGGGCATAAATGAATAAGTTGAGTTTTTAAGACAATCTGGCAGCTTCATGGTCACTTTTCTGACACTGGCTTTTGACTTCCACATTTATTTATTTTACACCCAACTGAATTCAAATTCTCATACTGTAAACGGTGGGATTTGAACCCACTTCCTCTGGGCTATTCATAGAATCCAGACAGTGCAGAGGAGGCCATTCAGCCCATCAAATCAGCACTGACTCTTTAGCAGAGCATCTTACTCAGGCCTATCCACCACCCATTTCCCATAACTTCACATATGTGCCCTGCTAATCCCTTTAAACTACACATCTTGAGACATTAAAGCCAATCCACCTAACCTGCACATCTTTGACCTGTGGGAGGAAAGAGGAGCACCCAGAGGATACCCAGGCAGACCACAAACTCTACACAGCCATCCAAGCTGGAATCGGGCCACTTTGCCACCCTTGATGTAACATAAAGCACATCCTGAGCAGCAGAGGTGGTTGGAAAGGGTGAGGGAGGAACTGTTGCTAGGATTTGCAGGCTGATTATCAACTTGCTGAACTGCATCATGAACATAGCTTCCAATGGGCAACTAATCCTGGATGGGACTTGAACTCAAGACTTCTGGCTCAGAAGCAGAGGGGCCACCTACTGAACCACAAGATCTTCTGATAAGTAATGCATATGGAATAAAACACCAGTACACACACACACAAACTAATGGTGTTGGGCTTTGCCAACGTATTCTATAATTTGCCTCCTGCTTGTGTAATAACCACTGCAGTGAAACCATACCCAAAGAAGTCACCATCAACTCACCCCAACAGACTTCCTAGGCAATGGTACAGGGATTGGTTTCGAACTTGATGGTACAATGTAGACATCTTCTCGACTCCTTGAGTTTGAATCTGTTGTCGAGAGGTATTCCCCTTTATTGGGAAATAGGAAACAAGGCACTAGTATTAGAATCACAGAATCATATAGCATAGAAGAGGCCTTTCAGCCCATTAAGTCTGCACCAACACATTAGAAACACCTGAACTCCCACCGAATCCTATTTACCAGCACTTGGCCCATAACCTTGAAAATGCCAAGGGCTCATCACTCTTCAAAGGATGAGAGACATCCACCACCCTCCCAAGTAACACATTTAATACCACTGCTACTCACTGGTAAAAAAAGCTTTCCCTCATTCCCCCTAAACCTCCTGCCCCTCATCTTGAGCCTATGTCCACTCCTAACTGATCCTTCAACTAAGGGAAATAACTGTTCTTTATCCACTCTGTCCATGTCTCTCGTAATTTTGGACACCTTGATCAGGTTTTTTTTCCTTTCCAAAAAAAACAAAGCAAGTCTATTAAAACTCTCTTTGTAACTTAAATGTTCCATCCCAGGCAGCGTCCTGGTGAATCTCCTCTGCACCTCCTCCAATGCGATCACATCCTTCCTATAATGTGGTCAGCAAAACTGCACACTGTGGTCTCACCAAATTTCTTTCCAACTCCAACATGATCTCTCTGCTTTTATAATCTACGTCTCAATTGATAAAGATAAGTGCTGCATACACCTTTTTTCACCACTCCACTAACATTCAGAGATCTACAGACATCACACCAACATCCTCCTGTTCCTCTGAACTTTCTAGTATCCTACCAGGGCAGCACGGTAGCACAGTGGTTTACATTGCTGCTTCACAGCTCTAGGGACCTAAGTTCGATTTCCCCCTTTGGGTCATTCACTATGTGGAGTTTGCATATTCTCCTCGTGTCTGTGTGGGTTTCCTTCGGGTGCTCTGGTTTTGTCCCACAGTCCAAAGATGTGCGAGTTAGGCTGTTTGGCCATGCTAAAATTGCCCCTTAATGTCCTGAGATGTGTAGGTTAGAGGGATTAGTGGGTAAATATGAAGGGATATGGGGGTAGGGCCTGGGTGAGAGTGTGGGGTTGGTGCAAACTTTGGTGCAAAAAAAAAAAAAAAAATGGCCTCTTTCTACACTGTAGCGTTTCTATGATGATAAAATTCATTGAATACTTTCTGGTCAAATTATTCCTTCCAAATTATATCACTTCACACTTTTCAGGGTTAACTTCCACCTGCCATGTATCTGCCCATTTGACCACTCTGTCTAGATCTTCCTGGAGCTCAAAACACTCAGCCTCACTGTTAACGACCCAGCTAATCTTTGTGTCATCCACAAACTGACTAATCCTATCCCTTGCATAGTCATCAATGTCATTTATAAATGAATGATGACTAATAGGAAGCACAACATAGATCTTGTGGTATGCCACTGGACAACTGGCTTCCAGTCACTAAAGTAGCTTTCTGTCATCCCCTCTGTCTCCTACAACTCAGACAATTTTGAATCCGTGCCCTCGAAGTACCCTGTATTCCATATGTACAGAAAGAGACCATTCAGCCCATCATGCTTGTGCCAGCTTACTTAAAAGGCCAACCCCATTTATTGAAATCCTGCCCTTTCCCCATAGCTTTGAAAAGAGGTACTGTCAGTACTTCCCAGATGAGTAATAACCAGGTTTGACTGCTCAGCTTCTGAGATCAAATGAAACTTAAGAGTGTCCAAAGGTCCATTCTTAGAAAAATAACCTCTTTGGTTATGCTGGTGGTGGGGAGGTGGCAAAAATTAGCTTTTTTGTTGAAAAAGGAATCCAATTTAAAACATCACTGCTAACTTCTAACTTGACCCAGAAGACTACCTGACTCAGCTAGCCTGGTCTTAACCCAGAGAGAGAGAGAGAGAGAGAGAGTCTCCTCCTCTCCATTAGCATGATCTCAAACTGCCTTATTACAATCTGTTTTAAGTTGTCTCTTGCTGGAAAGTGCTGAAATGGTTCAGGCAGGAAGAAAACGGATGCAAGTCCATATACGGGTGAATTAGGCCAGAAAGTCAATGTTTGGTTGATGATGAATGCCTGACATTGTCCCTCTATTGTCACATTTTAAATAAAGGGCAAGACACAAGATACTGACATTAATGCAGTTGGAATTGAGAACATCTTCGAGGATTGAGGGAGGGAACAGGAAGATAGAGTTTCTATAAACAATGAATTCAATAGAAATCTAAAGAACAGATCCAGAACAAAAAACGCTTCTTGGTGAGATGATTGAAGTATGATTTTTCTCCCTCAGTTCAGGTTGTCACTTACCTCTTGGCTTCTTGACTCCCTCCTCTCCACTGGGTTTCCTGGTGAATGTCATACGCTTAGGGCTGCAAAACAATGAATTATTTCTCAATTTAAGAAAAAAATGGTGATGTTTTATTTTTAGCAGTCACAGCACAGACCAGTTCTTTACAAAGTCTCATTCACCCACCACCCCATTGCCAAATATTGCTTTCTGATCTGGCAATGTTTTCAAATGTTCATCCTTGTGTTCAGCTCCCTGTATGAACTTGCACATCTCTGTAATCTCAGATACTCCCCTCTAATTCTGACCTCCAACCCATCCCCAATCGTAAACCTCTCCGGCCACTTACAGCTGTGCCTTTAGCTGCCTTGACCCAAAGCTTTGTTTTCCAAAGGATCTATATTTATATTGGTAAACATGAAAAATATGGTATGGTTTAAGTGGGTTTAATGTTTGTGTCTGGAACATAAAACTCACAGTTAGATTCATGCTGAAGTGTCTGTACATGTGGGGGTTGGTTCAATTTCAATCATGTTTCTATGTGCTTAGCGAGGGCTATAGTATGAAGAGTAAATAAGCTAGAAGTGGTTACTTAGCAACACCTTCCAGAAAGAAGAGATTTCCTTTGTTCTAGCTAAATTTGTTGGCAGTTGGATACAGGGAGGTGAACATCTTTCAAGGCTACCAGGAGAAGCTAGACAGGACGAGGGAGTTGCAAAGAGCAAGCTTCCAAGGAACCAGTTACAGTCAAAACTATCAGGGAATTGGATAGAATGTCTTAAGATAATTGAAGACAGGAGAATAGTGACCAAGGTATTGTTCAGAATTCACAGAAGAGTAAACAAAGTGTTCTGATTTAAAGAGATAATTTCAGTAATTAGATTTAAAGTGCAAAAGATGACTTCAGAGGCAAATCAAAATTCTGATGCCATTTTAATGGAGTCGGGAAATTGAGAATTAAAGTTTGAGTAGCAAACAAAACAAAGAAATCCCAAAGGGGTGGTGTATAACACAGACCAGATTCAGTATTAAAAATGGGAGCAGAAGCATTGTGTATAAACCTGCACTGGATTTTACAATGCAAACACTGATGGAAAGCATTATTGTGACAGAAGATTTTAAAGCATGTTTTCTGCAGTGGAGTTTGGAAACTCTCACGTGACTATCATTGGTGAAGTTCACAGACACTAACATGGATTCAAAACGGAGTGAATGTATTTGATCACAGTCATTCTGCGTGCTTGAAAGGGACTGTGTGTTACTAAAACCATTGCATCTCATGATGTACTTTGTAATCTGTGTTAATCTTAAAATCTGTGGGCATTTGTTCAGCTAATGGGGAGTAAAGAAGTATCGTAATTCAACTTCTTACATTTAATAATTTTTTCATTAAAATTAATTGGCAGTCCTGTGACTCTATTGCTACATGTTTTATAAAGAAAAGTTTAAAAAAGGAATATTACGGCCATTCATGCTGTCAGGATTTTTCCATCTGCAGCAGTTGAATGGAGATTTGGCTGGGCACCAAATTCTTTGATCCCTTTGCAGCGGATGTGAAGAGAATTGTGGGAGAATATAGAATTATGGGTCACAGTTTAAAAATAAGAAGTTACCCATTGAACGGTACATAGTCTTACAACACCAAGATAAAGTCCAAGGGCTCACGTGATAAAGAAGCAATGATCCGAAAGCTAGTGTTATCAAATAAACCTGTTAAACGTTAACCTGGAGTTGAGACACTACTTACTGTCCCCCAGTCCAATGCTGGCAACTCCACATCATGGTTACCCATTTAAAAGATTATTATTTTAATCTTTAAAATTATTTTACTCTAAAAGTCAAGAGTCTTTGGAAATCTCTTCCTGAAAAAGGTAGTGGAAGCAGAGTCTTTGAATATTTTCAAGGCAGAGGTGGGATAGATTCTTCTCAAGTGAGGGGATGATAGGTTAACAGGTACAGATTTGAGGTTGCTATCAGATCAGCCATAATTTTATTAAATGGTGGAGCAAGTTTGAGGGGCCGAATAGCCTCCTATGCTAATATGCAAACAAAGAGCAAACAACGAAACACTTTTTTCCCCACACAGAACATGGCGAGTGTCTGGAATGAGTTACCAGAGTTAGTAGTAGAGGCGGGTAAATTTTGCCTTTTAAAAAAGCATTTAGACAATTAAGTGGGTAGGATTGGATATAGAGGGATATGGCCAAATGCAGGCAACTGGGACCAGCTTTAGTGGTTAAACAAAAAAAGGGCAGCGTGCACAAGTTAGGCCGAAGGGCCTGTTTCCATGCTGTAAACCTTTATGACCCCAACTAAACATAAAACATTCTTGCCACCATGGCATGACTCTAGTGCACGGTTAAGATTCTGTAGCTGAGAAGACATTTGTTTGACGAAAGTGGTTACTGTGGTCCGAAGGCGGAGACGGTGGGAGGGCCTACCTCACTGGTGGCGGCGGCTCCTGCAATGTCCCTATGGGAGTGGGAGGCTGGTGCTGCTCCGTGCTCTGAATTTCACTCAGCGATCCTTGCCTCCTGTTTTCTGGCAGTTCAGCCGGTGCCTGGGTGCCCCAGTGATGGGACAGTCTGTTCTGAGAATTTGACTTGGGCTGAGAGTTTGAGATCTCGGGTGACCCACTGATAGAGTGTCTCCAAGGCAGATCTGGACGTCCTGAGTGGAAAAAAAAACAGACGTTAGTACCTCTCGCAGATTCAGATTCTCTTACCCAATGACGGAATAGTCCAAAGAAATCTGAGAGTACAGTTCAAAATATCTTCCAAATACATAAGATTAGTAGGTGGCCATTCAGCCCCCCAAGCCTACTCTGCCATTCAATTAAATCATGGTTCTTAAATATTTCAAAAATATTTTACCCACTCCACAGGCCCTGCAGATATGACCCTGGACTAGCACAAGGCAAAAAAACTAAAATGAAAAGTCCACATTACCTGAAGCTCTGACAGGTGTGATCCCATGGCTTGGGGACGGTGGGAGTACAGGACCATTCCCGAGGGATACGGAGCATCTCTTGTTCTGTCCATCTACAGATCCGGCTACAGGAAGAAATTTCATGTGATTTTTTTTTTGCAACAAAACATTGTATAGACAAAGCATGGGGAGATGTGTCTATAACTCACCAAATGTCAACTTAATACAAATCAATATAGATGGATGGTGGCACAGTGGTTAACATTGCTGCCTCACAACGCCAGGGACCTTATTTTGATTCCTAACTTGGGTCACTGTCTGTGTAGAGTTTGCACGTTCTCCCCACATCTGCGTGGGTTTCTTCTGGGTGCTTCAGTTTCCTCCCACAGTCTGAAAGACGTGCTGGTTAGATACATTGACCTGAACAGGCGCCAGAATGCGGCAACTAGGGGAATTTCACAGTAACTTCATTGCTGTGTTAATGTGACTCTTGACTGATAAATAATCACTAATAAATCCAACAAGTAAATCAGGAGAAACATTTACCAAAAGACAGGTGAGAATGTGGATCTCGGTACCAGAGGGAGTAAAGGTAGTGATTAGCACAATGTATTTAAGGGAAATACAC
This sequence comes from Sphyrna mokarran, assembly GCA_024679065.1. Lineage (NCBI taxonomy): Eukaryota > Metazoa > Chordata > Chondrichthyes > Carcharhiniformes > Carcharhinidae > Sphyrna > Sphyrna mokarran. The sequence continues at coordinate 18,331,814 of JAGIQG010000024.1, read as the reverse complement.
AAGGGAGATATAAACAGAAGGTGAATCTTTGGAGTTCTCTGCCCCAAAGAGCTGTGGAAGTTCGTGTATAGAATATATTCAAGACAAAGACTGATAGGTTTTTGGACATTTAAGGGAATCAAGGGACTTGATGATCAGCCAAGAAAGTCGGATTGATCGACCATGATCCACAAATAATGGTGCAGGCTGGAGGAATCATATGACCTACTCCTGCCCCGATTCCTCCTTTCTGGAATTTCTGATGGTGGGGTTAGATGTAGAGAGGTTGGGAGGAGGCTTACATGGAACATAAACACTGTCATGGAACTGCTTGGATGAATGACCAATCTCTGTATTTTAAACACTTTGCAAAACTCTGACATCGTGACACTGCCATAGGAAGAGAGACTGGTTCGACTTGGCTTGTATTCACTGGAATTTGCAAGAATGAGGAGGGGGAATCTCATGAAAACACATGAAATCCTGAAGGGACCAGACAGGCTACACATGAGAAGAATGTTCTCAATACTTGAGAAGTCCAGAACTAGGAGCCATAGTCTATAACTAAGTTCACGGCTGAGACAGGGAAGAACTCCCTCACTCAGTGAATTGTGAACCTGTGGAATTCTCTACCACAGAAAGCTGGGGCCAGTTTGTTACATATATGGTCAAGAGGGAGCTAGATGTGACTCTTGCAGCAAAATGGATCAAGGGGTATGGAGAGAAAGCAGGAGTGGGATACTAAAAGTGCATGATCAGCCATGATCATTTTGATGGTGTACAGGCTTGAAGGGCCAAATGGCCTACTCCTGCACCTATTTTCTATGTTTCAATGCCCATTATATCAAGAACAGTCAAACTAATTTCACTAATTGGCTCCTTTGCGCGCACATACCACCACCCTCCCCACGCACCACCTCCCTGCCAGCCTCCACCCCCTCTGCTCCCCACAACCCTGCCCAGCCCACCCATCTCCCCACCCTGCCCCCAACCTCTGTCAACGTTCTTCTTTGAACACTCACTCCTGGTGAAGGTTTTGACTGGCAGAGGTGGTGGCGTGATATTGCTGGGTGGAGAATGTGGAGGCACCTTGGAAGGAAGAATCACTGCCCCGTACGTCTCATTCACAATATTGGAGCTGATGAAATTCCACCTTTCCTTCTTGGGACCAGAGGGGCTGTTGTTCAACAGCGGTGGCGAGGTGACGGAAGCATTTGAAGGGGAGAGTTGACCAATGGATTTGAATGACTTTTGTAAAGGGCTCACCTGAAAGAGGTGGGTGGGAGACAGAACAAAACAGAAACTGTAACAACTGAAGTGATCACAGAGATTAATAGGAAATAGCCTTGACCAAATCCAGAGACAGACTCATATTTGTACACTGTTGCATTTCAAAGTACTTTGCAAACAAGGATTAGATTTCTATTCAAGCTGCAATGATTTGTCAATTTGCAATCAGAAAGGTCCCACAAACACTAAAAGCAAATAGTTTAGATTTTTGGTTAAGAGGGAGGTGTTCAGTAGTCAGTGGAGATGATGGCCTGGTGATATTATCGAATGACCATTAGTCCTGAAACTCAGCTAATGTTTTAGGGACCCAGGTTCAAATCCCCCCCCAGGACAGATGGTGAAATTTGAATTCAATTTTTAAAGATTGGAATTAAGAATTTATTGAGGACCCTGAAACTATTGTCGGAAAACCCCACCTTGTTTAGGGGAAGCAAATCTACCATCCTTCTCTGGGATAGGGCAGCACAGTGCTTAGCTCTGCTGCTTCACAGCACCAGGGACCTGGGTTCGATTCCCAGCTTGGGCGACTGACTATGTGGAGTTTGCACATTCTCCCCATGTCTGCGTGAGTTTCCTCTGGATGCTCCAGTTTCCTCCCACAATCCAAAGACATTAAGTGGATTGGTCATGCTAAATTGCCCCTTAGTGTTAGATGGATTAGCTTGGGTAATTGCATGGGGTTATGGAAATAGCGCCTGGGTGGGATTGTTGTTGGTGCAAACTTGATGGGCCAAGTGGCCTTCTTCGGCACTGTAGGAATCCATGATTCTATGACTTCAGATCCACAGCAACGTGGTTGACTCTCAACTGGTTTTAAACAAGAGAACTAGGGATGGGTAATAAAACGCTGGCCAGCCAGCAATGCTGATGCCCCATTAATGAATTTCTAAAAAATACCTTCAATAAGCACTTGAATCATTGTAAATGGAATGATGCAATCAATGCCTTGAATTCAAGTCACACATGAAACATAGCACCTCTGACAGTGCAGTTCTCCCTCAGTATGACACTGAAAGTTGTGTTATAATGGGATTTGAACCCACAAGCCCTCTGACTCAGTTATGAGGGTGACCAGAGTGTGAAGTGGATTTTTATCTATCACAATGTCAACTTTTTCATTCCTTTCTCCCACTGCATACTTTGGTTCAATACTGTGAGCTGTGCCAGTTTCCTCACAGGCATAATTCACAGCGTCAGCTAAGGTGGTTCCATTTCTTGTGCATCTTCAAGATACAAGAGAGGGAAGGCAGTTAGCGCATTAAAGTCATTCAGAAATCTCTAAAATTGCCCCTCATCACCATCACAACCCCAAACCACATCCAAGACATTTTGGTTCTCAAAGCCCTTTATCAATTTTTGCAAAAAGGAGATTTTCCCATTCTGTGCTTTACCTGGATTATGATGCCCTGGAAAGGAAGTATAAAAAAGGGGGGGAAAAAAATACACGGCATTGAAACCAATCCTTTATTAGTATCCCAAGCCTACTGTCTGTAATTGAGCCATGACAGTAACTTGCCACATGAGGGCAGCACCTGCTCATTTAACCCAAAACTATTGGAAAGATTGCAACTAAAATAAAGAGTTGCGAAAGACTGCACTCTGTCCATGGAGTGCGTAAGAAATACAGTCATTTCTATTGTGCCTTTTACAACTTTAGGATGTCCGAGGTCAATTTATGGCCAATAAAGCACTTAAGTGTTATCATTGTTGCAATCAGGGAATTTGCAGGGCAGGATGGCACAGTGGTTAGCACTGCTGCCTCACAGCATCAGGAACCCAGGTTCGATTCTGACCCTTGGTCTCTATCTGTGCAGTGTCTACATGTTTCTCCCAGTGCCTGCATGAATTTCCTCCTGGTGCTCCAGTTTCCTCCCACAGTCTAAAGATGTCAGGTTATTGGCCGTGCTAAAATTGACTCAGGGGATTAGCAGGGTAAGTGTGTGGAGTTACAGGAATAGGGTCTGGGTGAGACTATTGTTCTGTGCAGGCTCAGTGGGCTGAATGGCCTCCTTCTGCACTGTGATTCTATAAAAGTGTTGTTTAAGGGATAGACATCAGACATATAGGGTGGGATGGGGTGGTGGGGAGGCAGGGCATTGGTAAGAGATCAGTTCTGCCCTTCTTCAAAAAAAAAAGTGTCCACTCGAGAGGGCAGATGGGACACTGATAGTGCCACCCTCTCAATCCTGCATTGGGAGGGTCAGCCTGGGCTCTGCTCGCAGTTACAATACCAGGAAAAATTTTGAGTGTCCGCTTTAAGAACCAGTGAAGTGGGTGCAGAGAGAAAACATTCACTAAGCTTTAGTTATGAAGGAGTAGAGAAAGTCAACTTCTCAAGGGCAGGAAATTTATTTAGAGAAACATTGGCACATTCTCCCAGATTGACTCTCAAATTGATTGCATTTCTTCACCCAGGTTAAAATGTAACATCAAGAGAAGGGCAACTCTCCACAGTTCTAGTGAAGGATCAGATTAGCTTCAAAACATTAACTGTTTCTCTCTCCACAGATGCTGCCAGGCCAGCTGAGATTTTCCAGCATTTTCTGTTTTTTTGTTACAAGGGAAAGCAAATTGGGAATTTTCCTTGTCTGGATGCAATGCACTGTCCAAAGACCCACAGAGGGGCTCTCTCTCTCTCTCCAGTCAGAGCATGTTACAGAATGATACATCCTAGGAGGAACACATTCAACACATCAGGCCTGTCCTGGCTCTTTGACAGAGCTGTCCATTTTTCTCCACTGTCCTATTCTTCCCCCACAGTCCTGCAAAAGGTCCCCTTTCATGTATTTATCCAAGAACATTTGAAGAAGTTATTATTGAATCTGTTCCCTCTACCATACCAGTCAGTGGATCCCAGATCTGTGGGCAGTGTGGTGGCACAGTGATCAGCACTGCTGTCTTACAGCTCCAGAAACCGGGTTCAATTGCTAGAGTGACTGTCTGTGTAGAGTGTGCACATTCTCCCAGTGTCTGCATGGGTTTCCTCTGGGTGCTCCGATTTCCTCCCACAGTCCAAAGATATGCAGGTTAGGTGAATTGACCATGCTAAATTGTCCCTTAGCGTCAGGGCTATTAGCAGGGTAAGTGCATGGCGTTAGGACCTGGGTGGGATTGTTGTCGGTGCAGGCTTGATGGACCAAACGGCCTCCTTCTGCACTGTAGGGATTCTATGATGATTCTAACTCTCAGTTTTCACAGGTCACTTCTGTTCTTTTGCCAACTGCCCCAAGTCTGTACCCTCTGTTTACCGATCCCTTTGCTATTGAAATTAGTTTGTCCTTCTTCACTCTATCCAAATACTTGCATGATCTTCAACATCTTTGACAAAACTTCCCTTGACTCGAGAGAGCTGATCTCAGCTCTTCCAGTCCTGTCCTTCTAGCCAAAATCCCAGGTCTGGTCTCATTCAAGTAAACCTCCTTCACACTACTGCCAAGGTCCTGAAGTCACTCTGATCTGCTGCCCAGACTCAAACAGAATGCTCCGGTTGAGGTTCAGCAAGTGTACCTAAGTTTGGAGTTCTAAGACCAACCACAAGATGAAAGGGGAAAGAAGGCAGAGAAAGAAAGAGAATTCAGCACTGGATCACCTTACCTTTTCTTCCAAGTCCTCCTCACTGTCATAGGCATAGTCTTGTTGCAGCACCCACTCATACTCCACGTGAACAGGAGGATTGAACTTGCCAGCCTGCGCTTGCTCGAGCTGCAACCAAGAGTTTGTGAAACCATTCAACATTTGCTTCAGGCACACAATCATCAGCTGAAAAATGATACAAGATGAAAAAGGGAGGGGAAAAAAAAGATACTGTACCAGTTCCTCACAGCGGGCATGGTTGAGCTTCTTTGCAACATCCAAGGCAGTTTCTCCAGCTGTATTACCTTCAAAGGACAAGTGGGCAGCAGTGTTAATCAAGAATACATTGGCACAGCGGTTAGCACTGCTGCCTCCCAACATCAGAGAGACAAGTTCAATTCCAACCTTAGGAAATTGTCTGGGTGGAGTTTGTACGTTCTCCCCAAGTACATGGGTGCTCTGGTTTCCTCCCACAGTCCAAAGATTTGCAGATTAGATGGATTGGCCAAGCTAAATAGCCCCTTAGGGGGACTAAATACATGGGGCTACAGGGCTGGGGCCTGGGTGAGATGGTTATCAGTGCAGGTTTGATAGACCTAATAGCCTCTTTCTGCAGTGTAGGATTTTCAGTGATTCCAAGATCTATAATCCCAGGGTTTTCATCAGAAACAGGGCACATCATAGTGCGAGCGTTATCAATTAATCAATGCTCAGGATTTCCAACACTCAGAATATAACTTCTTATTGAGGGTAGTCACCAAGTAATTGTTCACAGGAGGCAGAAATCAATAAAAGCACAAGAAACGTCATCGCTTAACCCCATTACACTGGCTCTTTGCAGGAGTAATTCATTCAGTGAATCCTGTTTCCTGATGCTATACTCCCCCCACCTCCTCACTCCCTCATCCTGTACCTTACAAAGATGACGTAGAGATGCCAGTGTTGGATTGGGATAAACAGTAAGAAGTCAGACTCCTTACAAAGATGTGCAGGTTAGATGCCATGCTAAATTGTCCCTTAGCTAGAGTAAATTCAAAGGATTATGGGGATTGGGCCTGGGTGGGATTGCTGTCAGTGCAGACCCGATGGGCCAAATGGCTTCCTTCTGCACTGTAGGGTTCTGTAATTCTACTTGCTTCCAAGCCTTTATCCCTTGGGCGATACTCAAGGATGGAAGGGGCATCATTTGAAGCTTTCAAGACTGATCAGTACGTTTCTGTTGGGTCGTCAAGGACAATGATGGAGTTTGAGCCATAAACTCACAGGATGATGGAACAGGCTCAAAGAGCTGACTGCCTACTCGTGTTTCTCTGGGCTTCATTTGCCTCAGCCTGCTGGCCTGGCAACAAAAGTTTCCTTTGTCTTAAAGTCTTCAATATATCTACAGACTCCAGTCCTCACCTACTTGCTTTGCTTGCTTCACGTACAACAGCCAACGCTGGTGGGCTCTCACTCTCAGAGCGGCACAGATCCACCAGAACCAAAAAAAAAGGTGGCGGGAGGCTACATGGACTGAGCCAGGATTTTATGGCTCCCTTCCTCCTGCTGGGAAACGGCAATTTAAACCCCACCCCTTACTGGTATCTGCCGATACGGGACAGGTTGTTTTGGGGCTATAAAGTCCTGGCCGTGGTTTGTGTACTGCAAGGTTTAAGGGGTTGACCTTAATTGAGGCGTTTAAAATTCAATAGGTTAGGCAGGCAGAAACTACAGTAAGTCCTCACTGAATGCTGTAGTTGCACTTCTGTGAAGTGCAACTTTAAATAACTCTCTGTGAATCTCATTTTCTCAATACAACTAATATAAAAAACTATAGGTTCTCTCTCCTCAGAGAGAATAATCTTTTTTTAATCCTTTCATGAGATACAGCATCTCTGACTGGATAACATTTATTATTGATCACTGCAAGCATTTATTTACAGACCTCACTACTGTCTATCTGGAGTTACATGCAGGTTAGAGTTCCTGTCCTAAAGGACATTGTTGAACCAGATGGGTTTTTTTTAAACCAATAATTGACAATTGTTTTTTGGTTGTCATTAGACTTAATTCCAGATTTTGTTTTTATTGAATTCCAATTTCACCATCTGTCTTGGTAGGATTCGAACATAGGTCCCCAGAGTTTTTACCCTGGATTATCAGTCCAACAACAACACCACTATTCCACTGCCTCCCCACAGTGAAACATAATATCTTCAGGTGAAATACCGTAATTGCTCAATTCCTGTACATCTAAAGGAAATAATTTAAAATAAAATTGATATTAAATCTATACAAGAAACATGCTAACTCTTTCCACTTAACTTAACTCAGTCTCCTGCTTACCATAATCATGTCACCCACCTCCTTGCTGGCCAACCCGCAACCTCCCCCTCCCACTTCTCAGGGGTCTCCACTTCCTCCTCACTCGGTGTGAGCCAAAGCTCTGAGGATGAGGAACAAGAGGCAGGAAGAACAGCTATGGAGCAAAGCAGCTTCGAGTTGTAGGGTCAGAGGTCAGCTGCCAATTTGGTGGCAGGGGGAAGGGGCAGCCCCAAGATGCTGATCAGGTCATGTGACCCTACGTCAAGGACGGTGCAAAGCATTAAAATAAAACTCCTGGCGTTAAACACAAATACCAACCCCACTGGCTGACAAGTATTAAATCAAAATGACTTAACACGGGCCAACTTTAGAATGAGAACTTATAGCATTTAACGTGGCACAGTGATTAGCCCTGCTGCCTCTCAGTGCTAGGGACATGGGTTCATTCCGGCCTCGGATGGGGGGGGGGCATGGGGAAGAGCAGGCATTCATTAAATCATCCAGGAGTTTGTGACTCTCCATCACAAAATGAATAAAGAGTCCAGTTATGGGATGCTCCCTCTGCCACAACACAGCAAACTTCTCTTCTCAAAAGAAGATCTGCTAACATTATCACACCAGTAGGTTCAATAGGCCCTAAAAAAAAAATCAATCAATCTGCACCATTAAAAAAGAGACCCATCGTTCACACAGAAATCACATTAAGATCGTCCCTCAATGGACCAGAAATACACAGCAAGCTGTGAAACTTGGCATCATGGACAGAAGAGATGTATCACATAAGGAGGACGTGGAAACAGAGACAACAACATGTAGCTCAGCGACGCAGTGATTAGCACTGCTGCCTTAGCACCCGAGACCTGGGTTCGATTCCTGGTTTGGGTCATTGTGGAGTCTGCACAGGGTGCTCTGGTTTCCTCTCAGTTCAACGATGTGCACGTCAGGTGGATTGGCCACGCTCAATTCTCCCTCAGTGCACCTCAGAGTGTGACGACTAGAGGAATTTCACAGTAACTTCACTGCAGTGTTAACGTAAACCTATTTCTAACTAATAAATAAACTTTCCTTTATATACATAATACTATTACCAAAAATTCCAAGTGCCATGGGATTCACCATCCATAAATTTGACACTGGATCACAGAAGGAGATGTTTAGGGAAGTTTCTGAAGATTTGGCTAAAAAGCTAAATTTTAAAGAAGCGACTTAAAAAAAGAGGAAAGCGAACGGGAGGAGGAAATCTCCGAGTGAAGACTGAAGAGTGTGACTCATATTACTGGAATGCCTGTTAAAGGGCACCTATCCTGCGCTAGGTTATCGGAATGCCTGTTAAAGGGCACCTATCCTGCGCTAGGTTATCGGAATGCCTGTTAAAGGGCACCTATCCTGCGCTAGGTTATCGGAATGCCTGTTAAAGGACCACTTTTTCCTTGCTAGGTTTGTCTTACCGATCTGTATGTTGGCTTTTCCCTTCAGTAGCAACTTCATGCTCTCAGTTTTATTGTACAGGCTGCAGTAATGGAGCGGAGTGTTTCCCTCGACAGTTTTTGCATCCAGGCCGCCTCTGCGGAAACATTATAAACCAGTTTAACACAGGGAGGGGTGAGGAATGAAAGGATTAAACTGAACAATCTCCAACACAAAAACAGAAAATGCTGCAAAATCTCAGCAGATCTGACAGCATCTGTAGATCCCTGACTCGAATTTTTGGCCTTATTCTCTCTCCACAGATGCTGTCAGACTTGCTGAGATTTTCAAGCACTTTGTGTTTTTGTTTTAGATTCCAGCATCCGCAGTATTTTCCTTTTACATTATTATATTGGACAGGTTGGGCTTGTTTCCACTGGGGTTTAGAAGAATGAGTGGTGACTTGATTGAAGTATTTTAGATCCTAAAAGTCTGGACGAAGTGGACCCAGAAAGAATGTTTCATTGGGGGCACTGTTTTTAATTTTGTTTTAATCAAAGAATTGTTTTTAATAGATTGCAGAGTGTAATGCAGCCAGGATATTACCCAGGATGCATTATGGGCAGATTGAGAATGTCAATTCTAGAGGGATGTACATGGAAGTCTCATCCACCCCTCATCCATCACATCCCCAGCTTCACTCATACCACTGGCCCAGTCAGAATGTGAATAGACTATTTGTTGAGCAATTGGATGATTTTTCTCCCTCAGTCAAATGTCTTTTCTCTCATTTTATGAATTTTTTTTTTTTAAGGTTCCAATGATTATTTTTCTCTCTGGGATAGCTCTCAGCAGAGTCCTGAAGATTCTGGGGCAAATCTTGATTGTTGGCAATCCTTCAAAGCTTGCAGTTTGTATAAAAGAGGATGGTCCACAGTTCTAGATACAGCAGCACCCATACAGATGATCTCCATCTTCTATAAGACAAGGCAGCAATTATGTGAGAACGTCATCCACTCAAAGCTCTGTCCCATATCCTAATTCGGAAACATTTCATCAAGGATTTGATGTCTGTGAAGTTGATCCTTTAAATGGGGCAGCGTTGGGAAGACTCCAATCAACTTGGGCAGGGGTAGAATTTCCCACTCACATGAGCACATCAAGCAGGGTAAGGACAGGGCTCTGGAAACAGAGAGGACACCACAGGGACCGAGTAACTTCACTGACATTACAATGATGTGTCTGATAACCAAGGTCCAACTCTAGGTCCTGAGACAATCAGACAATCATCAGAAGAGCTTGAGGTTAATGTTTCTGCCTGATATCAAAAATAAACACAAATCCTTCCTGAGCATGGAACCCCAGGCATCTAGAAAACATCACTCACCCAACTTACGACCACTTCCACCTAAAAGGCCAAAGCAGCAGACACATCGGAACACCGCGATATGCAAGTTTCCCTCCAAATCACTCACTGTCCTGACTTGGAAATAAATCATTCCTTTGCAGTCACTGGGTCTAAATCCTGGAATTCCCTCCCTAATGTCAACCCACTGAACAAGGACTGCAAGAAGGCAGCTCACCACCACCTTCTCAAGGGTAACCAAGGGCAATAAATGCTGGCCAGCCAATGACGCCCGTGACCCACGAATAAATCGTTTACAAAAAATTCCTTACCTGAAAAACTCACACAATTCAGCATCAAAAAGTAATACGTACCCATTCTGAATCAGGAAGTCAACCAATGCCAGAGACGTCCTATCTGCCAACCGCACAGCAAGGTGCAAAGGTGTTTCCCCGAGATCCTAACAAAAAAAAAAGGAAAACTGCTTTATACTCCATAAGGCTTCCATTCTAAATGTAGTCATTTGATCAGGACAGAAGCCAACAAACACAATGCCTTTAGCATGGATTCGCTGGGCCTCAATTATTTGTGAGCCTCTTTCACTTTGGTTCACGTCTGGGTTTCTTGAGAGTGCAGGACACCAGGGAGATGGAAAACATCTGGAAAAGAACGTGACACACACCAACAGGTAACGGATAAAGGACACTGTGATTGGGATTTGCAGGCCTGTGCATTGTAGGAGAAATGGAAAGTGAGGGACAACAGCAGAACACATTTGAGCAACTTGAGCCAAGGATTGAAAAGGGGGCAATAAGTTTGGAAAGAACACTTGGAGAGAGAGCACAAAGGATAGATAAGAACCAGACAAATAGATAAAGGGAATTAAAAGTATATGAATGATGCTGAGAATCCTTGTCTATTTGATGAAAATCCTGCTCCTCTACTATTTCCACCCCCCCCACACCTCTCTCACTCCCCAGCTATTCTCCGGAAAGTGAAACAAGGACAGAGCTGGAAAGCAACAAGACACCGTGGCAAGAGTCACCTGTCCATCGGGTACGCTGAGCGCTGCAGTGAAATCCACACCCTCTGTGTACATCTGCAGCAGAGCCAGGAGATCCTTATTGCGAATGGCTTCTGACAGCTTCAATCCACCTTCGCAAACCCCTTTCTTTATATATTTCCGCTCCACGTATTTTGCGGTAATGTACTCTTTCCGGGAGTTCCTGTCAGATGCAAAATGTAAAGCTTGAGCAGAGCTTGGAGATCACAGCCTGGTAATCCTGATCAGTTGGAGAAATTAGACTTGAATGGAAGCAATCCAATGAATCACCAAGGCCACCCCTTCAGTGTGTTACAGCTCGAATAAATATACTTCTTGGACAACCTTAACACTCATAAATGAGACACTCACTAATAAATCCAACATGAAATTAAAGAAATTTTTTTTTAAAACCCAAGGAGTGTCGGAAAATGGAAATTTTCTATCAGAAGAAATAGCATCATAGAATGCAGGAGGAGGCTATTGGGCCCATCGAGTCTGCACTGACCACAATCCCATCCAGACCCTATCCCCATAATCACATGCAATATACCCTAGCTAGTCCCCCTGACACTAGAAGGCAATTTAACACAGCCAATCCACCTAACCTGCACATCTTTGTACTGTGGGAGGAAACCCACGCAGAATGTGCAGATTCTACATAGACAGTGACCCAAGCCAGGAATCGAACCCAGGTCCCTGGCACTGTAAGGCAGCAGTGCCAACCACCATGCTGCTTGTGATGCACTTGAGGGGAAGTTAAGGATCTGAAGGAGAAAATAACTAAAAAGGTAATGAAACGGGACAAAGAAAGGCTTTTTGGAGTGTAAACCTAACAAAGTGAATGGCCTGTTTATCTGCTTAAAATAATTGATAATCCATCAGGTGGAACGAAGGGGGATGGGGATTCAATTTGGGAACCAGGATTTCAGGAAAGCACATGAAGGTCAGAGGGGCAAGTAGCTTATCACTTATTATAAAGAAAGTGATGACAGTAAGGTTTATTTCCAAAAATCACACTTGGGAAGAAAGAACTTCTTTTTAAATCCTCCCCCTCCTCAACATCACAGTTTCTGAAGTCAGGGAACATTCTAGAATGAATCTCAAGTTGCAACAATCAGGAGTTAAGAGGTTATATACAGTGTTCAGATCCGCGAGCAGGTGAGTCAATAGATGTGTGCACCGGGGACAGAATGACTGAACCTCAGCCTTACAGGACGGAAAAATTCCAGCTTCAATCCCCCAGTCGGTGGAGGCTAGCAGAAGCGGAAGAGGAAAAAGAGTTAAAACAGCAACAGCTGCCCCACACACTACCCCCCATCCCATCTGCAATTGCAAACAACAATTATGCTAGAAAATGTGAGGAACAAACAAAGTTACGATGCATCAACAGTCAAATAGCATTCCAACACAGATACATATGAAAGGTGCCCACTCAGGTACAGTCCTGAGATGAAGGCAGTTTGGGTCTATTCATTTAGAGAAGTTCAATACGATCAGAAATAGTCAACACCGCTTTGTTAAGGGCAGATCATGCCTTACGAGCCTAGTTGAGTTCTTCGAAAATGTGACTGAACACATTGACGAAGGAAGAGCAGCGGACGTGGTTTACATGGATTTCAGCAAGGCATTTGATAAGGTCTCCCATGCAAGACTTCTTGAGGAGGTGAAAGGACATGGAATCCAAGTTGCTTTGGCCTTGTGGATCCAGAACTAGCTTGCCTGCAGAAGGCAGAGTGGTTGTGGATGGGTCTTTTTCTGCATGGAGGTCGGTCACCAGTGGAGTGCCCCAGGGATCTGTTCTGTGACCCTTGCCATTTGTCATTTTCATAAATGACCTGGATGAGGAAGTGGAGGGATGGGTTAGTAAATTTGCTGACGATATGAAGGTTGGTAGTGTCGTGGATAGTCTGGAGGGATGTCTGAAGTTGCAACGAGACATAGATAAGAAGTGGAGAAGTGGCAGATGGACTTGAACACAGATAAATGTGTGGTGATCCATTGTGGTAGGACCAATGGGATGAAGGAGTATAATATCGAGGGCAGGAGTCTTGGCAGTGTTGAGGAGCAGAAAGATCTTGGGTCCATAGGTCTCTTAAATCTGCCCCGCAGATGGAGGATGTGGTCAAGGCGGCATATGATGTATCATTAATGGAGGGATTGGGTTTAGGAGTCGGGAAGTAATGCTACAACTTTAAGACCCTTGTCAGACGCCATTTGGAGTATTGTGTGCAGTTCTGGTCGCTTCACTACAGGAAGGATGTGGAAGCTATTGAGAAGAGATTTACAAGGATGTTGTCTAGACTGGGGGGCATGCCTTATGAAGATAGGTTGAGAGAGCTAGGACTTTTCTCTGAAGAGACGAAGGTTGAGAGGCGACCTGATAGAGGTTTATAAGATGTTGAGAGGAATAGATAGGGTGGATTCTTGGAGGCTATTTCCCAGGGCTGAAATGGTCGCTACGAGAGGACGCAGGTTTAAGGTGCTGGGAGGCAAGTACAGAGGAGATGTTAGAGGTAAGTTTTTCACTCAGAGGGTGGTGAGTGAATGGAATCAGTTCCCGTCAGTGGTGGTAGAGGCAAACTCGCTGGAGTCTTTTAAGAGACTTCTGGATGAGTATATGGGATTTAATGGGATTGGGAGTTACAGATAGAACTATGGCCTGGTAAGTATAGATATGACCAGCACAACTTGTGGACCAAAGGGCTTGTTTGTGCTGTAGTGTTCTATGTTCTATTAAGCTATTCCACCCCTCCCATCTGCAGCACAAGTCATTGTTTTCAGGGAAAGTATACATTAATTTGACCTTTGCACAGTTAGTGCACAGGAATTGCTTAATCTCCTGTTACGCCACAAACTCTCAGGAATTCAACTAACACTTGCTTAAAATTCCACAAGCTATTTTGTCCAGTCAAATGCCATAACATTTACACAAAAGACCCACACACCGCTCCCGTGGAAACATCTCCACACTCCGAGACTAAACACAAATAAAAGGCCTGTGAAAGAGAAAAATGGAGATATCCACCTGGGAGATCTGAAATGTTCACTACTTCACACAGCCTGTCATCGGAAAAGGGCTTTGGAAAAGTGTTTCTAAACATGTTTTGCAGCTGCCATTGAAAAAGTACCAGTGTTGACATCAGCAGAGGCCAGGTTTGGGTTTGGTGATGATGCATCCCATTGTCAAATAGCCCAGTGCCACTCACTATCTGAAACAATTTGGCACATGATGAATTGTGCTTGGTCTGAGGTACCGGGTGCATGCGTGGAATCACAGCACGGCACGACTCCATGACTTCAGTGGAGGAATAGAACATAGAACATAGGACATTACAGCACAAACAGGCCCTTCGGCCTTCGATGTTGCGCCGATCAATATAAAAAGCAATGCCCCTCCAAACTACATCATTCCCTTCTCTTCCATATACTTATCAACTAACCTCCTAAACGCCACCAAACTTGGCGCATCTACAACCGCTGCAGGCAGGGCATTCCACTCCCTAACCACCCTTTGGGTAAAGAACCTACCTCTGATATCAGTCCTATAACTATCACCCCTTAATTTAAAGCTGTGTCCCCTCGTGCTAGCTTTTTCCATCCTAGGAAAAAGGCTATCACTGTCCACCCTATCTAAACCTCTAATCATCTTATATGTTTCGATCAGGTCCCCTCTTAGCCTCCTCCTTTCTAACGAAAACAACCTCAAATCCCTCAGCCTCTCTTCACAAGACCTGCCCTCCATACCAGGCAACATCCTGGTAAACCTCCTCTGTACCCTCTCCAATGCCTCCACATCTTTCTTATAATGTGGGGACCAGAACTGCACACAATACTCCAAGTGCGGCCGCACTAGAGTTTTGTACAGTTGCAACATGACGTTGCGGCTCCGAAATTCAATCCCTCTACCAATAAAAGCCAAGACTCCATATGCCTTCCTAACAACCTTCTCGACCTGACTGCCTACTTTCAGGGATCTATGCACATACACACCAAGATCCCTCTGTTCCTCTAGACTACTAAGAATCCTACCATTTGCCCTATACTCTACACATTTATTATTTCTGCCATAGTGCATTACCTCACACTTTTCCACATTAAACTCCATTTGCCACCTCTCGGCCCAGCTCTGCAACTTGTCCAAGTCCCTCTGCAAACTATAACCCCCCTCTTCACTATCTACCACTCCACCGACTTTAGTGTCATCTGCAAATTTACTAATCCATCCTTCAATACCCTCATCCAGATCATTTATAAAAATTACAAACAGCAGGGGCCCCAAAACAGACCCCTGAGGTAAATTGAATGGACAATAGTGGTCACTATTTAATATTCGGCGCTATCCAGTGGTGGGAAGGGTTATTGTTCGATAAACAAAATAAGTAAGTGACCGGGCCGCATAAGTGACCTTTCTCCATCTCAATGGGCTGCAAGATTGAAATCCAGCTTGTTCACTAACCACATCCCATAAATAAGATTCAGTGCATTTAACACACGCTGAATATTTCATAGCGAGTTACAGAAAATGCTTAATCATTCATATATTGATATAACTGTTATCAATTTCAAATGTTAAAAGCAAAAGAAATGTTTACATTTTGATTGGATTGAGAGAGCCGCATGCTCCTTCTATATGTACACCTCACTTCACGTGTGGATCACTTTAGTTTTACCCTAAGAAAAACAACCATCCAGATGGAAACCATGGAAACAGGCAGCCCTGTGTGGGGTCAGTGGTCAACACAATGTCTTGTGGGCCACACTCGGAACCCTGTTGGGCTGCACGTGTCCCATGGAGCACAGATTGTTCCCAATGATGGGGGGAGTCCAGAACCAGCAGCCAGAGTTTGAGGATAAGGGATAAACCTTTTAGAACTGAGGGGAGGAGAAATTTCTTCACCCAGAGGGTGGTGAATGTATGGAATTCACTACCACAGAATGTAGTTGAGGCCAAAACATTGTCTGATTTCAAGAAGAAATTAGATATAGCTCTTGGGGCGAAAGGGATCAAGTGACATGGGAGGGAAATCAGGATATTGAATTAGATGATCAGCCAGAGTAGGCTAGAAGGGCTGAATGGCCTACTCCTGCTTCTAGTTTCTATTTAAAGAGGGCAGCATAAATTAGGCAAACCCTAAGAATTGGAGTTGTATACAATGGTGGTAATGCGGTTTAGCAAAGCAGTTAACTAAGCATACAAAACACTGCTGCTGAAAGTCAGGAATCAATAGTAAGCTATATATATCACTAGTTCAGTCCCAGCTCAAGGACTGTGTCCAATTCTGGGCATCAGACTCTAGGAAGGACATGATGACCATGCGAGAGGGAATAGGGAAATTTAATAGAATAAAGGACAACAGTTTTGTGATAAGATTGGAGCAGCTGGGGGACAGAGCAAACAAGGATATTTGATAGAGGTGCTTAAAATCGTGAAGAGTTTAAGACCCAGTAAATAAAGGGCAACTTGCCGACAGCTGAAGGGATGATAAGCAGAGGTCATAGATACAAAGATGATTAGCAAAAGAACCAGAGGTGACAGAGGAGAAATTTTGTTAACATGTATCATGTGGTTAGGATTTAGAACGAACGGTCAGATAGGCACATGGGAACAGGAGGAGAAAGCAAAAAGGGGATCTAGGGGGAAAGTGGAACTATCAGGAATGCTTTTCCAAAAGAGCTAGCGCAGTCACACTAGGCCGAATAGCCTCTTTCTGTGCTGTAGTGATCTATGAATCCATGACGTCTTGCTCAATTCACTTTGTTTAACTTCCCTCAAGTAGGAGGAGGTTAAGGAGATGATCTGATCAATGTGTTTGAAACATTAACAGATTTGATAGCAGGAATAAAGAACTACCAGGTGACACTTTCCACAACCTTGTGTGTGTGGGAAGAAATCTGAAACTCTCTCCCCAAAAGGAGAAATTAAACCTCTCAAGATGGAGCAGAATAAATTTTTGCCCACTTAAGGTATCAAGTTTTATGGAGTCAAGGTGGGCAAAGAGAGTTGAGATGCAGTTCAACCAACATCCAAATAAACGGTGGAACAGACATGACAGGTTGAATGGCTTCCAAATCCTCATGTGCCTGAAGGAGAATGCTGTGATACAATTTTTATTCTGGAATTTTCCAAGTAATTTAATTATAACAAATTTGCAATAACTTAATTCAGTAAAAACAGCCAAAGGCATTTTGGAGTTAGAGCTGGGCTCCAAGAGGAGAAGGAATGCACTTAATGTGACATTAATGAGAATGCAGGAAAACTGCAAATGCAGTTTTGGTTGCTTGCCAGCTGTTTTACCCTGTGGCATCTGCATTAATTCCGTGACGGCTATATTGTGAACTATTTGCAGGACTGGGCCCTTTTGAGTTCCATTCTTCATTTATTTTCATTTACAGTATTGGGCAACATTGGGCTTGATATCAGGCCTCTTGCTGGTGAATTTGAAGATAGGGATGGGAGGGAAGTGGCGGGGGTGGGGGGGGATAGAGGGGCTACAAAATCTAGGAGATGTTCTGCTCACGACCTACCCTCCTGCCTCTTGCCACCAGGAGTGGGGGAGGTATTGAGCAGCCTGCATGCCATTGGGTCAGTTGATGCCTTTGAGTGGGCAATTAGTACATCTATCCAACCACCACCACCCAGGATTTCAGCAACAGGAACAGAAGCTCAAGCCAAGCGCCCAGACCAGCTGCTGTCCTGGTGTGGGCTGATGGTGGTGGAGGGATGTGGGGAGTTACACTAACAAGTTCTCTGAACTCTCCAGAAGGCCCTTCCTACAACATTCTCCCACCACCCGCACTGCCAGCCTTTGATTAACCACCAGTACTGACGTGGTACTTTCCACTCCTGCAGGGTGAAAATTTTGCCCCAGTCTATTATCTGCCAAGTGGCTGTTCAATAACGCAGGTTCCAGCTGATAGTTCTTTAGCCGGGAGGCTGATGAGAGGGGGCGATGTTGTGCACATCACGTTGCCCTTAAAATCCAATCCATCCTCTGAAAGCCTCAACTCTCCTTTCTCACTGGGCTGAGTGTGATACTTACATGTCACTGGTTGGACTGGGTTTTACCCCACCACCCTGAGCTGGCAGGTTCGCCTCGAAAATCTCATTCAGCCTTGTGTTTCCGATGTTATCAGCAAGCTGCATAGACAAAGACACCACCGCGTTAACACCATATGCAGGATGCACAGCAAGTTAACAGTTCAAATAGCTTTGTGTCCTCACTGTTACCCAGGTGCAGCACCATCCACAGCTCGCCTTCAGCAACCACCCTATCAACCACATCACACCATCAGGACCATACTCCTATCACAGCCATGAGAAACTTAGACCATGCACACACAACCACCCCAAGTTATATGTCAGTAACACCAGTTTTCATCACAGTGATTCAGTGAAATGGGCATAGAACCAACACTCTATGGCGTCACCTTGGCAGCAAAAGTTTCCAAAACACAACACAAATAGCCTTTCCAGAGTAAACCTCGTGATAAAAGGAATAAGAAGCATTCCTTTGTCTGTTTCAAACACAGGAGAAGCATTTTTCCAGCAATCTGGTGATAAGGTTACTACAAATCCTTGTTGTGGGAAGCTCTCTTAAAGCAACTTGTGCAATGGGCACAGAATCACACAATAAAGGGAGTCAGTCTGATAAAGACAGCAGATGACGCAGATCGTAGATCGAGTTCCCATGCTGAGCTAGCTGCTCAGATCGGACATAGAAACATGCAAATTAGTTTGAAGAGCACGAGGAAGAGAAATTTGTTACTTTCACTGATTAGTTAATGTGTGCATTTTGGACCAACACGCGATACCCTGCAGAGCTGAATACTCAGTTGATATTTACTGAAATAAGCAAAATACTGCTGATGCTGGAATCTGAAACGAGAATAGGGGATGCCAGAAACTCAGTTTTTCGATGGGCTGATTGGCCTCTTTCTGCACCGTAAGGATTCTACGACCATGAAAATTCAGTTTGAGTTGCACAAGGCAGACAGATATTCTCAATACCCTGCACTAATAGACAGCCTTCAAGCCAATGAACCCTTGGATTTTAGAAAAGATTCTTGGTGTAGCCTTGTGCTCAACAGCCAATGTGAATCCCTGGCACAAGAACAGACACATGTCACAAACTAATCTCATGGCAGGAACGGAGAGAAATGGTGGGTTGGGCAGGGGGAGAGGGGTGTCAGACACACAGAGGCCAAAATCAAACCAGGGTCCCTGGTACTGTGGGACAGCAGTGCTAAATACTGTGCTACGTCAGTAAGAACAAAATATTTGGTTCTTCTCCACACACAGCTATGTATATCCTGACTGCTGCATTGCCGATGTTATAATGGTGAGTATACTGCACAAGTATGTCATTGTCCATCAGGGATATCCAGGAGATGTGAAGTGCTACTTTGAAGGAGAGGAAGAGAAAAGGGAGAGAAAACTGCAGGAGGCTGGGGACAGAATATCTGACGTACCAAGAGTTCAGATGTGCTCAGTACATCCAGCATGAGTGACTGTATCCTGGAATAATGCACTCCCAGCTCGCGATGAATCCCAGAACATTCAATGCAGATAACAATGCCCAGATTGGTGGAAAGCCAGGTAGGATCTAGAACAGAAGCAATGGGGTTATTTACATCTAATTGCAACACAATACTGTACATTCAGATTTTACATCAACCACCTTCAAATAAGGACCAGCTATTTCCATTCTACATCACCAATTTCCATTGTTTCACTATTGGCGGCCGTGCTTTCAGCTGACAGGCCTCAAGTTCTGGGATTTCCTCCCTAATCTGCACCACCTCTCTCATCTCCTTTAAGATACTCCTGTATAATTTATTACTTTGATCAACCTTTTGGTCACCTCATCTAATTCCTCCTAATATGGATCCGTACAGGCTTCGATCAGGTGATGTTCCTGTGAAGTCGCTTCAAATATTTTGTTAAGTAACATCTTTAAGCGCAACTGCAAGAGTCCTTTCACAGAACAACTCCCTTCAGAGATCTGTCATTTCCTCCCCCGGGATTAGTAATATAGTGCAAGCTTCAGTGCAATGCGACATCTCACTCTTAAATAAGACAGATAAATGAAGAGTCTGTGGTTGAGCTCTCCTGTAGGGCTGTGGACAAAAGCAATTTGATTTGATTTATTATTTTCACATATTAATATTTGGTGGAAAGTACTGTTTCTTGCACACTGTACAGACAAAGCATACTGTACATAGGGAAGGAAAGGAAAGGAGAGTGCAGAGTGTAGTGTTACAGTCATAGGTAGGGTGCAAAGAAAGATCAACTTAATGTGAGGTTGGTCTGATGGCAGCAGAGAAGTAGCTGTTCTTGAATCAGTTGGTAAGTGTCTCAGATTTCTGTAACTTTTTCCCCGATGGAAGAAGTTGGGAGAATGTCCAGAGTGCACAGGGTCATTGATTATGCTGGGCTGCTTTTCCAAGGCAACAGGAAATGTAGACCGTAATTATTGATCTATGGATGCAGGAAGACTCCAGGGTCACAGATGTCACCTGATAAACCTCTTTCAAACATGGGATGCAACTATGGTTTATTATCACAAAGATACACCACTAGTCCAATCTTTACTCTATCCACACTATCCCAGCACTAGGGTCATAGAGGTTTACAGCATAGAAATAGATCTGCATTTGGCCCATATCCATCTATACCCATCTTTCCCATATAACTGTCTAAATGCTTTTAAAGAAAAGACAAAATTGTACCTGCCTCTACTACTATCTCTGGCAGCTTGTTCCAGACACTCATCATCCTGTGTGAAAAAAAAAAAATGCCCCTCTGGACCTTTTTGTATCTCTTCTCTCTTACCTTAAACCCATGCCCTCTAGATGATCTACCTGTTCTGAAAGGTAGGGAAGTCTAAAACTAGATATTAACTATACTCCTCATTATTTTATAGACCTCTGTAAGATCATCCCCAAGCTCCAGAGAAGAAAGTCCCAGTATATCCAGCCTCTCCCTATAACTCAAACCATTAAGTCCCGGTAACATTCTAGTAATTTTTTTCTATACTTTTTCTAGTTTAGTAATATCCTTTCTATAATAGAATGGCCAGAACTGTACACAGTATTCCAAGTGTGGCCTTACCAATGTTTTATACAACTTCAACTAGACGTCCCAACTCCTGTATTCAATGTTTTGACCAATGAAACCAAGCATGATGAATGCATCCTTCACCATTCGGTGACTCTACTTTCGAGGAGCTGTGAATCTGTACCCCTTGAGCTCTTTGTTCTAATAACTCTCCCCAACAACCCTACCGCTAAATGAGTAAGTCCTGCCCTGGTTTGACCTATCAAAATGCGTCATCTTGCATTTATCTACATTAAACTTCAGCCATTCGTCAGCCCACAGGCCCAACTGATCAAGATCCCGTTGCAATTCTTGCTAACCTGCTTCGCTGTCCACAATGGCACAAATCTTTGTGTCATCTGCAACTTACTAACCAGGCCTAATAAATTCTCATCCAAATCATTAATTAAATACAAATAAAAATAGCTTCAGCACAAATCCCTGAGACACTACCAGTCACAGACCTCCAGTTTGAAAAACAACCCTCTGCAACCACCCTCAATCTTCTATCAGCAAGCCAATTTTGTATCCATTTGGCTACTTCACCCTGGATCCCAAGAGATTTAACCTTATACAACAACCTACCATGTGGTACCTTGTCAAACGTTTTGCTATGGTCCATGCAAATATCAACTGCTCTGTTATCATCTACGTTCTTGGTTACCCCTTCAAAAAAACTCAATTTGTGAGACATAATTTTCTACTCACAAATCAATGCTGTCTATATCATATTTGAATCTTGTAATTGATAAAAGTTATACTCAATATTTTTATTATATTTTAACTGTGTTCTTAAATAAACTTTGTTTGATAAAAGCTTCCTAGTGGGCCATTTGAATCATACCTGGAGTGAAATACTTTATGCTCACCCATGCCAAAATCAAATGTAAAAACTTAGGTTCCTGGCTATCTTCATAAAACACCATGGAGTTCCAAACCTGGATCATAACAGTTGGAATAATTAAAAATCAGGAATGTTCAAGAGACTAGGAGTGGAGAAATCTCTAATGGCTGAAGGAGCTCATGAGAGAGAAGCGGAGTTAGGAAGGATTGGCAAACAAAGATGAGAATTTTAAGGCTGAGATGTTGCCACATGGAGGCCAACATAGGTCAGGAAGTATATTTCACTCAGCTTTCTGCGATGGCCTTATCAGGTTATGGAGAGATAGGTACAGGGAAGGGGCTTTTTGTTTCTGATTTCTGGTCAATATTTGGCAAGAGTACATTCAGATATGTGTGCGCATGTGTTTTTCTGTTAGCTTGGCTCAGATAGCACTTTTGCCTCAAGGACAAAGTTCCTTTCACCCGAACTTTGAGCTCAATTTAAACTAGCTTTCCACAGCAGTACAGCAATGATAGAGGTGAGGCATTCACACTTAGCCAGACACATATTAAAGATACCTCCGTACTCTCTGTCCCAGAGCCACATTGAAACATACCACTGTGTGTCAGTGAACGAGGAGCCCACTATAAACTCTTCATGAAAATTGGGCTCAGTGAGATCCTGGGTCCTACAGGTTTCTGGATCAACTCCTCCAGGACTGTTCCAATTTTGATAACGAGTAATTGGAACCATGCAGTCTGTGCGGAGTCCAGACTTTTAATCACAAGCTGGGTTTAATAGCATATCACTCAGTCTGTTTTTCCACACTTTGATCAAGTAAATCCCCTCAATTTCCAACACACACCCAGCCAATTCCAATCGTCAACGGAAATTCCTAATTAAGAGCAGAGACTGGGGCTGGTAGTCACTTATATTAATGAAGGCCACACACTCTTCATCCAAAATGGGGAGGTTAAGAATCAAACAGAAAGGAAACACTTACCGGTTGCCCCACAGTCACAGCACACCTCATTTCCTGGCATGCCTTTGACTTCAGCGATGATCGATTTGGTCAGTTCTTGGACGGTGTCATTATTGCCATTGCTAATGTCTCCTTTAAAGGCGTTGTTGAGTGCCTCCTCTTTGCTGTTTTGCAACACGGAAACCCACCTGGAAGCATAAGGATGTACGCATTGGCTATGAATATTTGGGACTGGCTCAGACTCGACTAACACAACCACAAACCATGTGTTTCAACACAGTTTAACTGAATATAGTTCACTGCTGATCAAAATTGGGTGCCAGCTATTAAATAAATCAGTATAGCCAAATACACTGCTACCTCAATTAAAGTGCATGCATAGATCAATTAGATAGTCAATATCTTTTCCCAAAGGTAAGGGGGTCTAAAACTAGAGGGCATTGGTTTAAGGTAAGAGGGGAGAGAAACAAAAGGGTCCAGAGGCGCAATTTTTTTCCCCCCACAGTGGAGAGTGTCTAGAACAAACTGCCAGAGGCAGTAGTAGAGGAGAATACAATTGTGTGTTTTAAAAAGTGTTTAGATAGTTACATGGGAAAGATGGGTATAGATGGATACAGGCCAAATGCAAGCAATTGGGACTAGCTTAGGAGTTTTAAAAGAGGGTAGCATGGACAAGTTGGGCCGAAGGGCCTGTTTCCATGCTGTAAACTTCTATGATGCTAGTATAAACCTCAACAGCTCACTATCTATGATGTTGCAAATCAGATAACATCTAATTAAGGAAAATAAATACTTCCGTATGGTGGCACAGTGGTCATCACTGCTGCATCTCAGCATCAGGGTTAACTCCAGCTTTGGGTGACTGTTTGCATGTTCTTCCCATGTCTGCATGGGTTTTCTCCAAGTGCTCCAGTTTTCTCCCCACTCCAAAGATGTGCAGGTTAGGTGCACTGGCCATGCAAAATTGCCCCTGAGAGTCTCAAAATCTGTAGTTTAATGGATTAGCACGTGCGGGGTTATGGGAGACAGGGAGGGAAAAGACCCAGGTAAGGTACTCTATCAGTCGGTGCAGACTCAATGAGCCAAATGGCCTCCTTCTGCACAGAAGACATTCTACAATGTGACACATTATGCAATTGGTGTCAGATGTGGCTCAGGTGGACTGCACTCTCACCTGAGTTAGAAGATTGTGGGTTATTGGAAGGGCCAGCATTTATCGTCCATCCCCAATTGACCTTGAGAAGGTAGGGGTGAACTTGTGGTGCTAATGCACCGACAATACTGTCAGGTAGGCTGTTCTTGGATTTTGACTGAGTGACAGTAAAGAAACAACAATATATTTCCAAGTCAAGATGGTGTGTGACTTGGGGTTGGGGGGTGGAAAGAGAGAAAAGAGAGAGAGAGAGAGAGAGAGACTCAGAGATGGTGTTCCTAATAGTCTGTTCCCTTATTCTCCTAAGTGGAACAGATTGCATATTTGAAAAGTGCTGTCAAAGGAACCATGTGAGTTGCTGGAGTGCATCTGATAGATGGTACACACTGCTACCACTGAACACTGGTGGTGAAGGGAGTGAATGTTTAATGTAGTGGAACATAGTCCATCAGGCAGGCTACCTTATCCTGGCAGTGGTTAGATCAAGTAGGAAGAAGTTCATATTAATGTAGTCACCAGCCTGTTGTTATTGAGCTGAATGGCCTCTTTCTGTGCTATAAATATGTTGTAGCTTTATCAAAAAGAAATCCCAGCTTTTTATTGCAAATAGCTCTAGAATGAGGCCATTGGATCAATTTGATTACAAGCATTGCTCAGTGTTGGGGTTGTGCCACGTCTACTCAATGGCAACAACTAGAAACGCATCAATTTAGCAACAGCCATCCTTGTCCTACTCTGTGACATGGCAATATACCAAACAATAAGGATCCAGTGTAAAACAAACAAAAAAAAAGGCACCCTTTTACTCACGCTTGGCATTCTTGTTCATCCTCAGCTTGGAAATGGTACGTTCGATTATCTACACAAAAATAAACATGATGTCAAGGGTTAAAGGTCAGTGGCATCTTAGCTCATATCTAAGCACCACATCAAACCGTTCGAGAGTTCATTGCACTGTCAGAGGTGCTGGGTTCGATTCTTCAATCCTGTTCGTCTCAGGCACAAATCCCTCCAGTGAGAGGAAAGTCAAATGTAGCGACTCCCAATATGCTCCCCACCACCACTTCCCAGCAGGAAATAACACAGGAGCCAATCAGTACAGACCCTTAAAAGGAGGAACAGATGCCTCGGACTCCGAGGGGAGGAGGAGGTGAATACCACTCAGCACTTACCTCTAGGTGCCCAAAAACAAACATTCTCTGTCAAGATGCAGGAATTGAGGGGGTGGGGGGGGGAAGAAGAGGGGGCTTGGGCTAGGCTGGAAGGGTTTAGGTCATGGGTCTTTTCCAGAACAGAGCTCTCTGATTGTTCTAAAGCTTTGAGGTGCTTTGTTTACATTCCGTTCATAAGATTATTGGAGCAAAATTAGGCCGTTTAGCACAATGGGTCTGCTCTGCCATTTGATTATGGTTGATATGCCCATATGGTGGGCATATCCGTATGGTCATCCCCTTTTCCTGCCTTCTCCTTGTACCCCTTCATCCCGTTACAATGAAAAATCTGTCTAACTTCTCCTTAAATTTACTTACTGTCCCAGCATCTGTTGCACTTTGGGATTAGTAATTCCACAGATTCACAACTCTGAGAGAAATAGTTTTTCTTAACTTTTACAACCCCTGGAATTACAGTTGCTGCCTCCTTCAAAAGGATGGATTACAATTGTTTATTTATACAACACAAAGTTCATTATCAGCTGCTCACTTGGAGCTCATTTCTTTTCAAGGAGTTTTGTTTTAAACCCCTGATGTCTGAATGCTGTGCCTTTACTGGAGGCTGGCTTCCACCATACAAGTAATTGCACCATTTGGACATTAAAGTGCAAGGATTCCTCAATGAGGACCTTGTCAGCCACTGTTGAATTCTCTGGATAAACCTAATGATTACATCAGGATTACATCAAAAAAACTCCATGTGGGTGGATTGTAGTCATGCCAGAGACCACACTTTAACACTTTTGGGGAGAATTGAGCTCGCTGTCTTTCAGATGAGACATTCAACCAAAATTCCATCAACCCTCTCAAGTGCATATAAAAAATTCTATTACACTATTTCAAGGGGAACTTTCCCTGGTGTCTTTGACAAATATTTATTCTCCGACCAACTAATTGGTGATTGACTGCCTTGATGTTGGTGGGATCTTACTGTGCACTGACTGCCATATTTCTTCATATGTCAACACTTTAAAAGTACTTCATTGCCAGTGAAGCTCACTGCAACAGCCCCGAGTCAAAGGGTGTTACATAAATATAACTAGTTTATTTACTGTGTTACATGCTGTGTAATAATCACACTTACGTGTTATAAGATCAAAGCATTTTCGTTCTTCAGGATTTGGTTTCACCTGACAGGTCAGCAACTTGAGTATGGCTGGAGGCCTGTTGATCTGAGGAGGGAGTTACATAATAAAGAACAGTACAGCACAGGAATAGACCTTCAACCCACCAAGCTTGTGCTGATCACATTGTCGATCAAAACCAGCTGCCTGTATCCTTCTATTCCCCATCTCTTCATGTGTCTATCCAGATAAGTCTTAAATATCACTAACATGCCTGTCTCAATCCACCTCACTTGGCAGTGCATTCCAGGCCTCCACCACCCTCTGTGTAAAAAAAAACTTGCCGCCCCCCCCCCACCCCCACACACATCTCTACTGAACCTTTCCCCCTTACCTTGAACTTGTGCCACCTTGTAATTGTGATTTTTGCTCAGGAAAAAGCATCCAACTATTCACCTTATCTATGCCCCTCATAATTTTATAATCCTCTATCTGGTCGCCCCTCAGTCTCTGTCTTTCCAGGGAGAACAATCCAACAATCCCAGTTTATTCAATCGCTCCTCATAGTTAATACCCTCCATACAGGCAACATTCTAGTAAACTTTTTCTGTACTGCCACAAAAGCCTCCTTGTCCTTCTGGTAGTGCGACAACCTAGATTTGGGCACAGTATTCCAAATGTGGCCTAACCAATATTTTATATAACTAAACATAATTTGCCAACTTTTATACTTAATGCCCCAGCCAGTGAAATAAGCATGCCATCCTTCCTGTATCTATCCTATCTAATCCTGTTAGAATTTGATAGGTTTCTATGAGATCCCTCCTCATCCTTCTGGACGCCAGCAAACATAATCCTAATCAACTCAATCTCTCCTCATACGTCAGTCCCACCATCCAGTCTTCGAAGGAGGAACTAATGTATGAGGAGAGATTTGAGTCACTTAGGATTATAAAAATCTTGCAGCACAAGGCAGAGGAGCACAAGTCATTGCTTCTGAACAATTTGTATAATGGAGACAAAAGAAAAAAGCTTAAACTATTATTCATTTCAATTTAAGTAGGAATACTTTAGTGTCAAGTTCAGAGAGAGGATTTTCATTAAACATGTAATGCTGGTGTCAATAGCGAAATCTAAATCAGGAAATAAATGCTTTAAAGGTTTACTTATGTTATTGCAAAGTTTACTTACAGTACTGTGCGATATTGTGAGGTAGCCATATTTAACTCCACATTTTCTCTTCTGCCACACTCTCCGGATCCTGGAAGTTGAGAGTAAAATTTGTACCAGAAACAACAGATTTATATAATTGATGGGTCATATGGCAGATATTATGGGGCATAGAATCCCTACAGTGCAGAAGGAGGCCATTTGGCCCATCGAGTGTGCACTAACAACAATCCCACCCAGGCCTATCCCCATATGGGGACAGAGTAGGCATCATGGGCATTTCCACAGAGTTTACATTTTGACCAAATCAGGTCCAGAAACAATTATTATCACAGGATTGGTTTCAGGAGACTGGAGAAGCAACCTGTAGGGACAAAATGGCCCAGATTCATCCAGGAATACAGTTTGCAAACTGGCGAATGGTTTCCTCCACTAGGGTACAGCTTTTAGAAATTGAGCAACCAGATGAAACATTTTCATTTCAAAAGGGAAAGGAAGGATTGTGGAATACTGTAAGGTATTGTATCATTTAATGATCATTCACCTGGGTTCAAGGGACAATAAAATATCTTTCCGGTGAAGGGTTTAAGAGGCAATGTTGCAAAGATAATGAAATCAAACAGCATAGAAACAAGCCATTAACCCATCATTCTTGTCCATTGAGAATCATTTAATTAGTCCCAGTAAAATTTCTTTATTCAAAAAAATGTGATTTCTCTTTGAAGGTTAATGGATGAGGTGGGTTCTCCTCAGTGTTTCTGGAAGTGTGCTGTTCGCTGGCGGCCCAGCCAAGTCATTGGAAATTCCAATGGAAGCCACCCCACACAACTGGAAAAGCTGCGGCAGGGATACACTGCCGGCAGGACCAGAGAATCCCGCCGATACGAAAGCCTGGAGAATTCTGGCCATTATTGCATCTGCTTCCACCACCCCCTCGAGCAATGATTCTCAGATCATCATAACTTGTATTTAAATAGCAAGTTCTCCTCATTCAATCCTGGCTTTTTGCCCAATTTTAAAAACCTATATCCTTTGATTTATGACGTTCCTGAGCTTGGACGCAGTTTCTCCTTATTTACTTCATCAAGAAACAACATGATGTCAAGTGTCTCGACCATTTCTCCCTTTAAACTTTCCTGCTCCAGGGAGAACAGTCCCATTTTCATGAGTAAATTGTGATGATAAAAGGAATTAATTATTTTTAGGCCAAGGATCTGATGCTTTCTGATTTCTTACCCATCGCTCTTCTTGTTTAGGAAGCCGGATTTTTCTGTGCCATACAGACGGTTTCCTGGAAGTGGGTGAATGCTGTAGCCAGAATTTTTCCTGTTCAAACATTCCTGAAAAAAAATGCTGACATTTAAAATCATACAGGGAAAATGGAATTGAGTGACAAGCACCTTCATAGAAATGCTACAGTGCAGAAGACGGCCATTTGGCCCACTAAGTCTGCACCAACTTTCTGGAAAAGCATCTTATCCAGTATCTCGTCCCTCTCCACACATGTTTATCCCTGTAACACCACGCATTTACCATGGCTAATCCACCATATGTACTCATCTTTAGTCACCAAAGGGACAATTTAGCACGGACAATCCACCTAACTTCAAACAGCATTACCAGGCCACCAACAGAAACAGAGGGAAGCACTATTAAACTCAACTTATTTAACCTTAAGAACTGACGTGATCTGGAATGCCCATGAATTTCAAACATATCCATAAAACAGAAGTTTTCTATCTTTAAATTATTGGAGTGGCATCAGAGAGGACAAATGGAGAAACTATATGAAGGACACGGTAACATAGTGATTAGCATCAGGGAGCCAGATTCAATTCCTGCCTTGGATCACTGACTGTGTGGACTTTGCACCTTCTCCCAGTGTTTGCGTGGGTTTCCTACTGTGCTCCAGTTTCCTCCCACTGTCCAAATAAGTGCAGGTTGGGTGACTATGCTGAATTGCCCCTTAGTGTCAGCAGGATTTGTAGGGTAAATACATGGGGTTAATATGTGGAGTTATGCAGATAGGGCCTGGGTGGGGTTGTTGTTGGTGCAGACTCAATGGGCCAAATGGCCTTCTTCTGTACGATAGGGATTCTATGGTAGACAGCTCTCAATATTTCTTGATTCCTGTGTGTTTGATCAAAAGATCAATACGAATGGTGCTGACCATTCAGCCCATCCTGTTTCTTCCAGAAGGGATTAACATCATTGCTCACCTCCGTTACAATCTCCCCCAAATCCAGTACTGCAACTGCTACTGGTGATGGTTCAAGAATCCAGAGTAGAGAGGGTGTGGTGTTGGTAATGCTGGAATAGGTTTGTAGAAATAGGGAGGAGATGCTGGCATCTCCTCATTGAAATACTGCCATTCAGCAACAACATGCACAGATCCAGACTTACTATCCTGACTTGGAAATATATCACCATTTCTTCACTGTCGCTGACAGCTTCACTATCAAAATCCTGGAATTCCCTCCCTAACAGCACTGTGTGTGTACCTTCACCTCAGATTGCAGCAGTTCAAGACAGCCACTCACAATCACCTTCAGAAGGGCAATTAGAGTTGGGCAATAAATGATGGTCTAGCCAGCAATGCCCATATCCCACAAATGATTGGAACAAAACATGAATTTAGCTTCCAGGTGTACACAGATGACATCCAGCTATTCCTCTCCATCACCTCTTTCAATCTATCCATCGTCTTTCTGATGTCGGACTGTTAGTCCGATGCTCAAGCCTCACACGAGCCATAATGTCCTCAATTTGTTCAGCTGACTGCCTGCAACACCCAACACACATATCCTGCCTCCAGAGGAGCCAGGGAACTAGCATATCAGCCAGTGGCACTACTTTTAGCACCTAACAATCTCTATATACGACTCTGGTGAGGGCCAAAGATTCTGCTTACTTCAGTTCATCAGCCACTTCCAAAAGTCATCAGTGCTGAGGCCATCCTCAATGCCTTCCCAACTTGCTCTCCCATCCACTCCCCAATATTCCTGAAAAAAAAAAACGCTGACACCGAGAACGATGCTGTGAGGATCTTACCTTAGGCCAACTCCTGCTTGCCCATCATCACTCCTCCCTCTCACCCCTGTGCATACAGGCTCCTGACAGCTCAATGCCCTAATACATTACCTCAGATTTAGAATTATTTCATGGCCTCACACTCCCCATCTCTGCAAACCTCATCCAGCTTTACAATCGCCACACCCTCTCTTCTCTAGATTCTCGAGCACTACCAACGATGAATATGCAGATGTGAGAAGCATGGTTAAAGTGTATAATCAGAACCAGGAGAGAAATGTTAATTACTGGGGGAAATAGGTTTAAGGGGGAAAATTTAAAGGCAATGTGAGAGATGAGTTTTTTTTTTTAAAACAGATGGTGGGTAATAAACGCCTGGAATGAACTGCCAGAGGAACTGGTAGAAGCAGATGCTATAGGAATGCTTAACAGCATCTTGACAAATACATGAACAGGCTGGGAATAGAGGGACATGGACTGCATAGTTGCAAAAGTCTTCAGTTTAGAATGTCATCATATGTTGGTGCAGACTTGGTGGGCCAAAAAGCCTGTTCCTGTGCTGTATTGTTCTTAGTAGCTGTCAACATTCCATACTCTCAAATCCCCTCCGTATACCTCTCCAAGCCCTTCACGACAAAAGCAAAATCCTCAGCAGGGCTGGTAACCTCGACTGGGGGAGAAAAAGATTTAGCAGGCCAAATCTTTCCTGGACAGCCACACCTACGCTCTGACTTTCTTACCTTAGAATGGAGCTCTGTATTTCTTCCCCGGAATTCCTAACCAGGCCTACAGAGTGTAATTGCTTCTGGAGTACAGTGTGGGAGTGTCAGGAGCAATAAAACCCCATCTCCTTTTACAGCACTAGGTGCTGCAAGGCAACAAGTTTAAATATCCCAGCTGGTTTAACAGGACAGAAGTGAGGCAAGTGGGTATTCAGGAGTATGGGGCAGCTGGTTGGGGTACAATGATGGAGACAGTGATGGAAGATTTACCCTTGTTGGACATATCATTGTAGTCCTGCCCTCAAACTCCCTGTCCAGTCACATCTCCTTTCGCCATTTTAACCATGCATTTTTGGAACTCCCTGTCATTCTGTTACTCCCTCCCACCCGGTATCATTGCTGCCTCACTGTGCCAGGGACCCAGGTTCAATTCTGGCTTCGGATCACTGTGTGGAGTTTGTACCTTCTACTTGTGTCTACATGGATTTCCTCCGGATGCTCTGGTTTCCTCCCACAGTCCAAAGGCATGTGCATTAGGTGGATTGGCCATGCTAAATCGCCCTTTCGTGTCAGAGGGAGTGGCAGGATAAATACATCGGGTTACGGGATCGTTGTCAGTGCAGGCTCGGTGGGCTGAATGGCCTCTTGCTGCACTGTAATGATTCAATGATTTGCTGTTTGATTCTCCGCTGAGGCATCTTCCTGCTTGCAAAGAACTCACTTGGTGTTGCTACTTACCTCCTTATGATCCACTTGAAGCACTGATCTCAGGGAGTCTCTGATCTGGGCCAGCTGTTTCATCTCCTCATCCTGTGCTTGCTTCAGCTATGTGCCAACAAGAAAACTTTTGTTAAAACATGAATAAATCTAACTAGCTGACAGAGGTCTCAGCTAGCACTCACTTAACACGTAGATTACCTTGCCTTTAAAAAAAAAACTGTTTCCCTCTCTTCACTCTTCTCCTGATTGTTTGTAGCTCTCTGACATCACCAACATAGTAACGCTAAACACTGCTGCTCAGTAACTTGCATCAGAAAGAAGGGGCTCTTAGCCAAAGTCAACGCTTTTCCTCATGACTGAATGATAATATCAGCAGAGTTCATTGCATTTCTACAGCGCCTTTAACTTGATAGAACCCTACCCCCCCCACCCACTTCAGCAAAACATAAATCATACAAAAATTGGCAAAGATCAACAGCACGGTGGTTAGCACTGCTGCTTCATGGCTCCAGGGACCTGGGCTCAATTCTGGCCTTGAGTAATTGAGTGCGTGGAGTTTGCACGTTTTCCCCATGTCCTTGTGGGTTTCCTCTGGGCGTTCCAGTTTCCTCCCACATCCGAAAGATGTACAGGTTAGGTGGTTTAGCCATGCTAAATTGCCCATTAGTATCCCAAGATGTAAGTTAGATGGATTATCCATGGGCAGTGTGGATAGGGCAGAGCCCCGAAAGCTAGTGGCGTTTGCTACCAAATAAACCCATTGGGCTTTAACCTGGTGTTGCCAGACTTCTTACTGAGTTTACCCCAGTCCAACACCAACATCGCCACATCGTGACTTCCAAAAAAAAACG
The DNA here is from genome assembly GCA_024679065.1 of Sphyrna mokarran. Lineage (NCBI taxonomy): Eukaryota > Metazoa > Chordata > Chondrichthyes > Carcharhiniformes > Carcharhinidae > Sphyrna > Sphyrna mokarran. Next base: position 18,299,049 of record JAGIQG010000024.1, on the reverse strand, counting down.
CAGACAATACTTACCGAGTGCACAATCACAGCCAACTTTTCAACAAAAGGAGTCAGGCTTTCAGCCGCCTTGAGACCATCCTGGAAAAAGCTTCAAAACAAAAGCATTAGAAAAGATAAGCAAGAGTGCAGCACAATGCAAAGCATGACAGCTTCAGAGTTCATGACCCAGCACACTGCTGTGCTGGCAATCAATCCCACTTTAATACTTGGGAAAATGTCTATGGAAAACAAAACATCTGACTAAAAGAAGAAGTGTTGAATGTTGCGCAGCAAGAAGTGGATCACTGCAATGTCCCCATGAGCTGAGAGTCATCAGCTGGCACAGGAGGCTCCAATCCTGTGCTCAGGTTTCTGATGCAAGTCAGTTTTCAGGATGGCCAGTCTCAGCTGGATTGTAGAATATTTCTCAGAACAACAGAGGTGACACTGGTTGCAAAAAGTTTATCCGCAAGACTATTGAAATATCCCTGCAAATACAAAATGCGCAGCATAGTGGCACAATAGTTAGCACCGCTGTCTCACAAAGTGCCAGGAACCCGGGTTCGATCCCTGGCTTGGATCACTGTCTGTGTCATTGGAGTGGCACAGTGGTTAGCACTGCTGCCTCACAATGCCAGGGACCTCAATTCAATTCCTGGCTTGGGGTCTCCATCTGTGCGGTTTGCACTTTCGCCTTGGTTTCCTCCCACATTCCAGATGTGCGTGGGTCAGGTTGATTGGCCATACTAAGTTGCCCCTTAGTGTCTGGGGGATTAGTTAGAGCAAGTGTGTGGGGTTACAGGGCAAGGGCCAGGAGGGGACTGTAGTCAGTGCGGACTCAGTAGGCTGAATGGCCTCCTTCCGATTGTAGAATTCTATGATTCATGCTCACAGCCCTGCTTCTAGTACTTTCTGTTCACTCAAACTCTGGGTCAACACCCAGGCTCAACTAAACGAAGCACATTCAGCAGAGATCAGCTACCAGGCTCTGATAATCAAATAAAGAGCAGTCAGACTATTGAACACTACAGAGGTCACAAATACAATCACTATCCAATGACTCTTTGTTCGCGAGATCATGTGCAGAGAGTGTGGGACTGCCCACCGTTGTGGAGTGACTGTTGAAACTCAATCTGGAAGAATAGGCACAACAGGGGAAAAATAAAAATCAGCCAGCATCTTTAACATGGAAGAAAAACCGAGAGATTAAAAAAAACAGATTGTAGCATAATACTTTCCACAGGGGCCTCGCTACAATGAAAACTTCTTCCCCTATGGGTCTATCACGGTCACTTACAGCCAAACCTCCATCAGCACAAAGCTCACTGGAGATTTATATGCATACGTTTTAAAAAAAATCTACACAAGCTGAAACAGCGGCTTCAAACTGAACAGCAAAAGCGAGTATTTGAAATAGACACTTCCAGCAGGTCAGGCAGCATCTATGGAATAAAATATAGGTCTAATTTTTCAAATAGTACAGAGTTCATTGATATGAAGCATTAATCCAAATGGTTTAGCTAATCATCAATTACATCTCAACTTTGATTTGCATCTCAACTCTCAGACTGAAATTCCAAGCTGGAGGTCACAGTGGTCAGCAGTGCTGTCTCAGAGCACCAGAGACCCGGGTTGGATTCCCCCCTTGGCTGTATGTGTGTTTATACGTTCTCCCTGTGTCTGTGTGGGTTTCCTCTGAGTGCTCCAGTTTCCTCCCACAGTCCAAAGATGTGCAGGTTAGGTTGACTGGCTGTGCAAAATTGCCCCTTAGTGTCATGACCACTAGCAAGGTAAATACCTAGGATTATAGGGATAGGGTGGGATTGTTGTTGGTGCACAGGCTCAATGGGCCAAATAGCCTCCTTCTGCATCACAGGAATTCTATGCTCTTTAAAGGGGATTAACTAACTATGAAACCAAGATGGGTGAATGAAGTTGAGATACAGATCACCCTGATCTAACTGAGTGAGGGAACAGCCTTGAGGGGCTGAAGGGTTTACTCCAGGATCAATGACCTGTATTGGTGATGCCAACATTCGCATGCAAATAAGGGAGTCAGATGAAAATAACTCACTTTTGTTGAGCATGGAAGTATTTGATGAGGCTCTGGAGGAGGTCAGGACCCTCTCGAATCTTTATCTCATTCACCTTCAGAAGATACTGCAAAACAAAGTGCAACCGGTCACATTGAGAAACTTCTCCACCCCACCCCCACACTTCCCCAATTGGAATATCAAATGTGGATTCTCTGCAGAGCTCCAACATGAAACCATCATCAAGAGGGAAGGCAGTGAGTGATGATAATGGGAAAATTGGAGGTGATTTGGTCCTTGATGTTAACAGGTAAAGAAAACAAAAGGAACTTCCAATTACTAAATCTTACCAGTGTCTCACAGTAAGAAGGTCTAAGCACTTCACGGTCAATGAATTGCATTACAGTGTGGGACTGCTTTGTTGCAAAGTAGATACCACAAAAAAAACTTGCATTTATATAGCACCTTTCAAAACTTAAATGCATCTCAAAGACAATGAAATACTTCATACAATCCCTACAGTACAGAAGGACATCATTCGGCCCATCCCACCCAGGCCCTATTCCTGTAGCTCCACACGTTTATCCTGCTAATTTATTTTAACATAGCCAACCCACCTAACCTGCACATCTTTGGAGTGTGGGAGTTAACTAGAGCAACCAAAGGAAACCCACACAGACATGGGGAGAATGTGCAAACACCACACAGATAGTGGCCTAAAGCCACAACTGAACCTGCGCCCCTGGCGCTGAGAGGCAGCAATGTTAACCAATATGCCATTGTGCAGCCCAACTTGAAGTAAGGTCGCTTTTTTAGTGATGTTAAATCAAGAATGTACCTATTGCAAGTAGAGGCGATGACTGCTGCCAGTAGTGCACCCACCTGAGATCCATGACTATGGAGGAACCCACACCCCCCCACACCCCTGCCATACCTCCATGAACAACCCCAACGTGGTTTGCTTTTTAGGTTGCCTGCTACTAGGTGAATAGCAGTGGTAGTGGGTTGAGGCCCTATGGGTGTTAATTGCCACATGAAGGGCTTCTACTGGTGACAGGGCAGGAATTCTAGCAGGAAGGGCCTCCCCTCCACCCCAGACCAAATTGGGGCAGGGGCAGGAAATTGGCCAGGTCCCACCTACCTACCACCCAATTAAGTGCCCTCCCCTCCCCCAGCATCAAACTTGCTACAAGGAAGGATACTAAATTACATCCTATGCAATGAGAGCAAAAAAATAATAAAGAAAAATCTCTTTTCAAATAAATCTGTTGACAGCTGTTGATTTAAATGCATTTATATGCTTATCTTGAATTTAATATGCTCAGACTCACAGACATTCAAGGTTAAACAGTCGACAGACAGTGATCAAATGGTTTCATTATATCCTTCATGCTGAAATAACTCCTCCAAGGCTGGTGTCCCTTCAACAAATTTTGATTTATTTACACAGTAAACAACACTCAGTTAGGTACTTCCCTGTACAGAGTGTAAACCTGGAGTGCAAGTAACCCTGATACTCCACACTATGTACATACACACAGGGCTCCATGGTTGGACAAGCCATTACTGCCTTAATCTGGGAGCTCATATTCCAAGAGGTTCACATTGTAGGTCTTATTAAAGTCACACACTGACTGAGGAATCTGTGCTAAGGTTTGCAAGCATCAACAGTCACCTCTATGCCTTGACATGGTCAGGAATTGAGTGTTTCATACTACAGGTGCCACAAATGTGATTTCTGGCATTGATCAGTAACCAATCCTCTGATTACACCATCATGCTGATGAGAAATTTGGTCCCTTCTTACGATGTTTCTGATTACCATGTGGTTTTTAAGAAGCAACTGTGTCATAAATCTGAGGCCTAACCATAGATAGATTTTCTTAAAAAAAAAACATGTCATAACTCACCTCACACATCTGGAGCTGGAACACCTTTCGCTCTTTCTCCAGATCATCTGCAATCTCTGCAGGACTGATTTCTGACCGATTCAATCCAAATTGTTTGGCACGGTCTTTCTTCTCTTTTTCTATCTTATTGCTGAAAAGCAGAAAGAAAAGATTCAAAAGAGAAAAAATGGTGCTCAGTTAACTGCACTCAAAGGATGGGACACGCCCACCCCTTCCCACCACATTATGATTGGTGGTGCAGAGGCAGGTTGCCATTGGTCAGTGGCGGGATCTCCTGACCTTGCTGTTGTCAATGGGGTTTGTAATGTTCGGACCCTCTGCCGCCAGGGAAGCTGTGGTGGGCACTGCTGTTGGCCAGTCCAGAAGATCTCATCAGATCTTCACACACTGGCCTAAATTTTACTGTCCCGCTCGCCACAGAAATCAGACCACAGAAAGATAGATTGACCTTGGGTGGGATTTTACTGTTTCGGGACAAGTGAGGCTGTAAAATCCCTCCCACAGAATAGCTGATGTGACCTGTTTCAAGTGCACAGTCATTACAGCATGAGCAGGTCTTTCCCCAATAGTTCTGAGGTGCTTTTCCATCGCAAGGGCCCTTAACAGCTGACACAAAAGGGGATTTCCTGACATGATGTAGACACACCAAGATCATAATCCAATTCATCTGAATCAAGAGGTTCTAAATATCTGAACAGGGTTAGGCTTTTTTTTTTAAACCTGAATACAGAAGACTGAGACATGACTGATAAGGATTTGAAAGGGAGGATAAAGGGAAGACAACTTCATATTAAAAGTGAGGAGTTAGCCACTAATAAATCCAAAAGAATTCAGGAGAAGCCTATTTTACGCAGACAAGGGTTCAAATCTGGAATTTGCTGCCACTTAGAGCAACTGAGGCAAATAGCATAGATACATTTAACGGGAAGTTACATAAACACACAAAGGAAAATATAAACGGATATGCCAATCGAGTTGAGATGAAGTGGGTGGTTCATGTGGAGTATTAAATTGTTGGATGGAACATGGATGGAAATTCAATCCATGGTGTAATTTTTAAAAATATAGCATCGTACTGTCCCACTCTCCCCATAGCACATTTGGAGGTCAGACTAGTAAATGGAAGCCTGATCTTCAGCACATACCAGAGTAATTCAGGGAAGAAACAGTATAAATGTGGATGGCATACTCAGATGGTTCTGAAATTGACTTCTCGAAACTGGTTTAAAATATCTTTGCCAGTCTGGTTGTAGATAAACAGGTGACCACTTTCTTTTAACTTACTGAAGGCTTCCTGAAGTCCTCCCACTAGTTTTGGGAAGTAGAAACCAGGCTGCCATTCTTCCACCTGCTTCCTCCTCACCTGTAAATAGCTGAACTTCCCATTTGGCAATTTAAAACCAAACTATATAAACAGTTGCAGTAATGGACTGCATAGAGAAGAAGAAAATAAAACAACCTGCATTTGTATTGCCCCCTTTAATCTCAAGCAGCTTCAGAAAAGCGTAATTGGACATAATTTGACATTGTGCCATACGAGATATTAAAATAGACTGAAAACTTGCTCGAATGAGGTAGGTCTTAAGACCCTCCTTAAAGAGGAGGAAGGGGAGAGACTCTGTGTGGGAATTCCAGAGCTTCAGGCGAGGATAGATTAAATGTGGAAAGGAAGTAGACAATGCCAGAGTTAGAACAGTGCAGATGTTCTGGAATATCATAGGAAAGGAGGCAAGGCAATGTTGGGATTTGAATAAGAAAGATTTTTTTAAAATTAGGTTTGCCAAACTAAGAGCTAATGTAAGTCAGGAAGTGCAAGGGTGCTGAGAGAATGGACTCCGAGACTGATTATACCTAGAGCAGCGATTCAGATTAGTTCAAGTATCCCAACTACGACAGGTCAGCCATGATCTTATCGAATGGCGGAGCAGGCTCGAGGGGCTCGATGGCCTACTCCTGCTCCTACTTCTTATGATCTTATATTCAAATAATCCATCCCTGTGATGTTACCTATTATTTAAAACATAAGCTAGGAAGATTAGAATGGAAATAGTGTGAAAGTTCTGCACTACAAATACAAACATAGCACGCAACTGAAAAATGTCAGTGTAAAAGAGAGAGCAGTTCAAGTAAGCTGTAAACTTTCACTGTCTATGCCTGCCTGGCACAGGAGCCAACATGGATCAAGGTATTGGAGAGAAATTCTCATTAAATGTAACCACACCTCAGAAAAGGGCAAAGTTTTAAAAAAGTTCCATTGTTTGATCCTTTTCCCTCAGAATCTGCTAACTCTTTGTATATACAATGAGTTCAGCTACATTGAGTGTCAAGAGAGTAAGGCAGACTGGATGGTCTTCATTTTACTGCTAGACTTGTAATAAGTAAGACTGAGTTAAGGTGGATTGACACATGGACATCCCTTCCTTAACAGTGAAGCTGTCTAACCCCAGTCAAAATGTTGTGGGTTCAAAGTCCTAGAGACTTGGGAACACGAGTTAAGCTCACATGACAAAGAGAGGGCTGTACAGTCAGCAGATATGCAGTATTGTGAATAAGACGTTAAATCAAGGCCCCATCCACCTCTCAAGTAGAGATGAAAGAATCAAAGGCGCTTGTTACAAATACATTTACGTATAGCAAAGTATTGTGCAAGAAGCACCACAAGATGCCTCAAACTTAAACACTGGGAAATTCTTTACTACAGGTGCACACTGTCCCACAGTCAAGTCCAAGACTGCTTAATCGAGTTTCACATTGGTAGGAGCTAACCCCCAGGGATCACATGACCCACACTTTTAAAGGGGCAGTACACACCCCAAACACTGGACCTACAGATATCACAGTACTAATTAAAAGAAAAGCGGGGAGTACTCTGCTGTGTGCCAACCAATATCACAATGATAAAACAGGTTACCTGGTCCTTATTACATTGCTGCCCATGGAATCTTGCTATGCACAAACTAACTGCCAGGTTTCTATGTTAAAACAGAGTTTATCATTCAAAAGAAATTACTTCATTGACTATAATACTTTGGATACCCTGAGGTTGTGAAAGGTGAGAGATAAATCCAAGTTCTTTATGTTTATTTACCCTCTCTCCCCCCCACACCCACCCATCATTATTTCACTTCATATTCCATACAGGTTAATCCTTTTGCTGTGCTGTCACCCAATGCACCACACAGACCAAAGAGACATTGGCTTTGATAAAGGATCATCCTAATTCGAAACTTTGGCTCTATTCTCTCTCCACAAATGCTGTCAGACCTGCTGAGATTTTCCAGCATTTTCTGCTTTTGTTTCAGATTCCAGCATTAAAGCATAGAATTCCTATTGCACTGAATGAGGCCATTTGGCCCAATGAGTCTGCATCGACAGCAATCCCACCTAGCCCCTATCCCCATACTCATATTTACCCTCCTAACACCCTCCCTCCCAACACTAAGAGGCAATTTAGCATGGCCAATCAACCTAACCCGCACATCTTTGAACTGTGGAAGGAAACCAGAGCACCCGGAGGAAACCCATGCAGCCATGGGGAGAATGTGCAAACTCCACACAGACAGTCACCCAAGGCTGGAATTGAACCCAGGTCCTTGGCGCTGTGAGGCAGCAGTGCAAACCTCTGCAGTAGTTTGCCTTTAAGAAACGTTTAGTGACTGAAGGAATTGTCAAATAATTAAGATGTCAGGAACTTCTGTTATAACATTCCTTAAAAAAAACAGAAGTATTATTCTCCACTTCAGGACAAGACTAAATTTCACAACCACTTCCCAATTCTCAGTTCACCAAACATTTCTTAAATAGCATGTAGGGAAACTAGAAAACAACAAAAAATAATCAAGGCACTTTAACCATTTTAATTCTCCCTCCTCAAAAAAAAACAAACTCATCATCAAACAGCAATTTTTGGTATTAGATGAGTCTTAACATAGGAAAGGTAGCATGAGACTAACTTTCTGGACAGAAAGTTGAGTCAGAAGTAACTTTACAATGGAAAGGAAAAGTCAATGTCAGGAAGGAACAATTATTCCCAAAGGAAAACTTTGAGAAGGCGAGGGAAAGTTTCATCCCGGATGAACAGTAACTAACCTTCCTCAACAGGAAACAGAGTCACATCAATTTGGGAATTTTGGGTCAAAGGGCACAGGAAACTCTTACACATACCAATCCCAGGTGCTTGCTGGGTAAGGTTGCCGGTTATCCGGTTTTGAATCTGAGCTTTCATGAGATTTTTAAAACTGTCAACTGAGCACCAACAGTTTTTATTCTACAACTAACGATGGATATAGATGGTCCCAATCAAACTTTTATTGGGGCAGCATGGTAGCATAGTGGTTAGCACTGCTACCTCAAAGCACCAAGGATCCGCTTCAATTCCTGCCTCGGGTCACTGTCTGTATGCAGTTTGCGCATTCTCCGTGTTGGCTTCTTCCCAGTGCTCTGGTTTCCTCCCATAGTCCAAAGACGTGTTGGTTAGGTTGATTGGCATCTAGTGTCAGGGGGATTAGCAGGGTAAATATGCTGAGCTCCGAGAATATGGCCTGGGTTCGACTGTGGTCAATGCAGACTCAATGGGCTGAATGGCATCCTTCTGCATTACAGGAATTTTATGATTCTAGAAGCAAATATTGGAACATAAAAAGCAACAATTCCAGACTCACTCTAGAGCAAGATCTGGTCTTCAGATCAACTTACAACATCATTTATCCAGCACTTCCTCACATCTTTCAAATATCGAAAGGCAGTTCACATTAATTACCTATAAGCAATGGAAGGGTTTTGAAAAGGGTGCAAAGAACATTTATCAGAATATAGAAACTAGCAGCAGGAGTAGGCCATTTGACCCTTTGAATCTGCTCTGCCATTCATTTTGATCATGGCTGATCATCAAGTTCAATTGCCAGAATTTTACCCGTTCGCCCAACCAAGGCTCATAAGATCCCACCCAAGGCCAAAGGAGAATGTTGTTCTGCAAGCCTCGCCCACCCTGATTCTGGGGCAAAAAAGTTCCAGCCAATATGTTGCAGGAAAGAGGGACTTTAGTTATGTGGTGAGATTGGACAAGCTGGTATAGTTCTTTTCAGAGCAGAAAATATTTGAATAAGATTTAATAAGGATATGCAAAATCATGAAGAGTTTTGATAGAAGAAATTTCTCCCTAAATTATTCTACTAACTGAAGGTTCAATCATCACAGATTGAAGACAATTGGTAAAAGAATTACATAGAAGGAGGAGAAGATTTTTTTTTAAATGCAGTGAGTTATAATGATCAAAAATGCACTTCCTGAAAATGTAGTGGAAGTAGACCCAATAGTGAATTATGGAGAAAAAGCAAGGGAGGAATTTTTCAAAGAGCAAGTGCAAATATGTTGGACCGAATTTGAGACTCTTTGGGGTGAATTTTCTCATTCCACAAACCAGAGCGGGTGAGGTGCACACCATGGAAAGTCCGTTGACCTCGGATGGGATTTTTCGGTTTCAGGGCACACAAGACCAGAAAATCCCATGCTATGGCTCCACACATAGTAATTTAATGCAAGGTGAAGACCAGTAAAATCATTTTGCTTTTTGACAGAATTAATTGATGGAGAAATATTGGACAACAGACTCATAGAACATATAGAACATAGAACATTACAGCACAGAACAGGCCCTTCGGCCTTCGATGTTGTGCCGACCAAAATAAAAAGCAATGCCCCTCCAAACTAAACCATTCCCTTCTCTTCCATATACTTATCAATTAACCTCTTAAACGCCACCAAACTTGGCGCATCTACAACAGCTGCAGGCAGGGCATTCCACTCCCTAATCACTCTTTGAGTAAAGAACCTACCTCTGATATCCGTCCTATAACTCATACCCCTTAATTTAAAGCTGTGTCCCCTCGTGCTAGCTTTCTCCATCCTAGGAAAAAGGCTATCACTGTCCACCCTATCTAAACCTCTAATCATCTTATATGTTTCGATAAGGTCCCCTCTTAGCCTCCTCCTTTCTAACGAAAACAACCTCAAATCCCTCAGCCTCTCCTCATAAGACCTGCCCTCCATACCAGGCAACATCCTGGTAAACCTCCTCTGTACCCTCTCCAATGCCTCCACATCTTTCTTATAATGTGGGGACCAGAACTGCACACAATACTCCAAGTGCGGCCGCACTAGAGTTTTGTACAGTTGCAACATGATGCTGCGGCTCCTAAATTCAATCCCCCTACCAATAAAAGCTAAGACTCCATATGCCAACTCGGTTAAATCCCTCCATTTTGAAAAGCAACTTGGAAACTAATCACAAAGCAAGGCCTTGTTTTGATCTTAGTTGTGTCAATGTCCCAGTGTGTCAGCTGTGGTTCAACTGGTAGGAGCACAAGATTCCAGATTCAAGTCCCATTGCAGGGCATTCAGCTAACAACACTCCAGTGCAGTACTGAGGGAGCACTGTACTGGTCGAAGTGCTGTCTTTCAGGTGGTCCCATCTACTTAACTGGGTGGATGTAAAAGGTCTCATGACACCATTTCAAAGAAGAAAGAACAGGGGAGTTATCCCCAGTATCTTGGCTAATATTTATCCCTCAATCAACATCACAAACATAGAAACAGAAGAACAGGCCATTTAACCCATCTAGCCTGCTCCACCATTCATTATGGTAATGATCATCCAACACAGTTCCTGCCTTCTTCCCATACCCTTTGATCCCCTTAATCTCAAGAGCTTTATCTAACTTCTTCTTGAAAACATATAGAGCACCCTTTTCCGACCCCAGAACACTGGTTGAATAGCACAGTGGAGTGGGAAATTTCAGTCTGGGAGGAGGTGCGAGTGTGATTTCAATATTAATAAATCTATTTAAATACGTTTAGCAAGCACCAGGAACAGGGACCAGACGTGATGTCTCATCGATGGGACCAGACCCAGTGGGCACCAGGCAGTGCCAAAAGGGCAGGGAAGAGTCAGACCCTGTATGTAGGAGGGGTGGTGAAAATGACGGGTACTCTGCATTAGGGCTGGCAGGGTGCAGCATCAGGACGGTGATGCCTGAGGGGATGGGGGGAGCCGGGGGGATTGACAGATCTCCCATATATTGTGTAGACTTGTACACAGAATTTTCCAAAAAATATACTAAGTGTCACAAAAAGGCTGAAAGCCAGAGAGTTTCAGTCCAAAAACTAGAACTTAGGCTCTGCAACCCACTCTCCACCCTCACCACTGTGAAACTCCCTACTGACAACCAAAACAAATGACAAGAGCATTGGAAAATTGTGTGAAAAAAACCAGCGTGAAAGTTCCCGGTTTTCAGATTTTTGTAATACGTAGAATTTTGGGGGGAAAATTCCACTGACAATGTCTCTACTGCTTTCTTTGCTAAAGAATTCCACGGTCTCACCACTCTCTGGGTGAAGAAAATTCTCCTCATCGCAGTCCTAAATGGTCTACCCTAACTGAACACCTCCATCCTCCAGAATATCCTTTCTGCATCTACTCTAGCCAGTCCTGTTAAAATTTTTATGAGTTTCTATGAAATATCCCCAGTTTTTCTAAATTCCATTGAATGTAATCCAAACCAACTCAATCCTTGGAATCAGTGTGGTAAGCCATCACTGCACTCCCTCCATAGCAGATAAGGAGATTAAAACTGCACACTGTATTTCAGGTGTGTTTTCATCAAGGTTCTGTATAATGGCAGCAAGACATCCCTGCTCCTCTACTCAAATCCTCTCACTATGAAGCCTTCTTCACCGCCTGCTCACTTTCAGTGATTGGTGTACGAACACATTCCCCTCAATCTATAGCCACTCAGGCAATAATCTGTCAAAAACCATAGCCATTCACTTAATAAACAAATCATCTCAGAATCTCTGCAGTCAGAAAGCTATTCGGTCCATTGAGCCCCACATCAATTGTCCGATAAAGCTTCTCACCCAGACCTGATCCCTGCAACCTCATATTTACCTCACTAATCTCCTATCCCGCATAACTCAAGACACTGAAGGGCAACTTAGCACAGCAAATCGACCAAACCCACACATCTCTGGTCATTAGCACAAAGCAGTTGTGGAAATTTGTGGAACACAAATTAGCTGCCACATTACAACAACCCTTCAAATAAATAATTAATTGGTCATGAGAAAGCGCTTTATAGCCATCAGATATCTCAGAGTATATTAAAAAATATTTATTTTTATCTGAAGAACAGCATCCAAAGAATGAACTTTCTCATCAATAATTGTTTCTCTGGAACTAATACTTACACTTTGGCTTCATAGTCTTTCCAGGCTTTTTCAATGAGTTTCTTAGGATCCTGTAGGTAGAGAATAAAGACCAGTTTAATTTGTCTTGCCACTAGACAAAGTCAACATCTACCTGACGCACTGGAGATTGTCACCCAGAGTTAGTGACTATTAACTCACTAATAAATGGGTTATAGAAATAATAAGGAGCTCCCTCTTGCACAGATACATAGCACACAGGTCAAGATTCAATAATATTAGCGAGTGGACATACCAAATAACTCAACGGGGACTCCGTGTTGAAGTTCAGCTCCTGAAAATACCACATTTAAACAACGCGATGACACAAGAAGTTTAGAATTTCGGAATAAATGCATCCATAGCATCAATCTCAATATCATCACTTTCTTAACTACATTGTTTAATCCTCTTCTACTAATGAGCACAATCACTTCTTAGTCCATTTTATCTCAGCAGGTTTTTTGCAGAAAACAAGCTGATGTTATTAACATTTGCAGAAGTTCTAAGTCAGATCAAGATCAGAGACATAATGGGCTGAATGGCCTCCATTTGTGCTTGGACAGTTTGACATATAACCAGCCAGTGTGTTGTTCCTTTGGCTCCAATTCAATCCAAACTGACTAAAAGGGTTTTAAATTATACAGGAGACTAAGGATGGGCTACTCCGGCCGTGCTCACCTCAAAACCGGATATCCCATTCAAGGTCTATGGAACTTTGCATTGGTCCGCCCCCGCCCGCTACAATTCCCCTGGCAGGCAGGACAGGAGAATTCAAGGCTAATGTCTCCCCGTTTCTCATCAGTTGAAAGAGCTCCAAAGCAAATTTGAGATTAGACAGTCTCTCCTAAAATCATATTATACGGTGTAGAAAACGTCCTTTGGTCTGTCAAGTCTACATCAACACACAGAGAAATACCTGACCTCCAACCTAATCTAATCTATCGGCACTTGGTCCGTTGCCTTTGCAATTACAAATTGATAACATCAATTGCCTTGCACTTCAGCAGTAAATAGCCAGCAATACTCACTAGACAGGTTAACAGCTTTGCTCGAGTAAAAATGTCATACTACTGCTGTTATGAGATATCCATAACAGGCTACAGAGTTAAGGTACATGGTGTGGAAAATAAAGAGGAGCATTTGGCCACATTTCACTGTGCTGAGAAAGCATCAATTTGACATCGAGAACGGAAAGTGTGAGGAAATTATGTTCCATGTCTCAGTGGTGCCTTCTGCTGAACTTCCATTTGAGCGGCCAGTTTTTAATGATATCAGAACTAGCACACACACAGCTGTCAGATCTGAGAAGACTGAATGCCAAACCTTCCACTAAATTACAGACACTGTTCAATCTCAGGCTGTGACTCAACTCAAAAGGCGACAATCTCATTTCAGAGCTCTGCCCGAGCACAAAGCCTCATTCACGTCATTTGATTCTAAATGGGGGGGGGGGTGTGCCACATTTCAAGGAAACCCAGAGTATGAATAACATTCACATCAGCACTTGGAGTGACTCCACAAGACAGAGTCCAGATGCCACCCAAAGGCTGGCAGCATTCCCACCTGTGCCTTGCCCCAACCCCTGTCACCACCAATTCTGGTGCAGATTCACTCCAATTGTTGCCAGAGTGAACAGAAAAGGGACTCTAAATGCAACAAGTTCACCCACTTACACACCCATACCTCTTGCCTCTGTCTTGCACGTTAGCTAAGACTACCAGCAGGTTGCAATATATTTGGGCTCAACATTCAAGAATGAATGGAAGGCAGTGGTATACTGTTACTGGGCTAGTAATCCATAGACCCAGAGCCAAAATCTGGGGACCCACGTTCTAATCTCACAATGGCAGATGGTGAAATTTGAAATCAACAAAAATCACGAGATGATTGTGAATTATTGCCGTGAAAACCTATCTAGTTCATTCCTGCCCTTTAGGGAAGGAAATCTGCCATCCTTACCTGGTCTGACCTACATATGACTCCGGGCCCACAGCATTGTGGTTGACTCTCAAATGCTCTCCAAAATAGTGGTTGGGGATGGATAACAAATGCTGGCCCAGAAACACCAAGATCCAGTAAACGAATTAAATGAATTCAGTAGCAGATTCTGCACGTTAGCCGTTCAATAAAAATAGAGGTACGATAAAGTCACTCCATAGTTTCCTGATGATGATTTAACCTGAGGATTCACCAGACTTCAGGCGAGGGGCAAAGTTGAGAAGACAGGCCCTTCATAAATAACCTCAGCCAGTACAGTACAATGGTTAGCACTGCTGCCTTAAAGTGCCAGGGACCCAGGTTTGATTCCTGGCTTGGGTCACTATTTGCATGGAGTCTGCAAGTTCTCCCCCTGTCTGTGTGGCTTTCTCCGGGTGCTCCATTTTCCTCCCACACTCCAAAAAACACTGTTTAGGTGCATGGCCATGTTAAATTCACCCTCAGCATCCCTAAATAAGCACTGGAGTGTGCGCCTTGGGAATTTTCACTTGACTTCACTGTCGTGTTAAGGTAAGCCTACTTATGACACTAAATAAATAAATTTAAATTGAATCCTCATTGTTGGCATAACTTTGCATCACAAATCAGCTGTCCAGCCAACTGAGCCAAACCAAACCCCAGAATAGATTAATCCTCTATCTATCACTTCATTAGGATCACATTTAATCAAGCCTTTGTGAAGTAGTGCAGGTTACAACCATAGAATCTTGCAAGAGGCCCCATATGAGCTCTGAAATCCCGAGGTTACAGAAGGCAGGAGTTGAAGTGAATTCCATTAAATAATTCACCAGTAAATGATTGACTAACCAATAAGACTGTTAGAAAATAGACTCACTCTAAACACTCACCCTGGGCCCACAAAAATTTAAATCCACACACAGTACATGTAGCGGGGGCACCAACTCTAGCTGGACATATATCAGCATGTGACCACCAATCTTCATTGGTTGATCAACACGCCTTGCCTTCCCACAGCTAATTGGAAAGCCTGATTGTTTCAGTGAGAGTCAGGAATCATTCTTTTCTCCTCTTCTCCTACATCTCGGTCCACCTTGTTGACCAACAAGGTGCATGCATTCAGCAGGTCGTGCGAGGGCTGCTCCTGGGTGTTACTTCAGGAGTGGCCTAGTGCTTCATGTCGTTAGTGTATGCTTAAACTGGACCATCAGATGGGCAACATGACAGCTCAGAGACTATCGCTGTTGCTGTGCAGACACATGGATTTGGGCCTGTGTCTGCGGGAGTTTGCGCGTTCTCCCCGTGGTTGCTTGGGTTTTCTCCGGGTGCTCCGGTTTCCTCCCACATCCCAAAAATGTGCTCTTAGGCTGATTGGGTAACAAATTGTCCCTATATTGGTCTCTATATGTCATTAAGATGTTAGGATGGCGGCGCGGGCTCGTTGGGCCAAAGGGCCTGTTTCCCATGCTGTGTTGTTCTTTGTTATCTCCCTGCACTCTAGGATTCTATCTCCAAACTTTTTATAACTAATAAACAAAAGCTGCCAGAGAAAATGGAAAATAAATATTTATTGTCCCCTGAAGTTTTCTCTTCAGTTTGAAGGGAGGAGTGACCTGGAGATTAATCTTCCAACAGACTCCAGATTAATCTTGCCATGTTAACAAATTTAGACAGTTGTCTTAGGCTTCAAGGACCAGATTGCCATGGTAAGGAGTTTCACAACATCAATATTGCTGCCACCCTTCAAGGGACAGTGCTCCAAAAGCTTACGCTACCAAATAAACCTATTGGACTTTAACTTGGTGTTGTGAGACCTCTTACTGTGTTTACTCCAGTCCAATGCCAGCATCTCCACATCATAGATTGCCATGGGCTATGTGTTGGACATTCCCTGTTGCGCATCATTTGGTCAACTTGACATACAGAGTGAAGTTTAGTGACATTTCACATCATGTCAAGCTAGTAAACGCAAATATATTAATTGTAAATGCCATGTCAGTGGAAAACTTTCTTCTTTCCCCCCACCCCGATCTCTATTCTGCACAGCTTTCCCCTAGAAGTAGAGGACTTCTACTACTGAACAGGGCTGAACAGTATGGATATCCCGTAAACCACATCATAGTCACGCCTTAGAAAATCACCAGAGATTATCCAACATGAGTGAGATCCAAAGACAAGTCTCCCAAAAGCACAGTCAACGTTCTCCCACACGTACTCAGTTACACACTTGAGTCTAAACAGAGATATTAAGATTACAATTCTTCAAAAGATGGATGAAAAGCAAAGTAAACTCACCCCTTTTCCTTCCTTCAAATCGCCTTTTAGCAGACTGTCCAATGGAAATGAGAGAATGTTGCTCATGTTTTGAGTCTGTAATCAATTTTTTTTTAAAAAAAACACTGTTACAATCCTTCATGTGAATCAGACAAACATTTTCAAACAGCAAAGGGATTCACAACCTGATTGGAACCAAAAGGAGAGGTTTGTAAAAGATGTGCCTTAATACTGATGCTATCAGTCATGATCTCAGCGCGTCCGACATATTAGTCAGTGAAGTATTTTTGAAGTGTAGTCATTTTTTAATGTAGGAAACATAGCAGCCAACGTGTGTATTGAATGCTCCCTACCTCCATCCCAAATACCAATGTGATACTAAACAATATTATTTTAAATTTAATTAACTAAATGATGGTGGTTGGAAGATAAATATTGGCCTTACAGACACCAGTGAAAACTCCGTTTTTCCAAAATGGTGCTGAGGGATCTTTTACATCTGCTAGGCCAGGCAGACTTCAGTTTAAAGCCTCACTCAAAAGCCAGCACCTCTGGCAATGACAGCACTCCCTCAGTATTGTATTGGAATAAATCCAATCCAAGCACTTATATAAATGATGTGACACAAGGGCAACTGAGGTTGAATTATTATTCAGGCTTCAAGATCGCCTCTAACCATATCTGTATCAAGCCCTGTTGAGTATGCAGACTGGGACAGAATTGCCACAGACCATTCTGGAAGTGTTTACATTTCTAAGACATTCCAACCAGATGAATTTCCTATAAATGAGTTTCACCAGTTACTTGAAAGAAGAAATCGCCAAATTTCACAGAAAATTGTTTCCATGTAATTAAACCCAAATTAAATGCAAGCCACATCATACTTGAAGACATCAAATGTTGCTGGCTGCACAAATGTTAATACTTTACACAAACACAATAGAATATCACTGCCAAATCCATTAATGCATCTGACACCTTTAATACAGTATAACCCTCTTTTAAAGAGTTTATTTATGACACAAGTAGGCTTACATTAACACTGCAATGAAGTTATTGTAAAAATCCCCTAATCACCACACTCCTGTGCCTATTTGGATACACTTTGGGGGAGAATTTAGCATGACCAGTTATCCTAACCAGCATGTCTTTCTGGTTAGACATTCCTGACCTTGAGGTCACAGGGACATCAATAAAATTTGACAACAAGCAGCAGAAGGAAACGATAGAGCAGATAACCATAAACTTGATCAACGGTATAGATCAAGAAGCATCTTAAATGAGATGGGGAAGGTAGCGATGCAGAAAAATTTAAAGAAAGGAATTCCAGAATTTAAGGTCTTGGCAGCTGAAGACACAATTGTGGATGACGGGGCAATGAAAGTCTGAGGGTGCAAGATTCCAGGACCAGAGGCAGTATCGGCCTGGAGGAGTTCAAGCGAGGTCATGGCAGAATTGGAAAGATGGGTGAGAATTTTTTCAGTGTTGCTGGACTGTGAGCCACTATAGGTTAGTGAGCAGAGAGTGATAAGTAACAGGGATGGGTGCACATCAGGGTTTTGGATAAACTGGAGGATGCAAGATGAGAGACTGGCCAAGAAAGCCTAGAAGGGTCAAATCAGGAGGTAGCATAAGCTTGGGTGAGGTTTCCGAGCAACAGACGGACCATCAAAAGTGCAGACATGGGTAATATTGCACAGCTCGAATTGGGCAGTCTTGGTGATGGGAGAGGTTACAAGGTCAGATGTCCAGCTCAAGGTCAAGCACTGTAAAGTGAACCTGTTCACAGCAAGATTTCAGCAGACTTTTTCCTCTCCTCAGCCAAACACAGTCAATTATCCAAAAAGGGGAACAGAGGAATGAAGAGTTACAAAATAGCTTGCATTCTGGTTCTCTCTTGATTATAACGAAGTATGAGCACAAGTACAGCAAGTTACAGAACATCCCATAACCACAATAACTGATGTATCACATATTACAATTAAGCAACCAGTTTGACAAAGACTAAATGAGCAGGCCTGCGAGACAAGAGTTGGTAAGCTGACAATAGAAGTCATTTTAAAACCATAATGAATGCAGTTTTGTTTTATTAATTCTCATCCTTCAACCTACATCATTGCAAAAAAACAGATAATCCACTCATGTTCACATTCTTGTTTATGAGACCTTGCTATGTGCAATTACAGTTGCATGTTTCCTGCATTACAACAGTGACCACACTTCAGAATTATTCCATTGGTGCTTCAGATCTTGCCAAGATGGGGCAAGATGCTTCACAAGTGCAAGTCCTTTCGTTACTGAGTCATTAAAAGCCCCAATAACAAGGACAAATATGGATTCTAAAACAAAAGTGTTGTGAAGAAGCCACACTCTTGACAGTACCAGGGAGCCATTCCAATGAGACAAAAATATAAATCTGTTACTATAACAACTATGACCCATGTTTTAAACAATACATCTCTTTGTGAATGTGGAAAACAAGACTCATGTTCTTTACCCTAACTTGAAGGACATTATTGTTTTAAGAACATATACTTTTTACTTTGCAGAACAGGTGAATTGCAATGTCTACTCTGTACCTCCACCAGATGGATCAGGCAGTAAAAAGCAGCTTATAAACTTTAAACAACAGTGGTTGAACCAATGGTAACTTTTCACTATTGAAGATTGAAACTGGACAAGATGGCACCAAAGAACAATGGGTTCTAAACAAAGGAGAAACTTTACTCAGACAGGAAATGTCAAGATTGATCTTTAGAAAAACACACAAGGGAAAATCTTTTTCCACTTATTTAGCAAGAAGATGATACCCAAGGTGCAAGGTAATGCAACTTGGTGGGAAGAATAGGGAGGGTCACTATAATGTTCAATGGTTTAATTAAACTGTGTTTGACTATATTATTCTGTTGACTGATCTAACTTCCCTGCATTCAAATACTTAAGCCTGGGTATAGCCCCTGAGAGCTAAGATAAACAGAAGCTTCCAGAAAGACTGGAGAAACCAGAGTAAGGAACATTTATGTAGAAATCTTGTGATTGGGGTGATAGTATTGTAAACAAATCTGTTTTAGTATTATTGAAAAGATATTTTAAATGCATGTAAATAAGCCTGTTGTAAACCTAGAACATTGCTCGGAGGTAAATCAGATACAACATACAACTAAATGGCAAGTGTACCTCATTCATTCACACGCTACTTGGAAATAGGGCAAAGGTGCAAAGGGATATAGTGTCTTGGGTGTGGGTTAAGATACAGGCAATAGAGTCGTGAATGAGCTCAGGTTTCTTCAGGATGCAAAGTAGGAAGCTAGCCCATAAAATAGTGGAATAATCAAATCTAGAAATAATAAAAGCACACGTGAGAGTTTTAGCAGACAGGCAGAAGTAGAGACAGGCTACACTATAAAGGAGGAAGTATGTCTCCTTGGTGGTGGAGAGAATATCTGTTTGGAATGAGTATTTAGATTCATAAAGCTACAAGATACTAATTCTCAAATTCCTATCACATGGTTGAAAGTATGATCTTAAAATCATAGAATCCCTACAGTGCAGAAGGGGACGTTTTGACCCATCACAACTGCACCGATAACGATCCCACTCAGGCCCTATCCCAGTAACTCCATGGACTAACCCTGCTAATCCCCCTGGCACGAAGGGACAATTTAGCATGATCATTCAAAACTTCCCACATATCTTTGCAGTGAGAGAGGAAATTGGGGCATCCAGAGAAAACCCATGCAGACATGAGGAGAATATGCAGAAGTCACCCGAGCTTGGAATTGAACCTGGGTCCCTGGTGCTGTTAAGCAGTAACACTAACCACTGTGCCACCATGTCATTCAATGTTTAAATAGCATCACAAATGCTAAATTCAATGTTCCAGAAACTTTAGAACAACATAAGAAATTGGGAGAACCTGTAGTCCGTACAGCCCATCTAGACTTTTCCGCCATTTAAGAGGATTGTGTCTGTATTTCAAAACCAGCCCTACCCCCATCTCATTTAATTCTTTCCTACCAGAAAATCTATTGATCTTCGTTTTGAATGTACATCTAAGCTTGAGATTATAACCCTTAGTTCTAGACTGCCGAACTGGGGCACAGCCTCTCAGCATTTACCTTGCCAAGCCCTCAACATCTAAGGAGATCACCACCCAATTTTCTAAATTCAAGAGTATGGACCATTTCATTCATTCTTCCTCACACAGAAGAGCCTCTCATAGCAGAAATCAATCTAATGAAACGGATTAAGCCCTTCTTAAGGAAAATATGTCCTCCCTTAGGCAGAGACCAAAATTGTACACAAGTACACTATTGTTATCTCACTACAGCCCTGTATAATTACAGCCAAGTTGTCCTCACTCTTGTAATTCAACCCACTTGTATTACTTCCTAATTGTTTGCTACATCTTCAAGTTAACTTTTATGTTCAATTCGTATACAAGGAATCTCCCAACACCTTTTAGAGAGTATTCTGTTTTTCTATTCATTCTACAAAAGAATAATTTTATGCGTCACACTCCTCTACCACCTCCTTGTCCCACTACTTAACTAGTCCATACCTCAGAGCTCTTCAAATCCTCTTGATAGCTTACTCTCTTTTCACCTACTGAAAACCCAATGCTAACAGCATTCAAACTCACCTCACTGGCAATGGCAACTGGGCAAACTTACCAGGTTTTTAAAGAGTGCGGTTACTTCACGAGTGAACACACCAAGGTTCAGAAAACCCATGGACAACTCGTTCTTGTTCTGAGATAGGTGGTGGTTCCCGAAGCTCTCCAGAACTTCAATGTACTGCTCTTTATTCTCCACATGTGCTGGACACCAGAAAGAGAGAAAAGAAAATGGAGATATCTCATTACAAATTGGATTTCACAGGATTGCCAGCCTCACTGTGCTGATCTTCATGGTCGAATAGTGCATCAACACTCAGTTTCAGGACATCTCTAAGTGTGCTCTCTCTCCCCCAGCTATGAGAATAGGGAAGAACAAGGTCAGTCATCCTCCCCACTACGCCAGGAGTCCACAGGCTAAATGTGGCATCATCATATCTAGCCTGGATAGTATCAGTTGTCTTAGCACATATTGAAGTTAAATTCTCAGGCTGGGGGAGAAAAGGAAGTGATCAAGCCAATCAAGGAATCTAGTTAATCAGAGTCCCTACAGTGCAGGAGAAGGCCATTCAACCTATCAGGTCTGCATCAACCACAATCCCTCCCAGGCTGTACTCCCGCAACTCCACATATTTGCCCTACCAGTCCCTTGACACTAAGGGGCAATTGATCATGGCCAAACAACCTAACCCTCATATATCTTTGGACAATGGGAGGAAACCAGAGCACCCAGCAGAAACCTATGCAGACACAGGGAGAATGTGCAAACTCCACACAGGCAGTGACCCGAGGCCAGGATTGAAGCTGAGTCCCTGGCAGTGTGAGGCAGCAATGCTAACCACTGTGCCACTATGCCATCCACTTACAAACTGAACCAAAGAAGAGTTCCACCAAAATTCAAACATTTTGATTTAAATAATAACTCCAAAAAATTTTAATTCATAGTAAATGTTAAGCTCAACAATACCAACAGCTCTCAAATTCTAACCCTTGCTGTACAATACAATACTTTCAATCCATTTAACATATGACTGAAGTTACTCAAAAATGTATTATGTGGCAGCAACCTTATCTTGGAGTTATAAGGTTGTGGAATAAACACCCATTCCACATACTGGAGTTCATAATCTAGGTGGATATTCTAATGCACTTCCAAGGAAATGTTGTTCTTTGATTAGGATGGGAATTCAGAGTTTTACTTTTCCTACGCTGGTGCTTTGAGTGAATGCAAAAGAATCGATGGAATAATTGGAGGAGGGAATATCCCATTGCTCCGGCCAATCAAAGCCAGCAAAAATATAAATCCAATTATCAGTAACATTTGGCTGCAAAATAATGATAGTAACATCAAGGAATTCATTTCACAAGAAGTTTAAGTCATTTATAAGGCAGGTGCCCCATATATGCAAGATGGTGGAACATTGTTGTTTATATTGGGCCAAACTATGGGCTAATGACATCAACTCTCAAGAGTGCAGACCCACCCAATCTGATGTTTGCTGCAATTAGTCACAATAAATCCCTTGAAGACCTAAATTTCATCAGGCCGTCATCATCACTGGTCTGGGCAGATCCACAAGAAAAATAGGAAGAGATCATTCATCCCCTCACACCTGTTCTATTCAATTAGATCATTAGACCAACAATTTTACGGGAACATAGGATCACAGAATAGTTACAGCTCTGAAGAAGACCATTCAGCCATTGTATCCATACCAACACTTTGCAAGAACAATTCTGCCAGTCCCACTCCCTTCCCCCTTTCCCTACAGCCCTGAAATCCTTCTTATCTTCACAATCATAGAACCCTACAGTGCAGAAAGAGGCCATTCGGTCCATCGAGTGTGCACCAACCACAATCCCACCCAGGCCCTAGCCCAATATCCTTACATATTTTACCCACTAATTCTTTTAACCTACACATCTCGGGATACTAAAGGACAATGTTAGCATGGCCAATCAACCTAACCTGCACATCTTTGGACTGTGGGAGGAAACCGGAGTACCTGGAGGGAAACCACGCAGAAACGACAAGAATGTGCAAACTCCACACAGACAGTGACCCAAGCTAGGAATCTAACCCAGGTCTCTGGAGCTGTGAAGCAACAGTCCTAATCACTGTGCTATCATGCCGAAAATTTATCCATTTCTCTTCAGTAAGTCACAATTGAATCTGAACCCACCTCAGCTGTAGGCAGTGCATTTCAAATCCTAACTACTCACCACAGATCCACTTGTGATGCAGTTAATACCTTAGTCGGAGTCCTCTGATTCTGAATTCTCCTATCAATTGGAGCAGCTTCTTCTCATTTATTCTGTCTTGGCCTCATGGTTGGGAACACCTCTATCAAACCTCCTCTTTTGTAAGAACAACCCGGCTTCACCAATCTATGTACACACAAAAAAATGGCTCATATCCCTGATACCGTTCTCAGGAGCCTTTTCTGCACCCTCTCTAACATCTTCACATCCTTCCTAAAGTCTAATGGCTCAAAGTTGGATATACCCCAGTTGAGACTGAACCAATGTTTTATAAGTGTTCATCGTAACTTTGCTTTTGTACTTTAATGTTTCATTTTGAAAACTATAGAAATATTTTGTTTTAATTCATTTACAGGATGAGGGCATTGCTGGCTGGGCCAGGGTTTATTGGCCATAAGAGCCAATTACATTGCTGTGGGTCAGGAGTCACATGCAGTCAGACTAGGTAAAGATGACAGATTTCCTTTTACAACAATCAGAAATGGTTTCATGATCATCATTAGATTGTTTAATTTCAGATTTTTATTGATTTCAAATTTCACCATCTGCTGTGGTGGGATTCAAACTCAGGTCTCCAGAGAATTATCCTGGGTTTTTTCGATTACTTATCCAGTGACACCACCACCTGCCCCTAAATTGACTCCAAGCCTTGCTTTTTTTTTGCAAGTGAGAGCCTTCCCAGTTTCCAACACCTTTTGTGTGCAAGTGCTTCCTGAAGTCAGGCCTAAAGGCCCCAAATTTAATTTTAAGCCTCTTTGCTCAGGACTTCCCCATCAGTTACAATATTTCAATCTATGGTCCCATTAATTTACATATACTGAAGTAAACTCAAAAGACACAAAAGCATTAAAACGCATTGTAAATGTCCCAGACACTAATTTCCTCCTCCAGCTCATATTCACACTGGCTTTCCCTGCCCCATAAAATTTTCCTGCAATTTCACAGGGATCTCTTCTAAAAAAAAATCAAGAGGAAAACATCTTACTTTTCCTTCACTTCAGTTGCCCAAAAGACCCTTAGCCATCTTCTCAGCCTTTTGGCTAAGATCAAATGTAGTATCGACATGCGGTGCTTTGTTGAAGTCATCAGGTTACATTTTAGCTTCACCTGAAGCAATTTTTAAAAGCCGCATCTCAGTTTTTTGGCTAAGATGTTCCTTGGGAGCAATTGTTCCTTGGGAGCACTGTGGAGAGGCAGCGATTTGCGAGTGGAGAGCTTGTGAGTGAGTAGAGAGATTTTTTAAGTCTAAATTTTACTAGTGTTTTAAAACTTTTTAAACTTGTAAACCCGCAAGGTGTTGCAAAGTACCTTGGGTAGTGTAGTTTTTTTTTCAACCTCACTATAAATTGGGGTGGTGTGGAATCCCGATACTCTACACAAGTAGAGTATCCCAACCCTCCCCCTCCTCCTCTAACCTAAAAAAGAGAGAGAGAGAGAAGCTCTGAGAAGGAGCAGGTAAGTTTCTTTTTGTGTGAGTTGTAAGGTCCTTGGCTCACAGGGCCTAAGCAAAAAGGGGAGGCAAGGTAAGTTTTTTTTTAATCTTTCTTATTTTTTTTTCCTCTGGGTTACTAAAAAGGGGCAAGCATGGGTGTGAGGCCAGCATGTTGTTGCCAGTGTAACATGTGGGAGGTCTTGGAGGCTCCTGGTCTCCCAGATGTCCATACCTGTGATCGCTGTGTGGAGCTGCAATCCCTACAGGACCAGGTAAAAGAACTGAAAATGCAGCTTGAGGACCTTCGACTCATTAGGGAGAATGAGGAGATTATTAATAGGAGCTACAGACAAGTAGTCACACCAGGGCAAAGGGGAGAAGGCACATGGGTAACTATTAGGAAGGGGAAACCTCAGGTGATGTAAAGTACACCGGTGGATGTCCCCCTTCAAAATAAGTACTCTTGCCTGAGTACTACTGTGGGGGACAGCTCATTCAAGGGAGGCAGTGGTGGCCAGCTCCCTGGAGCTAAACAAAAACCTAAAAAACAGAGCAAAAAGGCAGTGCTTATAGGGGACTCCCTAGTGAGGGGGGCGGACAGGCGTTTGTGTGGACGCAGACGGGAGTCGCGGATGGTGGTATGTCTCCCTGGAGCTGGGATTCGGGATGTCTCTGGACGCGTCCCGGACATCCTGAAAGGGGAGGATGAGGAACTGGAAGTTGTAGTGCATATAGGTACTACTGACATAGGCAGGAAGAGGGAAGTGGACGTGAAAAGGGATTATAGGGAACTGGGTAGGCAGCTGAGAGAGAGGAAAGTGAAGGTAGTAATCTCAGGATTGCTGCCTGCGCCTCGGGAGAGTGAGAGCAGGAATAGTACGAGGTGGAGGTTGAATACGTGGCTGAGGGACTGGAACAGGGGGCAGGGATTCCGGTTCCTGGATCATTGGGACCTCTTTAGGGGCAGGTGTGACCTGTGCAGTAAAGACGGGTGGCACCTGAATCCCAGGGGGACTAATATCTTGGCAGGAAGACTGGTTAGGGCTACTGGGGGGACTTTAAACTAGAAAGGTTAGGGGGAGGGAATAGTGATGTGGAAACTGGGAGCAAGGAAGTTAGCTCCCAGGTAGGGAAGGACTCTAGGCAGGATGAGAGGCAGGTTAGACGAGTGGGGGAAGAAGGGAAATGTCCAGTCTGAGGGACTGAGCTGTGTCTATTTTAATGCCAAGAGTGTAGTAAATAAGGTGGATGAACTTAGGGCGTGGATTGCTGCTTGGGATTGTGATGTGGTGGCCATTACAGAGACTTGGATGTCTCAGGGACAGGACTGGGTACTACAGGTCCCGGGATTCAGTTCCTTCAGGAAGGACAGGGAGGGAGGCAAAAGAGGTGGTGGAGTGGCACTGTTGATCAGGGACAGTGTCATGGCTGCAGAGAAGGTGGATACCGAGGAGGGGATGTCTACGGAGTCTCTGTGGGTGGAAGTTAGGAATAGCAAAGGGTCGGTGACGTTGCTGGGTGTATTCTATAGGCCGCCCAATAGTGACAGGGAAGTTGAGGTGCAGATAGGGAAACAGATACTGGATAGATGTAGAAATAACAGAGTTGTTGTGATGGGAGACTTCAATTTCCCAAACATCGACTGGAATATCCCAAGGGTAAGGGGTTTGGATGGGGAGGAGTTTGTTAGGTGTGTTCAGGAGAGTTTCCTGACACAGCACGTGGACAAGCCTACGAGAGGAGAGGCTGTACTGGACCTGGTACTAGCTAATGAACCAGGACAGGTGATGGATCTCTCGGTAGGAGAGCATCTTGGGGATGGAGATCATAATTCTATCTCCTTCACCCTTGCATTGGAAAAGGATAGGATCATGCAGGCTAGGAAGGTGTTTGTCTGGAATAAGGGGAAATATGAAGACATCAGGCAGATGTTGGGGCGAATAAACTGGAAGGAGGTGTTCTTGGGGAAAAGCACAAAAGGAAGGTGGCAGATATTCAAGGAATGCTTGTCTGGAGCTCTGCACGACAACGTTCCGGTGAGACAAGGAGGTTTTGGTAGGACGTGGGAACTGTGGTGCACGAAGGCAGTGGTGAACATAGTCAGGAAGAAAAGAAAGGTGTATAAAAGGTTCAAAGAGCTAGGAGATGTTGGGGATCTAGAGAAGTATAAGGCTTATAGAAGAGAGCTTAAAAAGGAAATTAGGAGAGCCAGAAGGGGTCATTAGAAGGCCTTGGCTGGTAGGATTAAGGAGAATCCCAAGGCCTTCTACAAATATGTGAAAAGTAAAAGGATGAGAAGAGAAGGGATAGGACCTATAAAAGGTGAAGGGGAAAAAGTCTGTATGGAACCGGAAGAAATGGCAGAGGTGCTTAATGAGTACTTTGCCTCAGTATTCACGGTGGAAAGTGATCTGGGAGGATGCACTACAAGTTTGCGGCAGACTGAAAAGATTGAGTATGTAGATATTAAGGAAGCGGATGTGGTAGAACTTCTAAATGCTATCAAGATAGACAAGTCTCCGGGACCAGATGGGATGTACCCCAGGTTATTGTGGGAGGTGAGGGATGTCATTTGCAGAGCCCCTGGCGATGATCTTTGCGTCGTCGATGGAGACGGGAGAGGTTCCGGAGGATTGCGGATGTGGTCCCTATTTTCAAGAAAGGGAACAGGGATAGTCCTGGAAATTACTGACCGGTGAGTCTGACCTCAGTGGTTGGTAAGCTGATGGAGAGGCTTCTGAGAGACAAGATTTATGAGCATTTGGAGAAGTTTAGGTTGATTAGAAATAGTCAGCATGGTTTTGTAAAAGGCAGATCGTGCCTTACGAGCTTAATTGAGTTCTTTGAAAATGTGACTGAACACATTGACGAAGGAAGAGCAGTGGACGTGGTGTACATGGACTTCAGCAAGGTATTTGACAAGGTCCCACATGCAAGACTTCTTGAGAAGGTGAGAGGCCATGGGATCCAAGGGGCTTTGGCCTTGTGGATCCAGAACTGGCTTGTCTGCAGAAGGCAGAGGGTGGTTGTGGATGGCTCTTTTTCTGCATGGAGGTCGGTCACCAGTGGAGTGCCCCAGGGATCTGTTCTAGGACCCTTGCTGTTTGTCATTTCCATAAATGACCTGGATGAGGAAGTGGAGGGATGGGTGAGTAAGTTCGCCGATGACACGAAGGTCGGTGGTGTTGTGGATGGTCTGGAGGGATGTCAGAAGTTGCAGCATGACATCGACAGGATGCAAGACTGGGCGGAGAAATGGCAGATGGACTTCAACGCGGATAAATGTGTTGTGCTCCATTTTGGCAGATCCAACGGGATGAATGAGTACACTATCAAAGGTAGGAGTCTTAGCTGTGTGGAAAGCAGAGGGATCTTGGGGTCCGGGTCCATAAGACTCTCAAATCGGCCTCCCAGGTGGAGGATGTGGTTAAGAAAGCTTACGGTGTACTGGCCTTCATTCATCAAGGGATTGAGTTCAGGAGTCAGGAGGTAATGCTGCAGCTTTATAGGACCTTTGTCAGACCACACTCGGAGTACTGTGCGCAGTTCTGGTCGCCTCACTATAGGAAGGACGTGGAAGCTATTGAAATGGTGCAGAGGAGATTTACAAGGATGTTGCCTGGATTGGGAGGCATGCCTTATGAAGACAGGTTGAGGGAGCTTGGACTGTTCTCCCTGGAGAGACGAAGGTTGAGAGGCGACCTGATAGAGGTTTACAAGATGTTGAGAGGAATAGATAGGGTGGACTGTCAGAGACTATTTCTCAGGGCTGAAATGGTCGCGACGAGAGGGCACAGATTTAAGGTGCAGGGAAGCAAGTACAGAGGGGATGCTAAGGGAAAGTTTTTCACTCAGAGGGTGGTGAGTGAATGGAATCGGCTGCCGTCAGTGGTGGTCGAGGCGAACTCGCTGGGGTCTTTTAAAAGACTTCTGGATGAGTATATGGGATCCACTGGGATTGGGGGTTATAGATAGGTCTATGGCTGGGTAGGTTTTGATGTGTTCGGCACAACTTGTGGGCCGAAGGGCCTGTTTGTGCTGTAGTGTTCTATGTCCTGAGATGCAAATGAGATCAAACCTTGGAGGAGAAGTTATGCCTACTCCAATCAGCTTGGATCATGTAGATCAAGCCCAAGACAGGAGGAGAGAGCCCTGTCTTGTCAGCTTGGATCGGGAATGTCTCAACTTGTTGAGACTCTGAATTGGTCTGGATTTGATTGAATTGGATTTTAAAAAAAGACCCTTAGTCAGCAAGAAATGTGATTAATCCCTCAGAGTAGTCAAATCTGAACAGTGAGATGCCAATCATCCAATCCTTGGTGGGAATAATATTTTCACTGCCTAAAGAGTTACAAGATTTTCATCTGCTCTTTTCTACCCAATCATTTAGTGATGATTTCTGTTCTTTTGTCCTCTTTTCTCAATATTTTGCGGTCAGCTAGCAATTACTGTTTTCCCCCCCAGAAGAAAAGCAACATTTTGTTTTCATTGTTTTGCATTCACAGGAAGAGGTGATAGCATCCATCATCAAAAGCAGGGATTAAATATTGAAGCTGAATAAAATTCAGAGTTCTGGGAAAATTGATGGGATAAACAGAACCAATAGCCTCCTCCTGTGCTCGTAAAACTCTCCGACTTTTGTGGCCATTCAAGATCTTGGACTTGTAGACCATTTCTCAGTACCTCAGAATGCTGCAATGTGTTTTATGGTCAATGACATACTTAAAAAGAATTGTCACTATCATACAGTACAGGAAATGCAGCAGAGAATTTGCACATTGAAAAGTTCTACAAACAGCAGTGTGATAACAATCAGGACATCAGTTTTTTTTTTAAAGTGATGTTGGTTGAAGAATAAATATTGGCAGGACACCAGGGAGAACTCCCTATTCCTTTTCAAACAGTGCCGCAGGACCTCTTGCACCCACCTGAGAAAACAGAGGTGGTGGCTTAATATCTCATCTGAGAGCTCCTTCAGTATTACACTGAGAATGTCACAGCCTAGATGAGGTGCTCAGGTCTCTGCAGGGGGTCAATCATCTGACTTTGATATTAGAGTGCCATATTCTAAGCCAGCAACAACAGTGTAAAAGGGTCGTAGGGATAGTGGTGGTGGTGGGTGGGGGGGGAGATGGTGGGAATGTTATAAGTTAAAGAAAAAGTATCTTCAAGCAATGCTCTATTAAGCCTTAAAGGTAATATCACAAGATGTACGTGCACAGGGGAAGGAATTCCAGCTGGGTCAAAATTCACTGTGATTATTCTTCAAATACATTTTATATATTACGACGGTTAACTGTCTGCTTTGCTTAATAAATGGTAAATCAGTGGGGATAAAAATTAATCGAACACAAGTTTTGATTTGCTGTCCACTTTCTTTGCAAAGGTTTTCATAAAAGAAACTCTTTCACAGCTGATTAACCACCATGCGAAAATTTCCATTCTTCCCTTTCCAATCCCCGTTTGTCAGAATAATGCACAGTACAGCTTCGGTCAGTCATACCGTCACAAAAACTGAACACATTTGGCTCAGCTCACACTTAAAAAAGGAGCAGGGAGAGACTATTCAGCCCCTCAAGCATGTTCTGTTATTCAACATGATCGTCGCTGATCCCTTATCTCAAAACCATGCACTCAACTCTTTCCCCGTACACCTTCACTGTCTAGAAAGCTGCTTCCTTTTTAAATATATTCAGTCACTTGGCCTCCACAGTGTGCTAGAGAATTCCACTGGTACACCACCCTCTGAGGGGAGATATTTCTCCTCATCGCAGTCATAAACGGCCTATCCTCATATCCTGAGAGTGTGAACTCCTTGTTCTAGATCTCCCAGTCAGGAGAAATATCATCCCTGAATCCAGTCTGTCCAAACCCATCAAAATTATATACATTTCAACCAGCTCTCCCCTCACATTTTAGCTAAACTCTAGTGAACAGTCAACCCAACCTCTCCTCGTATGATAGTCCTGTCATCCCAGGAATCCGGCTAGTGAACCTCCACTCAACACTCTCTATCACAAACATATAATTTCTTTAGGTAAGGAAATCAAATCAAATCTGTACATAATACTCCAGGTGTGACCTCATCAAGGCCCTGAACAGCTACAGTAAATCATTATCCTTCCTGTAGTCAGGCCTTCTTGCAGTGAAGGACAACATACCAATTGCCTTTCTAACTGCTTGCAGTACCCCCATGTTTGCTTTCAATGACAGGTGTAGAAGATTTCATTTCAATACAAGATTACATCAACATTTCCCAATCTTCCACTATTTAAATTCTGTTTTTCTTGGTAAAGTGGATAACTTTATACCTTTCCATACTATAGTCCCTTTACCATATATTTGCCCACTCAGAGACTTGGATAAAATTGCCTGAAACCTCCCTACATCCTTCTCACCACTTGCACCCCCAGCTAAGTTGGAAATATTGCATTTGGTTCTTTCATCTATCATTCATTGATGTGTTAAGCTTTTTTTTTAAAGTTTATTTATTTGTCACAAGTAGGCTTATATTAACACTGCAATGAAGTTACTGTGAAAATCCCCTAGTCGCCACACTCCAGCGCCTGTCTAGGTACACTGAGGGAGAATTTAACATGGCCAATGCACCTAACCAGCATATCTTTCAGATTGTGGGAGAAAATTGGAGCACTTGGAGGAAACCATGTATACACAGGGAAAACATACAAACTCCTCACAGACAGTGACCCAAGCCAGGGATCGAACTCAGGTCCCTAGCATTGTGAGGCAGCAGTGCTAACCACTGTGCCATTATGAATTGCTGAGCCCAAGCGCCAATCCCTGCAGTACCTCACTAGTCACCACCTGTCACTCTGGAAAGGGCCAATTTCCTGTCTACTAACCAATTCTGAATCCATGCGAATATCTTACATCCAATTCTATGTGCTCTAATTTATGTGAGACTTTTGATAAATTTTTCTAAAAATCCAAATACATCACGTCCACTGTTTCTCCCTTTTACATTCATACTGATTCTGTCCTCAAAACTCCAGTAAGTTTGTCAAACATGATTTCCTTTTCACAAATCTTCTTTTAAAACTTTGTCCTATCCCTTTGCTATGATCTAAAATTCTTGTTACTCTACCCTTTATAATAGGTTCTAGCATTTTCCTTACCCCGATGCTCAGCTAACAGGTTTGTGATTTCCTGTTTTCTCCCTTCCTCCTCTTTTAATAGTGAGGTTACATTTTCCACCCTTCAATCTATCAGGACTATTCCAGAATTTTAGAAGGTGGCAAGCAACAGGATCACAGAATACGACATTGCAGAAGAGGCCCTTCAACCCATCGAATCCGCACCGACACATGAAAGACTATGACCTGCCTAACTACTCCCACTTGCTAGCACTTGGCCCACAGCCTTGAATGTTATGGCTTCCCAACTACTCACCCGAGTATGTTTAAAAGGATGTGAGGCATCCTGCCTCCCCCACCTTCCCTGACAGCACATTCTAGACTGTCACCACCCTCTGAGTAAAAAAGCTTTTCCTCAAATACCTCCTAAACCTCCCATCCCTCACTTTTAACTCATGTCCCCTCATAACTGATCCTTCAACTAAAAAGAGAACAGCTGCTCCTTATCCACTCTGTCCATATCCCTCAATCTTCAACACCTCAATCAGATTGTCCTTCAGTCTTCCCTGCTCCAAAGGAAATAGCCCAAGTCTATCCGACCTCCCTTTATTACTAAAAATGTTCCATCCCAGACAACAGCCGGGTGAATCTCCTCAGTACCTCTTCCAATGTGGTCACATCCATATTTCCATAGCCACCTCCTTCAGTAACCTGGAATGTTGATTATCAGACCCTGGAGATTTATCAGCTTTCACTAAATTCTCTAGCACTATTCCCCTAATAACACTAATTTAGTCAATTCCTCCTTTTCGCTAGACTCTTGGCTCCTTAGCATTTCTGGGAAGTTATTTGTGTCTTCCTCCTTGAAGACAGAACTGAAGTAGTTGTTTGACTGTGCTGCCATTTCCTTGTTCTCCATTATAAATTCTCCTGTTTCAAACTATAAGCAACCTACACTTGTCTTCGCTAATCTTTTTCTCTTTTATATACTTACAGAAGTTTTTACAGTCCACCTTTATGTTCCTCATAAGTTTACTCAAACTTTGTTTTTCCCCTTAATCAATCAATCTCTGTTATCCTTTGCTAAATTCTGAACTCCGAATCCTCAGACTTGCTATTTTTCAGAGCATCTTTATTATGGCTCCTCTTTGGATCTAATTTTTAAATTTATTTTGTTAGTCTTCTTTGGGCCACTTTTTCTGTTGTGCGTTTGCACTAGAAAGGGTGGCATGGTAGCACAGTCGTCAGCACTGCTGCCTTACAGTGCCAGGGACTCGGGTTCAGTTCCAGCCTCAGGTTACAGGTGGTGTGGAGTTTGCACGTTCTCCCTGTATCTGCATGGGTTTCCTCTGGTTTCCTCCCACAGTCCAAAGATTCGCAGGTTAGGTGAATTGACCATGCTAAATTGCCCTTAATGTCAGGGTAACTAGTTAGGGTAAATGCATGAGGTTACGGAAGTAGGGCATGGGTGGGATTGTGGTTGGTGCAGACTCGATGAGCCAAATGGTCTCCTTCTGCACTGTAGGGATTTTGTGAACGTATAACCGTTGCAATGCATGAACTCATCCCTTAAATATTAGGCATTGCCTATCCATGGCCATGCCTTATAATGAAACTCCCTAATCTGTAGCCAACTCATCCCTCACGCCTTATGTAGTTTCCTTTGTTTAGGTTTTCGGACCCTACCAATCTAATTATAAGTAGTAACTTACAGAGTCCAGAGGAATGAATGGCTTTAATCAACTTCTTCATCTTCAGCAGGATAGCCTGATCCGCTTCCAGTGACTACAAGACAAAACAAAGAAGAAACCATCAGGGCACAGGCTTCCCAAGAGACTTCCAACAGCAAAACACAGGAAGAGAAATACAGCCCAAACAGGCTGCACCAACAGCAGACCTCAGCGCCAAACATAAATACAACAGGAGTGGCTAAATTTAACCTCACACACCACCTCTCAAAATAAAAAGGTCAAAAAAAAAAACTTAACATTGCCCCCAGTCCTTCCTCAAACAAGTGTCTTAGTGCTTACTTAAACTGCCTCTATAGTGCGCAAGTCCCACCTTTCCAGCAACTGGGCATAAGATCCAAGGTACTATCTGACCACAACTCTAAGTTGAAGGGAAGTTTGACCTGTACTCAACTGTTTCAGTCGAGTTCTCAACTTTACTTGCTTTGTTAATATTTGGCCAGTGTGTGGACGCATCAAGAAACTAAAATTGAGATTTCCCTATACCTTTACAATGGGACGATCATCAGGTTCAATTTCCTCTCAAAATATGGTTGATCTTATCTCATTTTCTCACTCCCGCCTCTGTCAACACCCTGTTACATCCATTTTTTTTTATTTGATTTGATTCATTATTGTCACATGTATTGGGATACTGTGAAAAGTAATGCTTCTTGTGCCTGCTATACTGCCAAAGCATACTGTCATAGAGCACACAGGGAGAAGGAAAGGAGAGAGTGCAGAATATGGTGTTGCAGTTACTGATAGGGAATTAAGGTACAATTTTAAAGGCTTGGGTTGGGAGTAAAACAATGGAAAGAGAGGATATGCTGGGGTCATCTCGCTCCAGTGCCATTTTTCTTCCTTTCTTACAAATTTTCCTTTTCAGAATCTAAGTCATTATCACAAGTAAAGAACATGGAATTTGGCAATATAATAACAGACCGTTCAACCCGACTATCAATGCCAGTGTTTTGACTCAACATAAACTTCCCCCATCCCTAGTTGATCCAGCAATATTAACGTGTCCTCTATTCCTTTCACTTTTGTGCACTTGACTAGCTTCTGCTTACATGCCTCTTGGGAGTCCCAGCACCACTCTGGGGAAACCCCAACCCAACAGTTGCCCGTTCGCATCATTCCAATATAATTCTTGTAACCTTCCCCCCAACCACCATTCTTCCTCCAAGGAGCACCAGTGGCTTCCTGCCCTTCAACCAAATTCAGATGCAGTCCAACCCTTCACTGATTACTCATTGCTTAGCACATTATTGTAAAGAACAACAGTTGGTCATTCAGCCCTCATGTTAGTTCTACTATTCAATTAGACCACGGTTGATCTGTATCTGAATTCCATCTGCCCACCTTGGCTTTGTATCCCTGAATACAAAATTTATCAATTTCAAGATTCAAAATGTTCAGTTGAACCCTGGCCTGAACAGCTTTTGGGGAAGAGAGTTCCAGATTTCCACTACATTTTGTGTTAGGAAGTGCAACCTAACATCTCGTGTGAAGAGCCAAGCTCTAATTTTAAAATTGTGGTCCCTTGTTTTGAACTCCCTCACCAAAGGCAAGTTTCTTTTCACCTAAATAAATCGGGACAAGCAAAAGGAGTTGATCACACAACAGCTTCATCATTTGTACATGAGGGAATACAAGTCAAGTCATAACTTCATAAAGAACATTCCCAATGATGGGGGAGTCTAGAACCAGGGGTCATATTTGAGGATAAGGGGTAAACCTTTTAGCACTGAGATGAGGAGAAACTTCTTCACCCAAAGAGTGATGAATGTATGGAATTCACTACCACATGAAATAGTTAAAGCTAAAATGTTGTGGTTTCAAGGAGTTAGATATAATTTATGGGGCTAAAGGGATCAAGGGATGGGAGAAGGTGGGGATCAGGATATTGAGTTCAAATGATCAGGCATGATCAAAATGAAAGGGGGAGTAGGCTCAAGAGGGCCAAATAGCCTACTACTCCTTTTTCTAAAGATGTTAACATAGAAACTAGAAAAGGGGTCATCCCGACTTGAAACGTTAGCTCTGTTCTTTCTCCACAGATGGCACATATTTCATGAAAAGGTTGGTATAACTCTGACTAAAGTTACCACGGCAACACGTTTTACCTGGAGGAAGTGAGTGAAGTCAAAGGAGAAGATGTGTGAACAAGTACAACCAGGTGGAATGGGTGAGGGTTGGTTGGGCCTCCACACAAGGAAGCAGCAGAGAGACCCCACCACAACTACAGTCAACAACCTCCACCACTTTAACAGTTTCCAATATTGTGACCCTAACTGGCTTCTTCTCCCCACAGGGCACTGAATCTCTCCACACTTCCATCCCTTATTCTGACAGCCTGAGAGTCCATAACATCTCTGCATCAATCTCATCATATTTCCCCAATGCTCTTAAACTAATTATTTCATTGCAAGATTAGAGCTCTGTAAAATCATTTGAATTTTAGTTCTGACATTGTGACCGCTGCATGAAAGCAATAGCAGATTTACTCAAACATGTTTGCATAATCTGCATATAGGATATTCCCATACTCATCTCCAGACACCAATCTATATTCAAAGTTTTGAAACTCCCCAGTTGTTTCACTACACCTCTTCCTTTAACCTCACAGGAATTGAAAGTTAGACAAACAATAAATCAATCTTGCTAAAACGAATAGTCCCAGAGGAAGACCGCATCAATCAAACAAGACTAGACGACATTACCTCCAGCCTAAGCCCCTCTCTCTCTCTCCCCTCACCTTCATCCACCTTGCCCCTAGCTTGAGCCCTATTATCCAGCCTCATCTCTCCTTTCTCTCATGCCTGACATTTCCTTTAGCTTGCGCTGTGCTCAATTCCACCTCTCATACTCTCTTTCCAATGGACTGTAACGTCGTCATGGCAGCCTTTAGCTGGCATCAGTTGGTGGGAGGTTTCCATGTCTCCACCAAGGAGAGGAAAATTCCAAGCAGGGTTCATAATCCTATTCAAGAACCAGCAATCCCTGCTGATTGCATGTTGTCAGAGGTCAGGTAAGAGTTAGGCAGAGATTGAATGCAAATCCATGAAATGGATGCATCTGGAAAGTATCAGAGGGGCTAGCAAAATTCACAAAACACCCAGCAAGTGAGTGAGTGAGTGCTTTCAGGAGCAAAGGGGAGAAGACTGCAAAAACAAACAGACAAACCAACATTCTCTCTATTATTTACTGTGCATAGATAAAGAATTACTGGCAACAGCCCTATTGCATCAACTTGGAATCCATCCAGATGTAAAAAACAAAACAATACAAAGCTGCCTTTGTCCCAGAGTCACTTCCCCAAGATTAAAAAAGGCATTTGTTGTTATTGTGCACAATCTGCTTTTTTTTGTTCCCTCCCTCACTTGAGATTCACATTGGGGTACAGTCCTGGGGCAATCACAGTCCCTACAGTGCACCTCACACGTACCAATTTCTTCATGTATAAGATTAACTGTTAGGTGTTCAAACTCTTGAAGAGAGTTGAGACAGTAAATAAGGAGAAACTGTTTTCGCTGACTGGGTGGGGGCAGTGGCCAGAGGACACAGATTTAAGACAATTAAATCAGCAACAGAGGTGACAAGAGTTAGAAACAAATTACTGAGCAAGTTGCCACAAATCTGGAAATGCACAGGAAAGGCTGGTGGAAGCAGATTCAATACTTACTGGAAAGATTTGCCTGGCAAAAACAGGGTAATGAGGCTAATTGGATAGCTTTCAAGAATTGGCACAAGCAGAATAGTCTCCTTCAGAGCTATGTCATTCTCTGATTACTCAAGCAAGAAGGCTTGACAGCTGAATTCAATATGGGCTTGTCCTCCCACACCAAGAGGAGAACACACACACACACACTCCAGTCGCTAGGGAAGGGGGAAAGGAGATGCAGAAACCTTTGCTGGATTCCCCTCCCTGTGCAAGGGAGGGATGAATGATCGACAGCTCCAGCACCCCAACCGAGGCTGCTGAGCCCAGCACAGAATGGGGGTGGTTTCCAACAATCGAGCCTCTTTGTGCGACTCGCAGTCACACCAGGCAATGATGCAGCTGCTAGCTATTTTACAATCAGTGCAGCCCAATTTAGAAGAGCTCATGCTGCATTCCTCACTATTGCCTTTTCAGCCGAGACACTGAACCCAGATAAAATGGATAACATCTGCCTTAACATCTGAATGCAAGGGTTCACACAAACCTCTGAGCAGCAAATGCCTCCGTGGATTACTAAAGGTAGAGAACACGCAGGAGTACCACTACATCACCAATAATACCCCACCACTCAATTTTACTACCATCATTAGTTTGAAGTTGCAAAGCCACTTAGGGCTGCTCATAGTTGATTGTTAGTTCACTATGGATTGTCCTCCACCTGATCTCAGCCACTCTAACGTAGATGTATCAGAACCAGATTTTGTTCAAAGATTCTCCTAGTATGCTCTACCACAGGGAAGATAGGCTAGTTACTCTGTAAGGTGCGATTAAAGCACAACTTCACCACTTACAGAGTCCCTGTAGACAGAGGAATTACCCTTTAACAGGACAATCTTTACACTAAAAAACTCACCTTTATATAACATTTAATCGCATCCAACGTGTCAAAGCACTTTACAACAAAGTCAGTGTAGCTGTAATTCTAGGACAGATCATAGCAGCTTACTTACACACAGCAAACTCCCACAAACAGCAATGTCCAGTGATGTTGTCTGAGTGACAACTATTTGCCAGGACACTGGGGAGATAACTGGATACTTAGAAAACAATGATATGATGGGGCAGGGTCAACTTGGATTTATGAAAGGGAAATCATGTTTGACAAACCTATTGGGA
The DNA here is from genome assembly GCA_024679065.1 of Sphyrna mokarran. Classification (NCBI taxonomy): domain Eukaryota; kingdom Metazoa; phylum Chordata; class Chondrichthyes; order Carcharhiniformes; family Carcharhinidae; genus Sphyrna; species Sphyrna mokarran. The sequence continues at coordinate 18,260,678 of JAGIQG010000024.1, read as the reverse complement.
GTTTTTTTGAGGATGTAACTTTTTTTTTTAAAACATTTTTATTTATTAGTGCCACGAGTAGGATTACATTAATACCGCAATGAAATTACTGTGAAAATCCCTGAGTCGTCACACTCCGGCAGCTGTTCGGGTACACTGAAGGAGAATTTAGCATGGCCAATGCACCCAACTGCATGTCTTCAGACTTTGGGAGGAAACCCGAGTACCTGAAGGAAACCCATGCAGACACGAGGAGAATGTACAGACTCTGCACAGACAGTTCCCAGCTTGGGTCATCAAACCAGTAGTCCCTGGCCTTGTGAGGCAGCAGTGCTAACCACTGTGCCAGCCCTATGTACTAAGGAAAAACAAGTGGACATATAGTATTTGGACATTTAAAAGGCTTTTGATAAGGTGCCAGTCATAACAAAATTAAAGCGCGTGGGATTGGGGATGAGGTACTGGTATGAATTGAGAATTGGTAAACAGACAGAAGACAGTAGGAATAAACAGACCATTCATAGAATGATAGATTGTTATTAGTGGAATATCATAAGGATTGGTGCTGTGATCACAACTCATTATAATCTATTTAAATTATTTGGATGTAAAGAACAAGTATGATATTTCTAAGTTTGCTGGTATTTCTAAGCTAGGTGGGAATGTAAGTTGTGAGGAGGATGCAAGGCAGCTTTAATAAGATTTGGACAGGCTAAGTTAGATTTAGGTTAATGTTAAAGCATGACAAATGGATTTTTTTTTTTAAATTGATTCATGGGTTGTGGGCATTGCTGGCTGGACCACCATTCATTGCCCATCTTTATTGTCCTCTACAAAGGTGGTGGTGAGCCGCTGCCTTGAACCACAGCAGTCCATGTATATAAATGTGAATAGGTATGGAGCTATTTACTTGGTAGAAAGTAAAACAGAAAAACAGTATTTTTTTTAAAAATGGTGAGAGGTTGGGAAGTGTTTTGTCCAAAGGGTCCTGCCTGTCCTCGTTTGTGAATCACTAAAAGCTAACGTGCAGGTACAAACAAGCAATCAGGGTAAGTTGGCCTCAAGTACAGGAGTAGAGATGTCTTGCTGCAATTGTTTAAAGTCTTGGTGAGATTGCCCTTGGAGTAGTTAGTATAGCAATGTAGAAGGTAGGAACAGGAACAGCCCTTTGATCTTCTCTACCATTCATTACGATCATGGCCTCCTCCTGGTTCCTAATATTCCTACAGCATCCAAGCTAAGGAATCAAAAGCGAACAGTCACATTCAAAAAGGAAGGACAACAGCAAGGCAGCAGGGACATATCCTGATAAATTAATTAGCAATTAATGTCAAAGCTAGGATTCCAAAGCTTGCAAACTAGAAATGGATGCAAAAACTTGACATTAGTCATGTTAGTAATCATTCCACCATTGGTGCTGTGGCTTCAGCTATGGAATTGCCTCATTAAACATCTTGGCAGCTCTGTCCTACTTGAAGATATTCCTTAAAATCCACCTCTCAGATCATGCTTTTTTTTTGTGGGACATGGGCATCACTAGCTGGCCAGCATTTATTGATGTGGAGAAGCTGGCATTGAACTAAAATAAACACAATAAGAAATCTCATAACACCAGGTTGAAGTCCAGCATATTTATTTGGTAACACAATCCACTAGCTTTTGGAGCACTGCCCTTTTATCAGGTGAGTGGCATTTCAGTTCACAAACAAGGCATATAAAAACAAACTCAATTTACAAAATATAATGGTTGGAATGCGAGTCTTTCCAGGTAATCAAATCTTAAAAAGGTATAGACAATGTGAGTGGAGAGGGGATTAAGCACAGGTTAAAAAGATGTATATTATCTCCAGCCAAGACAGTTAATGAGATTTTGTAAGCCCAGACAAGTCATGGGGATTACAGATAGTGTGACATGAACCCAAGATCCCGGTTGAAGCCATCCTCATGTGTACAGAACTTGCCTATCAGTCCCTGTTCAGTGATCTTGCCTGGTGATTGTCAAGCGGTATTCACTCTGCAAGATGTGCCAGATCATCAACACAGATGCCAGCATCTCACGTGAGAACATCATCCACCAGGTACATGGTATCTACACTTGCAACTTGGCCAATGTTGTCTACCAGATACACTGCAGGAAAGGATGCCCCGAGGCATGGTACATTGGGAAACCATGCAGAAGCTACGAGAATGGATGAACGAACACCACTCGATAATCACCAGGCAAGACTGTTCTCTTCCTGTTGGGAGACACTTCAGTAGTCACGGGTATTTGGTCTCTGATCTTCAGGTAAGCATTCTCTAAGGCGGTCTTCACGACACACAACAGTGCAGAGTCACCGAGCTGAGACTGATAACCAAATTCTGCACTCATGAGGACGGTCTCAACCAGGATCTTAGATTCATGTCAAGCTATCTGTAATTCCCAAGACTTGCCTGGGCTTGCAAAATCTCACTAACTGTCCTGGCTGGAGACAATAAACATCTCTTTAACCTGTGTTAACCAGCTCTCCATTCACACTGTCTGTGCCTTTAAGACTTGATTACCTGTAAAGACTCGTATTCTAATCATTATTTTGTAAATGAGTATGTGTTTTTATATGTTTGTGAACTGAAATCCCATTCACCTGATGAAGGAGCAGCACTCCAACAGTTATTGGGTTATTGAGCCAAATAAACCTGTTGGACTTTAACCTGGTGTTGTGAGACTTCTTACAGCATTCATTATCCATTCTTCATTGCTCAAGGGCAGTTGAGAGTCAACCACATTGCTGTGGTTCTGGAGGCATACGTGGGCCAGACTAAGTAAGGGCAGTAGATTTCCTTCCCTAAAGAACATTCAGGAACCACGTGGGTTTTTCTGGTAATCGACAATGGTTTTCGTGATCGTTAGTAGATTCTCAATTCCAGATTTTTTATTGAATTCAAATTCCACCATCTGCCTGGCAGGATCAGAACCTAGGTCTCCAGAGTGTTAGCTGAGTGTCTGGATTAATAGTATTGCACTAGGCCAACATCACCCCTAAATGTTTTTGGTCATCGATCCCAATAACTTCATGTGTGGCTTTCTATCAAATTTCAACTGAGAATTTTGCCATGAAGCATCTTGGGACATTTTACTGAGTTAAAGGCTGCATATAAATGCAGGTTGTTGGTTGGAAATATTTTACAGTGGAACACAGTATTTAGTGTTCAATACTATGAACATACAGGGCAATGTTACAAACTTGGTGAGACATATTCCTGTTTCTCCCATCTTCAACCCTCACAATCCTACTGTTGGATTCTGGACACAACCATCCGCGCAGTGTACTGCACTCTGTTGTAATATGTCTTTAAAGGGATGGTAACGTGTTGTGTGATCTAACCGCACTTTGGAGCAGAACACTGCACACACAGCTCTGATGCCCTCAAACTTTCTATCCATGTATATCTGTTCACATGTGCCTAGAATTAATAAGTGAACTCAAGATTTTTCACAATCCCTTACGAGCAATTGGTGTTTTTGTATGATTATACTGCTGAGGCTTCATAAGGCTCTGGTCAGACCACATTCGGAATATTGTGAGCAATTTTGGGCCCTATATCTAAAGGAAGAGGGTCCAGAGGAGGTTCATGAGAACCTTAATAAAGAGCACCTGTACTCGGAGTTCAGAAGGATGAGGGGAGGTCTCATTGAAACTTGCGGAATGCTGAAAGGTTAGACAGACATGGGGAAGACGTTTCCATTAGTAGAAGAGACTAGGATCTGAGGACACAGTCTCAGAGCAAAGAGAAGACCCTTTAGAAGGAATTTCTTCAGTCGGAGGGTGGTAAATCTGTGCAATTCATTGCCACAGAAGGCAATGAGTCTATTTAAGACAGAGATAGAAAGGTTTTTGATTGGTAAGGGAATCAGAGGTTACAAAGAAAAGGTGGGAGAATGGGGTTGAGAAATTTTACAGCCATGATTGAATGGCGGAGCAGACTCAATGGGCCAAATGGTCTTTTAACACATCTTCCTCAGCCAACTGGAAAACAAATGGACTCTTTGTTGCATGGTCAATAACTTCTCACTATCAGTTAAAAAGATCTTATTTGTCCCACCAACTCATAATATTTTCATATCTAATAACCAAGTGTTTAATGAAGAAAAAGTTTAAAATAAGCACACAATGTTTCTTCAGCAGTGTCATTATTTCTTAGAGTTATCAAGATAATCCTAGGAAGATTGATAAACTTAATGAAGAGAAATAATGTGTAGTATTTAAAATCAGGAAGCAGTAAGAGTGGAGGTGAATGGATGGAACATCCATAGTAGAATACAGGGAAGTAAGGAATATCAAGAAACAGAGGAGGCAATGTCTTAAACACAAATATTTAATTTTCAGTAGATGTTCTTTTGCCAAAAATAATCAGTCAATCTGGCAATTCTTATGTCAGGGCACATTCGTGCACTCAAACAACAAAAGAATGTAACAGTAGTGTTCAATTGTCCTGAGTGTGATTAGGTGAGTCTGTTTACTATTGATGCTCACTGCGCTTGTTAGGCAAGCCTAGTTGTGGGCTCAGAGTAAACAAATTATAAAAGTTTCTGGAAGCAAAGAACTGTAAAACAGTGGCACAGACATTTTAAAGCACTGAAAAAAAAAACCTGTTGCATACGTGGAAACAAAGATACGAAGTTGGATGGGGGGGGGGGGGGGGGGTGATCTGCGAGGAGGATGCAGAGATGCTTCAGTGTGATTTGGACAGGCTGAGTGTGTAGGCACGTGCAGGGCAGATGCAGTGTGACATGGAGAAATATGAGATTATCCACTTTGGGAGCAAAAATAGGAAGACTGTTATTTATTATTACTTAAATGAATGTAAATTGAGAGAGACAAGACCTTGGAGTCCTTACGCATCAGCCGCAAAAAGTAAGCATGCAATTACAAGAGGCTGTAAACAAGGCAAATAATACGGTGGTCTTCATAGTGAGAGGATTTGAGTTTAGAGGTAGGAATGTTTTGCTGCAATTGTATAGGACATTGGTGAGGCCACATCTGGAATACTGTGTGCCGTTGAGGTTTCCTTCTGAGAAAAGATATCCTTGCTATAGAGGGTGTACAGCAAAAGTTTATCTGGTTGATTCCTGGGAATTACTGTGATTCCCGAGATGGCAGGTCTGTCATATGAGAAGACACTAAGTCGGTTAGGATTATATTCACTGGAGTTCAGAAGAATGAGAAGGGATTTCATAGAAACCTATAAAATTCTAACAGGGTTAGGCAAGGTAGATTCAGGGAGAATGTCTCCAATGGTGGGGGCAGTCCAGAACCAGAGATCACAGTTTGAGGATAAGGGATAAATCTTTCAGAACTGAGGTGCGGAGAAATTTCTTCACCCACACAGTGGTTAATATGTAAAAGCCGCTACCACAGAATATAGTTGAGGCCAAAATGTTCTATGATTTCAAGAAGAAATTAGATGTAGCTGTTGGGGCTAAAGGAATCAATGGATACGGGGGGAAAAAAAAAATCAGGATATTGAATTCAATGATCAGCCATGACCAAAATGAATGGCAGAGCAGGCTCAAAGGGCCAAATGGCCTGCTCTTGCTTCTAGTTTCTATATTTCTATCACTGCGTAGCTCTGCAGCATGTAAAATATACACAACTGAGGCCACTCGTTGCATTGTTTGTGCTGGTTCTTTGAAAGACCTATCCAATTAGTCCTACTCCTCTGCTCTATGGCTTGCAAATGTTCTTCTGCAAGTATTTATCCAATTTACTTCCGAAAGGACTATTGAAACAGCTTCCACCACACTTTCAGGGGACTACAATCCAGGTCATAATCCATCACTGCATTTCAAGAAATGCTTTTCAATTCTCCCACGGTTTTCTTTGGCAATTATTCAAACTGATTTATTATCAGATGGAGACAATGACGATTTTAGAAGACAGTTGCCAACATTTAACATTCCAATTTCATTTAAACACATTTTCTGCTGATGCAAATACATGGAAAACCTTCAATAATCACTGTCACGGGACACAGAAGTACAAGGGGAGAAAACAAAAAAAAAAAATCAATTGGCCCTACTTGTCCAGGAAACCTTTGGAACTGGACTTTCAACTGCCTCAGATTCTGCCCGCATTACAAGTAAAACAAATTCCATGCCTACACAGGCAAATCAACACTGATTGCTTTGCCTGAGTAGCACATCACCATACTAGGAACTGACTACCTTAAATCAAAGGCCTCTGGTTACAAATCCTCCTCCAATGACTGAAAATTAAAGTGTTCAAACTGAAAAGGTGATTCAAGCTAATGCCACAAATAATACTTTTAAAAAATGAATTGGACGAGTACTTGAGGAAGAAGAATTACCACAAACAAAAATGAAGGGGGCGGAGTGTTATGGAAGGCAATGATGGGCAGAATAACCTCCTTCAACACCGTTCATCTCTTGATTCAAAGTGTCTTTAAGACAATTCTGGGATTTGACTTCTCAGCATCAGTGACAACGTCCATAAATAAAACAGACTATTTATTTTAATCTTTTCCAATTAGGGATGTCAAACTGGGTCAGATACGGAGACCATGAGGAGCCAGGTTTGGAAAATTGTACGCCTCGCATGTTTGTGCACTTGTGGTCAAGTCTCTTAAAGCATCAGCATGCCAGTGGAATCAGACGCAGAGCAGGGTAAACTTGCAGCCAAGGAATCCAAATGAGGTTTGGTGGAAAATGTTAGGCAGCAACTAGATACACAAAACTAACTGGCAAAATGAATAAAAATCAAACATTGATTAGATTTTTTTTAACATAGCAGAGATATGACTAGAATTCTTAAATAGAGGGACTGTTCCAGAAGGAACCATTTTAAATGTAAAGCTATCCGGAGAGACTCGAGAAGCTGGATTTGATCTCTTTAAAATCAGAAAATGCGAAGGAAAGATTCAATAGCAGTGTTCAAAATTAGGAAGCGTTTTGATAAAAGTAAATAATGAGAAACCAGTCTCACTGCCAGGAGAGTTGGTAACCAGGGGGAAATGGATTTAAGATCACTGGCAAATCAGTTGGAGGTGAAGTGGAAAACAGGAAACATTTACACAGCTGAAGTTAGGTGGCAGTGGTTTGCACTGCTGCCTCACAACACTGGAACCCGGGTTCGATTCCCAGCTTGGGTGGAGTCTGCACATTCTCCCCATGTCTGCCTAGGTTTCCTCTGGGAGCTCCAGTTTCCTCCCACAGTCCAAAAGCTGTGCTGGTTAGCTGAATTGGCCCTGGTTTAAAAAAAAACTCTCCTTCAGTGTAACCAAGCAGGCACCAGAGCGTGGCAACCAGGGAATTTTCACAGTAACCTCATCACATTGTTAATGTAAGTCTACTTGTGACACTAACAAATAAAACTTAAGCTTATGACTGGTTCAGGTTGCCACGTGAAAGCAGATTCAATGACTATGAAGGCTCAAAGGTTTGGGGATGATATGAAACTGCGAGGAGGACAACAAGGAATTTAAAAAATATAAACAATTTGGTGGAGAGGTAGAAAGGTGGCAGATGAAGTTCAATATAAAGGAGTGTGAGATGATGCATTTTAGTTGGAAAAACATGGTGAGACAACACAAAATAGGGATAAAATTCTTAAAGGAGGAGCAGAGGGAATATATACATGTATAGATCATTGCAGATGGAGAGACCAGTTAATAAAGCGTACTGGGCTTCACTAATAAGGGCATAAAATACAAGAACAAAGAGGTCATGCTGAACTTATACAAAACTAGTTAGACATCAGCTGGAATATTGTGTACAGTCCTGGGCGCCATACGAAGGATATGAACACACTGGAGAGAGCGCAGAAGAGGTTTACAATAACGATTCCAGGAATGAGAAACTTCAGTTATGAGGAAAGATTTGGAGAGGTTGTGACTGTTCTCCATAGACAGAAGGTGGCTTAAGAGGAGATTTGACAGAAATGTTCAAAATCCTGAGTGGGCTGGAGAGCAGATAGGGAGAAACTGTTTCCACTCACAAAAGGATTAAAAAACGAGAGAGTACAGGTTTAAAGTAATTTGCAAGAGAAGCAAATGAGATCTGAGAAATCACACAGTGATTTGGTGGATGGTAGATGAAGATCAATGTAAAGTAGTATGAGGTGATATGTTTTGGTAGAAAAAACATGGAGAGACAATATAAAGTAAGGGGTAAAATTCTTAAAGGTATGCAGGCGCAGAGAGACTGGAGTGCAGGTAGGTTCAATCGCGGCGTTCAAGTGGCATTGGATGGTTATTTGAATAGACACAATGTGCAGCGGAATGGAATAAAAAGGCAGGGAAATGGCTCCAAGTCAAAATGGTCATTTGGACAGCTGCTGCATAGATGATGGGCTGAACAGTTTCTGAGGAGACTAAGGAAATTCGGCATTTCCCCTACAACTTGCATCAACTTCTACAAATATACCACAGACAGCATTCTTTCCAGTTATATCACAACTTGATATGGCTCCTGCTCTGACTAAGACAGCAAAAAACTACAAAGCATCATGAACAAAGCCCAGTCCATCACTCAAACCAGCCTCCCATTCACTGACTCTGTCTACACTTTCCGCTGCCTCAGAAAAGCAGCCAGGTAATCAAGAACCCCACATACCTCAAACACACTCTCTTCCAAGCAACTCAAAAACAGCTTCTTCCTTGCTGCCAGACTTTTGAATGGGCGCACCTCGCATTAAGCTGATCTTTCTCTACACCTAGCTACGACTGTAACACTGCAGTCTCTTTTCCTATGAACAGTATGCTTTGTCTGAATAGCTCATAAGAAGCAATACTTTTCACTGTATACATGTGACAATAATGAATCAAAAAAAATTCTGCACCCGAACAGTTCAGTGATTGAAAGGGAATTGGAAATGTGCCTGAAGAAGCGATTTTGCAGAAGAGCCAAGAAAGTGCAGGATGGTAATTGATTTGTTCAAAGAGCTGGCATGGACATGGTGAGATACCCAGCTTCCTCCTGTTCTGCAAACTTCTATTCATTCCTTTTTTACTGCTGTATTGGTTCCCCATTCTCTCCGGAGGGACACGAACCTGCCTGTTGCTGATCTAATGACTTCATCCAAGTATTGACTCTCCACTTGCAAGTCTTGTGGGGGAGGAAGAATGGCAGTCTGTTCAACCACTGAAACCATCATAAGCCAAGCACAATCCTAATTTCAACTCAAGTCATCTCTGTGCTGTTCAGTAGAAATCATAGGACTGCCAATCTAGTTCCTACCTTACTTGCACCCCGCCTCCCCCAAAGCTATGAGGTACTGAGGAAATGAGTGTTGTCCTCACCATTGCTCCAGAGTTACCTATAACCACTGGTTACCTATAATCACACTCACCCACTGAACCATCTTGCATTTAATTTATTGATCCAAGTCTTGCTGAGGTGGAGAATCTTTTTCCCCGTATCCATGTGGATTTCCTCCAGGTGCTCCCAGTTTCTTTGCACAGAGCAAAAATGTCCAAGTTAGGTGGATTGACCGTGTTAAATTAACCCCAAGTGTCCAAAGCTGTGTAGGGCAGGGGAAAGGACCTGGGTAAGATATTCTGTCAGAGAAGTGGTCCAGACTCAATGGGCTAAATGGCCTTCTTCTGCACTGTAGAGATTCTGTGAATCTTATGACATATCATGATGATGTTTTCCCATGTACCTTACCTAAATATACTTTGCTGAGAGCAGAGTAAGTATAACCGGGGGCTTTGCAGCTAATAGAGCTAACAGCAAAAAAAAAAATCAACTAGCAAGTTCTGGAGATTCACAACTCAGTGTATCTCAACCTCTGAGTCTGTTATTATTTATTGGTATTATGAATAGGCTTCAGTTAAGTTACTATGTAAATCCTCTAGAGGAAACCGGAGTACCTGAAGGAAACCCACAGACACAAGGAGAACATGAAAACTCGACAAACAGCAATCCAGAAATTGAACCCAGATCCCTGATGCTGTGAAGCAACACTGCTAACCACTGTGCCATCCAATTTGCTGGATGATTTGCATATTGACAACATGTATCTTTAAAATACCCATTATTTTCCCACCATGATTTGTCCCATAATTTGTATTTGTTCTCACTCTACTGTGGACAGTAATTAATTAGATCAACTCAACTGGAATAGTGTTCTTGCTGTGCATTTTTCCAGCCAGGTTGCAATTAATTACATCGTTAATTCAATTTGGTGTCAGTCATGGCTCGGCTGATAGCACTCTCACCTTCTGAGTGTAAAGGTTGTGGATTGAGCACATAATTTGAGCAGAACTTCCCATGCACAACTGAAGGAATGCTGCACTGTCAGCTACCATTTTTTTGAAAGCATATAAAACAATCCCACTGTTCTATTTCGAAGACTAGCAAGTGTCTGGCCAACATTCATTCCTCAACCAACATCACAAACAAATTATTTCAGCATCTCTTACATTTCAAATTACACTTCACTGTATCGCAATACATGGCTGAGGGCTGTAAAAGGTATTATATAAATGCAAGTTCCTCTTGAAAAACAAAATCACTGCTGTTTGTGGAGCTGTATGCAAATTGGCTGGTGGCACAATGGTTAGCACTGCTGTCTCACAGCACAAAGGATCCAGATCCAGTTCTGGCCTCGAGTCATTGACTGTGTGAGGTTTTCATATTCTGTGTCTGTGTGGATTGCCTCCAGGTGCTCCAGTTTCCTCCCTCACTCTAAAGATGTGAAAGTTGTGTTGATCGGCTATGCTAAATTGCCCTTAATGTCAGGGGGTTTGTAGGATAAATACATAGGATTACGGGTCTGGGTGGGATCGTTGTGTCAGAACAGGCTTGATGGACTGAATGGTCTCCTTCTGCACTTAGGAATTCTATAATTCTATTACAGTGATTATACTTGACTTCCGTGAAGCACTGGCCACATCCTAAACCACGGCCACGAAAAACACTATAGAAATTTAAGACTTATTCACAGATGACAATTGCTGTAACATCCCACCTGTTGCGATGTTCATATAGTCATCCCAAATCCTCTTTCCAGGAATATTTCAAACATTAACAATGTCCACCTTTACATATGCTAATCATATTACTTCAGAACTTTTAATACAGAAACTGGAATAACCAAAGATTTTAAATATTTGGAAACCAAACAGCCATGCTCTGTTCAAACGTAGGAGACAGGTGTGTCTGAGGTTTAATCCAGTGTTTATCTGGGAAAAAAAAATGGGCCCGAGGTGAAGGAAAATTGTATAACTGAATGTTGTTTGGATTTCCACTATATAAAAGGGACTTCTTTCAGCCTTTCTCTCCCAGACGTACTGATGACTCACATCTCCTCTGTGCTAACCATCTTTCCTCAGTCAGCACCACTGAGGTCACTGTTTGACTGACTAGGCTGGAGGGTCCTCACCAGTTTCCACTGCCTCTCCCAAAAACTCCAACTAAATTTAAAATCAACCAGCATTTATGTAAGCCCTTTAAAGTTTCCAAGGTCTACCATGCTGTATTATCAGACAAAAATCAACACTGAACCAAAGACAGGACCATGAGGACAAGTGGCCAAATGAGCGTACAAAGAAATAGTTTTTAAGGAGGACCTTAAGAACAGGGCCAAAGAGCCCACTGACACTCAGTCTCAGTTGGCACATGAAGAGTGAACACTTTGGTGAGGTACAGGAAGGAGTTCCTGATCAGTAGTGCTGTGCCCAAACACAAGTCAATAGCACCTTCATGAAAGCACAGATGACTACTTCAGCACCTGGGCTAATTCTAATAAACCCACCCCTTAGAAATTTTCAGCTATTAAGGTTATCTTAGCTTAGGCTACTTATAGAATAGAGTCCCTATAGTGTAGAAGGAGGGCATTCAGCCCACTAAGGCTGCACCAATTCAGCATCTTATCCAGGTATATCCCCCTGCCTTATCTCCGTAACCCTGCTCATTTACCATGGCCAATCCATCTAACCTATATATCTTTGGACATTAAGAAGCAACTTAATATGGCCATTCCACCTAAACTACATATCATTGCACTGTCAGAGGAACATTCCTCACAAAGAAACGGAACACCCCATGGAGACAGGTCATCCTGTTCCTATCATGTAGCATACCATTGTACTTAGCAAACATTTTCCTTTCTGTAGGCTGCATTCGTAATACAATCCTCAGTGCGCTGGGAAAGTGTTTTCATTTCACACAGGAAACTTCACTCTGCAAACAGGTCAATCTCCATCTCTCAAATTTACACAACAATTTCAGCATCGACAGACATGACTACAGAAATCTAGGTCTGACACACCCAGTGCATTAGTCAGAAAGTGCTGCAGTCTGGTCTGTCAGATGAGAAGTTGAGCCAAGGTCCCGTTGGATTTCTCAGGTGGATGCAGCACAACTATTTCAAAGAAGTACATGTGGATTCCTCTCTGTGGTGTCCTGGCCTATATTTATTTCTCCGAAAATCACCAAAGCCAATGATCTGGTCACTGTCATACTTCTGTCCATAGGAGTTTTCGGTGTGGAAATTGGCTGCTGCGTTTTCTACATTGTAACAGTGACTACACCCAAGCACAAAGCAAAATCACTTTGCAATGCTGCTATATTTATAGAGTATGTACCACAATGAGACAGAGTACAGGAACAAGATACAGAATCTGGTGAACTGATGCAGCAACAATAATGTCTCCCTCAATGTCAACAAAATGAAGGAGATTGTCATCAATTTCAGGAAGTGTAAAGGAGAACATACCCCTGTCTACATCAATGGAGGTGAAGTAGAAAAGGTTGAGAGCTTCAAATTTTTAGGTGTCTAGATCACTAACAAACTGTCCTGGCCCCCCCAATGCTAAGTTAAGAAAATCCAAAGCCTCTACTTCCTCAGCAGATTAAGGAAATTTAGCATGTCAGCTACAACATTCACCAAGTTTTACAGATGCACCATAGAAAGCATTCTTTCTGGTTGTATCACAGCTTGGTATAGCTCCTGTTCTGCCCAAAACTACAATGAACTACAAAAGGTCATGAATGTAATCCAACATATCATGCAAACTAGACTCCCATTCACTGACTCGGTCTACACTTTCCGCTGTTTTGGCATAGCGGCCAGCATAACTAAAGACCCCATGTTTCCCGGACATTCTCTCTTCCATCAGGAAAGAGATATAAAAGTCTGAGGTCACATACCAACCAACTCAAGAAAAGCTTCTTCCCTCCTGTTGTCAGACTTTTGAATGCACTTACCTTGCATTAAGTTGACCTTTTTCTACACCCCAGCTATGACTGTAAACTACATCCTGCACTTTCTCATTTCCTTCTCTGTAAACAGCATGCTTTGTTTAGCACACAAGAAATAATACATTTCACTATATGCTAACATGTGTGACAAAATAAATCAAATCTAAACCACTGACATACAAGGGCAAACTCCAGCAGGAGCATCAGGTGTCAGGACCTAGGAGTAAACTTCAATTACATCTGAAATACCAAACTCACACTAAAGTTACACTGTAGCTCTGCAGTTACTCTCCTTATCTGACAGTCAAACTTATAATGCAGGGAGTCAACAGCAAGTTTGTTCTTCAGATTATATGGGGGCAGAGGACTGTAGTCACAGAATCCCTACAGTGAAGAAGGAGGCCATTCAGCCCATCGAGTCTACACCAAACTATCTTTTCATGCTACCCAGGGCCTATCCCCATAACACCACATGTTTACTTCACTAATCTCCCTAAGCTAAACATATTGAGACACTAAAGCAGGGAATTTTCCCATTCCACCCACCACAGGAATTGTAACAGGTGGAGAGACAGACCATGCAAAGATTCACTAACCTTGGGTGGGATTTTTCAGTTTTTGGGATTAGCAGGATGAGAAAATCTCACTCTAAGAGGCAATTTTGCAAGGCCAATCAATTTAACTTACACATTTTAGACTATGGGAAAAAACCAGAGCACCTGGAGGAAACCCATGCAGACATAGGGAGATTGTGGAATTTGCACAAAGACACCCAAAGCTAGTAATAATTGAACCAAATTTAATACAATTATCACTTTAAAGCCACATATTTAGTCCCTAGTTTAAGATTTCAATTTTAAAATCCTACAATCAGATTTGTAATGTAAACATGTCATGCTGCAATTACACTCTCCCACCAGTGACAGCACTGCAGCACTTCCACAATGAAGCAGTGGGAGTGGGGATGTAAATGCACCTGGACAAGTTTATATGAAGTTTCCACTATAAATCTAAACAGAGTCCACAATGGAAGTCAACAGACGTTGTGCACAGGCATAAGATCTTCAACAACAAAAACACAAAATGCTGGAAAATCTCAGCAGGTCTGACAGCATCTGTGGAGAGAGAATACAGCCAATGTTTCAAGTCAGGATGCTATCAGACCAGCTGAGTTTCTCCAGCATTTTCTGTTTTTGTTTCAGATTCCAGCATCCATATGTTTTGCCTTTATTATAAAGATTCTCAGTATTTTTTCAGCTGCATTTGGCTTTGTAGCTTTACACTTCTCTTTGCTTTTGAACTCTGTTCTTGTGCTGGAATAAAGATTGGCTGACACCAGCAGTATCTCATCCACAATCCTAATTTTCAAAAACCAACGTAAGCAACAGAATATTTGTTGGTTACAAGACTATGCGATCATTCCTTATGCATGCACTCTGAGGCAAGTCTGGATTCTGTTGTGCAACAACCACGATTTCACCATCCCTTTCCCAACAGAACTGCCTGAGCTCAGCTAACTGGGAATGAAAGTTGGGATCTTGCTGGTTTCAGTCCAAAATCATTGACTATTATCACACAGCCTGGAGAGAATCAGCTGGCAATGCTGCCTCTGAACGTACTGATGACAACCTTTCACAGGAATAAAGAGGAAAACTTGAGCCACAGAGGACTGACCTCATGGCATCACCTCTGGATGGCCAAGTTCTAATTTTAAGGTCATGCTCCCTTGTTATAATCAATTACTGCACTCTCCCACACCTGAAGGATGCAATAAGAAGTCTCACAACATCAATCTCACCCGATGAAGGCAGTACTCCAAAAGCTTGTGATACCAAATAAACCTATGGGACTTTAACCTGGTGTTGTGACTCTTCTTACCATGCCCATCCCAGTCCACATCATGCTCTGAAGGACCAGCCAGTTAAGTCTTTGCAACATTTGCTGGTGTCAGTCACAAATTATAGTGCCAGATTTGTTGAATCCCTTTTTGCAACTTCCCAGTGGCTGGATTCAAAACTATGACCTCTGGCTATGGCGGTGGGCTAGCATCCCCCTCACTGACCATACCCAGAATTCTGCAAGTTTCATCAACAGCTCATGATGATTAAATTGGGGAATGATAATTCCCCTGACACGGAACTGAACTAACACAGTCCAGGTTCCATTCCCAGACTAAACCACGTCAAGGAATAAAACTAGTTTCAATATCATTTTTTTTAAAAAAAAAGACAATTTGTCACTATGATTAGGGAGATATAGAGGGAAACTACTACTTCTGTTGGGAAAGTCCAGATAAAAGTTCATGACCTTAAAATTGGGTGAGTGATGCGTGGAAACATTTGTTTATATAAAGGCTAGTGGAAATTTTGGACTCATTCCCCTAAAATGCTGTCGAGTCTGAGGGGGTTTGTTCAATTAAAAATTTCAAAACTGAGATTTGTTAGGCAAAATAATTTTTAGTTTATTTATCAGTAGGCTTACAGTAACACTGCAATGAAGTTATTGTGAAAATTAAAGGCTAGGGAACAAATACGGGTGGATGGAATATAAGATACGTATCAGCCATGATCTAGAGTCAGAGATTTACAGCATGGAAACAGGGCTTTCAACCCACCTTGTCCATGCCATCCTTTTTTTAAAAAGCACTAAGCTGGTCCCAATTGCCCATGTTTGGCCCATATCCCTCTATACCCGTCTTACCTACGTAAAAGTCCAAATGCTTTTTAAAAGGGCAAAATTGTTCCTGAGTTCTACTACCAGACACTCACCACTCTGTGTGAAAGTTACCCATCTGGACTCTTTTATATTTCTCCTCTCTCACCTTAAACCTATGCCCTCTAGTTTTAGTCTCCTCTACCTTTGGGAAAAGATGCTGACTAGCTGATCTAGCTATCTACTTTGGATGACAGATACAGCCTTGAGGGACTGAATACACTCCTCTTGTTCCAAAGGCAGCGAGAGAGAAAAAAAAGCACAGCTTTGCTGCTCCTATCAAATGACTCAGGCATTTTGGATAGGAAGGGGGTGGAGAAGCAGGGTATTAGCATGCAATCCACCCCAGGGTCAGCTAGCCCAATTCTATACAGGCTCAGTCATTCTCGTGGTGGAGGGGGGATAGGTAGAGGTGAGCCACAGTGACATAGCAGTTAGCACTGTTGCCTCATAACATAGAGACCCAGGTTCAATTCTTGGCTTGGGTGACAGTGTGGAGGCTGCACATTGTCCCCATATCTGCATGAGTTCCTTCTAAGTGCTCCAGTTTCCTCCCGCAGTCCAGAGATGTGCGGGTGAGGTGAACTGGCTATGCTAAATTCTTCTTCAGTGTATCCGAATAGGCGCCAGAGTGCTGCGACTAGGGGATTTTCGCGGTAACTTGGTTGTAATGTGAATACAAGACTACTTGTGACTAATAAATAAACTTCAGTGAAAAGTGCCGCTCTCACCTATATAAAAAAATCACAGGAGCAAAAACAAGATAACATCAAACGGGATGACTTCACTTCTGGCTCCTGTTTATAAACAAGGTGAGATCACCCTCATCAATTTGCTGGAGGCTCTGAAGGGGGGGAAAGACTACAGTCATTCCGCTGAAGTAGAACCCAAGCACGGCTCCGCCTTCTCCTCCTCTGCCATTATTCCCGAATATACATGGAAAAGTTTTCCGAGACGGGGCACCTGCTCAAGAAACACTTCTGCATTTTACACATTATTGAAAAGACCCTTGCTCCTGATTTCCCTCTGACAGATTCTAAGGAGGGGACGGGATATAATAACTAAAAACGTTTCCCAACTAAACTCAAAAAACTCTCACGTTGTGGAAACACAGAGGATCGTGAACATTAGCAGCGACTGGGAACGCTGTGAAGCTAAGTAATATCCTTTTGCATCGAAGAGACTTGTAAAGTCTTGTAGCTTTCTCTTTCTCTCTCTCGATCTGACAAAATATACACTCACCTCCTCCAGGGCAGTCACCGTGTTCCGGCAGTTAATCATTTTGGAGGTAAAGTTGGAAGTGATCGGCGAGTTGATGTCCTCCAGCGTCTCACTCACAAACTCGGAGATGCTGATCTGTTCCGGCATCCCGACTGGAGAAATCCCAACGTTTTGAGAGATTAAATAATAGGAAAGCACTGTAATCAGAGCGGTGGAGCTGGAGAGTGAATGACTTACAGCAGTGAGTTTCAGTCGAGTCAATTTCAGCTCCAGGGTCACTTTGTATCAAACTCTTCGCCTCAACCACGTGACTTGGAGTTGGATACAATTTAAAGCAACAT
This sequence comes from Sphyrna mokarran, assembly GCA_024679065.1. Taxonomy (NCBI): domain Eukaryota; kingdom Metazoa; phylum Chordata; class Chondrichthyes; order Carcharhiniformes; family Carcharhinidae; genus Sphyrna; species Sphyrna mokarran. Next base: position 18,243,221 of record JAGIQG010000024.1, on the reverse strand, counting down.
TGTGCCGCGCAGGAACACGTCAAGGGGGAAATCTGGGACTTCTTTCGCTGTCTTTGCGTGTGTGATTTTCCTTTTGTGTCTCTCCCTGCATCTCTGCTCCCCAGCATCGATTTTTAAAAGCAAATTGGAACACGGTTTAATATTTGTAACACTTTTGTTTATGAACAACCTCCCTCTCCCCTCGTCCTCCTGTCCTGATTATTGTTAGGCTTATTGGGTCTGCCGTGCCTGCTATTCAGCTACAAGATGAATCACAACCAAGCCTGGTCACCGGATCATAATTTGGAGCATCGGCTTTTGGACAGTAAGAAGTCTCACGACAACAGGTTAAAGTCCAACAGGTTTGTTTAGTAGCAAAAGCCACCGTGGATTTTGCTAACAAATAAACCTGTTGGACTTTAACCTGATATTGTGAGATTTTTTACATTGGATCATAACCAGGATCCCTGATTGATTTCCTCCTCCACGCAGGTGTCTTTCATCTCCCGACAGCTTAACCATAACTCAGCTGAGATCGGTTCTCTTAATACGGATCAGATCTTGAAAGCAGCTCTCCCTGCATTGCTCAGGGTGCTGTCAGTACACGCCAGAGCCACTAGGAGCGACCTTTGGCTTGGATCAAACCCAGGATGGGGTATACAATGCCTTTTCTTGTCAGCTGAGATCATATTTGTCTCTCCTGTGAGGAACCATGAATTGGATTCAGTTTGAATTTGCTTTTTGGAGCAAGCAAACCGACAGCTTAAAGACTTGCCCTGTCCACTCTGAGCACTGAATTTATAATTTTAAGAATGGAGTAAAAATTAAATTTTTAAAACCATTATTGCAGGGAATCAGTATGTCCGACAATCAACAAGTTAAACCTGTTGACGTTGCCCTGATGATTTTTTTTGTCTTGTCAGACATATTGTGAATTTAGCTGGAAGGTATTAAAGGACATTTTCAGTGTTGTGTCACATTTTTTGCACTCTTGATTGACCTTTCCACATCAAAATATACTGCAAATAAATGAGATTATGTTTAAGAAGTTACCATATGTGTTTTAACTCTGCCAGGACTTCATAGCAATGATTGCAGCAACATCTTCCAGTATGCGTTGGGAGGGGAACGGGGGGGTGAGAGAAAATCAGAGGGGCCAGACCTGCAAGGGAGACCACCTGGAAGATTCCAGATGCCAGCTTGGAGCTGGTTAGACAGTGCAAGATATTACCAACTTAACGCCCTCTGGGCTGAAAGATGTCTGAATATAAGTCTGTCCAAACAGACTTATATCCCCCCGCCCCATGCAACATCATGCTAATTTTTAAACAAATTCGGTACCTTTTAACTCCACTAGGCGGGCATTTCAAGTGTTGACACAATTTGCATGAAGAAGAGCTTTCTGGAATCAGTTTTTCATTTACATTTGAATATATTGTTTCCCCCATTGTTCAACTCTCAAGGTTTGGTTTAAAGCTTCAATCTGGATTCCAGATTGATCTTTCTGTTGTATTCTATTCTAATGTCACCCCTTATTTCCTTTCAAGGAAAAAAACTAAAGGACAGTCTAACTTCAAAATAAACAGGTACAAGAGAGTGATTTATAGTTAAAATCTAATCCAGGGATTTAGGAGTTGGGAGAGTGTCATTTGTGCCAGAGGATCAAGTGGGGTTGATTTTTTTTTTAATTCATTCATAGGTATGGACATCACTGGCTGGCCAGCATTTATTGTCCATCTCTAGTTACCCGAGAGCAGTTGAGAGTCAACCACATTGCTGTGGTTCTGGAATCACATGTGGGCCAGACCAGATAAGGATGGCAGATTTCTTTCCATAAACGACAACAGTGAATCAGATGGGATTTTCTGCCACTCATTTCATGGTCATCAGTAGATTCTTAATTCCAGATTTTTTTATTGAATTTAAATTCCACCATTTGACGTGGCAGGATTCAGACCCAGGTCCCCAGAGCATTAGCTCAGTCTAATGATAATACCACTGGGCCATCACCTCCCCTAGAATAGAATAACAGATATGTGGAAGTGGATTGCAGATTGGAATCTAGTCAAGGGATTCCAACCCTTTCCAATAAATATTCCATGGTTACAATCCCCCGATTTCCTTCTTGGTCTCCTTGAGTATGTACCTTCTGGCAAAATAGATTTGAGATATGTACTCAGTATGAAGGCATTTACTCGGTCAGATTTTGTTACAGAAATGTGGGACTTTTTCCAAAAATATACTTTATCCATAAAATTTAAGAAGATGCATTACAAAACTCTTTAAATTCAATATAATAGGCAGTGTAATGAAATTTGACTTATCTCTGTACAGCATGTTCCACCCTGAGGTGCCTCAATATAACTGCAATACTCTTGATATTTACAGTACGCATTCCATGTTTGACATAGAGCCCAAGGAGTTCTACACAGTTTCCAGTCCCTCAGTGTACTATGGCTCAAGGGCTTTAAATACTAACCTTTCCCCATTGCGTCTCTGCAGTACCTGCCACAAGCTTTAATGAGTCCCTCAGTATGAAGTCCTGAACCTTGAAATGTGCCCAGATTCACGTTCCCTGTGCTGTACTAAGAGAGCACTGTGTTATCAGAAACTTAGAATCCCTACAGCGCTGAAAGAGGCCATGTGGCCCATCAAATCCACACTAAAACTATCCCACCTAGGCCCTACCCCCACAACCCTACATATTTACCCCACTAATCCCTCTAGCCTACATATCCCAGGAGACTAAGGAGTGATTTTCGCATGACCAAACCATCTAGCCCACACGTTTTGAGACTGGAGGAAACCAAAGCACCTGGAGGAAACCATCACAGACACAAGGAGAATGTGCAGATTCTGCATAGACAGTGGCCCAAGCCAGGAATCAAACCCTGGTCCCTGAAGCTGTGAGGCAGTAGTGCTAACCACTGTGCCACCACGCCACCTCTTTGTGCTATCTTTTAGATCACATCTTAAACCAACAGCCTGTCTGCTCACAGGGGCACATGGGTTATTCATGAGGACCCTGCCTTCTCAACTTTCCCCTCATTTAAGGTGCAGTGATTCTTGGATTAAATTATCACTAGTCAGTTCTCTCCCTCAAAGCAGCCTATGGTCATCTGCATCTCTGGCAACTTTACACAGAAGTTCCAATTGTGAAATTGGCAGCCACATTTAACACAATAATGGCAACAGGTCATTGGCTGTAAAGCACTCTGGAGTATTCCTTATTTGTGAAAGATGTTTTAGAAATGCAAGTAATATTTTTCATCTGTAAATTCCGATCATGCTGACACCCCATTCTACTAGACATCGGTAATGTAAGAGTTAAAAACCCTGTGTAATTCCTTTCAGTTCCACTCCCAACTTCCCAACACAATACGTGTGGTCCTGGGGCCTGAAATAACACTTCTCATATTTCCTCACTTATTACAGTTCTGAGCTGAAGGAAATGCTCTTACTTTCAAAATCACCCGACTAAGTAGATCCAAAGGTTCACCAGCTCACCCCAGACCCTCCCTCCCTTCAGTTGCTGGCAAGTATTTTATGTTATGGCCCCAAATACAACATACTTCAGCAGCCGGCCACACAGATGGTGTGCTGTCATCACATAAATAAATAACAAAAAAAGAAAGATTGCCAATGTTTTCTGACCCCCCCATAACCTACTGCTGCATAACATTTCCGTTCTTTGCACTGTCCGTGTAACACTAGCACTGGGACTCACAGCAATCTTAAAGCTAATTATTGAATCAACGTACTGTAAAGCGTTTAGTCCCACCAACCAGAAAAATCATAGAATCCCTCCAGTACAGTTGAGGCTATTTGGCCCAATGAACCTGCATCAACAACAATCCCACCCAGGTTCTATTCCCTTAACCCCATGTATTTATCATGCTAATCCCCTGAAACTAAGGGGTAATTTAGCATGGCCAATCAACCTAATTTGCACATCTTTGGAGTGTGGGAAGAAAACAGAGGAAACCCACACAGACCCGGGGAGAACAAAAAAAACCACATTAACTGTCATGAGGCTGGAATTGAACATGGCTCGCTGTGAAGCAGCAGTGCTACCGCTGTGCCACCGTACAGCCCCCAATCCCAGATTCTACCCCAAACAGATATTCTTTCACAGCGTTCTGATGCATTTCGAAGGTCTAGTGAAACACTTCTTCTGAGAGAGGTTGGTGACTGTTATAATGTTGGAAATACAGCAGGTAACAAGCTCCCAGAAACAGCAATGAAACAAATAATCTGATCATTTGTTTTACTGAAGTTGGTTGAGGGATACATATGGCCCCCAGGACACCAACAAACACTCTAATGTTCTCCCTCAAGATAAGGACATTGAAATCTATTCAAGAAATTAGACGGATCTTCCAAAATATGGCCTCGAAACAGTCCAACTTTCCGTAGTGTTAACTACGAAGTTAACACTAGCGTAGTTAGTGTTAACTTCGACTATATGCTAAAGCCTTTGAAATGGGCCTTGAAGCCATAACCTTCTGACTGAGGGATAAGAGTGCAACTTGCTGAGCTATGGCTAACATCCATAATCTGCTCTCTTAGCTGATCTCACCCAAAAGTGCAATTTGTAAATGCAGCATTTGGATCGCAACATATTGATTAACACAATGGAAAAAGTATGACCAAGGATTCGCACCTATGATCATTGTCCCCTGCCTCAGTACAAGGTGACACCCTTGGTTCAGTGGTGGCTGTATTTTTCTCGCTACTAAGCCAAAAAGCTGTGAGTTCAAATCCCCCTTTCAGTGAGCACAAAGCCCTGCCTGACGCTTCCAGCTGAGGAAGTGCTGCATTGTCGGAGGTGCCACTTTGCGGGTAAGGTTTTAAACCGAGACTCCAAATGGAAAGAAAATAATCCCATCACAGCATTTCAAAGAATAGTAGGGATGGGTGGGAGGAGCATCCTGGCCAATCGACGGTTTATTTGATCTTTATCTCATTACTCTTTGTGGGACTTTACTTTGCCGCCATTGCTGCCATGTTTCTGTGGTAGAAAGTGGGTATACTTCAAAAAAACACTTCATTGACTGTAAGGAGCTTTGGGACGTCCCGTGGTTGTGAAAGGCACTACAGAAATCTGAATCATCTCTCTTTCCCCCTCCATTGCGTCTGAATTTCAAATGAGGTTAAAAATCTGTATTCTCCCCACCCTCAGTCACACCACTCAAGTTGGTTCAATGGCCGACTGGCACTCACTGTGTAGACTAACACACGTAGGCTCAACCTTTGGATGAGGTTTTGGGAAGTAATTATAATATTGTAAGAAGGCGGATGGTGCAATGCCTTGAGTTAGAACAGATGTGCAGTGGGATTGTATGCATCAAGCTCCGGGATTCTTGTAAAGCAGCTGGAACTGTGCTGACCATTCTGGGTGTGAAAGGGTGGGGATATTCTTACTGATGGAATTAAACCACAGGGAATTCCATTCCAGGAAGGGATTTAGTGTAAATGATTCCTAAACATCAGCCCAGAAAGTTCAATGAGTTAACACATCTGCAGCAGATCATTTAATGAGCAACAGTGAGCTTTCACTTCAGCATCAAATAACATTTCTAGCAACCAGAGGCACATCAAACATTAAAGTTTGTGGCATTAACCAGAGGCAGATTAACACATGAAGGACTGTGACCAGTAACAGGTGAGGGAGTGGGGGGTGCAAATGAATACATGGATAGTGTATTCAAGTTTCCAAAATTCCTAATCTAACTCCTCCAGCAGAGTTCCCAGTGAAAGAACATGGATGCTGGTGGAAAAATCTAAGAGATAATGAACATTAATGATTTGCATTAATATAGCACCTTTAGAATAGATTTTAAAAATCTCAAGCCTTTCACAAGAACTTAACAAACAAAATTTGCCACTAGGCAAAACAAGGAAGTATTAGGAAAGTGGCTTGGTCAAAGAGGTTGTTTTAAGAAGCTTTTTAAAAGAGAATTTAAGAAGAGAATTCTAGAGCAAAGGGTCTTGGCAGGCAAAGGTCAAGCTGCCAATGGTGGAACCATTAAAATCACAGATACAGCAAGAGGTCAGGATTGGAGAAACACAGGGACAGGAGGAGATTACAGAGATAGAGAGGATTGGAGGGAACAGGTGGATGTTACAGAGACAGGAAGAGTTGTAGGGGCAGGTAAAAGTTTCAGAGATAGGGAGGGTTGTAAGGACAAATGGAAATTACAGAGATAGGGAGGGTTGCAGGGGCACATGTAGGTTACTGAAATAGGAGAGGTTGTAGGGACAGGTGGAGTTTACAGAGATAGGGAGATTGTAGGGCTAGGTGGAGATTACAAAGATAGGGAGGATTGTAGGGCCAGGTGGAGGTTACAGAGATAGAGAGAGTTGTAGGGACAGGTGGAGTTTACAGAGATAGGGAGGGTTGTCGGGGTAGGTGGAATTACAGAGGTAGAGAGGGTTGTAGGGCTAGGTGGAGGTTACAGAGATAAGAAGAGTTGTAGGGACATGTGGAGTTTACAGAGATAGCAAGGGTTGTAGGTGGAGGTTAAAGACATAGGGAGGGTTGTAGGGGCAAGTGGAGGTTACAGAGATAGGGAGGGTTGTAGGGTCAGGTGAGGTTATAGAGGTGGAGAGGAGTCAAACACTTTTAAAGAATGAAGATTTTAAGTTCAAGGTATTGCCAGACTGGAGACCCAATGTTGATCAGTGACCACAGGGATGCTGGCTGAATGGGACTTGCTACGAGTCAGGATACAGCAGAGTTTGGATTAGCTCAGACAGTGGAACACAGGAGGCCAGCAAGAAGAAGTGAAAGATTAGCAATCTGAAGTATGAACTCTGATTCTCTCTCCACAGCTGCTGAATATTTCCAGCATTTTCTGTTTTTAGTTCAGAATCGCAGCAGCATTTTGTTCCGGTACTTTAATAGTCACGTTTGGAGGTAACAAAGGCAGGTGACTCTACCAAAGGAAAGTATTTAAAGACAAAGCTTTCAGAAATGCCTTACACAACAGGCCTATGTGCAATATGCACACCTCCGCTCAATACAGGGCTTTGTCTGAAGGAGTTTCACCCTACCCAGTCCACACTTTGGTAAAACACTATTAATTTAATTGCTGTTTAATTGTCTGACTGCTGTGGATTATATTGTATTGGAATGTTTATTACAAAATTCTTCTACAGCCAGTCAACTCCAGACTCAGTGAGCCAGCACTGACTCTCCGCTCTCTGCTACATGAATTTCAATACATCTCAATCTCAAATTCGTGGACAGGCTTACTCCCCAGGAATATGTGGGGTGATGTGAATGAGTGAGTTCTGAATGATTAATTAGTCTTGGCAAGAAAGACTTTCAGAGAAATGTAGAACCCCTGCAATGCAGAAGGAGGCCATTTGGCCCACTGAGTCCACACCAACCACAATTCCACCCATGCCCTATTCTCGCAACCTCATGTATTTACCCAACTAATCCCTTAATGCTAAGAAGTGATTTAGCATGGCCAATCCACCTAATCTGCACATCTTTGGACAGTTGAAGGAAAACAGGGCATCCAGAGGAAACCCACACAGACACAAAAAGAATGCGCAAACTCCAAATATATAGTGACCCAAGGCTGGAATTGAATCTGGGTTCCAGGCATTGTGAGGCAGCAATGCTAACCATTGTGCCACCCTGCAAAATTGAAACTGTGAAAATTAATTGTGACCAAAAACAGACGATAGTGAATTGCTAATCCAGATTTAAACCACCTGACTGTTTTGTAAATTGAAGTCAGTTGGTAACTTGGAACAATAAAGTCAAAAATCCTTGTTGTCAAGTTAGGGCGTAAGCTGGGTGAGAATTGGCCAAATATTTTGAGGATGGTAGACTGAACAAGCAGGTTAATGATTGTTTTAAAAATAGCACAAACAGGAATCTCAGTGCAATCTAAATCAGTGAACAGAGGTGATTAATCCCCATAGTTGATCAGCTTGCAGATTGTGCTGAGAGCCTTGCCAGGGAACCACACTGATTGATCTTTTCAAATCCCACCATGGGCTTACCACTCCCTATTGCTGTGACACCTCTGGCCGCTTCAACCCACCATAATCTCTGCATTCCTCCAGTTTTGGTCTCTTGCACATTTTCAATTTGCATCACTCCATCACTGGTGGATTTGCCTCCAGCTGCCTGAGCCATTAGCCCTTGAATTCCCTCCCTAAACCTTTCCAGCCGTGAGATGCATGTCAAAACCTATTTATTTGACTGTGCTTTTGATTACCCAACCTTATATTGTTTTGCGTCTCGGTGTGAAATTCTGTTTGATAACGCTGCTTGTGAAGTATCTTGAAGTGTGTCACAACGTACGAAGTGCTATATAAATAGAAATTGTTGTTTCACACACAATGATGTCGTTTTATAGGCTACCTCTCTGGAAGCAAATGTGGTTGAGAATAGGTACACTTACATTCCTATAGAAGCTGGTTAATTTTCACACCTTAGCAGCTCAGTGCTGAGCTATTTGTATCATTTTGTTTGGTGTGAAACTCTCTTATGTTTCAGTTTGAGTTGCTCTTTAATACAGTGACTCATTAGCCACACCCTTCTCATTGCTTTGCACTTGTTTGAGAACACAGCCTATGCTTTTGTGTTTTGAACAACAGATGTGAGACAGTTTGGGAGTTCTCTTTGCTTAGATGGACCGGTTTGGTTGACAAACATTCACTGGCATCTTCACTCAATTTTTTCTGCTCTTCTCCTGAAGGGCAGTAAGAATTACTAACCCCTGAGTGAAGATGGTCCTGGAGGTTTTATCACATGAAACCATTGCCTCCAAACTCAGTCCACCTCCATACTCCTGTCACTGGTTCCCTACTATGTCCATCTTCAAGGTTCCTACCTTCCAAGAGCCAATCAACAAGCAATTTGATAGCTAATTAGATGATTCTTGACTGTCAGTCAACCCAATTTTTCCTCATTTCTGACATTTTTTATGATGAAAATAAAGTGTTCAAAGAAAACTACAAAATTTACATATTTTTGAAGTCCACGTGGTATTTCTCCAGCAGCAGCCATGTCCTAGTGACTCCAGGGCAATTCTGCAGGATTGACAACTATTGTATTGTGAAACGGGTTGTTCCTCTGGTACCTCACCCAAGTGTCCTTGCTTCCTATGTTAGCCAGGTCAAAATTGCTCAATTATGGGCCTGTCACAGCTGAATCCATCTCAACCACAACTTGGATATCCAAGTCCATGCTGGATGGCTTAGGAACCATGGCCATTGTCCTCTGCTTATTGGTTAGATACTTGGAATTGGAGAGAATAAAGGATGGAGATCCTCTCAAAGCAGGGAACTTCTGCCACCAAAAAATTAGTGGCCAATTTAACATCCAGGAAGTGTTCAAGTGTAATTATTTCAGTGTTACAACCAGCTCTTTAAAATCGAACACATTCTAGAATGTTGGAACAGGGGAATTCAATTCAGCCCCATAAGCCTGTTGCACCATTTATTCAGACCACAACATTCCATTTGCCATTACCTTCACTTAACAAAAATCTAAACAACAAAAAACCTCCTGGGAGTGGTACTGTACTGTAACATTAGTTCAAGTTCATTGATTGAAGCTACTGTTAGGGATCATGTGTTGGGAGCTTAAACTAAAAAAATCATTTATAAAGAAGTAGCTGTTTGAATTTTAGCAAAGAATACTAGCAATGGGGAAATAAAGCTGAATAACGTGAAGCGAAATAAGATGATAAAGTTAAACGGTTAGATAGCAGGCCATGCAGATAAAAGAGTGCAAGAGAGAGTGGGACTGAGAATGGAGCCAGATGGATAAAGGAGTTCAAGACAGAGTGAGACAGAGAACAGCGTGTAAGTTTTAATCTCTTGAGGTAGTGTCAGGATTCAAAAGTGATGTAGGGCAATTGGAACTGGAATTGGGTGAGTATGGTTGGGTAAGTATTTACTACTTTTATCAAATATTTTTAAAGGTCTTATTTTGTGATTCATCATTTATAAGGGATATATTCTGTAATAAGAGGAGTAAGAAAGAAGGGCCCTAGAGTAATTGATATTATTTGATATTAAATATCTTCCATGAGGTTTAATTTAATTTAAAAGCTTAAGTCATGGTGGGGAAAGCTCAAAGTTGTGGTATGCTCTTCCTGCTCTATGTGGGAAGTCAGGAACATTTCCAGTGCCAGCATATGTGCATAAACCATCTCCAGCTGCTTCTCCTGGAATCCAGATTTTGCAGCTGGAGAGGCAGCTGTGGGCACTGTAGAACATTCACGAGATGGAGAGTATCAGGTATAGCACATATAGAAGGGTGATCACACAGCAGGCTAAGAGTCCACAGGCAGAGAGGGAGTGGGTGACCAAGCAGAATAAAATGGCTAGACAGGCCGTGCAAAAGTCTCCTCTAGCTATTCCCCTGTGAAACAGGTACACAACTTTGGATGCTGTTAAGGAGAACCGCCTTTCAAGGAAAAGCAGCAAGTGCCAGATTTGTTGATTCATGGTTGGTTCTGTTGCATAGGGGAAGAGTAAAGATTGTGGGAATGCAATTGGGAATTCAATTGTAAGGGAAATGTTTACTTAGGAGAGTACTAAGACTCTCTTAGGAGAGTCTTAGGAGAATACTTAAGAGTACTCTAAGAGAGTACTCTTAGTAAGAGTACTATCTTAGGAGAGTACTTAAGTTTAAACCCTCTTTAAACTTAGGAGAGGGTTTAAAGAAGTTTAAAACCCTCTTTAAACTTAGAGGGTTTAAACTAAAATAGCAGGGGACAGAAATGCATACAAGGAGACAGACAGCGAATCAAAGTCAAAAACAAAAAACAGTAAGGGGAATAAGAAAAATGATAGGCAGAAAATCAAGGATCAGAATCAAACAGATTCACAGTGAAAAATAGTGGGAATGGGACAAGCAATGTTAAAAAGACATAAGCTCTTTGCCTTAATGTGCAGAGCATTTGCAATAAAGAGTTGAATTAATTTCTCAAATAGATGTAAACAAGTATGATATAGTTGAGATTACAGAGACATGGCTGCAAGATGACCAGGGTTATTCAGTATTTAGGAAGGATAGACAAAAAGGAAAAGGCAGTGGAGTTGCATTGCTGGTTAAATTAGTACTATGCTAAGGAAAAATATTAGCTCTGACATTGTCGAATTTGTATGGGTGGAGTTAAGAAACACTAAGGGGCAGAAAATGTTAGTGGGAGTGATATATAAACCTCCAAGGTGTAGTGATGATATGGCATTAAACAGGAAATTAAAGATGCATAGGATAAAAGTATATCTGTAATTATGGATAACTTTAATCTGCATATAGATTGGGCAAATCAAGTTAGTAACAATACCATAGAGGAGGAATTCTGAATTATATATGGGATGCTTCTCTGGACCAAGATATTGAGGAATCAATTAGAAAACAGATCATCCTAAACAGGCTATTGTACAATGAGAAATAAATAATTGGCAATCTAGTTATGTGAGGCCTCTTGAGAATGAGCAACCATAATATAATAGAATTCTTCATCAAGATGAAGACTGAAGTGACTGATTTTGAGACCAGGGGCCTGAATCTTAATAAAGGAAACTATGATGATGAGGTGCAAATTGGCTATGATGGATTGGAAACATTACTTAAGGGATGATGGTGGATAGGCAATGGCAAACATTCAAAGAACACTTGGATGAATTGCAACAATCATTTATTCCTGTCTGGCACAAAAGCAAAACCATGGCTTGCAAGGGAAATTAGAGAAAGTATTATATCCAAGAAAGAGACATACAAATTAGCCAATAAAAACAGCAGAGTTGAGGATTGGGAGCAGCTTAGAATTCAGTAAAGAAGGACCAAGGAATGGATTAAAAGTAGAAAATAGAGTTCGAGAGTAAGTTTGCAAGGAACATAAAAACTGACTGCAAAAGTCAATAAATCTCCAGTGCTTGACAATCTATGTCCTGTTGGACTTAAGAAAGTGGCCCTAAAAATAGTGGATGCATTGGTGGTCATCTTCCAGGATTCTATAAACTCTGGAACAATTCCTACAGATTGAAGGTTAGCTAATGTAAGAGTACTATTTAAAAAGGGAGATGAAGAGAAAATAAGAAATTATAGACCGGTCAGCCTAACATTGGTAGTGGGGAAAATCCTAGAGTGCATTTAAAAGATTTAGTGCAGAGCAGTTGGAAAACAATGGCAGAATCAAATAGAGTCAGCAGAGATTTACAAAAAGAAATCATTCTTGACAAATCTATTGGAATACTTTGAGAATGTAACTACTGGAGTTGGTGAGGTGCAACCAGCGGATGTGATTTATCTGGATTTTCAGAAGGCTTTTGACAATGTCTCACATATGAGATTAGCTTGTAAAATTAATGAGTATGGGATTTGTATAGCATATTAAGACAGATAGAAAACTGGTTGGCAGACAGGAAATAAACAGTAGGAATTAACAGGTCATTTTCTGAATAGCAGGCAGTGACTAGAGGGATACCACAGGAATCAGTGCTGGGACCCCAGCCATTCACAATAGATATTAATGATTTAGATGTGGGAACTAAATACAATACCTCCAAATTTGTAGATGACATAAAGTTAGGAGGGTTGGTGAGCTGTGAGGAGGATGCAGAGATGTTACAATGTGATTTGAATAAGCTGAATAAGTGGGCAAATGCATTGGGGATGCAGTGGATAAATATGAGGCTATCCATTTTGGTAGCAAAAAAACGAAGACAGATTATTACCTGAATGGCTATAAATAAAAGATGGGACTGTGCAATGAGACCTGAGTGCCTGCATGTGCCAATCGCTGAAGACAAGCATTCATGTGGTAAAGAAGGCAAATGGTATTTTGGCCTTCACAGCAAAAAGATTCAAATACAGGAGCAAGGATGTCTTGCTGCAATTATATGAGGCTTTGGTAAGATGACATCTGGAATATTGTGTGCTGTTTTTTGGCTCCTTGGAAGAAGGATGTTCTTGCTATAGAAGAAGTGCAGCAAAGGTTTACCAGACTAATTTCTGGGATAGCAGTACTGCCATATGAGGAGAGATTGAGTTGGTTAGGGTTATATCTGCTGGAATTAATAAGGATGATCTCATGGAAACCTATGAAATTCTAACAGGACTAGACAGGGTAGGTGCAGGAAATATGTTCCTGATGGTAGGGGCATTCAGAACCAGGGGTCACACTCTTCAGATACAGGGTAGACTGTTTAGGACTGAGATGAGAAGAAATGTCTTCACCCAGAAAAGTGTAAGCATGCAGAATTCACTATCACAGAAAGCACTTGAGGCCAAAACAATGTCACCAGAATTCTACAGTTCCACACACCAAGGAATTGGAGCATTGAGGAGCGGACAATGGAAACGTCTGTTGAGCTCAGACAGAAATTTCCAGTCTCGCTTGAGTGAGGCTGTAAGATTTTGCCCACTATATTTTCAAGGAGGAGTTAGATATAACTCTTGAGGCTAAAGGGATCAAAGGATATTGGATAATGAGGATCAGGCTATTGAGATGGATAATCTACCATGGTCACAATGGGGAGGTGATAGCCTAGTGGCATTATCGCTAGACTATACAGCCAGAAATTCAAGTAATGTTCTGGCGACCTGGGTTCAAATCCTACTATGGCAGACGATGGAATTTGAAATCAATAAAAAATAATCTGGAATTAAGAGTCTGCTGATGACCATGAAACCATTGCTGATTGTTAGATAAATTCATCTGGTTCACTAATATTCTTTAAGGAAAGAAATCTGCCATCCTTATTCAATTCGGCTTACATGTGACTCCAGAACCACAGTGATGCGGTCAACTACCCTTGGACAACTAGAGATGGCAATGAATGTTGGCCAGCCGGCAATGCCCATGTCCCATGAACAAATTTTAAAAAATGAATGGCAAAACAGGCTCAAAGGGCGAATGGCCTATTCCTGCTCTTATTTTCATGTTAATCTTAATTTTGACATTTTCAAATTAATCCCAGCCTCAACAGTTTATGATATTGAATATGCAAGAAAGTCAGTAATGGAGAGGCTCATTCATTAGCACCATTCTCAGATCACGGTGTAAAAGAGGCCCTTTGGCACATTGAGTTAGCATCGACACATGAAGTGCCCTGACCTGTCCACCTAATCTCACTTCCCAGCACTTTGATTTGATTTATTATTGTCAATGTATTAACATACAGTGAAAAGTATTATTTCTTGCATGCTATACAGACAAAACATACCGTTTATAGAGAAGGAAATGAGAGTGCAGAATGTAGTGTTACACTCATAGCTAGGATTTAGAGAAAGATCAACTTAATGCAAGGTAAGTCCATTCAAAAGTCTGACAGCACCCGGGAAGAAGCTGTTCTTGAGTCAGTTGATATGTGACCTCAAGCTTTTGCATCTTTTTCTTGATGAAAGAAGGTGAAAGAGAGCATGTTCAGGGTGCGTGGGGTCCTTAATTATATTGGCTGCTTTGCTGAAGCAGTGGGAAGTGTAGGCAGAATCAATGGCTAAGAGACTAGATTGGATTGGGCTACGTTCACAACCTTTTGTAGTTCTTTGTGGTCTTGGGCAGAGCAGGAGCCATACCAAACTATGATACAACCAGGAAGAATGCGCTCTATGCTACATTTGTTAAAGTTGGTATCGTAACTGAATTTCCTTAGTCTTCTGAGAAAATAGAGGCATTGGTGGGCTTTCTTAACCATCATGTCAGCATGGCAAGACCAGGACAGATATTGGAGACCTGGGCACCTAAAAACTAGAAGTGGGAACATCAAGGTGGCAGCGCGAGCTCGTTGGGCTGAAGGGCCTGTTTCTCGTGCTGTTTTGTTCTTTGTTCTTTTGACTCTTTCTACTTAGTTTCCATTGATGCAGACATTGGCATGTTCTCCTTTACGCCTCCTGAAGTCATTGACAAACTCTTTCATTTTGTTGACATTGAAAGAGAGGTTATTGCTGCCACAACAGTTCACCAGATTCTCTCATTCCTTTACTCTGTTTCATCATTATTGGCAATCCGACCCATTACAGCACTGTCATCAGCAAAGTTGAAAATCAAATTAGAGGGGAATTTGGCCACACAATCATAGGTGTATAAGTACTGTAGGGGGCTGAGAGCTCAGCTTTGTGGAGCACCAGTGTTGAGGAAGATTGTGGAGGAGGTGTTGTTGCCAATCCTTACTGATAGTAGTCTGTGAGTTAGGAAGTTCAGGACCCAGTCACAGAGGGAGGTGCTGAGGCCCAGGCCCCGGAGTTTGGAGATGAGTTTCGTAGGTATAAAGATGTGAATGCTGAGCTGTAGTCAATAAATAGGATTCTGACATAGGTGTCTTTTTTTTTATCTAAGTGTTCCAAGATTAAGTGCAGGGCCAGGAAGATGGCATCTGCTTGGACCTGTTGCAGCGGCATGCAAATGGTAGTGAATTCACAAAAAATCCGGGAGGCTGGAATGGATTCGTGCCATGACTAGCCTTTTGAAGCTCTTCATAATGATGGATGTTAGAACCACCAACCCCAATAGACATTAAGGCAGACCACTTGGTTTTTCTTAGGTACCAGGATGATGGTTGTCTTCTTGAAATAGATAGTGACCTTAAATTGTTGGAGAGTTGGAGATATCTGCGAATATCCCTACCAGCTGATCTACGCAGGATCTGAGTGCTCATCCGGGTCCCCCATCCGGGCCACTTGGCCCATTGCCTACAGAATCACAGATCTCCTCTTGTTTTGATTTCCTGCAAACCCTGGTGGTATATTAGCTACGGGTGGGAAGAGTTCTATCTGCTTCATTACAAAAGACACTGCATTCCTAAGCAATTTCTGGTATTTGAAGCACGTGGGAGGTGTATTTTAAATGATGTGATAAGTGATGAGATGTTCCACAACTCTCCCTCTACCCACTCAACTAAGTGAGAGATTCCATGGAACCATTTTAAAGAGGGAGAAGGGAATTCTTCCTAGTTCCCTGAATGTGTTATGTCTCAAATATCACTTAAAAATATATGTTAGAGAAGAGAGAATCCCTTGAGTGCAGAAGGAGGCCATTCAACTGACTGGGTCTGAGCCAATCCCATCCAGGCCATGTAACACCACATCATTACCCTGCTAATCCCCCTGACATTAGGGTCAGTATAGCATGGTCAATCAATCTAACCCGCACATTTTTAGATTGTGGGAGGTAACCAGAGCACCTGGAGGAAACCCACGCGGACACAGAGAGAACATGCAAACTACACATCAACAGTGAACTGAGGCAGGAATTGAACCCGGATCCCTGGTGCTGTGAGGCGGCAGTGCTAACTACTATGCTACCATGCCATCCTAGTTGCATAATTTTTGTGCTGTCTTCATTGGCTGTGGAAAATATTTGTGCATCCTGATGTCATGAAATGTGCTATATAAATGCAAATCTTTCTATCTTTGCATGAACATGTTTGTTTCTTTAGTATTCCCGAATTTATTTGGCTCTATGGAAGACAAATTCTTGATTTAAATGTATATCTGCAGCAGCGTTTAGCTACATAATGGCCAGTGCCTGATTAACTTCCTTCTGTAAAAAACTTTCGTGATTTAATCTGAAATCAAAAGAGGGATATTTTTAAATCCGGGATTTAATCCGAGAGTTACGACGATCGAGAACTCTGCCTGAAAAGATGGTGGAAGCAGATTCAATTGTAACTTTCAAAAAGAGAATTGGATATACAATTGAAAAAGAGAAAAAATTTGCAGGCCAGGGTGGGGAAGGGACAAAGAGGAGCTGGTCCAAGCACAAGGGGGAGTGCAACTAATTGGAGAGCTCTTTCAAAGATTCACAATGCTTCTCATGGCCTCCTCCCTGCTTTAAGGTTCTATATTTCTAAAATGTCACTTAGCAAGGAGTGCCAGTCTTTAATTAAATGAATTTCCCAGTTGAACTTCATTGTTACTGCACTCAATTTCCAATCAGCCTGTGTTTTTTCTGGCATTGTGCCTGGACTTGTGGGCACTGTAAATACAAGATACAACATGTGTCCGCATCTGTTGCACAGTAATAACCAACAACAGGGAATCTGTTTGTTGTCCCACCCCTCTCCTAGAGTTTCAGACTCTCGCTGGAATCAGTATTCTGGGTCATATCAATCCTACAAACAGCATTGTTAAAAAAGAAATATTCTCAGTGCAGTTTATGGTACACAACTGTATACAAATTTGCTAATGTTTCTTTATAGTGGAGGTACATGACATTATACATAAAGTGTGTAAATAAGTGTGTAAGTGAAGTCTGTACAGACGAACAGGTGTTCATGTTTTCAGAAGACATAATTAGGAAGCAAGCCTACTCCTGATTATTGTGTCACTTATTGTTGAAAATTAGAAGTAAAAGTGAATTACCGATGCATCCAAATCATTGATAAGATCCTTGCAACTCCTTTAGCAATAAGACACAGTAACGATAATTGCTAATGTTGATAAAGTGCAAAGTGACACATTAATCTCAGGAGTTAACCAGTACAAACATTTTGCCAGGCACATCTGCTAATCATTAGTGCGGAGACTCTCACACTTGCAGCCATCTTCTCCCAAAGTTATATCAGGAATCCTAATGGAATGCTGTCTTTCTAGAAGACTCAACATCATTATGAACTTTGGATCAATGCCAATCACAGGTGAGTGAATGATTGAATGCTGAAAATTCAACTCTGTTTCTTGCAGCTACTTCTCAATCTGATTATAGCCAGCAATTTGTGTTTCTACTTTGCATAATTTATCTAATATTCTTAGCGTTTAGTTTGCATTTTACAAGGCAATATTAAGCTGCAATTATTTTCAATATTTTGAGAGTCTGTCCCCCACTTTGTTCCTCCAGCCTATCTATAATCACCAAGATATTGGTCTCTATATGTCATTAAGACGTTAGGACGGCGGCGTGGGCTCATTGGGCTGAAGGGCCTGTTTCCTGTGCTGTGTTGTTCTTTGTTCTTTGTTCTTTAAGATGCATCATTCCTATGATAGTCCTGGCACATTTGGTCTGTGTTGAATATCATTTAATAACTGCACTGAGTATGACACAACATTGGGAAATTAAGAGAGGCATTAATAGGAAGAAACATTTCCCTTTTGTAAAGGAGTCAATAACCAGGCAGCATAAATTTAAGGTTAGGCACAGGAGATTTAGAGGGGATTTAAGGAAAATCTTCTTTATCCAGAAGGTGGTGGATATTTGAAATGTGCTATCTGAAAAAAAAACGATGGAGGTGGGAACCCTCAACTTTTAAAAAGCACTATGTGAGCACTCGAAATGCAATAGCATACAATGTTATGGACCAAGTGCTGGAAAAATGGGATCAAAATAGATAAGTGTGTAATGGCAGGTCAGACACAAAGGGCTAAAGGGATTCTTTCTGTGCTGTAAAACTCTGATGATCTATTTAAATAAACTCACCCAAGGCAGATGCATGCAGCACCCCTGTCTACAGCACTCATCTGAGATGACTACATATGAGAGGATGCATACTACCAGAACTGAAGCCCACTTTACCACAGTGCAAACCCAATTGAAAAATCCCCCTCAAGTGTCAAGTGCAGTCCCAATATTATCCTACCTTCGGTGTTAGAAAGACTATATAAACAAATCTTTTTTTCTACATGGGGAGACGTTCAGAATCCTGGAAAAGCAAGAGATTTAGTGATCCATGACCACAGATCACTAAAAGCTATTGGATTAGGTACACAAGATATTTTAAAAGGACCATGGAAGTCAACCTTTAGCTGAAAGTGATTAGAACACAAAGGGATGAACATTATACTGCAGTTGAATAAAGATCTGGTTAGGCTGCTTCTGGAATTTTGGGTTTAATTTTACATTCCTGACATTTTGAGGATGGCAGGTTTATCTGAATAATACAAGTGCAAAATGAATTGAAGTATGAGCAAAGGTTGCAGAGACTAGGCTTGTGGGAGTAAGAGGTCTTGAGGCCTAATTGGAGTGTCCCTACTTCCAAGTATTCCAGCTTCATGTCCCAGCTCGTGTGAAGGTTATAGGTGGTGTTCATTATATGACCAAACATATTGCTTAGATGATATTCTCCATTTCCCATATTGCCTTCAGTCCCCCATTCTACTCTATGCCCTCATGTATCCCCCATAACCACTCACCCAATATTCCTGAGGGTAGATCTCAGGATATCCTTGAAATTAATTGCCCTATCTATTCTTGTTTTGAATACATTAAAGTTCCCCTGCTATTGAAACAAAGCTGTAATTCCTTCCAGTGCATCGGATGATCAGTGGGAGAGCTTCCTAGTTTGCCATACCACAGAAAGCAACGATAAACCACGGCAAGATTCTGTAAAGTTAATCATGGGCCAATGTAATGGAAGTCCATGGTTGCTAGTACCCTCTAAGGGTGTGGTACCTGGAGAGTAGGGAATAATCTAATAAAGACGCTTAGGCTAATTAAAGAATGATTGGGTAAAGAGAAAATATTACATTCAATGGAGAGTACAGCAAAACCTTAGAATTCAATTTGTCACCCAGTGCTCCTGAACAGTGGACAGTGGGGATCTGGAATTCTCTCTCTCTGAAGTAGTTACTGAAATGGTAGGTTGCAGGAGGTGGTGGCGGGGTTGGGGGTGGGTTTTTGTGTTCAGTCAGGAACTGCCACTCTGACCACTTCCCAAGTTCGGAAACCCAAACTTGTTCACCGCTGCCCGTACCCACAAAGTTTTCACCTCTCGGAGACTTGGGACAGGTAGGTTCGATGGTCTGCCTCGGTTTGTTTGGATATTGTTAGTAAGGTGACCATTAGTTCTTATGACCCTCATTTTCATTATCCCCACCACCACCCTCCCCCCAACTTATTCATATTCATCTCATCTCCAATTGCTCTTGCCATTTGATGCCCCCTCATGACAATATGCCCCAAGTATGCCAGTATCCACTAAGGGCAGATCTCAGGATATCATTGAAACGAACTTTTCCAGCCAACAAAACAAGCCATAAGAAACATACATTTTGTGTGGCTATGATGATATTGATGTATTTGTTTTATCCTACAGGTACTTCGGTCTGCCTTGTCTAACAAAGGGCATACATGCGATGGATCGTGAGAGGATTTTTCAAGAGTGGCCTAGTGCTTCATGTCGTTAGAGTACGCTTGACCTAGACCAGTTGATAGGCAACACGACAGCTCAGTGACCATTGCTGTGCTGTGCAGATAAATGGATTTGGG
This sequence comes from Sphyrna mokarran, assembly GCA_024679065.1. NCBI lineage: Eukaryota > Metazoa > Chordata > Chondrichthyes > Carcharhiniformes > Carcharhinidae > Sphyrna > Sphyrna mokarran. The sequence goes on along the minus strand of JAGIQG010000024.1, from coordinate 18,223,056 downwards.
CCTGTGTCTGTGGGAGTTTGCGCATTCTCCCCATGCTTGCGTGGGTTTGCTCCAGGTGCTGTTAGGCTAATTGGTAGAACAAATTCTCCCTAAATTGTCTCAAATTTGGTTCTAATGTATAGATCTATAAACATAGATAGGGATGACAGGGATCACAGGTAGAAATGGGAACATTGAGGTGGTGGTGCAGGCTCATTGGGCCAAAGGGCCTGTTTCCTGTGCTGTTTTGTTCTTTATGAATGATTGTGATATCACCAGAAATGGACCACAGGACATAAATCATATTTGATTGTCTATCAATGGAATTAAATGCTGTTGCATTTTTTTTGAAAAAGCAGCCCCCTTTTGCAAAAAGAAAGCTAAACAATTCTGGACGTTTAAATCTCATTACAAAACTTGACAGATTTTTCCAGCATGTTTCTAGTTTTGAATGCAGTCACTTTCTCCCTGAGACAGAAGTACTGGAATGCATGTCAACGCTTGGGGCATGGTGGTTAATGTAATGGTCAGGTTATCTTGGCAGGATAGCGCTGATAGAGCTCTCTTGGCAGAGAGAGCTCTGTGATGAACCACTGTTAAAAACACACCTACATTGCAATGCAGCATCTAAATAGTGCAATTTGAATCTCGAACGCTTGTGTATTATCAGTGCTGTATGATTCTGCAATTAAAGTATCTTTTTCAGACACTAATTGGGCAGTGATAGATAAACGCACAAAGGCACAAGGGAGTGAGATCCCTCGATCGTGATTAAGCAGGGCTGTCTTTTACCTGAACTTTGCTGCACTTCCATCCATCCACTTGTAGAGATCAGGAATGAATGTTCCAAACTCCACAGAAGGCTTCTCCCAGTAGGCATGAATGCTCAGACCTGACTTTTTCCTTAAAAGAGCTTGCAAAACACACAGGAGTGTATGAAAATACTATGGGAAAGGAAATTTGATTTCTTAGTCCTTACAATGCTGATCTAAGATCAAAGTGTGTACAGAGTTCCCACAAGTCTGTCGCAGCTGTAAATGGGATGTTGGTGTCCAAGTGATTTGCAAGGCCATTCCAGAGGACAATTAAGAGTCAACCAGATTGCTTTGAGTCTAGATTCACAACTAGGCTAAGGGTAAGGATGAAGCTTTCCATCCCTAAAAGGACACATGATGAAACAGATGGGCTTTTACAAATATTGATTATACTTTTACAGTCACCATTACTGAAACTAGTGTTCAATTCCAGACTTAATGTTAATTAAATTAAAACCCTGCCATGGTGGGATTTGAACCCCCATTGCCAAGACTTAGCCTGGGCCTCTGAATTACTATCCAGTAGCAACAAGCCATCTCCTCATCTGAACCTTTAAAAAGGCCAAATAATAGCAGTGTCAGAAATTTGCAATCAAGAAACCATTTTTTTAAAAAAAAACTTTCCTCCCTGTTCTGGCCTCCATCAGATAATCCAACCCAGATGGAAAACCCAAATCAATAGATTTTTGTTGGAAGTGAGGGGCTCAAGGATATAAAGCAAGTTTAATAAAACTTTATTTATTAGTATCACAAATAGGCTTACATTAATACTGCAATGAAGTTACTATGAAAATCCCCTGGTCATCACATTCCAGCCCCTATTTGGGTACACTGAGGGAGAATTTAGCATGGTCAATCTACTTAACTAGCACATTTTTTGGAGTGTGGGAAGAAATCAGAACTCCTGGATGAAAGCCATACAGACATGGGGAGAATGTGCAAACTTCACACAGACAGTGACCCAAGCTGGGAATCAAACCCAGATTCCTGGCATGGAGGCAGCAGAGCTAACCACCATGCTACCCTAAATGGAGCTGAAGACCACATCAGTCATTATCTAGATGAATGGCAGGAGAAGCTGGATTGCCTCCTTCCTGTTCATACATCATTACCTAATAATAAAAACAACATGACTGATCAGACGAGGAAAAAAAATGATCCACCCACAGACTCGTGAGAAAATCAGAGATCAAACCTGGGTCATTCCCAGTCAGTAACTCATTGGATGATGCATCAAGATACATGAAAAATATCACTCCCTTTTCCAAGTTAGGAGAGAATTGCACTTTATTAGCAGGTGTGAGAGAAAGTAATTAATTATAACTATTTTGAAGTTTACATGCATCTCCCTCTTGCTCAGAGATGCAACCCTGACCTGTAGTCAAACCTGTTTCCAAACGATTCAGCACTCCCTGTTTTTTTTTCCCTCTTTCCCTAGCTGTTTAAATCCTCTCTTGTGTGAAAAAGTTACATTCACTTCACCCCCATATCTGTCCATAATGATCCTCGCAATTAGGTTAACGCAAGGGCTATAAAAGCAGGCAAGATTCTGAATAACTGTGAAGAGGCATTTTCTTGAGGTTAGAGGCACCCACCCTACTCCACCCTTTTCTCTCAAATTGAGGGAGGGAATTGGAGTTTCTTCCCAGCTTTGCAGTTATTTCAATATCTTAGTGCTGTGTTGGGTCTTGTTATGTATAATTTGCTGCATTGCCGACATTGCAAAAAGCACCTAATTGTCTGGGAATTGCTTTCGGATATCCAGAGCCCACAAAAGGAGCTAGATAAAATAATCTTGCTATTGGGCTTGTCTATGAAGACCCTCAGCAGCAGTTTTGATTCCCGGCTCCGGTCACTGTCTGTGTGGGGAGTGTGCACATTCTCCCTGTGTCTGCATGGGTTTCCGTCAGATGCTCTGGTTTCCTCCCAGTATGAAAGACGTACAGGTTAAGTGCTAAATTTTCCCTCACCTTGGTCAAACAGGCACCAGAGTGCAAAGAAAATGATGTTGTGACGCTGATAAATAAACTTTAAACTTTTGCTATTTCCCATATATATTAGAGATAAGAGAGATTTGGACTCAAATGTGTAAGACGCGATTGGAAAATTTGCAGGTGATACAAAAATTAACCATGTAGTTGATAATGACATTAGACAAATATATTTTTGACTCACAGCATCTCAAATTGTCAAACGAATCAAAGTTTAGAAAGTACCCTTTAGAGGTGATGTCAGTGGAATTATGCCCCAGCAATGAATGTTTTCACACCACAGAAGTGGGGATTAGAGACAAGAAGAGTATGAAGCAGGACAAACAAATCCCCCTAAAGGGAGACTCAGAAACTTGGGAATCAGTCTTTTATTTTCATTATTTTTAATACTAAATCAAGTGCCACACTTTTTTTTTGTATTTAAAAATACACGCACACACACCTCTTACACATTCAATATCCTAGCATTCCTTTTTCAGTTTGTTTAAAAAAGAAACCAACATTTAAATACATCACTGGAAACTAAAGCAACAGCTCAAACCTGGGTAAATATACAGTCAATGTACAATTTTACAATCATTGGCCACCTCTTTTAGAGAGAGAATTCATTTACAGAAATACCAGCTTCAACCCAAACTGGCTGCTTTTTGTCTCCCCAAATGCTGTCTTTTCCTGGGTTGATCAATGTTTGGTGATGCATTGAAAAGACCGTGTGCAGGAGGAACGGGGACCCTCAGAAAATACCCAGCCCATCTAGTTGGGCAAGTCATTAGTACTAAGGTGCAAAAAGTTGCTGGAACAATCCTGAGGGAACTCCAGTCACTCCCTATTACTCACTCTTTTCTGACCCACGGCTTAAGGTTGTGCAGATTGGTTTGGAGTTAATCACCTGATCCACCTCTCACGCCTCAGCCTTCGAGTGTTGGCAGGCTGTATTGTCATCAGTTGTGCCAGAATCTAAGTGGCACAGTGCTTTATTTTTCCAAGGCTCTGTGCCCAGGAGGTTCAACCACCACCACAACTCAAGAATCTGAACTAGCTGCTGGGCACAAAAGCATGGAAACCTTTCCCTCCAGAGGAATGGAGGGGCCTAGGAAAGATCAATACACAAAGATGCATGAAGGAAAAGGTGCCCAAAGCATCGTACTGATCAAGGAGTGCAACCAGACCTATAATTTCATATAGTCATCCATATATATGCAGAGGACTATTAGCCCTAATACCTTATGTTAGGGAGGCCAAAGACTAGGCCTTTTATCTTGGACTTCTAGTTCAAACTATCTCAAGACAGCACACAAGATGCTTGAGATGCCCTTGGACTGATTTCTGGGCTTTTTCACAATAGACAAAGAGCAAACACCAAGTTTTCACTATCATGTATAAATACACCATCATATATAAAGGGTCAGCAGCACACCATTTAACACAAGATACTGATAAACCCTTTTGCTCCTGGGAGAAAAGGAAAATTACGTATCAACCAACATCATGGTACTTCTTCCAAATCATTCCATTAAAAAGCTGCCCACCTCATCCCAGGAATCAGTTTTGATTTCATTTACACAAGAGACGGACGTGAATATGGGTGCAAGGATGGGGAGGGCAAAAAGAGAGGGAGGGAGGGGGAAGCTGCAAAACCAGGACACTAATTGGTCAAACTCAACATGGTAAAGTAAGCAATTCAAGAACGTGGCTGACAGATTAGCCAATTAGTAAACAGTGATCCTTGGTCAGCGGAGAAATCTATGAGAATCTGCAAACACACACGGTACACTACTAGCTCAAAGATGACAAGATGCTCTCTACACTTCAGCCTCTGTTCAAAAATTACGCCATGGGAGGACAGGAAGCAGAGGCAAGGTCCAACTAATCTCAAAACAATCACTTTACACTGTCTAGTTTTAACACTTTTTGTGGTGTCCATTCTTCAATACTGTGTGTTCTCCTAAAGTCCTGCTATTAGGTGTCAGTAAATAGATTGGACATTTGATCTACAAGGCAAGGTGAAGGACACCTAGCAGCATTACACCTTGTGTTTCCTCCTCCTTTACCTTCTGCAAGTCCAATGTGGGCCTCCTGTACACAATCCAAGTGGGGAAAGGATCAGGCTAGGAGATACTTATTTGACCATCAAAACCCAACACTTTGTCACTTGGACCAAAACACGAAGACAGCAACTTGCGCTGCAGTGGGAGTCAATGAGGGGAGATAACTATACTGCAGTAGAAGTTAATTCAAACTAATCAACATCAGAAGTCTTGTGCATTTATTTGGTAAATATTCAGAGGGTTGTTAGGACGTGAATGCTGCTTACCCATACAAATTAATGGAAGTAAGAATCCCAAAATAGCATTTTTTTTTAAAAAAGTGAAATGGATAAATATTTGCAAAATAAATATTTAAATAGGAAAGGAAGTGGAGTGCTCTTTCAGGAAGTTGGCACAGGGTGCAAGGAGCTGATACGTCACAGTAGGCCTAATTATTGGCATATCGCAGACTGAGATTAATTTGAGTGCTGGCTTTGACAAGACCATCCACTTAAGCCACATGAACGAAATTACTTTCCCCTTTTGTAATCAAGAGTTTGTAGAAGAAACATACACATGTACATATAAAAATAAAAACTGGAACTTAACCTGCAAGAAACACAAACCTCCTGAAGAGTCGAACTCTCTCAAACTCTGCTACAAAACACAGTCAGACAGAGCATTTTTTTTTTTAAAATGACTGACTTGTAATATTTAAGCTATTGTTCATTTCACAACCAAGAATAAAATTACAAATATTATACATGTACAAGCTGAGGTTTGCCCAACCAGACCATTGTCAGCGAGTTTAAAAAAGTTACAGGAATAATTGATTAATTAAGTTTGGATTGTATCCAGATCCGACACTGAATAACGGATGAGGGTAGTGGAAAGCAAAATTCACACAATATTCCGCCACACTTCCTACATCTGAACCAAGTCCACATAGTCCACGTGAAATAAAGTGAATTTTTATTAATTCCACTGGTTCCATCCGGTGAAGCTAGCTAGACAAAGGGTGGGATTTCTCTGTCCCACCCACCACAGGAATTGTGGCAGGCAGGGGCAGAGAATTCAAAGGTTCGATGACCACAGGTGGAATTTTCCGGTCTTGGGGCGAGCACGACAGGAAAATGCCTAAAGAATTTCACACGCCCGCACGCACCATTCATCCACTAACTTGAACAAGATTAAGCACATGGTTTTTGCTCAGTGTTATTATGACTTAATCAAGTTGACTTTACAAGAGTAGGCCAGCCTATGTGGCTAAGATAACATACAACAGATGCAGAATGCGAGAAAGGGAGATGGAAGAGATAAGTCACCCCTGGTTTTGAGGGTTCCAGGAGAGAAGGGAAGGAGTCAGTGCGGTGAAGTTGGATTTCACCATGAAAGGGAGAAGGAGAGCTTTATGGAACAACAGAAGCAGAGGAGAGACACAAGGTGTTCAGATTTTACAAATGCGTTCTTGCCTCCGTGCCATATTGCACAAGAGTGAATGAAAGCATTTGGAATTGATCTTTTAGTGCAAGTGAGAACTTTGCAGTGTGCTTAGGACCACAACAGCTCACACTCAGCAAATACCTCAAATGGAAAAGGCATCTTTTTGCCCTAAATGTCCCATTAGGCCAGGTTTCCAAAATGGTGGACCAATTGAGGGAAGGGAGGGAACCCCCAGGGAGAGGAGATTGCCTCAAAATTTGCAACATCTTGGAGTCCAGAGCAGTTGAACATTAAAAGACAGCCACCAGGTGTGTACACAGAAACCCGACAAGGCAGAAGGAGACCATCGAGTCCGCACCAGCAATCTCACCAAGGTCTCATCACTGTAACCCCACATATTTACTCCAGTAATCCCTCTAACCTATGCATCCTGGGACATTAAAGGCAATTTAGCATGGCTAATGCACCCAACCCACACATCTTTGGACTGCAGGATGAAATCAGAGTATCTGGGAGGAAACCCACACAGACATGGGGAGAATGTGCAAACTCCACACAAGATAGTGACCCAAGCCAGGAATTGGACCCAGGTCTCTGGAGCTGTGAGACAGAAGTGCTAACCATAGTGTGCCACCATGCCGCCCATGGAGGAAAGTGTGGTGAAATCCCAACCAAAACACTAAGATGAGTGACCAGGGACGAAAGATATAATTCAACACAATGGTCACCACAGCCAGGAGAACTGATCACAAAATAAACCATTTGTCCTCTCACAAGTCTATCATTTGGGGCAAACCTCCCTGCAAGTGTCAAGAATCCAATTATCAGCAAAACATGTTGGATTGCCCCAGAGTCTCCAGGAATTAAAGACAATTTTCTAGAATGATGCGAGGCAGCCAAGACAAAAATTATCCAGGGTTCAAAAGCAACATGTTTTCAACTTCTCTTTTTCTCTGCCAACACTTGTGATGGTAATCAGACATGGAATAAAAAAACTCCATCTAACCAAAGACCTACGTTAACCCAATTCACTTGCTGATTGGTCTGTGACCATCAAAACGATGGCTGTGTTGAGTGAGCAGTGGTGTGAAAGTAGGGCTAGGGCAGTTGGAAACTTCCAGGACTGAGGTTCAAAGCTTTACCAACCCTAACAACAGTGCGAGAGAGTTGATGCAGTTAAGAAAATTGAAATTGGATTAAACAACAAAATTGTTCAGACACAAGTCTGGTCAGGTACAGCGAGAATAAAGTGCTCCTGTGACAACACAAAACACACAGCTGGCTCTGTGTAAATCTAAACCACCCTTTCGAGCCTTAAGGAAGGAGCTCTGTCAATACTCAGCCTGCTGTTAAACCAGGGCGCCAGGCAGTGGCAAAGCTCACTCTAGTGGCAAGGAACTGATACTGCACAAATCCAATGTGGTCAGAATCCCCACTGCACTCTACAGCTAAAAAGGAGCTTTGTAAAATTAAGTTTTGATTGCATTTGCGAATGCAAAGTCTAGTCTAGCATTAAAAGTTACAAAGGCACTTCATCCTAATTTTCCTCATCAGCTCTAGAATTGGAGAACACAGGGGACCCTTCCAGCCTGTCTTAGCTCTTTGACAGTGCTCTTCAATTCAATACTCCAGCAAACACAGGTATTCCTGAATCTACCCAAAATCTCAAGGATAGTGTCACTAAACACTGCCCTATGATTATGCTGATCACCCTACCATGTCCTTCACCAATGCTGAAAGTGAGGGTAGGCTTACATTCGGAAGTAGATCAACCTCCAGTGTCTCGCCCACAGTCACATCATTCTCTATCTGCAATTAGTTACAGAGCAACCAAAGGCTATTCCACTACAAAAGGCATAATTCCTCACATTAACAATGTACCTTCCAGCATGGGGTCTTTGATCAAGAGCTCAAGCCTAGCTCCTCATCACTAATGCAAAATTAAAGGAGATGCAGAAATCCCTGCTGCAAGTTCAGTTGCCTACACAACCAACAAAACATCTCCAACATTCTAAGAGTGCGAACAATTTGACATGGAACCACATAAAGTGTTATTAGGACATCTAACCAAGAGTTACGGTTTAAAGCGTTCGAGATAATAGAAGTGGAGATTTTATGAAGGGAATTCATGTTTAGGACCTGGGCAGTATTAGGTACTGGCATTAATACTTTGCTACAGTTCTATAGGGTATTGGTGAGACAAGATCTAGAGTACTATATACGGTTTTGGTCTCTTTATTGAGGAAAGGACACAACTGCATTGAAACACTGCAGAAACTGTTCACTCGACTAATACTTGGAATGAGAGTGATTATCTTACGAGGAAAGGTTGTGTCCATATCCATTAGTTAAGAACAAGAGTTTATCTTACTGAAACATACAACATCCTGAGAGGAATTTACAGGGTGGATGCTGAAAAAATGTCTCCATTATGGGAGAAACTAGAACTAGGGAACATAGTATAAAAATAAATCTCTCATTTAAGACAGAGGTGAAGAGAATGGCTTTTCTATCGGGAGTCCCAAGTCTGTGGAACTTCAGAGTCATGGGGGTAGAATCATGGAATATCTTTAAGGCTGAGTTAGAAAGCTTTTTGATTGACAAGGAAGTCAAAGGGTACAGGTGGGGGAGGAATCAACCGTGTTCTTACTGAAGAGCAGAGCAGGCCCAGAGAGGCTGAGCAGCCTGCTATTATTTTGTACGCAATGATGGAGCAATGAATGTCAGGGAAGCACAAGAACTCAAAGATCCGAGAGGGCTATAGGTCTGGAGGATGTTAAAGATAAGGGGAGGGGGGTTAAGCCCAGGGGGAGGGGGTGTGTGTGGTTAAAAACAAAGATGATAGCTTTAAAACTGAAGCCAAGATAGACCAAAGAGTAGAGGCAGAGGAACGGAGCCTGAGGGCCGGTTATACATCTGACATTGCTTGGGATCAGAATAATTCCCCTAGGTGCTGTGGCTATTGGTGCCAATATACACACAAAAAAGTGAAATTTCAATACCTCTAACATCAGAACCATGCAAATTCACAGCCCACTCCCACAATGTAGAACAAAAGCAGGCATTTATAACAGATGCACCCCCCCCCCCCCAACAAAGACTGTCTCTCGAAATTTTCACCATCAGTTAGAATGTGATCCAATTAAAGATTTTAAACAGAAAAGGCACTGTAAAGGATGTAAGAGAAGGGTGCATCTATCACTGAGATGCTGCCATGGTCAGCTCACCTCATATACCTGACAAGACAACATAAAGACTTGGGTTGCTAAGACCATGGCAGTGTTTCTCCCACAGGAACCTGGTGAACACCCCAAGCGAGTGAGACTCATCAGGCAAACAACTTGAACAAGCTCCATCAAGTTGTGCAGGTTAGATGGACTGGCCATGCTACATTGTATGTGGAGATGCCGGCGTTGGACTGGGGTAAACACAGTAAGAAGTTGGTTGTGAGACTTTTTACTATGCTAAATTGTCCCAGGATGTTAAGGTTAGGGGGATTAGCAGGATAAATATCTAGGTTATGGGGATAGGAGCTGGTTCAGCTGCTCAATCGGAGAGGCGGTGCAAACTCAATGGCCTCCTTCTGCACTATAACGGTTCCAAGGTTCTATGAAAAATTTATTGAGCAACTTAAGGTCACAAATGCCTCATCCTCTCAGATCACATTGTGAAAGATAAACAAAGAATTGCACATGGAAGCTCATTAAACCATGATGATGTCAAATTAACTGAGTCAATGAGATCAAACTGGCCAGTTCTTCTCTAGATCAGCAAGTTTACAAGTATCAAGTCTACATAAAGAAACCATTTTAAGTGCAGAGCTTTCAGACAGGTAGCTCGACCTGGCAAACTTAAATATCCAGCACAACAAAGGCTCTCTCCTCTCCACAGGTGATACAGCAGTTAGCATTAAACCAGAGAAAGGGATTGGCTCCTGGGGTTTGGGTTAGGAGCAAGTCTGGAGCATTCCACTTTCCTTATGGTATCCAATTTCTGACCACCTTAAGAATAAACGGAATGGAAAATTTAGCAAGTTAAAGGGTGCAGATGAAGAATACTTTCACACACACCATTATGCCCAAAATAGTTGGTCCCCTTTGTGACCCATCTCTACCATGTCACCCTTGAGTAATGAATGCGGAGCTCTTGTAACTCTCAGCAGATAATCAGGACTGTACAACACCTTCAATTCAAAACAGCACTCACTAGAACACACACCACCTCAAACACAACTATACATATTTTATATAAAAGCCTACAACTAAAAACTCTGCTCTCCTATGTACACATCAACATTTTGTTTAAAGTTGCAAAAATATTTACAGATTTTACCAACTTTTTTTTGGCCGTTCACTAGGTGTTGCCTGATTTTAAAAACAGGAAATGCTGAACTTGGCTTTGGTTGGGAAGTGGGTATGAGCGACGCCAAGGAGTGCACACGTACGCAACGGCATGGACAGGGTTAATGGGATTAAGGTCAGCTCGGAAACAAAGCATAAAAATGGACCAGAGGGGGAGGGGTGCCAGAGGGTAAAGGGTCAGCTCCCCTCATGCACAGAGGCACTGGGAAGGACTCACTAGAAAAACCTCACCATAAAATTTAAACAAACATCTGGGTTCTGAAGCACATCTCAAGTTAGTGACATGAACGGGTCTTTCATTTGCCAGCCCAAGCTGCTGAAAAGTCAAGAAAGCAACACAGATACATTGGAAAAGGATCGCTGGGCAGTGACCAGCAAGGCACAGGTAGGCCACAGCATCAGCACTTTGTTATTGTGGCAATTTAATACTTGCTTGGGAAGAAATTTTTTTTTTTTTTGCTGGGTTGAAGCCTAAAATCAGCCAAACAAACACTTTGAAAACACATCAGAAAGAAAAAAAATGAACTCTTTCCAACACCTCAAATACACCCAGAGTGTTTTTTTTAAAAAGACAAGTGAGGGTCTCCATCTTCATCCACAGGAAATATCTGGCACCTTCCCTCCTCCCCTGAGAAACACCAATTTCAAATAGAATTGTAAAATCAGCATCAGTTTAAAAAGAGCTGGCTTTTGTTTTGAATAAAAGCACCATCAGAAATCGGCAAACTGCAATTCAGACCAGTAGACATGCAACAGAGGATCAATCCAGCATACGTACTGTCACGTGGGAGGAGGGGGAGTCTCGCCACCATGTAATTATATTCACACCCCCTTCCCGGCCTGCCCACCCTCTGTTCTGGGCATGGTTCTGCCCACTGATTTCTCAATCAAGCCGCCATTCTTTAACACAACCTTCTGGATATATGTGTTGGCAAGAGGCAAGGCAGCTGATGCTCTTTCACCCCAACTCTTCCTGATCCCAAAGGCACCAAGGCTATTGATGTATCCTGGTGGTGATTTAATGATTCAAGAGACAGGAGCCAGCACAGCCAGTGGAAATAGTTCAGTGCCAGGAGTTTAGGAATCCAAGTCTTACTGTGTGGAAGCGATCTCTTTTTTCAAAACTAGGTTTTTAAAAAATCTTCTGCAATAGTTAATTTGCAGTGTATGCTGATGAGGACGACAAATGGGGGACGGAATTGGTGAGGCAGTAAGCAAGTATTAAGAGCAGTAGGTCATTCAGCCCTGAATCTGGCTAACAAGATCATGGCTGATTCGAGCGTGTCCTCGGTTGGGGAGGGGAGGCCACAGTGTTTCTATTAATTGTTTTTGACATCATTGCAGTTTTGGTGCCAGTGGGGTTGGGGGTTGCAAGAAATTTTAAAATACATGGAATTAAAAGATGAATGAAAGAACCATCATTCATTAAATAATGAGTAAGAACTCAGTTGCAGGGTGCAATTTGGGGCTAAAAGAAAATGATAAAACAATGGTGGGGCAGAATTGGGGAGGGGGGGGGTGGAATTGCAGTCTGGGCATCTACCTGTCCCACTTTATTCCTACATGTGCATCAGTTAGGAATGAGGCTTCTGATGGGTGGGCACCACTGTGATCAAGTGCAACAAATCGCCAACACGTGTGATGGCGAGACTCCCTCTTTAAACCCGCTGTGTGCCCCATCCACGTGTAAAACAGGCAGTACAGACTCCCAAGCCAGGAGGAGCAGGCCCTACCCCACACCCGCCCCCCAACCACCCCCACAACCAATCCTTTGGATCCCAGCGGATCGTCGCTGCCAACTCCCAAGGTGCCATGACCATGCCAGCAGCAAGTTTGGTTTTGCCCCTTTTCAGTGGTCAAGGGTAAACAGTCGGGGGGCCGCTATCTTCCTCCGCAGTCAATCAGTACCGTCGCCATCACTTTTGAGGAAATAACACCTTTGGACGGCAGAGCTTTGGGGGGGGGGGTTGGGTGGGGGAGGGTAGAGTGGACGCGGCTAGTTGCGGAGCAGTTCGTCCAGGTCGTAGGAATCAAAGAGATCGCTGACCCCTTCCCCGTCCTCCAGGCTCCACAGGTAGTCCTCTCGGTCCAACGGCGGTGAGAAGCTGACAAAAGGAGTGTCACCGAACGATGTGGAAGGGAGTTGGTCCTCTGTCTGCTGGAGGAGGTGATGGGGTAAGCCAAGGACACCATCTTCACAGTCTAGCAGTGAACTTGGCAAGACTGGTTTCAGGTCGTCTGAGGGGAGAAAGAAATAAATTCAGTCTCTGGATGGGAATCTGACTGACAAAACACAACTATCCTTTTCCCAGGATTATTACTTAGATAGCAAAAGGCCATTCAGCCCCTCAGTGCTGTTCAACCTTTCAGGTGGGTCATGGCTGATCTGTACCTTGGGTCAATCCACTCATCTTGGAATTATAGAATCCCTACAGTGCAGAAGGATATCATTCTGCCCATCAAGCCTGCACTGACTACAATCTCACCCAGGCCCTTTTCCTGTACTCTCACTTATTTACTGCTCTAAAACCCCTGACACTAATTTATCATGGCCAATCCACCTAACCCACATATCTTTGGACCATGGGAGAAAACTGGGCCACCCAGAAGAGACCCCTGCAGACACAGGGAGAATATGCAAACTCAGCAGTTAGACAGTCACCTGAAATTGGAATTGAACCCTGATCTCTGGCGCTGAGGCAGCAATGCCAACCACTGTGCCACCCCTGAATAAATCATAGCATAATTCAGAAGGAGGCCATTTGGGCCGTTGTGCTCATCCCTTGGTTCCAGAACCCTTGACTCACAAAAATCTATCAACTCGAATTTTCATTTGACCCTTGGTCTCCATGGTTGCTTGTGGAAGAGTTGTCAATTTCTGCTAGGGTGTGAGTAGCATTGCTTTCACTCTGGAATGGTCCACTTCTAACTTCCCAATTTCACCCACCCACGTTCTAGACTCCCCTCAGGAAAAAAAAATGTTTTTGTCCATCTATCTGATCAGCTTCATCGTCCCAAACATCTCCACATGATCACCACCCTCTCTTTCAGGAGGAAATACAAACCCAATCCAGACAAGTGGTTTGCAGTTGGACCCTTTTAGCTCCAATGTCATTCAGGTGAATCTGCAATGCACCCCCTCCACTGCCAATATTTCTTTCTCCAGGTACAGTTCCCAGGATAGAATAAAGGTTTTTGAAACAGGATGTGTATACAGCTGTTATGATTGATTGAAGGGTTTGCCTTATGAGGAAAGATTGAACAAGTTAGGCCTATACTCAGGAGAACGAGAGATGATTGTACTAATGACTGTTGAAACAGAAACTCTGCTCCTATTTCTTTACCTTGCACTGGACCTCCACCATCTGACCCAGACCTCGAGAGGGAGGTAGCTGTTATGGAAGTTCTTCCTCGCAGTGCAGGTTCAATGGGTAAAGCCAAGCCATCCCTTTTTACAGCACTAGCTGCCATACTTGGTACATCTTCCTTCACTAACACAATGAAAAGCTTTGAGACATTGGAACAACTTTCCACCTTATTCGAGAATGAGTTTGAGGGTGGTGGGATGGTAATGAGGTCAGGGCGTGGCAAGAGTCAGGTCAGGCCAGGGGAGGAAGTCACACAAAGTAAATCTGCACACTGATCCAGGATTCAGAACCATTGCACCTCTATCAAGCCTTTCCTGGATAACTATCCAGGGAAGCAAATCAGAAGTCATTCCTCTCAGTGAAGGAAGCTTTCTCTAAGGGTTCTGGATACAGGGGAACTGTCTGTCAGAAACCCAGACTTCCCAGGCAATCCCCACGTTGTCAGTGCATTGGGATTTCTGGGGGTCCCATGACACATTTTGGGAGGGCGGGTGGTACCCATGGGGCACCGCCCAAGGGACACTTTGGCAGGGTGGTGTGTGTGTGGCCTACTGCCACTCTGCCTTCGGGATTGGTTAGGCAAAGGAGGCCAGCGACCAGGGCAGTAGGGGGTGAAAAAGAGAGGACTGGCGTTGTGAGGATCATGGGACAGACCAGCGAAGAGGGAGGACAAAAGCGAAGTGTGGGGACAGTGAGCATATGCCCATTTCTGCACTGACAGACTAGCCCACTCAGCATGCTGATTTGAGCCTCTACAGTGGAAACAGGGCCCCGCCCACTGAAATTTAATGATATTCACGCGAGTGGCTTCTGCAGTGCACAGAGTGCGAGAGATTCTTTTCTGAACTCCCACTGAAAAAGTCAGCGTGAATTACTCCAGTTTTCCCGCAAATTCAACACTTTGTATTTTTGTGAGAATTCTGCCCACTAACTTTCCCATACAAGATGGAAACGAGGAGGAATTCCTTCATTCAGAAGGTCTTTGGAGTTCTCTTTCACAGAGAATGTGTGTGCAAGCAAGAAAGTGGAGTTACAGCCAAAATCAGAGCAGCCATGATTTTACTGAATGGGGGAACAGGCTCGATGGGCCAATTTTTAAAAAACCATTCATGGGACATGGGCATCGCTGGCTGGTCACCATTTATTGCCCACCCCAGTTACCCTTGGAGGGCAGTTGAGAATCAACCACATTGCTGTGACTCTGGAGTCACCTGTAGGCTAGACCGGTTAAGGTCGGCAGAATTCCTTCCTTAAAAAGGAAATTAGCAAATCAGATTGGTTTTTCCAACAATCGACAATTGTTTTACGATCATCGATAAATTCTCAATTCCAAAAATGTTTAATTGAATTTAAATTCCACCATCTGCCGTGGCAGGGTTCGAACCCGGGTCCCCAGAACATTAGCCGAGTTTCTGGATTAATAGTCCAGCAATAATACCTCTCAGCCAACACCTATTCATGATCTTTTAAATTATTTGTTGGTTACATGGATCTCCATATTACTCTGAACTTTTTACTATTTTAAGAAAACACTCTTTCCCATGGCTGAAGCCATGACCCCAGGCTTGGAACCCTGCCCGTCACGCGAACTCACCTTCTTCTTTGACTTCAAGTTTGCAGGCGACTTTTGGACAATCCCGTGGGCTCTGGCTCTGAGGCCGCGCCCCCAGCTCTGTCTTTGGGAAGGCCGCAGAGAAGCTGCCACCTTCCTTCTTAGGCGTGCTGTGTTTCGTTGGGCTATTCTCCTCGGCCACTTCTTCGGGACACAGGTACACCTCGATCGGACCGTTGGTGCTGTTCAGGTAAATTTGGAGGTTCTCCTGCTGATGGAGTACAGGTTGTTGGTCAGTCTCAGCGACCAGAACCGCCAATCCCAGCCATTTACACATTACAGACTCAGGGTATGACATTCCCCCCATTGTACCTGCTTGTTTACACCTGCAGGTGGCACTGCGATTGGACATCTCGTAGAAACTAGAAGCAGTTGTGGGCCATTTGGCCCTTCGAGCCAGCCCTACCATTCATTTTGATCATCAAATTCAATAACCTAATCCTGGCCTCCCCCTATATCCCTCAATCCCTTTGTCCCACACATGGTTTTGGTCTCAACTATTCTGCAATAGTGAATTTCAGATTCACCACTCTCTGGGTGAAGAAATTTTTCCCCACCTCAATCGTAAAGTAGATTTATCCTCATCTATGTCCCCTAGTTCTGGACTCCCCCACCATTGGGAACATTCTTTCTGAATCTATCCTGTCTAACCCTGAAAGAATTTTGTAAGTTTCTACGAAATCCCCTTTCATTCTTCTAAACTCCATTGAATATAACCTTAATCGACTTAGTCTCTCCTCATCTGACAGACCTGCCATCCCAGGAATCAGCCTGATAAACCTTTGCTGTACTCCCTCCGTAGCAAGGACATCCTTCCTCAGGAAAGAACACCAAAACTACACACAGTATTCCAGGTGTGGCCTCACCAACACACTATACAATTACAGCAAAACATCTCTATCCCTATAATCAAATCCTCTGGCTATAAAAACCAACATACCATTAACCTTCTTCTCTGCCTAACAATTTGCATTCATATAGCACCTTGTGGAACAACAAAAAATGAGCAGGAAGAAATCTACCACTGAGTTGGAGAAAAGGATGGCCAAAAGCTTAGTTAGGAAGGAGACTATGGAGTATTTGAAAAGGAGGAGAGGGATAGAGAGGCAGATATTTGGGGAAAAAATGGGAACTGAAACGATGAAAAATCAGGTACGCACAAGGGGCCTGATTAGGAGTACCCAAATCTCAGAGGATTGTAGATTACAGAGATGGAAAGGTGGAAGGTGGCTGCAAAGATTGGGTGGGTGGGGGGTGCAATATGAACAGTTTAGCACAGGAACAAGCCCTTCAGCCCACAATTTTGTGTTGAATATTATGCCAAAATTAAACAAATCCCTTCTGCCTGTCTTTGGCCCATGTCTCTCTATTCCTTGCAGATTCACACGCTCATTTAAAAATCCCTTAAACTCCCCTATCGCACCTGCCAGTACCACCAATCTGCAGCACATTCCAGACACTTACACCATTTGTGTAAATTTGCCCCTCTCATCCTAAGTGCATGCGCCCTGGTATTAGATGTTTCAACTCTGAAGAAAAAGATTTTGACTATCAACCCTATCTATGCCTCTCATAATTTTATAGGCTTCTATCAGCTCCACCGCTCTAGAGAAAACAACCTGAGTTTGTCCAGCCTCTTCTTATAGCTCATGTCCTCTAATCCAGGCAGCATCCTGGTAAACCACTTCTACACTCTCTCCTATAACGTGGTGACCAGAATTGAACACAATACTCTTAAGAGCAGCCTAACTAAAATTTTATAAAATGACATCCTGACTCTTGTATTCAACTCCCAACCCATAAATGCAAGCATACCATGCGCCTTCTTTACCACCTTATTCACTGGTTGGTCACGATATGGGAGCTATGGAACGCCAAGAGTCCTCTGTACTGTTCAGCATCTTGCCATGTACTGAACAGGGGCTGGAATGTGGCAACTAGCAGATTTTTTGCAGTGTTGTTAAAGTAAATCTACTTATGAGACTAATGAATAAACTTTAACATACTTATCCTGGTAAGGAGTCTCACAATGTCAGGATAAAGTCCAAACAGGTTTATTTGATGTCACAAGCTTTCAGGGCGCCACTCCTTCATCAGATGATCAGGTCACTCACCTGATGAAGGAATAGCACTCCCAAAACTTCTGATATCAAATAAACCTGTTGGACTTTAACCTGGTGTTGAGAGACTTCTTACTGTGCCCACCTCAGTCCAACACTGGCATCTCCACATCATTACTACTTACCCTTAATATTTGATCACCCAAAGTGCAGCGCCTCACATTTGCCCAGATTAAATTCCATTTGCCATTTCTCCATCCATATCTGCAACTGATCTATATCCTCCTGTATCCTTTGCCAACATTCTACACTATCCATGACTCCACATATCTGGGCCTGCAAACTTACTAACCCAGTTAGGGATTTGGATACAAAAAGGTGCAAATTTCAAATTTCAAGGTCCTGTTAGCTATATGTATATTTATATATACATTTATATATTTAAATGTAAGCAGTGGACATTGATCCATCAAATTGTGACTCCATCTTTGCCACTAGGTGGCTCTACAAATCTATAAACTAGGCTAAATCTTTATGCATGGTTAATTGGGAACAGGCAGCCATTCCACCCCTCACACCCTTCCCACCATTCAACAGAGTCACAACCAAACTGCATCTCAATTCAATCCATCTCTCCTGACTCCTGATCATTTAGTTTAGCAAAGATGTATTGATCGCAGATTTAAAAATTCTGAATCTGCTACTTTTGTGTGTGATCCACACTGGATGAAGCAACATCCAAAGTTTGTCCCGAATGAAATGCTAGAAAATACTCAGTCGGTCTGGCAACCTCTGTGGAAACAGAAAACAGAGTTAACGTTTCTGACCAGTGACCTGGTATCAGAATTGGGATGTATCAGGAATGTAATAGGCTTTCAGCGAGCGAGAGAGATAAAGCGTGGGCAAGAAAATGTGAATACCAGAATGGCCTGGTACTAATATTTAGGTCATGTCATTCTCTGACCCACTGGGAAAGGTTTCTCTGTGTCTGTGTTTATCTGGTCAAAGTGGAAAACAAACACTTCACTCTGATTAACATTCGCTATAACATGGCACGGACTTATCCTGGGTGTGGGGTTAACAGAGGGAAGGAAGGCATTGATTAACTTCACTCACTGTACCTTCTTTGTCCAGCAGATCTGCCCGGCTCTGGAAGGGGGCCCTAAACTTCTCTCTCTCTATTTTTCAAAAGGACTCGGTTGGTGACCTTGTTGCCTGCAATGCTCCTTCAGGAGTTCCGCAGATTGCCCTGCTCCTGACATCCTCCACTCTGACTGGCCTTCATTAGCTGAGTCAGAGCTTTGTGTGCCATGTTTGACTAAACTCATAGGCCTGTTTATCCCATATCTATATAAATAATTAAATTGATTACCAATACATTGCTGTGTTTCACGCTTTCTAACAGCAAGGAAACTTCAAAGCTTCACTAGCTGTATAAAGGTTTGGGATATCATGAAAGGAGCTAAATAAGAGACATGCATTTATATAGCACCTTCCACATCACTCCAAAGAGCTTAACAAGAAATGAAGTGCAGTCACAATTGGAAGTGCACGGAAACACACCAGCCAATTTGCACACTGCAATCTCCCCCAAACAGCACGCCAGAATCTTACAACAACTCAAAAGGACAGATATGGAACTTCTTTTAAAATCAGATCCAAGACAGCACGTCTGACAGTGCAGCACTGCCTCAAAACTAGACGGGGGTGTCAGTGAATATCTTCGTGCCTTGAGTCCGACTTGAACATGCTGAGTCAGGGTGAATGCGTTACCCACTGAGCCACAGCTTATGGGAAGAGTTGGCAGGAGAGCACGCCTTACCTCACACACATCAGGCACCTCCAGCCTCGTCTCAGGTGGCGCTTTCACTGCGATCACCGTCTGGTCCTGGAAGCTGTCGATCGAGCGGATATCTTGGTATGTGACATAAGCTAACGTGAACCCAGGTCAAGGTGGAAAACAGACCAATTCCAAGACAGTCAGATGCCTTCTTCCCCACCCCCATTCCTGATTGGTGAGGATAACGTAGTAGACAACATGGAGACACAGGAGGCCTGTTCACTACACTTCACCAAGCCCCCCGCCCAATCTCTCAGGCTGAAACATACACCTGGTCAACCTTCCCCATTCCTGAAAGAGTTGCCAGGCAACAGCCCCAAAAGATTCACAAAGACATGTCTTTCATTCAAGCAGCAGATTTCAAAACCTAGATCATAGACTCCATATGGAGGCCATTTGACCCATCTAGCCTGCACCAATAACAAACCCACCCAACAATCCCAATGCCTGTAACTCCATTTACTTACCATGTTAATCCCGGTGCCACTAATTTAGCATGGCCAATCCATCTAACCTGCACATCTCTGGACTGTGGGAGGAAATCCATGCAGACATGGACAGAATGTGCAAACTCCACACAGAGTCACCCAAGGTCAGAATTGAACTTAGGTCCCTGCTAAACATTGTGCCACTAGGATACACCAAACTCATTTTACATCAATGAGTTGCTTTTATCGTAACTGTTGGTATGTGGGAAATGTGGCAGCCAACTTACACACAGCAATGTGGTAATAACCAGATAACATCCCCAAGAACAGGTTAGCTGATGGAAATGCACTAATCCAGGATGAGAAAGGAGAGAGAGGACAGCACGTCACAAGAATGATACCGTCACACAGTCAGTGAGAAATGGAGGGAAACCGTTAATACGTGAAAGGATATCTCTGATTTTCCTCATCGTCTGTCAGCATTTTCAGTTGCGTACTGCAGTTCTGGATGAGGTCGTCGAGGGATCGTTCCTTCCACATGAGGTCACTCAAATCCTGCCGGAGACACTGTTGCTTCGCCGCCACTGACGTATCTTCGAAGAGACTGCGACCCCTGTGGGACAGAAGCAGTCAGTCATGAGCGAAGACCTCCTTCTCTCTGCAAGGCAGCATCTGCAAACCCCAAATCCTGGGTTTTTCTGCGTCCCAGATCCTAAACACCAAGTCAGGTTTGGAAACAGTCTCTCCTGCAACTCAATCTCCGATCACCAAATGCAATCACAATTTAACATCTGCAAGAACGCACTCCCATTTGGTGTTGCCAGCCTTTTAGAATTCTCTGGAAAATACAGCCAGATTATCCTCCAGGAGAAAAATTACATGGACATTAAAAAAAAAATTGTCTTTAAACAATTTCAATTGTTGGTTATACAAACATTGGAAAAGGGGGTAGGGGGAAGTCATTTGATTATAGAATCATAGAACATACAATGCAGGAGGCCATTTGGCTCTTTGAGCCAACATGGCAACAATTCCACCCAGGTTCTATCCCTATAGCTTCCCTAGTCCCCCTGACACTAAGGGCCAATTTAGTATAATCAATCAACCTAACCAGCACCTCTTTGGATTGTGGGAGGAAATCAGAGCACCCGGAGGAAAACCCACACAGGCGTGGGAAGAACATGCAAACTCCATTATCTGACTGATTGATTTGCAAACCCAATCAGGTAATGAAAAGACTGCTTGATTTCCACTTGGCCACAGGTCACAACTGGATGGACATATTGGCAGTGCTAATCCGCCTTCTGACCACCCATCCCACCCAAAATGAAAACAGGCAAAGTCAGAAGCAATGGGGTCCTGAGCCCAAAACAGGTCAGTGTATAAACTCCTTTCTCAATGTTGTCTCCTTCAAAGGACAAAGAAAATTACAGCACAGGAACAGGCCCATCAGCCCTCCAAGCCTACACTGACCTTACTGCCCGACTGAACTAAAACCACCTACCCTTCCAGGGACCATATACCCCATTCAAGACACCCCTCAATCAGTTTGGCTTTCCACCACCCCCCCACCAAACATTGTTGACCACCTGCAAAGTGGCCATGCCCAACTATCTAATGAGGAGGAGCTCGGCCAACTTCAAGGCTGCCACCTACCCAGAAGCACGTTGAATGACTAAGTGCCTTCGACAATTTGTAATAATGTAGCACCTTTAACTTATTAAGAATGCCCAAGGCGCTTCACAGGAACATAAATCAAAGTCTTGGCACCAAGCCATATGAAGGTAACCAAAAGCTTGATCATGTTATTTTTAAAAGTTTATTCATTTATTGTCACTAGTAGGGTTACATTAACACAGCAATGAAGTTACTGTGGAAATTCCTTAGTCACGGGCACCTGTTCGGGTACACTGAGGGAGAATTTAGCATGGCCAATACACCTAACCAACATGTCTTTCGGACTGTGGGAGGAAACCGTAAACACAGCAGAACGTGCAGACTCCACACAATGGCCCAAGCCGGGAATCGAACCTGGGTCCTTGGTGTTGAGAAGCAGCAGTGCTAACCACTGTACCAACCACAGGCATAGAAAGAATGTTTCCTCTTGTGGATGAATCCCAAATCAAGGGGCAACAAATCAGGGATTGCCCTTTTAGGAGTGGTGAAGGGGATTTTTTTTTCCCACTCAAAGGGTTGAGAAACTTTGGAACTCAGAACGCAGTGGAGATGGGGGTCACTAAACATGTTTCAGGTGGAGACGAATTGATTCATTTGAGTAACAAGAATTTAAGGTTACCGGGAATAAATGGAAATGTGCAATTCGAAACAGAGATCAGTCACTACCTTATTGAATAGTCCAGAAGGATTGAGGGGCCGAAAGGCCTACTCTTCTCCTATTTCATGTGTTCGTGTAAGCCTGCTGTCTAAAAGTCCAAAACCTCAGCAACCCAGTGCAATGACTTACATCCACTGAATATTGTTCTTGGATTTCTTCCGGATGAGTTGAATTCCTTCCAAAACGTTGGTGATGTCGTAAATCCTCCTCTTTTGGACCTCCAGAACCTCCGCTGCTCGATTCAGGTCCAGGACGCCATCCGGAGACTCGCTGAGGAGGTGCACGAATTTCTTGGTCAGAAGCCCGAGCGAGGTGTCGTATCTCGTCTTCTCCCCGGGGGACTTGGGAGCTGCAAGCGATGGAAAAAGAACAGGCATGAGGGTCAGAGCTCACATGTCAACGGTACAGCCACAAGAAGCGTCGAGAGAACTTCCACCACACGGCAAAGCAGCAAAGACCTGTCTTCCACAGGTCTGACCTCTGGACGCCATTTTGAATATCAAAATAGCAGCATTTGATACTTCCTCCCACTGAAATTTAGCAACAAATGATACCAAGTCAACCCACCAGAAAGAAGCAAATCGACTGAGTGGGACTGGGAGGAGGAAGTGTGGCCACTCAATTTTTAACCATAACCCTGTACAACGGCCAAACACTTACTCTTCGGACTAGGAATCCTGGCCGGCATTTTGCCTTTTCCTTTTGGAGTTCGGAATTCTTGTAAGTATGAATGCCCACTTCCTTCAAGGTCCAGTTTGCGTTTTGCCTGAGGAAAAAGTGAAAATTATTTGTGATTTGACACCTTAAAACAAGCAGCAATATACAAACATCACGTTGTAAAATCTCCCCAAATTTCATTCCACTCTGTCTTCCCAGGTTCACATGTTGAGAAGATCTCCAAAAGCACAGCCTCCCCACCACAACCTCCAGAGCACCAAGCGTTTGTTCTTCAACATGAACCTAAACAGAAATTGTTGTTTATGTTCAACAGTCGGAGGCTGATGTAGACTTAATCCAATCCCTGTTCAACATGTAGGGGCAAAGAGACGCAAATCACCAGCAGGAATCCCTGCCCAGTGAAGTGAATTACGCATTAATTGTGGAACTGCTGCCATTACCTCGGCACATGCCAAGCTGACGGCAACCCCAGTTTTATCACTACGCAGGCAGCTCTGTAGAAGCTGCATCGGTTGATGAGGTGTCAGCAGTGGGGACACTCTATCCTCACGAGTGAGATGGTCTTGGGTCTAAATCTAACTCCAGAACAATGGGCCCATAAATGCAGCCCAATACTGCAGTGCAATATTGAGGAAGTGCTGCACTGGTGGAATTACCAACCTTCCAGATAAAAACATTAAACTCAGATCCTATCCACCTTCTCAGGTGGTTACAAAAAGACCCCTCAGTTTTATTTCATAGATGAACAGGAAACATCTCATGTCTTGGAGAATATTTAAACCTCAATTCCTGAGGACAAAAAAAAAGTGGCTTCCCAATTTCTTAACAATACAGCCAAGACTAAAATAGTCATTTTTTGGTTTGAAGCATTTAGACACACAGAGCTTCAAGTTCTTAGGTGCCCAAATCACCAACCTATCCTGGTTCCCATCCCGATGCCGACACTACAGTTAATAAAGCTTACCAACATGTGTAGAGTATAGGGCAAATGGTAGGATTCTTAGTAGTCTAGATGAACAGAGGGATCTTGGTGTGTATGTACATAGATCCCTGAAAGTAGGCAGTCAAGTCGAGAAGGTTGTTAAGAAGGCATATGGAGTCTTAGCTTTTATTGGTAGGGGGATTGAATTTCGGAGCCGCAACGTCATGTTGCAACTGTACAAAACTCTAGTGCGGCCGCACTTGGAGTATTGTGTGCAGTTCTGGTCCCCACATTATAAGAAAGATGTGGAGGCATTGGAGAGGGTACAGAGGAGGTTTACCAGGATGTTGCCTGGTATGGAGGGCAGGTCTTATGAGGAGAGGCTGAGGGATTTGAGGTTGTTTTCGTTAGAAAGGAGGAGGCTAAGAGGGGACCTGATCGAAACATATAAGATGATTAGAGGTTTAGATAGGGTGGACAGTGATAGCCTTTTTCCTAGGATGGAGAAAGCTAGCACGAGGGGACACAGCTTTAAATTAAGGGTGATAGTTATAGGACGGATATCAGAGGTAGGTTCTTTACCCAAAGGGTGGTTCGGGAGTGGAATGCCCTGCCTGCAGCAGTTGTAGATGCGCCAAGTTTGGTGGCGTTTAAGAGGTTAGTTGATAAGTATATGGAAGAGAAGGGAATGGTTTAGTTTGGAGGGGCATTGCTTTTTATATTGGTCGGCGCAACATCGAAGGCCGAAGGGCCTGTTCTGTGCTGTAATGTTCTATAACACCTCTACTTTCTTAGGAGACTAAGGAAATTTGGTATGTTGGCTATGACTCTCACCAACTTCACAGATGCACCACAGAAAGCATTCTTTCTGGTTGTATCAAAGCTTAGTACGGTTCCTGCTCTGCCCAAGACTACAAGAAACTTCAAAAGGTTGTGAGCATAGCCCAGTCCATCACAAAAAGCAGCCTCCCATCCATTAACTCTGTGTACGCTTCTCACTGCCTTGGCAAAGCAGCCAGCATAATTAAGGCCCCCACACACTCCAGACATTCTCTCTTCCACCTTCTTCCCTGCTGCCATCAGACTTTTGAATGGACCTATCTCGCATTAAATTGATCTTTCTCTACACCCTAGCTATGGACTATAACACTATATTCTGCACCCTCTATTTCCTTTTCTATGAATGGTATACTTTGTATAGTGCACTGGAAACAATACTTTTCCATTGTGCACTAATACAAGTGACAATAATAAATCAAATCAAGTGTTGTGAAAAGCATTATTTAAATACGAAGTCTTTCAAAGAAGTGACTGTGGACATTCTGAAAGTGAAATAATTCTAGCAGGAGACTTATATACATCTGCACCTTAAAAAGGCACAAATATTAGATACAAAGAACAACAAAGAACAAAGAACAACACAGCACGGGAAACAGGCCCTTCGGCCCAACGAGCCCGCGCCGCCGTCCTAATGTCTTAATGACATATAGAGACCAATATAGGGACAATTTGTTACCCAATCAGCCTAAGAGCACATTTTTGGGATGTGGGAGGAAACCGGAGCACCCGGAGAAAACCCACGCAACTACGGGGAGAACGCGCAAACTCCCGCAGACACAGGCCCAAATCCATGTGTCTGCACAGCAACAGCGATAGTCTCTGAGCTGTCATGTTGCCCATCTGATGGTCCAGTTTAAGCATACACTAACGACATGAAGCACTAGGCCACTCCTGAAGTAACCTCCAGGAGCAGCCCTCGCACGACCTGCCGAATGCATGCACCT
Organism: Sphyrna mokarran; assembly: GCA_024679065.1. Lineage (NCBI taxonomy): Eukaryota > Metazoa > Chordata > Chondrichthyes > Carcharhiniformes > Carcharhinidae > Sphyrna > Sphyrna mokarran. The sequence goes on along the minus strand of JAGIQG010000024.1, from coordinate 18,197,413 downwards.
TGTTGGTCAACAAGGTGGACCGAATAGCCTGTGGAAACAATTAAAGTACTTAAACAGTCCTCATATATCCCTCTATCTGCAGACCGCTCATGTGGCTGTCCAAGAGACCCTTAAACAACCCTAGTGTGCCTGCTCCCACCATCTTACTCGGTAGTGCATTCCACACCCCCACTACCCTCTGTGTGAAAAAATGCCCTCTAATATTAGTCTTATACGTAGCCCCCCTCACCCTAAGGCCGTGACCCCTCGTTCTATCCGAATCTAATGGTGGAAAAAGCTTACCACCATTTACTCTATCTATACCCGTCATAATCTTATATACCTCTAATAGATCCCCTCTCAGCCGACGTCTTTCAAGGGAAAACAACCCCAGTACGTTCAACCTTTCCTCATAAGACAGCCCTTCCATACCAGGCAGCATCCTGGTAAATTTCCTCTGCACTCTCTCCAGGGACTCCACATCCTTCCAGTAGTACGGCGACCAGAACTGGACGCAGAACTCCAAGTGAGGCCTAACCAACGTTCTATACACTTGCAACATCAAACTCTTACTCTTGTATTCTATACCCCTTCCTATGAAGGCTAACATACCATATGCTTTCTTTATCACCTTTTCCACCTGTACTGCCACTTTCAGAGACTTGTGAACCTGCACCCCCAGGTCTCTCTGCGTCTCTATACTCCGGATAGTTTTACCTTTTATCCTATAACTTCCCTCTACAGCATTCCGGCCAAAATGCATCACCTCGCATTTATCCGGATTAAATTCCATTTGCCATCTATCTGCCCAGTCTACCAGCCTATGTCCTGTTGTATTGCCTGGCACTGCTCCTCAGTCCCCGCCAATCCAAGCATCTTAGTGTCATCAGCAAATTTGCTGATCACACCACCTACCCCCTCTTCCAAGTCATTTATATAAATCACAAATAGAAGAGGTCCTAGTACTGAGCCCTGTGGCACACCACTAGTGACTGACCTCCAGTTGGAAAAAGAGCCTTCCACTACTACCCGCTGTCTCCTCCTCCCAAGCCAGTTCTCAACCCATCTACATACCTGGCCCTGTATCCCATGCGCCTTCACCTTTTTTTATCAGCCTACCATGGGGAACCTTGTCAAACGCCTTACTGAAATCCATGTAGACGACATCAACGGCTTGTCCTTCATCAACCATTTTTGTCACCTCTTCAAAAAATTCCACTAGATTCGTAAGGCACAACCTCCCCTTAACGAAGCCATGCTGCGTATCCCTGATCAGATCGCAGCGCTCCAGATGCGTACACATCCTGTCCCTGAGGATCCTCTCCATTAGCTTACCATTAGGATAAGGGCCAATTAAAAGATGACAAGCAAATATTGATTAGAAAAGGAAGGCTGAAGAGTAGTACATGAACGATGAGGGTTAAATAGTAACCAGAGCCCCAAGTTTCTCTTGAACCTGAACTCTTCAAGTTTGAAAGCAGTAGAAGATTCATGCAATGGCCCAGCAGAGAATCACACCATCCAATGATTTGAGGCACAGAGTTCAGCAAGATCCCACACTAGTGCCAAGTTAACTACCCGGTACTGGCCTTCCCATATCTCCCCACTATCCCCACAGCCAATCAGAAAATCAGATTCTCAATTATCCCATTGGATAACTCTTGGCTCTCAGCTAAAACAGACTTTCCACACACTCCAACCTCTCCATCTCTTAACATTTGCATAACTAATTAAAAAAAATTTAAAGAAAACATCTTTGCTGTTAATGCCCACCAACCCTCCACCCCAGAATTCTGTTCCCAGCAGTATTCTGGAGATTAATCTTCAATCTCTGGTGACTCCATGGCTATCATAAGAATTACAGTACTGAAGGTGGCCATTTGGCCCATCATGCCTGTACCAGCTCTTCAAATGAGCATCACGACTTAGTGCCATTCTCTGCCTTTTCCCAGTACCCCTGCACCTTGTTTCTATTCAAGTAACCATATAATGTCCTCCTGAATGCCTCGATTGAACCTGCTTTTGCCACACTTCCAGGCAGTGCATTCCAAAAACGAACACTCTGAAAGTGTTTCCTCACATCACATTTGCTCCTGTTGCCAATCACTTTAAATCTGTGCCCTCTTGTTCTTTGTTGAACAGAAACGCTTGTTTCTCTTGATCCACTCTTTCCAGCCTCCTCAGGATTTTGGCCATTTCTATCAAATCTTCTCTTAACCTTCTTCTCTCCAAGAAGGACAATCCCAACCTCTCCAAACTATGCTCAGAACCAAAGTTTCCCATCCCTGGAATCGTTCTTGTAAACCTCTTTTGCATTCGCTCCAATGCATTTACATCCACCCTTGAGTGCGGCACTCCGAACCGTATGCAATCCTGAAGGGTTGGCAACATACCTGGCCTAGGGAAATCCAATATCAATCAGCATTCCTGCTCATTAGAGAGCGAAACCTGCTGGCAAGGATGTGGACACTGGGCTCCGTTGTGATGCTTCCTGTAGATGGGTAAGCTTGTTCTTACCTTTAAGGACACACAGTCACAAAGAGCAGCTCTGACGGAGTAGATTATATAGCTCCGAGGCAGTGCGGATGGGATGTGGTGACGGAATATCAGATAGCTGTCTTGGAGCTGACACCACGTTAAAAAGAAGTCAACCATCAATATTGGAGAAGGTTTGGATCATTTACTCTGGCTCCAGGCTAACTCACATTGACTGCTCATTAGGCCAGCAGCCTGCAGCTTTTCCAGCCTCACAAACCACACCAGAAAGACACTCGCTACACTTTCAGAGGGGTTCAAAACCACAACATGTCATGGAGGAAAACCATCAAGTGCCATCATTCATACTAGGGGCGTTGCCATGGCAAAACCCCTTGGAGGGATGACCTCAGATCTCTTGGCTGGATTCCAAACCCAGGTCCTTTATCCCCAGACACCTTGTTATGAGAAACATGATAACCGGAGTTTGCTCTTCACTTGGTTTAGCACAATTAACAACTTGCAGCCAATCTCACACCAGCACAGCCAGCCAATCATTTGAGTTGTCAAGGGCCTACACTCAAGGCCCCACTTCCTCACCACATCCTCTGAAGAAGCTGATTACTGTTTCACCACTCTGATTGCATAATCAGAGCAGGAACTGGTCTTGGCAGGAGGCTTCAGCTCTTCAACTTAAAACCCCCAGCAACAACTTGCATCAGAGCAGCACTTTTAAACGGGTTAAAAGCATCCTGGGAGCAATTAACAAAACTGGATAGATACACGAGGAGGTATTAGTACAGGTTCAGCCAAAGAGGTAGGTTTCTAAGGAGCCAATTGGAGAGGTTAGTGGGAGGGAGTGAGGGGTAAGGATACTGAGGGCTTGCAGAAGAAATTCCAGAACATAACTAGACAGCTAAGCTGACCACCGTCAGCAAAACAATTAAGATTAGGGAGCGTCAAAGAGGCCAGAACTGGAAGAGCCAATGATCTGAGGATTCCAGGTCTAAGGAGGTTATCGGAATACAGGAAGATGAGGAGATCATGGAGGATTGGAAAGTAGTTAGTTTTAAAATGGAGACGTTGCCGCAGCAGAAAAGTAATGCAGGTCAGCACGAGCACAGGGCTGACGAGCGAATGGGATTTAGAGCAAGACACGACACCGGCAGCAGAGCTTTTGAACCAAAACATTCACTTTGTGGCTAGAGTTTTGAGTGATCAAGTTCAATGAAGCAAAGCTTTCCCCCATGAGACGGGGCCCCACCAGCTGCTAAGCAAGAGACTCAGTCTCAGGTGCATCTTGCCAAATGTGGGGAAGGGAGAGATGTCACTGGGAAGAAAATGGCTGATGGCGGAATGGAAGGAAATCTGACTTGCTCATGATGCTTCTTAATCTGAATGCAGAGCACAGTACAGGCCCCTTGGCCCTCGATGTTGTCCGAACCCAAGATTAAATTATCCCACTCCCTATCACTCCGGTGTGCTCCATAAACAGTATCCAATAACCGCTTGAAAGTTCCTAAAGTGTCCGACTCCACTATCACAGCCGGCAATCCATTCTACACCCTAACCACTCTCGGAGTAAAGAGCCTACCTTGGATATCCCTCCTATATCTCCCTCCATGAACCTTACAGTTACGCCCTCCAGTAACAGCTACATCCACCCGAGGAAATAGTCCCCTAAATAGCCCCCTCTATCTATCCCCCTCATCATCTTTTAAACTTCTATTAAGTCGTGTCTCATTCTCCTCCGCTATAAAGAGAAAAGCCCCAGCTCCCTCAACCTTTCCTCATAAGGCCTCATAAGTCATCCACACACTGCTTCCCGCTGGATCGCAGCGTGCGACTGACGTACAGTGCAGATCTCCCACGATGTGCGCGCACTCACCCAGCAAACAAACCTCTCCCCTCAACAAACCTGCAACCTGGCCTTTGAATGTTTTAAAGTGCAGACTGAAGAGCATCTGTTAGAGAACACTCCTTGCCGTGTTGCCAGTTTATTGCACCTGTGCAGTTCCGAGCTTAACAACACTGAACAAGTAAGAGTTTTCTCCATGTCTGCTGCTGCTTCATTTCCTCCCTGCCTGACCTGGGATGACCACTTAAACCTGGGCTACTGCCCTTGGATGACCCCCCCCCCCCCCCAACCACCTCAGTTAGATGTCACATGAGGACTCAGTGTGACAACTAGCCAGCTATTCGAGTACAACAGGCAGCGCGCCAGATCCAGACCATCTTATCCAATGTCCTTTCCCGCAGCTGTCACCAAACAGCAATTTGAATGCACACAGCAACTTTAATAAAAAAGTTAAATCGGGGGCAGGAGGTTCTCAAAACAAATATTTGCCACCAAACTATACCAGAGATATTCCGTCAAAATCAAGTTAAAAAACAGATTTGAGGAGCGTCTTGAAAGGACAGAGTCTAGGGAGGAAATTCTAGAATTTATAAAACAGACTCTGATTCCTTTCCAAACTCCCTCACCCACACCATCAAGGTCCTGTTATTTTCCCAGTTCAGGTAAGTTCTATTTTATCTCAATTCCACTTGTTCAGCTCCGTGCCCCAATCTCTCCACCCCCAGCCTCACTTCCTAAAGCTTGCCTGAATTGCTGATCTAGTCTGTGCTTCAAGTCCATTCTCCGGCTGCAGTTTCCCCGTCAATGCCACTGGGTGGCAGTGCTGTGCCACAGGAGCAATGATGCCTCAGTGGGCAATGCCCAGAAATACTCAGTGCCAGTTCAGACAGCCTGGCCCATGCTGTGTATTTATCGTGAACTCTGCTGGAGTCACTGTGCATTCAGCTCTCAGCAGCCCCCTCCCCCATTATTCAACTTCCCAGCAGCACAATAATTGCCTTTCTTCTGCCCCTCTGTGAATGATATTGGTGTTGAATAGCTCCTGTCACAGCCAACACAATGGACTCTCAAAGCTCGAGTACTTTCATAAATCGAGCAGATTTTAGGTGATTGACATTAGTCGTGGCAAGTGAAATTATTGCCATTAAGCAGTCCTGGGCCATGCTCGTATGCATTAGATACAACGCAAAGCACCCGTTACCCATCTTCCAACAAGACCCTTCCTCTGGCTCCTGCCAAACTGTGCCCTCTGCAGGAGCTGCCAGTTAAAACACCAAATTAGGGGGAAATTCTTGGCCTTTTGTAGCCTCATGTTTACCAAGAACTGGGTTTGAAACAGGCTTGCTTCAGCTGTGGCTCAGTTGCTAGCGCTTTTGCCTCTGAATAGCAAAGTTCCAGGTTCATGTTCCACCCCAGGACTCAAGCACAGAAATCAAGGCTGATATTCCAGTGCAACATTGAAGGAGTTTGACATTGTCTGAGGAGCCATCTTTCAGATGAGATGTTAAATTGCCTGCTTGGATAGGCGTAAAAGATCCTATGGCACTATTTGTAGGTAGGACACAGAGTTATCTCTGGTCAACATTTATCCATCAATCAACATCTCAAATCTGGACAGTATCAAGTTGCTGTTGTGGGAGGTTGATGGGTTTTTATTTCACAACGTACCCGTACAGGCAGCGGACAAGACACTCTGGGGTAGGCTTCTGGGCCTTATCAGCAATCTGCAGGAACACTCAATGTCATTGACCAAGTCACTCAAGCGCAGCCGAGATTGGCTGATAGTTCAGCAATTTAACTAGGAAAGAAGCCTTCCTACCCTTACAGATCTCTCTGCACTCCCCCCAATTCTGGCCTCTTGTGCATTCACGGACTCCATTATTCCGCCACTGACAGCTGTGCCTTCAGCTGCCGAAACACTAAGTTCTGGAATTCCCTCCCTAAACTTCTCCACCTCCCTTCCTCCCCCTTTCAGACACTCCATAAAATCTCTCTGAATAAGCTCCTGGCTTAATAACGCCACGTGGAGTTGGATGTTTAGTTTTGCCTTATTCTCCTTCTTGCTTGTGAACTCTTTGTGTCTCACCAAACAAGCAGTCACTGAACTGAGGAAAATCTGGACACACAACCACAATCCTGAGGTATTGGGACTCCAAGGGTCCCCCTCTCAGCCCTCACTGCAGTTATTGAAATCGAGGGCGACTGAGCCTGGATTTTGATGCCTCTCAGATTGTAATAAGAGAAAGAGGGAGCCATTCAATCCCATGAATCTGTTTCACCCATTCAATTAGTTCATGGCTGAGCTGTGGCCTAACTCCATCCAACGTGATTCCACAACCATTTAAATATCTCGAAATTCCATCAAACTCAGGTTTGAAAAGCAAGGTGGCACAGTGGTTAGCACCACTGCCTCACAGTGCCAGGAACCCAGGTTCAATCCCGAGCTTGGGTCACTGTCAGTATGGAGTTTGCACATTCTTCCCGCGTCTGTGTGGGTTTCCTCCCACAGTCCAAAAGATGCGCTGGTTAGGTGTGTTGGCCATGGTAAATTCTCCCTCAGTGCACCCGAACAGATGCCAGAGTGTGGCAACTAGGTATTTTCACAGTAACTTCATTGCAGGGTTAATATAAGCCTGTTGAATCCCTGCCCCACAGCATTTGGGGACTAAGTGCGCTATATTTTGTGTGACAATGTGATCTTTGGGGTGTTAACATCCCAAATGGTGGCAGTGTCTGAAACAATAGCCACACTTTTGAAGTGTGGTTCAGACATTACCCAGTTACTACAGTGGTCACAGTTTCTATTGTGTTGTCCATGGAGTTGCGGCGAAGTTATTATTATTAGCCCAGGATGTTATGAAGGGAAATAGACAAGGGAGATAAAGGGTAATCATTTTCCTCTTTCTGACCTCTAATTTGATGAATATTTGTAATCTCCTTTTCTGAAAGTTTGGGTTCAGTTAACCATTGCTCAAGAACCCCTCTAAGCCCACAGATAGTTGCAGACCTTTATATTCCACTCTCCATCGACAGACAGCTGTTGCCAAGTCAACAAAGAACAAAAGTATGACACAGCACAGGAAACAGGCCCAACAAGCCCATGCCGCCATATTAACAGTGCGAGTTCCCTCTTCCACCTATGACCCTTGTCTATGCTTATGGAAATCCACATTGGAAACCAGAATGAGGGGAGACAAATTAGGGACAATTTGTTACACGAATCAGTCTAAGAGCATATCTTTGGGGTGTAGGAGGAAACCGGAGCACCCGGAAAAAACCTATGCAAGCACGGGGAGGATGCAGAAACTCCCACAGACACAGGCCCAAATCCATGTATCTGCATAGCAAACAGCGACAGTAACTGAGCTGTCGTGTTGCCCATCAGCTTGTCCAGTTTAAGCGTACACTAACGTCCCTTTGGAGAACAGAGCCTTTGGGAAGCTTTGATCAACAGGCTAAGGGATTGCGGGGCGGTCAGTAAAATCGCAGGAGGGCACTGGAACTACAAGTCAATACATCAAGCTGCCCAGTGCATCTTCTTTCAGCACACTCTACAACAAAGTGCACGATCAGCCGAGGGTTGAATGAGAGATACTGAAAGGTTTACAAGCACACTGTGCACACTGTTTGTGTGACAGTGAGCCAAAGTTGTACTTATAATAGCACCTTTAATGGAGTATAACATGATATCAAAAAATTGCTGACTGCGTTGGATATGGCAAAGACCATAGGGGGCCCTGGCAAGATCCCAACTACAATACTGAAGACTGATGCTTCAGAACTAGCCGTGTGTGTAGTCAAGCTGTTCCGATACAGCTATCACACTGACATCGAGCCAAGTATATGATAAGTTGCTCAGGGTTATCTCATCCACAAAAAGCAGGACAAATCCTGTGCGACACCAGCAGTCTACTCTCAAATCACCAACAATATGATGGATGTCGCCATTAGCAGCGCTATCGAGCTGTACCTACTCAGCAACAACCTGCTCATTGATGCTCAGTTTGACTCAGCACTTCATCTTGGTCCAAATATGGACAAAAGAGCTGAATGCAAAGGGCAGCAAAGTGTATTTCCTGCACATCACAGACTGTCTGTATGAAACACATTTGTCTTTTCAGGTTTTACATATCAACCAGTGCCTAGATTTAAAAAGATACTAATTGATTAGTCAGTTGACGAGATCCTGTCCCTTTAAGAGTGAAAGCACTGACCTACCACCCCCATCATTGCCCTCCTCTCTGAGCAGGCTACTGGCCAAACATTATTGCTGCTGTGTTTCCTTCAACGAGGAAGGGGAGACACAAGTAGAACTGGGTGTTGCACGTTACAATAACCTCCCTACCAGTTGTGTCCACGGCACAGCACTGCCTGAAAACCTATCATTACAGCATCTGCAAGGAGCTTCCATTTTGAATTGGGGCCTTCACCGATATATTGTTTATATTGATACAGGGATCTCCAGCATCCCTCAAAGCACGCTGCAGCCAACAAAGTACTTTTGAAATGTAGTCACTGTTGTAATGTAAAAAACCGAGGCTGCCAATTTGCACACAGCAAGTTCCCACACACAGCAATATGACAACTGACCAAATTTTATTGATGTTCTTTAAGGGATAGATTTTTTGGCCACTGCTGATCCTCTAACAGTGCAGCACTCCTTCAGTGCTGTGCTGAAGTGTCAGTCTTGACTTTGTGCTTATACTTACAGTGTAGAACTTAAACGCACAACATTTTGATTCACTTCAAAGAGAGATTATCAGGTCATTTGTTACTTACTGTGCAATAAATTGGCTGCCTTGTTTCACTACAACAGCAACAACACTTCAAAAAGAAGATTCCTGAGATGATGACAGGTCAAAATGCAAACCCTTCTTCTTCACCTTTCCTTCCTTCTTTGAAGATCTTCAGCGTGTAGGGAGCATATTCCAAGCCCTTGTTCAAAGGGCCAACGTTTCCTTATGAACCACGACTTTGTATCAGCCAGCTCTTCAACCTCAATGGGTCATAATCAAAACCAATCCAGAATCTGCTTAGATCAGGTGTCGATGAACAGCGATGGGAACACTGCCTTCTTTCCCAACCTGCCCATCACATATCCGCAACATCACCAAGACCACCTACTCCCACCTCCACAATGCTGCCCAAATCTCCAACTCTGAAGAGAAATCATAGTTGACTCAAGGTTAAGCCTATTCCTCCCTCCACAGATGCTGCCTGACCTGCTGAGTGTTTTCGCATTTTGTTTTTATTTCATATTTCCAGCTTTTGTAGTAATCGTGCATTTGCCCAAATTTGCCTTTGCCTCAGCTGATGAGGAGGAGTTGTCGGCGTTGGACTGAGGTAGGCACAATAAGTACTCTCACAACACCAGGGTTAAAGCCCAACAGGTTTATTTGGTAGCACGAGCTTTTGGAGCACTGCTCCTTCATCGGGTGAGATACTTGGGAATCACACACCTGATGAAGGGGCAGCGCTCTGAAAGCTTGTGATTCCAGATATCCGGCAACTCCACATCATGGCTACCATCGAGACCGCAAACTGCCAGTTCAAACTGGAGAAGATCTCCAAGCAGATCACGCATATCGACACAGACATCAAGCTGCCTCAGTTCACAGACCACTGATACCCTCATCCAACTCTGTGACATCTAGGATTTCACTATTCCTAACATCCTCTGATTATCTGTCGTCTTCCTCCAGTAATAACTTGATCTCATCTAAAACTCAATTCCCACAGCCAAATCTTCTGACCTGCAACAACTCCTCGGTCAGCAACTTGTCCATTTTAGAATTCTCATTCTCGTATTTTTAATTCCTCACCAACTTCTGAATCACATACTGACCTTTCCCAGTCCTCCATCTCTTTGGGGTGGCATGGTGGCAGTGGTTAGCACTGCTTCCCCCACAGCATCAAGGTCCCAGGTTCAATTCCAGCCTCAGGTGATTGTCTGTGTGGAGTTTGCACCGTCTCCCCGCGTCAGCGTGGGTTTTCTTCCACAGTCCAAAGATGTGCGGGTTAGGTGGATTGGCCACGGCCTCTTAGTGAGAGGGGGGTGAAGAAGGTAAATCTATGGGGTTACAGGGATAGGACCCAGGTGAGATTGCTGTTGATGCAGGTTCGATGGGCCAAATGGCCTCCTTCTGCACTCCAGGGATTCTATGAATACCGACCTCTTATGCATCTCCATTGCAAGCAATATTTTCAGCCTAGGCTCAAGCTCTGGAAACCACCCGACCCTCTCCTCAGCCATTACCACCACAAACCTCTCCATCTCTCTTCCTTTAAAGGCACTTAAAATCTACCTCTGATCAAATTTTTGAACCAAAATCTACTTGGTGTCATGTTTTACGCGAAAATACTCCTACTGATGTCTCAGATGGAACTGTTTATAAGCAAAAAAAAACCTGTTGCTCTGTACAGCTCTTTGTACCTCCCGCTCCTATCTTGCGATTTTGGGGAAGGTTGCAGTCTGTGACAACAGGCGCTGTTCCAACAGGAGCTGGACTTTTGAGTTTTAAACCAGAACCCTCAGGTGAACTGGCAGAGCTGTGTGTGTTACTGGCTGCATTCCCTTAGTCTTGAACCAATGCCATGACTTGGCCACACCTGTCAGCAGCACTTGCCTTAACAGGTGTCGCAACACATTAGATAGCAGTGGCGACAGGGAGTGATGAGATGTGATCAAACCACTTGTAGGGAGTGGGGGGGTGTGGGGAAGAGGGGAAACATTTCCATAGGCAGCAACAAAGGCTCCAAATGATTTGCCTGGAGCCATTTTGCATAGACTTTTTTTTGGAGACTTCAATGCAAATCGCAGCCTCTGTCCTGCTCTCCCTCACAATCCCTGGCAGACAGACTGCCCCACCCTCTCTCTGCTTCCTCTGATGTCTGTGTGCATCTCATCCCCACCTCCCACTGCACCCCCACACACTCCCTTCACAAATTAAATGGGGGTGGGAGAGGGGGTGACGCGGCCCAACACACAAAGGACAGGGGGCTTGTAATTCAATAACATTTACCAAACTTTACCAAAAAGAATTCTGCCACCAAGGTAGTCAACTGCAATACCGATCAGAGTAGCTTTCTCTGAATTATTTTTAACTTTACATTTGTTCATCTAACATTCACAATTTCTGAATCAATTTTGCACAACGGATTGCGACTGTAGGAAAAAGGGCACAAGAATTTTGGGATAGCAGCCAGAGAGGCCACAAAATTCTTCCGATTGCAAATCAGCTGTTAAATCCTGAAACACTCCCAACAGGAATACCGTGTTGGGGCAGATATTCCAACACCTGCCGACAGCGTAGGAAAGGACAAGCAACCGGTGGGAAGAGATGGGAGAAAATTATCCCCATCAGATAAATCCCGGAGAGTAAGGGGACGACATTCTTTCCTCAGAAAGAAGAGCTGAGAAGCCAAATTCAGAGACACTAACGCACAGGCTGACAGCATAGAGGGTGTGTATACCATGACGGGTGCCATCCTTCCAATGAGATATTGGAACCTCAGGTATCATTTCATCCAAAAAAAAAGGACCTCTGGCAACGCAGACTACAAGAACGTCAATTGCTAGAGTCTCTGGAGTGGGTCTTGAACTCAGGACCTTCCAACTCAAAGCCAAGGTGCTGCCTCCTGAGATACAGATGATTCCATGACCAGACCAGTTAACAGGACAGCTCAAGGTTTTGCTTTCCTGTGAGGACACCGCTCCCCTGGCAACGTTAGAGATCAAAGCGTCAAACTATTCTCTGGTCATAATTTCAGAGGGACAGCAAACAGTCAACCAGCAAGGCCTGGAAGTGCTTCACGTTTATACTATCTTCTCACAGCCAATAGGAATAGGGGCATTAATTGTCATGTTATGACCTAACCAAATGACAGGACAGATTCCGATGGGCCGAATGGCCTATTTTTGCAGCTCAATAGCCCAGTCTGATGTTAATAGCCCCTGATTACGGGCTCACCCAAGATCAACAAACTGAAGCAAGACTAGGCCTCTGTGCTCGAGGATGAATTAAGCACGTGTGCGTCGCACAGGAAGGAGACAGAGATAAGCTCACAGGTATAAACAACCTGTGTACACTATTGTAGGCCCCTCAGCTGAGCACGTATGGCCTCGGAGGAATTACAAAAGACTCAAAAGCAAATTGTCTGCTCATCATCACAATTTTGTTTGTGGGATCTTGCTGCCACGTTGCCCTACATTATTGCAAAGTGGCTGCACTTTGTACTGTACCTGATTGGCTGTAGGGTTCCCTGGGACATCCAGAGGTCCTGAAAGATGTTACGTAAATACAAGTGAGAGAAATGGAGATGTCTCAAAGTGGCAAAACACATCCTTGCCAAGAGAGGAAAGGCTGAAACATGTTGGGACATTACACAGAAATACTGAAAACTCTTGTGCCTGGAACGCCCATATCTGCTCCCAACTACACAAAGTAATTCATTGTATGTTATATTGTGGAGAGAGAGAGAGAATGTGTACAAACAACACCTTCACACCAGCTCCAACATCTCCTTCATCTTCAACAAGGTCCTCTCGACTCAAGTGATACAAACCCATGGACCTTTAATGAAAAGCTTACATTTCTTCAGCGTATCTCTCTCAACCTCAGTCCCAAAGCACTTTAATTAGTGAAGTTTTTTTTTTGAGCAGTAGTCACTTATAAGAGAAACAAGGAAGCCAATATGATGCACAGCGAGATCCCGCAAAGAATCAGAGGATCCTTATAGTGTAGGAGTACATCGACAACAGTCGCATCCAAGCTCAACCATGTCACTCCACATACTTATCCTGTTAGTCCCTCTGACACCAAGGAGAGAATTTCAGCTTAGCACGACCAATTCACCTCAACTGCATATCTACGGACTGTGGAAGGAATCCAGAGGAAACTCATGCAGACACACGGAGAATATCTGTGCAGACTCTGAGCAATGACTCAAGGCTGGAATTGAGCCCAGATACTTGGCGCTGTGAGACAGCAGTGCTAACACTGTGCCACCCAAACAGCAATGCGACAATTGCTAGATATTTTTAAAAACGTGATATTTGTTGAGGGATATATGTCACCCATAACATCAGGGAGCTTTGCATCCATCTGATATAGTGCAGAGGCCTCAGATCAACATTCATTCAGAAAAAACAGGGCTTCTGCAGTGTAACACTCCCTCTCCTATACTGCAACAGCTGAAAATGATGTGCTCCTGTCTCGAGCATGGGACTTGAACCCCCAACCTTCTAATTCAGAATGGAGAAGTTACCAACCAAACTGCAGCTGACACCGGTAGAGCAAAGGCAGCAGGGGAACTAAAAGCAATTCGATCACAAGAACATCCTTTCCCTTCCTCAAAGGATCCCTCAATCAGCAGGGCAGTGAAAGCACAGCTCATGTCATTGCTAAATTACCAATTTCCAACATTTCCTTTTGTCCAATTTCCAAACCACAAACAGAATACAGAATGTCATAATTTGTCAGAGAGAACCACATTTGTTATCAGTGGGTGACATTCCAGCCTCTGAGGCACGTCCAATCCAGAGAGGTGAGTAGATAATTAAGTCCGACACCAGCAAGTAGTACTGAGAGAGTGCACTGTCTTTCGGGTGAAATTTAAAACCGAGGCCCTTCCTGGTATCTCAGGTGGGTGCAGGAGATGCCACAACACTATTGGAAAGAAGAACAAGATGGTTTGCCCCATTATCCCAGGCCAATACTTATCACTCAACTATCACTATACTTATCACCAGGGGATTCGCTGTGCTCAAACTGCCTGCCACAGTTCCTATATTACTACACTTAAAAACAAACAATACTTCATTGTCTATAAAGCACTTTAGGATGTCCTCAGATTGATCTAACAAAAGTGTTTAAAAAGAGTTTTGCAAAGTTGGACTTGTGCTGTCAAAGACCAATCCAACTAAGCGAAAGTAGTCATCTGGTAGTATTGAATTTGAGCCGAAAAGAAAAGTACATTTTGTGGAGACTTTTAGTTTTGTGCGTATCAGAATGTTTACAAGAACACAATACAAGGGGAAAATCAAAAAATTCATTTCACGTAAGAAGAGTGCTGATTTGGTTGGCAGACAGACGCAGACTGATAGAGGCATTGCCATGAAGAATGCACCAGTTGATGGTGATTGACAGTTAACCACCAAACACTATTTGGAATTTAAACCAGGCAGCTTGACCCTGATTGGTCAAGGCGATGCCTTAAGGAACAAACAGACCAGTGACTGGCTGTCATAAGTTTTGTTCACTTGAAACATGCAGAATGTTTATGACCTGCCTGTAAAAAGTGGGGCCGTGTATATTAATAAGTGTAGCTTCCAATGCACACATACTGAAAGTCCAACTGATAAAACTTAATTTGGTTGTCAGCATAATTGTAAGCAGACTGCGGATTAATCAGCAAACACCCAATTGCAAAATGTTGGATACTGCTTTGAGTTTGGCAAGCACTGGCTGCTTGGGTAGATCTTTATCTACCTTGTAAAAATTGTTGATTTCCTTTGCTTTGTTTTCTTCCAAATATCCTGATGAATGCAAGAAAAGCTTTGACAAAAAGTCTATTTTTTGCTAGCAATATTGAAATTAAAATTCACTTCCAGCTAAAGAGACAACTATAAATATAAGAGCTTTTAAGTTTATTTATTCGTGTCAAAAGTAGACTTACATTAATGCTGCAATGAAGTTATTGTGAAAAAAAAATCCCTTAAATCGCTACACTCTGGCGCCCGTTCAATTACACTGAGGGAGAATTTAGCACGGCCAACGCACCTAAGCAGCACATCTTTCGGACTGTGGGAGGAAATCCAAGCAGGCACGGGGAGAACATACAGGCAGTGACCCAAACCAATCGAACCTGGGCTCCTGTCGCAGTGAGATAACAGTGCTAACTATTCAGCCACCGAGTCGCAGACCCAACACGGAATTTGAGAGAAACTCCGCTATCCAGAGAATGGAAGACATAGCATTCTGCACGGAGCATCAATGGGTTTCACAAGGCAGCAGATAAACAGGAGAGAGAAAGGAACAGAAGGATATGCTGATAGGGTGAGTTAATATAGGGTGGGTGGAGGTTCATGTGGGCTATAAACACTGACAAAGACCAGTTGGGCCAAAGGGCCTGCTTCTGTGCTGATGACTCTTCAGAAAATAAAACGCAAGCTCTTCTTTTTTGAAATTTCTCTGCACAGCATAAACTGCTGGAGAATCCAGCTCGCCCGCACAAAATTCCACAGGACAAGGAGCAGTGTGGTTATATAAATAGCAGCACTGAGTAAGTAGCAATGAACTGGATCACCCCAACCACTGTGCACTGCATACATACAGCAGCATTATAAAGGAAATAAACCGAGCCAACTTTTAAGTAAGTGAGAGGGTTTCACATCAACAAGCCACAGTTCTCTGCTCCCAAAGAGTATAATCAGGCTTATGTGATGCTGAGCAACACCATTCAGGTAGATCTGAAATCTTATGTCAATCTCAATCACTGAGGTGCAACAGTTGGTCTCAGTACCAAGCTAGGAGGGAGGGAAGCATACAGTGCTCCCAAAACACTCTGAAAAGTGACTATCAGTAAAAGTCAGATGCATCAAAAGCCCTCCTAGCGCCCACATTTTAATATGTTTGGAAGACTTCAAAGGCTTGCCCATATGACAATGATCAGACCGCCTGTTTTTGTGATCATTGAATCATAGAACGGTTACAGCAGAAGGAGGCCACTTGGCCCATAATGGCAATGCTGGCTCTCTGAGAAAGCAGATCACCCAGTCCCACTTTTCCCCTATAGCCCAGCAAAACGTTCTCTCCCTAGGTAATGATCCATTTCCTTTTGGATAGTCATGTCTGAATCTGCCTCCAGCGCACACTGACGAGGCACACTATACAGTGGTCAGCACTGCTGCCTCAATGTCAGGGACCAGGGTTCAGTTCCTGGCTTGGGTCACTGTCTGTGTGGAGTCTGCACGTTCTCCCAGTGTCTGCATGGGTTTCTCCAGTGTACCCAAACAGGCGCAGGGGTGTGGAGGCTAGGGGATTTTCACATTAATTTCCACTGCAGCATTAATGCAAATGTATATGTGACACAAATAAACTTTAGAGCTTTAAACTCAGATAGCACATTCCCTATCCCCACCACTCGCTGTGTATAAATGCTTTGTGCTCATGTTGTCCCTTGTTATTTTGCCAATGACTTCACATTGATGTCCTCTGGTTCCCGACTCCTCTGCTAATGGGCACGTTCCTCTCAATCTACCCTACCCTGGCCTCCCATACCATTTTGAACACTACCAAAACTCAGTTTTCTCTTTAAAGGAACTAGCTGCTGCTACTCTGGGCCACCTCCATAACTGAAGTCAAACATTAAATCGGGAGGGATAGGTATTAGCCAGGACACCAGGAAAAAGCTTCCCTTTTCTTATTCAAAACAGTGCCAGGAATCTTTCGCAATCATCCAGAAGCAGATAAGGCCTCAGTTTAACATCCCATCTGAAAGATGGCATCTCAAATAATGCGGCAGTCTCTCTGCACTGCAATGGAAGAACCAGTCAAGATCATGTTCAAGTTTCTGGGGTGGGATCTTGAACCTGTACCTTGGGACACAGAAGCAGAGTTAAACACACATGCCCCAGCTGATGAGGAGGGGAATACAGAAAGGAATTCCTCAGGAAGTGAGGGACTTGTGATCCAGTTCAAGGCAAATTCCTGATGGAGTTTAAGGAAAAAAAAAAGACAAAAGCAAGCAAGTGGGAAAAGTGTTGAGATAAAATAGGAAAGAATGGAGAGAAGCCATCAGGTAAGCAAAGAAGTGTCTGCTTTTCAACTTTGCAGAATAGCAGCAACCCTGGGCACAGAACCCCCTCTCACAGGGGTACAGAAATACTGGGGAACAAAGCATCAAGCCACAAACTGCAGGCTCAAGTGTTCAGAAACAGCTGTCACTTATTCCAGCACATGTGAATTGGCTCGGTGCTCCTGGCTGCTTGCCACTTGACGATATTAGGTTTTGGAAGTCGCATTCCTTCCACCAGTGGACTTGCTGGCAGAGGTGACGTTTCAATCAATCAAGGAATGGTCACTGGTGCAGTGCCAGCCCAGAGTCACAGCAAAGCCTGGCTTTCGATACTCATTCAGTTATGGGCACAAGTTCCACAATAGGCAGCATGGTGGCACAGTGGTTTAGCAGTACAGCCTCACTGCGCCAGGTACCCTTGTTCGATTCTTGGGTCATTGTTCAAACTCAACACAATCTCCCCACGTCTGCATGGGTTTTCTCCAGGTGCTCTGGTTTCCTCCCACAGTCCAAAGATGTGCAGGTTAGGTGGATTGACCATGCTCAATTGCCCCTTAGTGTTAGAGGAGCTAGCTAGGATAAATGCTTGAGGTTACGTGGATAGGGCTTGGATGGGATTGTGGTCAGTGCAGACTTGATGGGCCAAACGATCTCTTCCTGTAATGTAGGGATTCTACGGACTCTATTGAGCAGGGGTGACAGGAGACAAGGAATTTGGGACCGTTCCAATTTGGAGATATTAGCTAAAATTAAACATAGTCAGATCAAGCCCAAATGGGACCAATGCCTTCTTGTCAGCTTGGATCTTGTTTCAAGACTCCCATGAGGGAGACAAATTGGATTCAGTTGGAATTTAAATTTGATTTTCGGAGTGAGCGAGGAATGGATTTGCCTGGTCCATTTTGAGCATTGGCTTTGTAACTTTAAGGATGGAGTTTTAAAAAAAAAGCAGAAACCCACCTTCTTTCTTCAATAGTGGATCAGTGATGTTGTCAGTTTCAAAATGGCATCCAGACATCCAGAATTTCAAGCCATCCACGCTTGGCCCACCACTGAATAATGGTGTGAAACACAGGTACGTAATTAAGGAGATGGGGGTGAGTTTCCCCATCAGTCTTCACAATGGGAAACACTCCACGTCCCAGCCCCTCCGCCACAGCACTGAGAGAATCCCACCCAAGTGGTAGGGAGCAGAGAAAGCCACATCACAACAGCCCAAGCACCACTGCCGTACAATGCATTCTTCAGCACCTAAATCAGTATTGGACTACTTTCAGAGACATGATAGAACCGTTCAATACAGTCCATCTGCCAGTCCTATTCAATTAGCCTCACTTTTGCTGACCTTTAACTCCATCTATGCTACATATTTTTCTTTTCAAACTATAGTATATTAGTAATTTGAGACATGACCTGTGGAAAAGTGTAGCAGGCCTGTGAGGAAATAGATGCTTTGAATCACAGAATCCTTATAGTGCAGGTGGTGGCCATTTGGCCCATTTAGCCTGTAATCGACAACAATCCCACCCAGTCCCTATCCCTGTAACCCCACATATTCATCCTCTGTCCCCCTGACACTAAGGGGCAATTGAGCACGGCCAATCAACCTAACCTGCACATGTTTGGACTGTGGGAAGAAACCGGAGCACCTGGAGGAAGCCCACACAGACATGAGGAGTTTGCACAAACTCCAGACAGACAGTCACCCATGATAGGAATTGGGTCCCTGGTGCTGTGAGGCAGCAGTGCTAACCACTGTGCCACCCTTTTGTGCCTAGGCTGTCCACAATCAGAGAGTTACTCACCTCCTGTCCACGTCTGTTACAAACTAACTGGCAACTAACAACTCCATCCACGTTGCATGATGAGAAAAGACCATATTTCCTTTTGAAAGTGTGTTAAAGACAGTGGTCTAGAAGATGGGGGAAGAAGGGGAATGTTTGCGGAAATAGGGCTAGAAATCCCAACAACAACCTGTATTTATATGCTATCTTTAAAGCAGTGAAGCATCCCATGACATGTCACAGGAGCATCAAATGCAAATCTGACACAAAGTCATATACAGAGATAGCAGGAGAGTCAAAGCCTTGCCCAAAAAGTAAGCTTTAAGAAGTGTTGTTAAAAGAAAAGAGTTAGAGAGGATTATGATAGAGTTTCATATCTAAGGAATGGCAGACCAATACAGAAAACTGGGATGCACAAGAGGCAGGACTGGAGGTCTCAGAATTGTAGATGTTTTACAGCCACAGGGAGAGGCAAGGTCACAGTGGGATTTGAATACACAAAATGAGAATTTTAAATTTGAGGCATTGCAGGAGCAGGCAATTAAGAAACAGACAGGTGAAGATAGTTAGTTAGGAAAATTCCCAACTGCTGTACCAAACCCTGCCCCGCTCCAGGTACAGACAAAGGTGGGACTGCGAATTGTCACATGCAATGGCTGTACCACAGTACAGATGTTGGGTTAATGGTAGAAAGACATCACTAACCTAACTGAGTGAGTCCTACATTTTTCCACAGTGCAACCCAGTGTCATTGGCAACTGACTGCATTTGACACATTCAACAACAAAAAGGAGGCCACTTGATAGAGGAACCTGAAAAATCAAAGGATGATTTAATTGCAAGAGCTTCTACGGCCATCTAGAAGGGTAAGATTTTTTTCTCTGGTACTGTTGGTGTTGAACTCCCATCAGGTTATCCATTTGGGTAGAGTTGGACTTGTCTTATTAATGGATACAAAGAGAAATCACAAGAAAAACACATAACGGGGCCTACTTGCTTTTTGCAGCTGTCGAGAGCATTCTGTTTGCAATTCAAATCAAGGGAACTGCAGTGTCCCCTTGACTCCGAATAAACAGACATAAAGAGCAGAAGGACAAAGACTCAACACAGTGAGATCTCAGTTAGTGCGGCCACAAGAATGTTGAGTCTTTTATCGTGCTCCATGGTTGGTAATCATTTGCAAGTTGTACATTTTTTTCGTTCCCTGCATCTCCCATTCACTTTTAATATTCAAACATGCACTTTGACCTAAATAATACATTAACTTTTTCCTGTTCAACAACCCCGCTCAGTATTCCAGTTTGTCTTAAAAGATGCTGAAGGCAGTTTGGCGGGGTCCAGCCAGGAGCTTCACCGAACAGCTGTCTCAGCACACCTTGGAAAATAGATCAGGACAGAACTAACGTGCTTCCAGAATTCACTCTGGTCTCAGGTTGGGCACCCTCACCTCTCCACATTACAACTGGGACTGCACGGTGGCAAGCACTGCTGCCTCACAGCATTGGCAGACCAATCTCTGACCGACCAATCCTGGGCCAGGAACAGCAGCTTAGATTACGTGCTCAAGTCTCTACAGTGGGATTTGAAGAAAGGACTCAAGTTTAAGACTGCTCTTCACTGAGTCACGTGTGAACAGCAAATCCCCAGCAGAAACCAAAGCATTGGCCCAATAGCCACTCAACACTCCCATTCCTTAACTACTGCTGCATTGAGGAGGAGATGGTGACATGTTAGGGCACTGACTATCCAACTTGTCCCACCACCAGGAGAACACACTGTCCAGCTAAGCCGCAGCATTCTGAAACTTTTCAAACCCATGAAGGATTCAGATTCTTAACATGCTAAAGGTTCAACTAGTCACCCCTGTGTGGTGTAATAGGGAGTCGCACACAGTTGGGATGTATTGGGATTGAGTTTACTGACCATCAGCTGGGTCAGTAGCAGCAACAGTGCCAGGGAGTCTTTAGCTGTCAATTTGGATGCCAACAAACCCAGGTTCCTGGTCACATCCCTGCAGCATTTCCTGGCTGTGAATACCCCTCATGGGGAAGTGGTGGCCTAGTGATATTATTGTTAGACTATTAATCCAGAAACTCAGCTAACGTTCAGGGAACCTGGGTTCAAATCCTGCCATGGCAGATGGTGGAATTTGTAAGCAATAAAAACATAATTAATAATCTACTGATGACCATGAAACCATTGCCGGAAAAACCCATCTGGTGCACTAATGCCCTTTAGCGAATGATATCTGCTGTCCATACTTAGTCTGACCTATATGTGACTCCAGAACAAGAGCTACTTTGTTGACTCTCAACTGCCCTCTGAACAAGTGCAACTAAGGATAGGTAATAAATGCTGGCCAGCCAGCAATGCCCAAATTCCACCAATGAAATAAATAAAGAACCAAAAAAAAAGCATCACCCCATCTATTAGGGGTAGGAGAAAGTACTGAAGATGAGCGGGGCCCTTTGAACAAGTCTAACTGCTTAGGGAGGAAAATTTGTAAAACAAAATGGTGAAACGAAGCTCAGCTACGAGCAACAATGGACACAGAAGGAGAACCATTCAGCCCAATGTGCTCGTGCCAGCTCTTTGGAAGTACTATTCAATTCATCCCACTCCATTTGCTTCTGAACAGCAGTCCTCCCCTTCAATTATTTGTCTTGAATGGAGAGAAGAGAGAACGAAACAGATAAGACTCGATGTCGATGAAATCAACTAAAGCTCAGGTCATCTCCAGTATTTAATCTCCCGCTTACCCCAACCCCCCCCAAAAAATGAACAAAATTCAGATGAACATTCCTTCAGTGTGTGATAAGGCAAAGGAACACTCATTTCAGGAGATAAGATTATCATCAAGCGTGAGCTTGAGTAATGTGCACCGGGCTTTGTCACCCCAATGTGTGTCTTTAGATTAAAGAGAGAAAAGAAATCAAAATCACGGAATCAAGAAGGGACAGACAGGGAATAGGAGACACACACACAATGTCAGAGCAACTCCGAAGCCCTGCTCTTGCTTTCTCATTTTCCTACTCAATTAACTACTCCTAGTTATCACATTGGTTCTCAAGTTGAAACATGTCCATGCCAAATTGAAGGAAGATGAAAGAATGTTTTCCAACCTAACACATACCATCATGCCATTGCCAAAGACACCAATTTGCAATCTCAGGTTCAATGTTCCCCACCCCAAACCCATCCTCCAGGGGAACTTATAGAATCCCTTCAATGCAGGGGACCATACAGGCCATTGAGTCTGCACTGACTATAATTCCACCCAGCCCTAACCCCATAATCCCATGCATTTACCTTAGCCAGTACCCCTGAGACTAAGAGGCAATTTAGCATGGCCAATTCACCTAACCCGCACATCTTTGGACTATGGGAGAACACCGGAGCACGGGAGTGGTGGGGGGTTTGTGCAAACTCCACACAGACAGTGACTCAAGGAATCAAATCTGGGTCCCTGGCGCTGTGAGGCAGTAGTGTTAACTGCTGTGCCACCCCAAATGGAGGTAACTCTCCACAAGCGATGGGCAGGGAATGAAACAGATGATTATTTTGACCACTCCAGCACCACACTCCAGCTGAGCAACCTGCTGGGAAAACTTGAGGACAAGTTCTAGGCTTAGAATAGGATAAAGACATCCAGGATTGAGTGAGCTGGAGTATAAAATACAACAACTTGCATTTATTTAGTGCCTTCAACCCAGTGAAATATCCCAAGGCACTTCACTGGAATGTTACAACATAATTGGACACCAAGGCCATCACAAGGGTTCATCCGCCAGTAAAAATACTTCAGTTGAGAATAATAAAAGAATTAACTTCAGAAAGTGAAATCAAAGAAAAAGGTTTAATAAGGACATTTTTTTACCCCAACACTTGAGGGTTGCACTCTGGTCCAAACGTGCTCCCCACAATTCCCACCTGCTTTCTATTTGTACTAGGTCAGCTGATTATCACATCATTCTGCCATTGGTTACATTGTCTACCTGGTTACATTATAATAATAAAGACTGGTTGCCAAATACTTTTAAAGAGCAATTTAAAAGAAAAAGACAGAGGTAGAGGTGACAAAGCACACTAAGGGGGAGGAATTCCAGAGTTTAAGCCTAGATAGCTAAAAGCCAATGATGGGGCGACCAAAACAAAAATCAAGAGGCTAGAAAAATTGGAGGAGCACAGAAATCTCAGAAGGTTGTAAAACAGCACATTAGATAATTCAGAGTCACCTGCAAAATGGTAATTAAATTAAATGACACTTGAAGAAAAAAATAAAAACTTGGTTTTGCGAGAGAAGTCTGGGCAAATCAGAAATCATGAAGTGGCAGCCATTTTCACCTCTCAGTGCTTCCTTCTCTGTAACACCCTCATATCTGACATCTTTGCCCAAATTGGAAGATTACCTGAATAATCTGACATTCAAGAAAACAGATGAAAACTTTAAAAATCTAGGCATGTTTGGATCAGGAGTCAATGTAAGACAGTGGGCACAGGATCTGATGGAGAACAAGATATGGCACAAGTGAGAAAATCAGCACCAGAAATTGGAATAAGCTCAAAAACTTAATGAAACAAATTCAATGTGGCCAATACTGCATGCCTACACTGAAATAAAACCTCATGCCAATATTTAGCTCAAACATCATGACTGAAATGAATTACAAACAAAGGGATTAATAGCAGCCTCCTGAGATGAATTCAAATTCATAGAATCCCTACAGGGCAGAAGGAGGCCATTTGCCCAAAGTCTGACCTATTCCCATAACCCCACACATTTATCCTGCTAATCACCCCCCCCACCTCCCAAGGACAGTAGGATCAATTGTACATGGCCAATCGATCTAATCTGCACATCGTTGGGACTGTGGGAGGAAACTGGAGCACCCGGAGGAAACTCATAAAGAGAGAATGTACAAACTGTGACCGAGGCTGGAATTGAACCTGGGTCCTTGACACTGCGAGGCGGCAGTGTTAATTCATGTGGTTAGCAATGGTGTTAAGATCATGACAGGTAAAAGAGTTCACTGAAAGGAAGGGAATGATGGAGACCAGATATCAACCATCTAAAAGCTAAAAGAAAAACACCATAAAGACAATCATATTGAAATTTGAAGGGAGTCCAAAGATCTTCCCTCCTTTAGAGAGAGCGTTGCACTGTGATATTTCCTAACTATAAACCATATCTGATTTGGCAGGCTGATCAACATGGGAGTGGCAGGCAAACAAGATCACAGCAGTGTCAAGTCATTTTGGCGCTTCATGCCCAGGCATACGCTCCCAGGCATGGAGGCAGATTGGTAGTGGTCATGAGGAAATGTGGAGCGAACCCCAGCGTGGTCCAGGTGGACTGAATAACCTGCTTTGCTGTGAATTACAGTTAATCCTAAATCAGGCTGAGACAAAACCCCCAGTTACAAGAGGGATGGGGCTGGAAGCAAGAAAGGGGTAAATGTTTGACCGCTATTTTAGTGCGAAAATCTCCCAGCTTCCACAGACATTCTTTGGTTTGTAAAGCTGTTGAAAGAAAAAGGGATAAAAAGAGAATTGAGCAAGGCCCCTCCTCTTAAAAAGAATACAACCCAACTAACCGGTTACAGCACATTTTATATTAGATCATTCTGAGAGTCATGAGCAAGATGGTAATTAAATTGATGACACCCATGAAGAAAAAAGAATTAAGGGTTTGGTTTTGCAGTTGCAGGGTGGGAGAAGTCTGGGCAAATCAGAAACCACAAAGTGGCGGCCATTTTCTCCCCTCAGTGCTTCCTCCTCCGTCACTCCCTCACATCTAACATCTTAGCCCAAACTGGAAGATTACCTGAATATCCCACATTCAAAGTTCGATGAACGCAGCTGCAGCTCTTTATTATCGCAGCCCTATATCTCTGTCTCACTACTCTCTTCATCTACCTCCACCATCCCTCACTTTCTCTCTTGCAGTCTCTAGTTTCTCTTGCTGCCCCTCGCTCCAGCCACCTCCTCCACTCCCTCACTCCAGCCACCCTGTCCCCACAACCCCCGCATTCAAAACAAACATTTCTTTGAGGGCATAATTCACCAACACAAATTGACTCCCATTAGTGATTCAAAGACAATAATTAATTGGCCACAGAACACAAATGCTAAGTTTGAGAGACTCCAGTTCTTGTATGCAGTCTCCAAGATATGAGCTGCAGAATTACTCAGTGTAATTATCCCCATCCCCGACCCACACTCACCCATCAACACTCCAAGCCTGGCTCCTCACCAGCCAAAAGTTACTCCTTGATGCAAAATCCCCACAAGCCTTGATCATGCTCTACCTTAGGGTTCAACGGAATAACCAAATAGCAGAGGTTCTAGGGTTTTCTCAACATATGCAACAAGTCATACAGTCCAAGAATTTCCATTTGCTTTGTCTGGAGCAGAAATGCTTCCCCTCAATCCCAAAGGACGCACCTCACCCACACAATTCCACTGAACTTGTTGCAGATAAGTAAGGACCAAGGCTCACATCACTCAAAGACACACAGACATACTAAATTTCAATAGCCAAGATCATTTTGCCCAGAGTTTGTAGACTATCCATGATGGGTCTGAATTACAAGGAGAGGTTAGGCAAATTGGGACTGTTTTCCTTAGAAATACATAGACTTAGAGGAGATCTAATAGAAGGTGTACAAGATTATGAGGGGTATGGATAGAGTAAACAGGGTTAAGCTTTTTCCTAGGATGGACTCGAACAGCACGAGGGGTCACGGGCTTAGGGTGAGGGGGGTAAGATATAATTTGGATGCTAGCGGGAGTTTTTTCACACAGAGGGTGGTGGGGGTATGGAATGCACTGCCAAATAAAGTGGTGGAGGCAGGTACTCTGGAGATATTTAAGAAATATTTAGATGGGCACATGAACAGAATGGGAACGGAGGGGTATAGACAACTGATTTAAAATAGGGATCATGAGCCTTGGGGGTCCCTGGGAAGTGTGTAAATAGATGATGATATTGATGTACTTGTTTTTAATCCTACAGGTACTTTGGTCCACCTGGTTGTCTAACAAGGGGCATTCAGGCGATGAGTCATGAGAGGGCTGCTCTTGGATTTTTTTTTTGAGAGTATCCTAGTGCTTCACATCGTTAGTGTACGCTTGACCTGGACATTTGATGGGCAACATGACAGCCCAGTGACTATCGTTTTGCTGTGCAGATACATGGATTTGGGCCTGTGTCTGTGGGAGTTTGCGCATTCTCCCCGTGCTTGCGTGGGTTTTCTCCAATGCTCCGGTTTCTTCCCACATCCCAAAGATGTGCTCTTAGGCTAATTGGCAAAACAAATTCTCCCTAAATTGTCTCAAATTTGGTTTTTAATCCACAGATCTATAAACATGGACAGGGATCGCGGTAGAGGTGGGAACATCAGGGTGGTGGTGCGGGTTCGTTGGGCCGAAGGGCCTGTTTCCCATGTTGTTTTGTTCTTTGTACTGGAGTGTGGTGACTTCTTGCATGCTACTCTTACTCTCTTACTTCTTGCATGCTCTCTTACTCTCATTTTTTGCTTCTAAAACTTTATTCTAACTCTTTTCTCTTCACCCTAGCTATGAGTATAACATTACATTTTGCATTCTCTCCTTTCCTTCCCTTGGCATGTTATGCTTTGTCTTTACAGTGTGCAAGAAATAATATGTTTCCCTGTCTACGAATACAAGTGACAATAATAAATCAAATCATAGCCTTGTTTACCCAAGCCGGACAACAAAAGCTTGCATTTACATAATCTCTTCAAATTCAGCAAATAATCCCAAAACACTTCACTGGTAAATCAGAGTTATAACAACGTTAACAGTAAGGCACAAGGAGAAAGTCAGATTAAAAACTTGCTTAGAGGTGCATCTCAAGAAACATTGCAAAAGAAGCAAGAGGTAGAGACAGACGATGGGGTTAGGAGGGAATTCCAGCGCTTAAAGCCTTGGCAACTGGAGATATAGCAACCAATGCTGCTGTAATTGAAATCTGCAATGTGGAATTGGCCAGAATTGGAGGAGCACAGAATATTGCAGGAAGGCTGTAGAGATGGAATAGTTTACAGAGATAGGGATGGGGCAAGACCATTTGAAAAGAAGAATAAGAATGTTAAAACTAAGGTATCACCAAATGTGGGCACAGTGCAAGTTTGTAACGTTGAGTTCAGTGCAGATTAACACGTGGATGGTAGGATTTTTGAGCATTGTTCTACAGGGTCACCTGAAGCGGAGTAAAACAACTTTACAAGAGTGTCTGTCTGGTTGGTAAATCTTCAACAGCACTTTGGTGGACTGACAAGCAATGGGTTACTTACAAGATTAGGATCTAATTTGTCCAGTAGAGACCTTTATAATTATATGAAGAGATTTGACAGGTAGACAAAGAAGTTGCCACGCGTGAAAACATCAAAAACAGACAGCTGTAAGGATAGCACTGTGGTTAGCACTGCTGCTTCACAGCACCAGAGACTGGGTTTAATTCCCGGCTTGGGTCACTGTCTGTGTGGAGTATGTATGTTCTCCTCGTGTCTGCGTGGGTTTCCTCTGGGTGCTCTGGTTTCCTTTCGCAGTCCAAAGATGTGCAGTTTAGGTGGTTTGACCATGCTAAATTTCAAAGAACAAAAAAAAAACAGCATGGGAAACAGGCCCTTCGGCCCAACAAGGCCACGCCGCCACCTCGATGTTCCCACTTCTACTCGTGATTCCTGTCTGTGTTTATAGATCTATGGATTAAAAATCAAATTTGAGACAATTTAGGGACAATTTATTCTGCCAATCAGCCTAAGAGCACATCTTTGGGATGCGGGAGGAAACCGGAGCATCCGGAGAAAACCCCTGCAAGCACGGGGAGAATGTGCAAACTCCCACAGACCCAGGCCCAAATCCATGTACCTGCACAGAACAGCGATAGTCACTTAGTGTCCCAAGACGTGTAGGTTAGGTGGATTAGTGGGGTAAATACTTGCGGTTAGTGTTGGGGGAATAGCTAGGATAAATAAGGGATGACAGGAATAGAGCCTGGGTGGGATTGTGGTCAGTGCAGACTTGATGGGCTGAATGGCCTCCTTATGCACTGCAGGGATTCTATAAAATATAAGAAACCCCTTTACCCAGGGATTGGTGAGAATGTGGCAGGCACTACTAAATAGAGTACTCAAGGTAAATAGCACAGATGCATTTAAAGGGAAAGTTAGATAAATACAGAAGAGGAAAAAACACAGAAGTAGACGCTGATGGGATGGGTGGGTGAGGGTTTATTTGGAGCAGTTGGGCTGAATGACCTGCTTTTGTACTGCAGCACCCCATGCAAAATATTATTATCACCAATCTACTTGCCTTGGTCTCCAGGGACTTTCCACTTAGGTCAGGTTGATTCCTAGTCACATCAGATTCTTCTTCATGCACCCTCTCACCACAGCCTCCCCCACCACCCAAACCCTCAACAAGAGCTCAGCTTCACCCAACAACACTCACAGCTACAAACCATGACGACAGCTGTTCCCTGAAGCGAAGGGAAGCAAGGAGGCAACGTCGAAGCAGACCACATCTGTTGTGGTTTCACGGTGCCCACACACAACCATTCATGGATGTTCAAAGCATTCAAAATATACATTTTTCTTTTTTTAAAAAAAAAACCACCTGGTTGCTGACTCATTAAAATTTAAACTACCCTGAAAATCTCCAGGTCCAGTTTTAGAGGGAGTCAGGCCATGCCAAGCAATTGGAACTTCGCTGGGCCTTCCTGCATACGTATTCACTCCCAAGGAGTCCTGTGCGGTTCAGCAGCGGCACAGCAAACTTTAATTGCATTGGCAAATGTTTTAAGTATGACTGGGTGCAAACGTAATAAATTATATCAACTCCAATTAGCTGCCCTTTGCTCCATGCCCTTACTCAAGAAACACCTATTTATTGCAATCTAGAAAACTTCATTTAACCCCCGGCCTCCAATTTTTATACTAGTCTTTGCGTAAGGTGCTTCCTGGATGGCTTAGCTTTTAATTTTAAGATAATACCTACTTGGTTCAGAATCCCCCACAGAACATCTCTCTCTATATAAGACCAAAAGATATAAGAGCAGAATTAAGCCATTCGGCCCATCGAGTATCAATCATGGTTGGTACGATTCTCATTCCCATTGTCCTGCCTTCTCCCTGCAACCCTTGATCCACTTATTGACCAAGAACTTATCTATCTCAGTCTTAAGACACCCAATGTCCTGGCTTACACAGCCCTCTGTGGCAAGTAGTCCCACAGATTCACCACTCTCTGGCTGAAAAAAAATTCCTCCTAATTTCTATTTTGAAGAAAAGATCCTCTCCATGTCCACTCTATCCAGGACTCTCAGTATTCTGTAGGTTTCAATCAGTTCCCCTCTCATCCAGCTAAACTCCATTGAGTAAAGGCCCAGACTCCTTAAATGACAAACCCTTCATTCCTGGGATCATTCTTGTGAACCTCCTCTAAACCCCCTCCAAGGCCAGCACATCCTTTCTTCGGTATAGGGCCCAAAACTATTCACAACAGCAAATTCCAATAGCGAAGATCTCAATCAGATCACATATCAACCTATCAATTTTATATTTCTTCATCATTGACAGCTTTCCCTTGAGCTGCTTAGCTCTGTAGCTCTCAGATTCGTTCCTTAAACTTCTCAACCTCTCTTTCTTCCTTTCAGACGCTCTTGAAATTCTATGTCTTTGACAAACGCTTGATATTTATCCTTACTGTCTCTGCGTAAGATTTTGTTCGATAAGCAGAACACTTTGGAGATGGTTTACAATGTTAAAAGCACCATATAAACCCAAGTTCTGGTGTGATCAAAATGGCTGTCATTTTTGCCACTAATTCAGTGATATTTCTGAGGGACATTTTAACTGTTAAGACTATTAGTAAAGGTTACTTTGCTGAAAAGTTGAACATCCAGGTTTGCTTTGTGTTGTAAGGCTGTCCATCTGCCCGTGGTGCTGTTGGAAGAGTTGCTTACATTCTGTATATTTTTAAGGGCTGGCACCAAATTAATCAAAGCAAAATAAAACTGCCTCAGCACGTGGGAACAAGAAAAAAAACATTGGCTTAAAAGTTAACATGAAAATAAAAATCTGTCCGCCAAAGAACAGAAGCAATAGCCTTGTATGAGGCATGGACTGGATATCTATCAACTCTTCCCAATCCTGGTATGGGACAAGGGCTGGACATCTATCAACTCTTCTTGATTGAATGTTGCAAACATTTCTAACTAAAATTTAAATATGTACTGGACAGTTCACCAAATATACTGATAAACAGCACACTTGATTATGCTCATTTCTAAAGTGCTGTTGTACACCTTAGTTTCAATAAATCTAAACGATGGCCAACATTTTTCATAGGGAAAAAGAGGGAAGACGAGACTTCTTCTGTGTCAACAGCAGCCATTTTAGTTGCCCCTCAGCATCCACTGAATCCCTTTCCTAATGTGGATCCCTTCCAAAAATCAGTCCACTGGGATGGAAAGTCACTTTTAGAGGTTAAGTCATAACTAAATAGCAACCTAACATTGGCAGATGTGACACTGACTTATTACACAGCTGAAGTGGCGAAACATATAAACACAGCGACAGTACACACACACAAGGCCGATTAGGATACCAGGTAATCTGGGGAGGAAACAAAAATAGGAAAACATCAAGGTGGTGTCAGGCCCAAAACACAAGCCATGTTTCCATAACTCAATCTCATCAACTCACCATCCCTCATTACATCCCTTCCAAAAATGCACTCAATTTCCCCTTGAACCCATCAACACCAGCTACTTTAGTGAGCTCAGTAACTATTACTCCACAATTCTATTACCCTCCGGATGAAGAAACTTCAGTCCCTGTCCCTTTTTTGGTGATAATTATGGGACCTTTTAGCTTGTGAGTCAAGTCCCTGCTGCCTTCCTTCACTACTTCAAAATACCAGCAAACCTCACTGGGCTTGGAACAACAAACCCCAGGGACAAACAGGTAACACCTGCTTAGTTACAGCGAGATGAGCACTGCACAGCCGCATGAGTAGGGCATTAAGCTAGCGTTCTGACTCTGCGCAGAAGGAAGCTATTCAGCCCATTGTCTGTCTGCTAGCTCTTTCTCCCATAGCCATGCCAGAACAAAATCTCTTATTTCCAGTACAGCTCCTATTGGAAAGTATTATTTATGGCATCCACTAGATCTATTTGTACTTTCATTTTATTTGCCAGTTTGAATGCTGTGTGCCAGGAGATTTGGAAAAAAGCTACTCTCAACACTCCACGTAAAACAGCCAGCAATCGGAATACTTAGAACACAAACATGGAACAAATGCACTGTCGACTCCACATTAGTTGAAAATGTTTGCAAACAAGTCAGATTGAGCCCCACTAATAGATAAAAGTGGTTCTCTATGGCACAGACTACACACAGCAACAACTTGCATCTATAAAGTGCCTTCAATATATTAAAACAGCAGGGGCATTATCAAACAAAATTCAACATAGCCATAGAAAGAGCTATTAGGAGAGGTGATCAAAAGCTTGCTCAAAGAGGGAACCTTTAAAGAGGAGGGTTTTGAGGGGCAATTCCAGAGCTTACAGGCACCCAATGGTATGCCTGCCTTGATTAAGAGTCAAGTATACACTGGACCAGAACTGGAGAAGCACAGAGATCTCAATGTTGTAGGGGAGGGACTTCAGAGACAGCAAGGGAGGGGAAGGCATGCTGATGAAAAGATTTATTGGCGAAAGAGAGAATTATAACCCCAGTGTTGGAGAAAATGGGAATACAACCTCCATTAACAGAATGAATCACCAAGACAGCCATTTATTCCAACAGAGAGACAAAGCCTTTTGCAGAGCATGTGACGAATATCTCACATTGTTTTAGCATGACAGAGCACAACAAAGTGAATACTATCATTTCCATTCATTCACATTCCATAAAATAACATAGGAGCAGGAGTAGGCCATTCAGTCCATTGAATGGCAGAGAACCCTAAATCAGATTGGGGCTGATTGTCTACCTTAGCACCATTTCCTGCACCATTCCTATATCCTTGATAGCATTAGTCTCTAGAAATCAATAATTTCTGCCCAGAATACGCTGAATGAATGAGCTTCCATAGCCCTCTGGGATACAGCCCAAATAGAATAGAAAGAATTTTCTTCTCATCTGTCTTAAATGGCTTATCCCTTATTCTGAATTGATGCAGAGATAGGAATTAACTGTCAATAATAGCAATGAGGAACAGCTTTTGCCAATCCTCCAGCTTCATGGCATTTAAACTGGACTAAGCAACAAACAAAACATATAAGCACAAAAGAGATCTTGCTGGGAGCCAAATATCCAGCACGGCAACTGACGCCAAGGGTTCAGAGTTGGACAACCCTGTCAATGCTACACGTTCTGCTCTCACCACAGTACTGGCAGTGGGGCTATTCAGACAGAGCCTGGAGCGTCTGGTCTGCACTCAGTTAGCCAAGTACGATGTCAACACACAGTCTTCATTTCTTTAAGCTGGTGAGCGAGGTAATCAGTCAGGCTTTCCACATCCCAATCATTATTCCACAACTGCCCCCCTTCCAACAGTCCTCCCGAACGGCACAGCGGGGAAATAACTCAAAACAGCTTCCCTCTGTAGCCCAATAACCCATAAATGCTTGCTACGTTGGTAAAAGATGGAAGGAATGTGGAGTAGATTTGTCAGATTACAAGACATAAACTCAAGGTGTGAAAGAGAAGATATACAAACAAGGGTTGTGTTCTCTTGGAATTTTCAGGGCTATACAGTGGTACACATGCACACACAAAATTAATAGTTAATTAGAAATCAGACATTGATAGATTTGTATGAACCAAAAGGTACCAAGGGATAGAAACATACAAATTAGGAAGAGGAGGCCATTGGGTACTTCAAGCCAATTCCACCATTTGACCACACCATGGTTATCTGATTGTGGCCTCTACCTCCCTGTTTACCCCATATACCCTTTGACTCCCTTGTTAGTCAAGAATCCATCAACTCTGCCTTAAAAATATTCAATGACCCTGCTTTCAGGAGAAGGGAATTGCACAGATTACTAACCCATAAGAGAGAAAAAAATACTCATTGCTGCCTTGTACAGAGGTTCCTTTTCTTTAAGCTGTGTTCCTGAATTCTGGTCCCTCCCACAATAGCAAAAATTCCCAAAATCCACCCTGTCAAATTCACCCCTCTGCCCCAAAGATTCCACATGCATCAATGAGAGTTCAAAATTCAAAGGACACAGATCCAACCCATCCAACTCCTCCTCCAAAGACACGCCTTTTTTCCAGGATCGCACTTGTTTACAATTTACATAGATGATTTGTAGTTGGGGACCAAGCGTCGTAGTGTGTCAAAATTCACAGATGATACTAAGATGGGTGGCAGAGCAACGTGTGCAGAGGCTGAAAGTCTGCAAAGGAATATAGATAGCTAAGTGAATGGGCAAGGATCTGACAGATGGAGTACAATGTTGGTAAATGTGAGGTCATCCGTTCTGGTAGGAGTAAGAGCAAAATGGACTATTAAATGATAAAAAATTGCAGCATGCTGCTGTGCAGAGGGACCTGGGTGTCCTTGTACAGGAATCTCAAGGAGTTGGTTTGCAGGTGCAGCAGGTAATTAAGAAGGCAAATGGAATTTTGTCCTTCATTGCTCGAGAGATGGAGTTTAAAAACAGTGAGATTATATTGCAGCTGTATAAGGTGCTGGTGAGGCCACACCTGGAGTACTGTGTACAGTTTTGCTCTCCTTTTTGAGAAAGGATATACTGGTATTGGACGGCGTGCAGAGATTCACTAGGTTGATTACAGAGTTGAGAGGGTTGGCTTATGAGAAGACACTGAGTAGACTGCAGCTATACTCATTGGAATCTAGAAAAATGAGGAGAGATCATATAGAAATACATAAGATTATGAAGAGAGTAGATAAGATAAAAGCAAGGAAGTTGTTTCCACTGGTGGGTGAAACTAGAACAAGGGCACATGACCTCAAAATAACGGGAAGCAGATTTAAGGCTGAGTTGAGGAGGAACTTCTTCACACAAAGGGTTGTGAATCTATAGAATTCCCTGCCCAGTGGAGCAGTTGAGGCTAACTCATTAAATGTTTTTAAGGCAAGAATAGATAAATTTTTGAACAGTAAAGGAATTGATTATGATCAGCAGGCGGGTAAGTAGAGCTAAGTCCACAAAAAGATCAGCCACAATCTTATTGAATGGCAGAGCTGGCTCGAGGGGCCAAATGGCCTACTCCTGTCCCTAGTTCGTACGTACCAGTCAAGTGAACACTCTGCCTTTAATGACATTATTTCCTTCCTCAAGTATAGAACAAAACCGTACAGTCCAGACGTGACCCCACCAACAACTATGCCACTTTTATATCACTTCCCCTGCGACAAACAACATGCCATTCACCTTCCAATCATCCATTGTACCTGCACACAAACCCTCCGTGATCCATGCACCTAGGCACCCAGATCCTGCTGAACCAGAACCCAGCACTCTTGCTCCATCCAAACAATGCCCCTGCTTTTCTATTCTTCCTGTCAAAATGGACAAGTTTACACTCTCCTGGACCAATTTACATCCACCAAATTTTTGACATATCCCTTGATGTCATCAGTCTCTAGAAATCTATATATCCCTTTGCAGATTCTTTACATCTTCACCTCCTACCTGTCTTTGTGTCATTAGCAAATGTAGTAACCATACAGCTGATCCCTTCATCCCAGTCATTTAATGTAGATTGTCAATAGCACTAATCCCTTGGCATCCCAGTTCTTACATCTTGCCTATTGTTTCCAGTTGGCTAATCAATCCTCTATCTAATCTAATGTGTCACCCTTGAGACTATGCGCTCTTACTGAGTGTAGTAACCTTTGATGCAGCGCTTTGTCAAACACCTTCTGGAAATCCAAGCACACCACATACCTAGAGGTTCCCTTTTATCCACCTTGCTTGCAACTTCCTAAAAAGCACTGTAATAAATTTGTTCAACATAATTTCCCTTTCATAAAGCCATGTTGAATCTGCCTGATTTCATTGAGGTTATCTAAATACCCTGCTAGAATCTCCTTAATAACAGATTCCAGCATTTCCCAATGGCAGATGTTAAGCTAACTGGACAATCATTTCCTACTTTCTGTCTCTCTACTTTCTTGAATAGAGGTGCTGTAATTGCTATTTTTCAAACTGATGGGATCTTTTCAGAGTCTAAATGGTGTTTTAGAAAATTGAAACCAGTACAGTACATCATCTATCTAAGTAGCCCTTACATTCAAACTCCAGAATGAAGTCCATCACTTCCTGGAAACTTGTCAGTTTTTAGTTTTAATAATTCTCTCAGTACACTTTCCTGATGACAGCAATTATTTTAAGGTTCTCTCTCTCTCTTTCATCCCCCCTGGATTTGCAATTATTTATGTCATTTACAGTAAAAGATACAAAATATCTCTTCATTTCATCCACCATTTAATTATTCTTATGTGATTGCACTGGAGGGGATGCAGAGGAGATTCACCAGGATGCTGCCTGGGATGGAATCCTCATGAAGCGGGGTCAGATAGACTTGAGCTGTTTTCGTTGGAGCAGAGAAGACTGGGTGGACAAGGTTATGAAGTGCATGGACAACAAAGGATAAAGAGATGCTGTTTTTCCTTAGTTGAAGGGTCAATTACAAGGCAACATGGGTTCAAGATGAAGGATAGGAGCTTTGTGAGGAAATACCTTTTTATCCAGAAGATAGCGATGGTCCAGAATGTGCTGCCTGGGTGCGTAGTAGAGGTAGATTGCCTCACATCCTTTAAACGTACCTGGATGAGCACTTGGCACAACATAACATCCCAGTCGATGGGCCAAATGCTGGTAAATGATATTAGGTGGGAGCTCAGGTATCAGTGCAGACTTGATGGGCCAAAGGGCCTCTTCTGCACTGTATGATTCTGTAATCCTATTATTAATTCCTCAGGCTCACCCTGTGGGTGCCCAGCGCTCACTTCAGTTACTCTTTTCCTTTTTAAATACCTGTAGGAACTCCTATTATCTGTTTTATATTTCTGCATTCATTTCGGCTCTCACACTTCCTTTTTTTGCTTAGACATTTGTTGCTATTATGGGTCTAAGGCAGGCATTTGGAATTGGATTGCAATTTAGCATGATCAATCAAATGGCAGAACAGGCACTAAACAGTGTCCTCCTGTCGCTATGTCACAGGGTTGCATAGGCACTGGAGAGAGGGCAGTTGGGAATGTAATCCAGCATATTGCAATGAGGCAAAGGAGCCATTTATATAGCACTCTCAAGGCAAACCAAAACCCCACCCATAGCACACAGGAAACACTGCACCCTGTAAAGAAATGCCCCAACTCACTGGAAGGAACAACTTCTGCTACTGGAGTCCTTCCTCAGAAAGACTGCTCAGTCAAAACTCCTTCCCCATTCCCCACAAAAAAGGTCATCTACCAAATTAGATATTGTCTAAAAACCAGAAAGAGTTGGTGCGTTCTAGTGGGCAGAACGCCACCTGTTACACAATCTCCCAAATCCATGACAGAGAACTTTAATGAGTTCAGTAATAAAAGGTGTCACAGGTGAATATTTTGTAACCCTAACCCATAACCTATCAAAAGGGGTAGGGGCAGGGGCAGGGGTGGGGGGGCGAGTGGGTTTGTACAAAGATAACTAGACCTAAATGTGGGACACCACAAAAAGATGCAAGAAGAAAACATATCTTTTACAATTAAGAGAAAAACAGCAACTTTCCATGTGTTTCGAAATTGTCATTACATTTCATGTTTTATTCTAAAATATCTCTTTTGTTGTCTGTTCCAGTTTTACTTGACCCACAAGCTGCCTACACTACAGTCAGCAATCATATCACCTCCAAGATAAAATATTTATGATTAAAGGTTGTGCCAATAAAGTGCCAAAGCTTGGTTTAGTTTCATTTTCATTCATTTCAATCTCACACAAGAGGAAACCCCCCAACTCTAAATAATTTTGACTCCCCCTTATTTAAAATATAAATATTTAGAAAGTCCTTTTAATTTCATTTTAAAAAGTGCAACTCAAATCTGCCCCAGCAACATTTCAGACAGTGACAGTTTGATGATCTTTGAAGAAAAGATGATCAGTTAGTTTGGGATGACAAATCCGCAGGCTGCATAAACTTTTTTTTGATGCAAGTGAAATTATTTCAAAATTGAGACAGCAAAGAGTTGTAGCTAACAACCATCTGATCTGTTTCACTATTACAATAGATCCTGTTACAAAGCAAGAAAGAGAAACCTGCTTTCACATCACACTCCCCCATCCCACGTATACAAAAGTGGGGGGTTATTTTTCAATGTTATACATTTCCTTAAAATGCTGGAAGGAGTAACATTAATTGCCCAGAGGGATCATTAGTGCACCAATGGTCTGATAGCTCCAGGAACTCACCTAAGCACACAAGTATAAATGCACAATTATTTCTAGAATGTATATATAAATTATAAATTACACTTACCGGTAGGCGTCCTGTGTTAGTCCTTATTGTTCTAACTTCAGGTCCTTGAGGGGTGGTGTACAAGCAGTCCCCACTGTTATCAGAGTACTTGACTCCTGCAATCTGGGTGAAATAACTGGCAGGGATGGTGGGGATCTGGGGGCTACACAGACCCGTACTCCCATTTTCTACATTAGTAAGTTTTTTCTGGGAACTGCCCACCACCCCAATAATGCCCCTGCCTGGGGCTGGGGAGACTCCCTTCGGCATTTTTGTTTTTGCAAGGTCACACAGTCTTTCCCCCACTCTCCCCCTTTTGTTTGCAACGAGAGAGGAGAGAGAGGAAAGAGGGGCAAGAAAAAATATGGTCAACTTCAAGGCGGGATTTGAACACAAAATAAAAAGCAAAGTCAACAAATGCAGACATATAAATGATTGGCAAAGTGCCGGGATTCAATTGCACGGGGTGCCGTGGCCGGGGCTGCTTTGGATGCAGCAGGATGCAATGGATTGTGAAAAGGTCCCCCCCTCTGAATCAGAGCGAAAGATGGCTGCAGAAACTGCTAGCAGCTCCTGAATGCAGCCTGATTCACAGACTCTGAAAGTCAGCCTCTGGCGCCAAAGCCTGTGCCGCGAAATTCATATTTCCCGCCATCTCTTGCAAATACCCACCTCTGATTGGCGACTAACTGACTCGGATACATGCAGCAGCGGCCAATCACAGCGCTGTGCCATTTCTTAAAGTGAAAGGCACAAAGCAGGCTTTAGATTCTAGCTGAGAATGTTTCAGTGCCCCTAACTAGAGATCTTATCTAAAGAGTAATTCATTTATTGCAAGTAGCCTTGCATTAACACTGGGAGTGAAGAGACTATGAAGTTTCCGCTTTTAAATACAATGAAAATCATTTCATTGAAACAATTTATTTTTGCCCTACCTGTGCTTTATTCAGCATCCCAGCTGTGCAGAAAGAGCCCATTCGGCCCATCGAGTCTGCATGGGCTCTCCCAAGATTCTGGGGCAGCACAGTGAGAAGTCTCACAACACCAGGTGGGGCACAGTGGTTAGCACTGCTGCCCCAATAGTGCCAGGGTACTTGGGTTTGATTCCTAGCATGGGTCACTTTCTGCGTATTTTCCCTGTGTCTGTCTGGGTTTCCTCCCAAAAGATGTGCTACGTAGGTACACTGGCCATGCTAAATTAACCCTTAGTGTACCCAAACAGGTGCAGTGACTAGGGGATTTTCACAGTAACCTCATTGCAGAGTTGATGTAAGTCTACTTGAGATAATAGTAAATAAACTTTAAAAAAAAAATCTGAGCTATCCACATAAGCCCATACTTTTACCCACTAATCTCCCCAACTTAAACATCTTGGAACATTAAGAGACAATTTAGAATGGCCAAATCCACCTAACCCACACATCTTTTTACCATTGGAGAAAACTGGAGCACCCAGTGGAAACCCATGCAGATACAGGGAGAAGGTGCAAATTCCAAATAGACAGCCATGCAAGGCTGGGATTGAACCTGGGTACCTGGTGATATGAGGCAGCAGTGCTAACCACTAAGCCACCATGCTGCCCATTATTATTTTAATTTGATTTATTATTGTTACATAGAATCCTACAGTGCCATTGGACCCACTGAGTCTGCACTGACCATAATCCTAGCCAGGTCCTATTCCCCTAACACCATGCATTTACGCTAGCTAGCCTTCATGATACTAAGGGGCAACTTAACATGGTCAATCCACCTAACCTACACATCTTAGGACTGTGGTAGGAAACAGGAACACCCGGAAGAACGTACAAACTCCACACAGTCAGTAACCCAAGCAGGAAATTGAACCCGGGTCCCTGGCATTGTGTTTCAGCAGTGCTAACCACTGTGCCACTGTGTCACCTACGGTATTGGGATACAGTGAAAAGTATCATTTCTTTCACACTACATAGACAAAACATACCATTCATAAATTACATACAGAGAACAAAAGAAGAGGGCGCAGAATGTAGTGTTACAGCCATAGCCAGGGTATAGAGAAAGATCGATTTATTATATGGTAGATCCATTCAAAAGTCAAATGGCTGCAATTTTGTACTTTAAGATATGTGGAGTGATTTCATTTTTTTTGCTAATTTTCTCGTCTCTGCTTTTTGGTGATTAAGTGACCTAACAGCAAGTTGCTGCAGGTCATGTCAAGTTCTGAGTTCAAGTCTGGCCCTGGAGATTCATGTCTATCCATGCCAATCCAGGCTGACACTCTCAGTGAAGTATTGAGAGTGTTGCCCTATTGGAGGTGTCAACTATTGGATGAGATATTAAAAATGCATTTCCTCTCAAATGGACATGCTGTTTCAATTTGAGCAGGGGAGATTTCCACAGCGCCCTGTTAAATATTTAGCCTTCAAATAACAACATTAGAACATAATGGAAATAAAGAGTCATGCAGACTCAAAACATTAACTTTCTGTTCTCTCTCCACAGATGCTGCCAAACATATTGCATTTTTCCAGTCTTTTCTGTTTTTGTGACATTAGAACATAGATCAGCTGGTCATGATCAGCAGATTTCTATTTGTGGGATCTTGCTGTGCATAAATTGGCTGCTGCATTTCCCTACATTACATGATGGCACAGTGGTTAGCATTATTGCCTCACAGCTCCAGGGACCCAGGTTTGATTTCAGTCTTGGGTGATTGTCTGTGTTTTGCACATTCTCCCCATGAATGCATGGGTTTCCTCTGTGTGCTCCAGTTTCCTCCGACATGGCAACGATGTGTAGGTTAGGTGGATTGGCCATGCTAAGTTGCCTCTTAGGGAGATTATTGGGGTAAATGTGTGGGGATAGTGCAGGAGGGCGGGCCTGGGTAAGATCTTCTGTTGGAGAGAAAATGCTGACTCGAAATAAATGGAAGCTTTTTATCAAATTTTAGTGCAACATGTTGTTGCTGACTGGGGCATCCCTACCACATACTAATCCTTCCAGTACACTGTGTCAACACTTCCAAAGAAAGGGTAACAGGGTAAAGAAAAGAGCTGGGGACTTTGGGACAAAGAGAAAATGAACAAAAAAAAGATATCCCCAAATCTTAAAGTACAAAATTGCTGCTATCTGACTTTTGAATGAATCTACCATATATTAAACTGATCTTTCTGTACACCCTAGCTATGATTGTAACACTATATTCTGCACTCTCTTCTTTCGTTCTCCCTATGTAATCTATGAATAGTATGTTTTGTCTGTGTAGCGTGAAAGAAACAATAATTTTCATTGTATCCTAATACAATAGGCAGTATGGTGGCACAATGGTTAGGGCTGCTGCCTCACAGTGCCAGAGACCCGGGTTCGATTCCTGCTTGGGTCATGTCTGATTTGCCCTCACCTTAACCCAGAGGGATTGAAGCCAATTGTAGCTTTCCCAAAGCCTCTGCAGCTGAGCCTGGCAGAGTCCCAGGAGAACACGACATAAGACTTCGCCAGATTGAGTAAGAGTTCAAGCAATGGAGGGCTGTTGATTCAGAAATAAACTGCAACCTTTTATGTCGGCTGTGGGTAGTGTGGAAAGAAAACAACTTCTCACCGTGCGAGGAAACAGGGAACAACCGTGAGTAGAAAGAGACAAATGGACTAAAAGAGATAGAAACAAAGAGAGATGGAGAAAGTGGCAAAGGGAGAGAGAAGGGAAAGTGGAAAGATAACCATGGGTTTATAATAATCAGGGTAGTGTCAACATTTAATTCTTTGGAAGCATAGAAATTTTTCTTTAGCCCAATACAGCACAATGTATCAGGGGCAACTCTGCCACCCAATCTTTGCAAAGATTTCTGTGGCTGTGTCTATTTCTCAATACTTGTCACCCCTTCCCCTAACCACAATTTCTTTCCCTCTTTTATTGCTGTCATGAAAAGCGCTATATAAATGTGATTTCTTGATCTCTTATTAAGAAACCTCTTTCAAAGGATGTGAATCAGCTCACCCAGAGATGTTACAAAATCTCAAATCCTTTTTCGAAGTAACGAGAAAGCAGCGAAACACTTCCTCCCTCAGTGTGCCATACTGGCGATGGTTTAATTAACAGAATCTGAATGTGGTTGAACACAGATGTTGGTGAGAGGTGGAGTTTCCAGAGATAACAGCCATTTCCAAACAGCTCACCTGTTTGCCTATCCATTTTTAGCCTCTGGTGGGAGTACAGGGGGATGAGGCAGCAGGTGAGCAGAGAACTGGCAAAGTAATGTAAATATGAGGTGGTGCACATTGATAGATTTGGAGAATGAGAATCTAAATGAGAGGAGAAGAGAGCTCAAGGAGCACAGATGCACAAATCATTAAAAGTAACAACAAAGTACTGTTGTTCATTTATAGGGAGATAGAATCAAAAAGCAAAAAAGGTTGGGTGGGATTTTCCAGTCCTTCCCACCAATGGGATCTTCCAGTCCTGCTGAAGACCACCCACCACAGAGAGTTCCCTGATGGTGCGACTGGCTAACAACGCAAATGGCCACTGACTTCTTCTTCTGGTGGGACCAGAAGATCTTACCAGTGGTCAATAACAAGCTGCCTCCGCTGCCAGAAAACTCACAGTGAAAGAGCACAAGTCGAAAAGTTCTGATCATTAAAGTTGTGTATGACATTGGTTTGTCCATTGTTAGAGCGCTGTGCACAGTTGTGATCTCCAAATTATGAAAAGGATATGGTAGTACTTGGAGGATGTGCAAAAATGATTTCCAAGAATGATGCAAGTACTAAGGTCATATACTTATCAAGAAAGATTAAACAGGCTAAGCTTATTCTTTTATTAGAAAACTAATAAAAGTAAGGAATATGTTTCTACTTCCATAGGATGGCATGGTGGCACAATGGTTAGCACTGCTGCTTCACAGCACCAGGATCCCAGGTTCAATTCCAGCCTCAGGTCACTGTCTGTGTGGAGTTTGCACATTCTCCTCGTGTTTGCGTGGGGTTCCTCTGGGGGCTCCTGTTTCCTCTCATGCCATGCGGGTTACGTTGATTGGCCAAGTTAAATTGACCCTAAGTGTCAGGGGGATTAACACGGTAAATACTTTGGATTACAGGGTTAGGGTCTGGGTGTTATCACTGCAGGCTCAATGGGCCAAATGGCCTCCTTCTGCACTATAGGATTCTATGATTGTGGGGGAGTCCAAAACTAAATGTAAGGCAGTCACTAATGAATTAAATAAGGAACTCAGGAATAACTTATTTCCCTGAGAGTTGTTAAAATGTGGAACTTACTACCACATGAAGTAATTGTGACAAATAGCATAGATACATTTGAGGGGAAGCTAGATAAGGGGGAAAGAAATAGAATGATACATTGACAGTAGATGAGAGAAAGTGGAAGGAATTGTATGTGGAGCATTAACATCAGCATTGATCAGTTGGGCTGAATGGTTTTTTTCTATTTGCAAAATTCTACATCAAAAGTAAAAGACCGATGGCTTATTCATTACTTTATTGTTTGGAATCTTGCTGTCTGCAAAATTGACTGTATGAGAATAATAGCTGCATATCAAAGTGATTAATTACATATAAAATACCTTGATACTTTCCTGAGCACAATCTTATATAAATGCAAATCCTTATTAATGTATTCTTGTCCTGGTAACACAATCCATTTATCATTCTACCAGGACTCTGTAAACATGGATGGGTAATGACAAGTTTGGTGATGCACAAAAAAAACACTAACAATTGTGTTCAATATAAAATCCTTTACATTTCAGTGAAAGGGGTAAATGTTTTACACACCCTCAATACATAAGATCTTAAGACCATAAGACGTAAGGGCAGGAGTAGGCCATTCGGCCTCTCGAGACTGCTCTGTCATTCAATAAGAACATGACTTTTCTGTTGTAACCTTAACTCTGCTGTCGTGCCTGCCCCATATTATTCAACTCACTGAGAATTCCAAAAATTAATGACACCCCCGAGAGAAGAAATTTCACCTCTTTTTTAAAACATACTTTTAAACAGTGTTGCCCAGTTCTAGATTCACCCATGAGTGGAAACATCTTCTCAACATTTACCATAACGAGCACTCTCAGAATCTTAAATGTTCCAATAGGATCATCTCTCAGTTAAACACCAATGTGGCCCAAACTACCTAAGCTTTCTTTCATAGACAACCACTTCATCCCACTAATCAATGTCATGAACACTCTATGAATTGTTTCCCTGCAAGTATATCTCTCCTTATGTAAAGGGATTAAAACTGTATGCACTACTCTCAGTGTGGTCTCAGCAATGTCCTGTACAGCTGTAGTAAGTCTGCACTACTTCTGTATTCCAACATTCTTGCAACAGAAGCCACATTACATTTGCCTTCCTAATTATTTGTTGCATCTTCATGATCATTTTTTGTGATT
The DNA here is from genome assembly GCA_024679065.1 of Sphyrna mokarran. Taxonomy (NCBI): domain Eukaryota; kingdom Metazoa; phylum Chordata; class Chondrichthyes; order Carcharhiniformes; family Carcharhinidae; genus Sphyrna; species Sphyrna mokarran. The sequence goes on along the minus strand of JAGIQG010000024.1, from coordinate 18,153,624 downwards.
CATGTACAAAGACACCCTCATCCCTTTGTATTTTAGCATTCTTTAGTCTTCATCCACTTAAATAATATTCTGATTTTCTTTTCTTCCTGCCAAAGTGGACGACCTTACATTTTCCCACATTACATTACAAGTGCCTGTTTTTAGCCCTCTCACTTAATCTATCTATATTCCTTTACAACTCTTTGTATCCCCCTTCACAACTTTCTTTCCTCCCTTATTTTTATCATCAGCAAATTTGGATACAATGTAGTCAGCCCTTTGTTTAAGTCATTAATATAGATGATCATAAATAGTTAAGGCCTCAGCATTGATCCATGTGGTACTCTGAGTAGCTACAGTATGCAAAGTTGACATTTATTTAACCTGATTCCCTGTTTCGTGTTATCTAGCCAATTCTCTAACCGTCCTAATAGTTGACCCCAACACCATGAGGTCTAGCTTTCATGTGGTACTTTGTTGAATCCCTTTGAAATCCCTAATGCACAAAATGCTATGGACACTCAGTTTAGGTTCTGCCAGGGTCACTCAGCTCCTGACCTCAAGTCAGCCTTGCTTCAAACATGGACAAAAGAGCTGAATGCCAGAAATGAAGTGAGGGTGATTATCCTTGACGTCAAGGCAGCATTTGACCAAATATGGCATCTAGGAGACCCAGCAAAACTGAAGTGAATGGGAATCCAGGGGGGAAATTCTTTGCTAGGTTGGAATCCTAAATGGCACAAAGAAAGGTGGTTGTGGTTGTTGTAAGTGAATCATCTCAGCTCCAGGACATTATTACAGGAGTTCCTAAAAGTAGTGTCCTAGGCCCAGACATCTTTAGCTGCTTCACCAATGACCTTCCTGACATCATAAGTTCAGAAGCAGGGATGTTCACTGTTACTGTTCAATGTTCAGCACCATTCACAACTCCTCAGGTACTTAAGCAGCTTATGTCCAAATGCAGCAAGACCTGGACAATATCCAGGTTTGGGCTCAGAAGTGAGTGGCAAGTAACATTTGGGCCTCACAAGTGCCAGGCAATGACCATTTTCAATAAGAGAGAGTCTAACCATTGCCCCTTGACATTCAATGGCATTAACACCATAGAATCCACTACTATCAAAAGTCTGGGAGTTACCATTGACCAGAAACTGAACTGGACTAGCCATATAAATACTGTGGCTACAACGGCAGATCAAAGGCTAGGCATTGTGCTGTTTGTAACTCACCGCCTGATGCCCCACATACTGTCTGCTGTCTACTAGGCACAAGTCAGGAATTAGTTAGAATACTCTCCACTTGCTGGGATGGGTGCATCACAAGTGACACTCAAGGAGCTTGAAACCATCCAGAACAAAGCAGCCCACTTGATTGCTACCTTTCCTACAAACATCCAATCCCTCCATTACCGTTGAATAATGGCAGCCATGTGTAACTGTCTAGAAGAAGTCACCAAGGTTCCTTAGGCAGCACCTTCTAAATCCATGGCCACTATCATCTAGAAGTCAAGGATAGTAGATACTTGGAAACGCCATCACCTGGAGGTTCCCATCCAACTTAACCACTTACCACCCTGACTTGGAAATATATCACAATTCCTTCACTGTTGCTGAGTCAAAATCCTGGATTCCCTTCCGAACAGCAATGTAGCCGTACCTACACCTCAGCGACTGCAGCAATTCAAGAAGGCAGCTCACCACCACCTTCTGAAAAGAAATTAGGAATGGGCAATAAATGCTGGCCTAGCCAGTGATACCCACATCTTGTAAATTTCTTGATTTTCTACTAATCTACTAGGAAATCTTAAAACACTCTACAGCCAAAGAAGACTAATTACTGTTATAACATAGGAATGATTGGTAGCCAATTTGTGCACAGCAAGCTTCCACAAACAGAAAATGTAATCATGATCATGTAATCATGTAATCAATGCAAGTGGATTGCATTGGTAGATATCTGGATTAATCATCTGGAAAATGCCAGTTCAAATTCTAGCATGACAGCCTAAAAAAAATCCCTGTTGAATATAAAGTTGATATCGGTAAAAGTGATCATGAATCTGCTGAATTCACTTAAGTTCTTCAGGGAAGGAGAGCTATTAGGCTGGTCTATGTATGATTCCAATGCCAGACTTGTATTGTTGACTCTTAACCACCATATTAAATAGGCCTGCAAGACCCTCATACTTTATGACCAGAATAAAGCCTACCATCACCTTCTTAGGGAAATTAGAGATGGGCAATAAATGTTGGCATGGAGTAATAATTGAAATACAATAGGTATCACATATAGTGCAATGCAATTCCTATCAGCACTTCAAAGGAATTCTTCAATGGGAGGCAATGGCTTAATGGTATTTTCACTAGACTATTAATCCAGAAACACAGATGACCTGGGTTTGAATCCCACCACAGCAGATGGTGGAATTTGAATGCAATATAAAAAAATCTGGAATTAGGAGTCTACTGATGACAATGAAACCATTGCTGTTTGTCAGAAAAACCTATCTGGTTCACTAATGTTGTTTAGAAAGGGAATCTGCCATCCTGACCTGGGCTGGCCTACATGTGACTCCAGAGCCAAAGCAATATGGTTGACTCTCAATGCTGTCTGAACAAGGGCAACGAGGAATGGGCAATAAAGTGCTGGCTCACCCAGTTTTGCCCATGTTCCACAAATGAATTTAAAAAATCATGAGGACATTAGAACAATTCATACCATGAATTACTTTGAAGTCTTCTAATGACAGGAAATGTATTTTAAAACTACAATTGCTATTACGTCAAGGAATTTTGTTGCCAAGTAGCACAGTCTTTAGTCAAACTGAATTCCCGGAAAAGCCAAGAAGGCTGACCCTGTGTCCGTAATCTTAGCTGTTCCAAGAATGCAGTTCCAACTTGCCAATGCCAGGGGCAGCACAGTTAGTTAGCACTGCTGCCTCACAGCGCCAGGGACCTGGGTTTGATTCCCGAATTGGATAACTGTCTATGTAGAATTTGCATGTTGTCCCTGTGTCTGCATGGGTTTCTTCTGGGTACTCCAGTTTCCTGCCACAGGCCAAAGATGTGCAGTTAGTTTGATTGGCCATGTTGAATTGCTGCTTAATGTCAGGGGAACTAGCAGGGTAAATGGGGGTTATGGGGATAGCACCTGGGTGGGATTGTGGTTGGTGCAGACTCGATGGGCCAAATAGTCTCCTTCTGCAGTGTAAGGATTCTATTCTAAATGTGCTCCCTTGAAATAATAGCAATTCTGATTTTAAAACACATCTCACCATATGATCAGTACATCTCAAAACAATTTTTTAATAAAATATTTTGAAGTGCTGGTAAGATTAATATTCCATCATAAGCACTCCCTCAGTTCTGCACTAGAATGTCAATGTAAACTATGCACTGGAGTCCCATGAGTTTCTGACTTGGAGGAGTGAGGGTGATAAAAGTGGTTCCCTGCTTTTCTCTGACATTAACCCTTGCTGTGCGGCAAGGATGTGAGGATGCTATGGGACCTAGAAGAAGCACAAGGGACATTATTCAAAAACCTTCATCGATTTTCATGTTTGAAGAATGGAAATGTTGTAGAAATTGACACAGTCATGGTACAAACATAAAGCACCTTGTTCATCTTCAACTCTGCTAATTGGAGCCCAAATTATAGAATACTGATTGCGAATCAACAATGATGTGTAACTCAATCGCATGATAAATTGGAATGTGAATACATTATCTAGTAGGTTTTACAGAGCAGAATGGTTGTTAACCTGAACTAAGTACTCTCAGTTAGGAAACGTAAGTGGAGCTTCCATTTGTCCACATGCCTTTCTACTAGAGAGACTAAATAAGGATGTATGTGAGGATATCAGAGAACAGAAACAGCAACAGAGAGAGTGCCTTCATTGATATCAGGCCACATTCACCAGCAATGGCTTCTCATTCCTGCACGGTTCCCACTGATGTCTTCCAAGGATCTAATGATGGTCCCATCCTACTTCTCAGCAACATGATACCTACCAACATCATCAGCAAAAAAACATGTTCGATTCCACAAGTATTTTGACTTTTTCGATTCATTTATGGGATGTGGCTGTTGCCAGCTGAGCAAACATTTATTGCCTGTCTCTAATTGCCCTCGGATTAAATGGCTTGCTGTGCCATTTTAGAGGGTATTGCTGTGCTCTGGAGTCATATCAGATAATGATGGCAGATTCCTTTCCCTCAGAGACATTCATGAACCAGAAGGGTTTTTACGACGATTGACTATGGTTTAACGATCACCTTTAGACTTTAATATCAGCTTTTTTACTGATTTCAAATTTCACTATTTGCCATGCAGGGACTCGAACCCCTGTGCTCAGAGCATTACCTGGCTTTCTGGATTAGTAGTCAAGTGCCACTATCATCACAGACTCCCCATAAATCACCCAGCTTCACCTCACTATCAGCTCTCTTGATCTTGCCACTGTCTACATTGTTATATAACTTGTCTGACATCCAGTATTGATTGAGCAGAAATTTCTTCCAATGAAATATTGGGAATTCTGAAAGCATTGGGTGGGATTTTCTGCTGTTCTTGGCCAGAGTTAGAAAATCCTACCCAGGATCAATGGACATTTGCACGGTCTGTGTCCCACCCACTAAGATTCCCGTGGTGGGTGGGATGGGAAAATTCCACCCATTTTCTTCGATCCCCATCACAAATGCCTTACTCTAGCTACCACTCTATCCCTCTTCCTGACAACTTGTTAAGGCTGAACCAAACTGTTCACAGACATGATGTGTTTGAACTCAAGATGAGCCTCTAACCACATAACTGCAGCATCATTCGGATTATCTATTTCCATCTAAGCAATATCGCCCTTCCCCTCCACTGCCTCAGCTTATCAGATGCTGAAACTGCCTGGTACATGTAAACTTGACAATTCCAATGCAGTCCTGACTGACCCTCCATCTTTCACGTCCAGAAATTTCAGTTCATCCAAAACTCTGTTGCTTATGAACTAATTCCCATCAAATTCCATTCACCCATCACCCTGTGCTCACTGGTCCATGTTCTCTCTCAGTTAAGTGATGCTTGATTTTAAAACTCTTATAAAGGTTTTCAAACCCCCCTCCCCCACCAAGACTTAACCCTTTCCTATCTCTGTAGTGTCCTCTAGCCCCATATCTCTCTGAGATAGCTACACTCTTTCATCTCTTAGGCACCTCGATTTTAATCATGGGCAGCCATGTTTTCATCTTCCCAGACCCTGAGCTCTAAAATTTTCTTCCTAAATTTCCCTGTCTGTCCATCTTTCTCTCTTTACTTAAGATGTTACTTAAAATCTATCTTTTTCATCAAGCTTTTGGTAACTGCCCTAAAGTTACCTTATGTGAAAGTCGCCTATGTTTCAGAGGACCACAGATTGCCCTCTCACTTTTTGAGAGAGAGAGCAGACTGATAGTGATTTAACCCGAGAGTCACCACACCTCAGGCAAGGGGCAAGGCAGTGTTGAGAAGGCCTGGATAACTTCAGCTAATAAGGGACTTGAACCAGCACTATTGGTATTGCTCTACATCATGAACCAGCCGTCCAGCGACTGAGCTAACCAATCCCTTTACCATGTTAAAGGTGCTATATGAATGCAAATTGTAAAGAAAAGAGCCCAACCTAGTCAGTTTTCTCAAATGATCCCTCCTGTCAGTTCAGGCATTATTCTCGTGAACATTTCTTGCACCTGCTCCAATATCTTTTTCATCTTATGGAGACCAGAATGATGCATAATGCCATATGTGTGTGTTTTAATCAAGGTTCCTGCATTTGCCTTATGCCTTACTCTAGTGAAATGACAAAAAAGCTGATATCTCTCCAGGATAGTTGGGATAGTGTGTGGCTCTGTGGGAGAACCTAAGGTGATGGTGTTTGCATTTGCCTTCTCCTTTATCCTTTGTTGCTGGAGGCTGTCGTTTTGAATCATGCTGGACAAATCTACTGGAATTCTTTGAAGATGTAACTATTGGGCTAACCAGGGAGAACCAGTGAGTTTATTTAGACTTTCAGAAGGTTTTTGACAAGTCTCACACGGCAGATTACTATGTAAAGTTAAAGTTCATGGAATTGCTGGTAGTGTCTTGAGGTGGACAGAAAGCTGGTTAGCAGACAGAAAGCAAAGGGTTGGTATAAATGGATCTTTTTCCAATTGGCAGGCAGTGACTAGCAGGGCACTGCAGGGATCTGTGCTTGAACCCCTACTGTTCACATTATATATTAATGATTTGGAAGAGGGAACTAGATGTATTATCTTCAGATTTGCAGATGATACAAAGTTGGGAGGGAGGGTGAGCTGTGAGAAGGATGCAGAGATGTTTCAGTGTGATTTGGATAGGACGAGTGAGTGGGCATTTGCACGGCGGATCCAATATAAGTGGATAAACATGAGATTATCCACTTTGGTAGCAAAAATAGGAAGGCAGATTATTATTTGAATGGGTGAAAATTGAGACAAGTGAATATTCAGTGAGACCTTGGTGTCCTCATGCATCAGTTGATGAAAATAAGCATGCAGGTAAAGAAGCAGTAAAGGAGACAATGCTAAATTGCCTTCATAGCAAAATGATTTAAGTATAGGAATAGGGATATCTCCCTACAATTGTATAGAGTATCGATGAGGCCACATCTGGAGTGTGTGTGCAGTTTTGTTGTCCTTATCTGAGGAAGGATGTTCTTACTATAGAGGAAGTGTAGCGAATGTTTACCAGGCTCAGAGATGGCAGGTCTGTCATATGAGGAGAGATTAAGTTGGTTAGGATTATATTCATTAGAGTTTGGAAGAGTGAGGGGCAATCTTATAGAGTGGTGAAGCTGTGGAATTCACAACCATAGAAAGTAGCTGAGGCCAAAATGTTGTGTGATTTCAAGAAGGAATTAGTTACAGCTTTTGGGCTATGGGATAAAGGGATATGCAGGGAAGAGTAATGAATTTGATGATCAGCCATGATTAGAATGAATGGTGGAGCAGGCTCGAAGGGCCGAATGGCCTCCTCCTGCTTCTGTTTTCTATGTAAATTTCTACATGTGTTAGCGTAGGTTCTCTGCTTTTCAATTCTATCCTTTTAGAAACCACTTGCTTATTTTATGTCCTTATTAAATGGCGTTGCTATTTTTAGTGATTTGTGCACTTGTATCTCAGTGCTCCTTTACTTCCCTCAGGTCCATGAGACTAGACAGAGACCAGATAGCTTATTCCACCATGCATAGATCCAAAGCTGAGTTTCAATCAATGCTCGCTCATTATTCACACAAACTCAAGCACTTGTTTTCCAGTTGGGGTTAACTGTATAATAACCTGACCCTCCTCTAGCACAGGGGCTTTGAAACCAGTTTTTAAATAGAGAGCCTTCTGCTGTGTATCTCATCTGAAAGGCAGAAGGATATAAAAGCCATGATAAAGGTGCAGTATGAATTTACTGATTGTTGCCAGGGATTAGGGGTTTCATTTGAGTTAAAGATTTCTTTAACTCAATATTTGCAGCAACATTTTAAACGTGTTCTTTGTGCTCGGCCCACAATTTGTAACAAATGCCACTATTCCATGTTAAGTGTTTGCTGAGGCTTTCTGGCGGCTCCTGCTGGTGGCTGGATGTAGTGCATAAATTCTAATTGTGAGTATTCGCCTTTCAAACCAACAGCCCCCAGCAACAAAGGATAAAGAAGGCATATGCGAACACCATCACCTTGGGTTCTCCCACAGAGCCACACACTATCCCAACTATCCTGAAGAGATATCAGCTTTTTTGTCATTTCTCTAGGATCATTCACAAGCTAACAACACTTATATGTGAGTTTCTTCGCCACATGGACTCCAGCAGTTCAAGAAGACTCAACATTATCTTCTTGAGATGTGGAGATGCCAGTGTTGGACTGTGGTGAGCATAGTAAAATGTCCTCACAACACCAGGTTAAAGTCCAACAGGTTTATTTGGCGTAATGAGCTCTCGGAACACTGCTCCTTCATCTGGTGAATCACTTGATGAAGGAGCAGCACCGAGAAAGCTTGTGACACCAAATAAACATATTGGACTTTAACCTGGTGTTGTGAGGTTTCTTACTGTATCCTCTTGAGGACAACCAAGGATGGACCATCAATGTTCACATCCCAAAGCTGCCCTCTCTCTTTCAGTGTTAAGTAGCAAAGTTCTGAACTCATCCCAGGAGACACAACACTAGGTGATTCTGCCCTTCTACTTTATTTCTGAAGCTGGACAATATATTTCAAACATTTTGAAATGGTCCTTCTCATTTAGTCTCTAGGTGTAGTTATTTGGTTAGTAGTCATGATGTGGAGATGCAGGCATTGGACTGGGGTAAACACAATAAGAAGTCTCACAACTTTAACCTGGTGTTGTGAGATTTGTTTCTGTAGTTAGTTAGTAAACAGACTGCAGTCATATTCTGATATTTGCTTAATACTGGTTAATTAATACTATATCTAAACAAAGCTCTGATGAAGAGTCATCTAGGTTCAAAATGTTAGTTCTATTCTTGCTTCACAAATGCTGTCAGACCTGCTGAGAGTTTCCAGCATTTTCTGTTTTTGGATCTAATTGGGTAACTTTTGGATGATGACTGTACTGTCCTGGCACGCAGTCAGTCAGACATGCAATGTAAAACAACACATTTTCCTCTGATGACAAAACTCTTTGGAATAAACATTAGTTTAAAGAAAAGTTATGCTCTGCATCAGCTGGCATACCTGAAGAATATAGAGAACCAATTTTGTTATTAAGGGAATGGAACTGAATGCTGTCTAGTAACATACCTATTTGGGGAGTGCCATTTTGATGCCACCATACACACAGAAGTTGACAGTAGGCTTTCATAGAATCTTAAAATCACTACAGTGCAGAAACAGGCCATTCGGCCCATCAAGTTTGCACTGACAACAATCTCACCCAGGCCATATTCCTGTAACACCAAGTATTTATCCCACTAATCCATCTAACTACACATCTTGGGACTGTGGGAGGAAACTGGAGCATGCAGAGAAAACATGTATAGACATGGGAAGAATGTGCAAACTCCACACAGACTGTGACCCCAGGTCTCTGAAACTGTGAGGCAGCAGTGCTAACCACGATGCCAAAAGCAAACAGTGCATGCAAGCTAGTGAGGAGCAGCCACTGTCTCAGAGAACTGACCAAACCCTGTGTACAATGCCATTGTCCTCAGCACTTTTCTGTACGGTGCTGAGTCATGGGTCTGTACCAGTGTCATGTACACCTTCTAAAGCACTTTGATCAGCAATCCCCCCATTGCACTTTCAAGATACATTGGCAGAATCTGAGGTAGCCAAGATCACCAGCAATGAGGCCATCCTTCTTTGGAGTGCATTGTGCAGGTCACATTTGGATGGATAACAGTCACCTGGCCAAGATCATGTTGTACAGAAATCTGACTACTGACAAATGGAACAAAACGGCCGCATGAAAACATTTCAAGCACTTCCTGAAGAAGTCGCTCTCTGTGTGCACTTGGGCAATTGCCAAACACAGACCATAGATTGTAATGCCTGGAGATGCAACATCGAAACACATCTCTGAAAATCAGCAAAGAGCCAGCATGAATGAGAAAAGGAAAAAAAGAATAGATCTAATCTCCCACAATACTAATAATACCTTCATGTGCACCCACTGTGGGGAATCTGCTAGCCATGGATAGGCCCGAATAGCCACCAACGGGCCTGCAACCAATGAGTACAACCTGCCTAAAAATCTTCATCTGTGAAGAAATGCTCCTGGGCGTAGTGTTCCAACAACTCTCTCTCGCTCTCTCAAGAGAGGAAAAGCCTAACACATGATTGATCCATGTCATCTACATCATACATTAGCATGTCTAAACTGCTAACCCTTTATACAACACCATCTCCACTCATCATGTCCATCTCAGGTAGGACTTAACTGCATGGGGAACACAGGTTCAAACACTGGAGTGCAGGATGAGGAAACCTCTCAGGGTTCACCCTCCAGATTGCTATTCTTAGATCTCTGATGGGAATACATATGGAAAGAATTATAGTTGGCAGTGATGCGCCTCCCTTGGTTGAATATCCTGCCGACACTCAAGCTTAACGTCACTATTGAAGATTGGTCAGTCCAATGCTGTGGAAGAGGCACTCACTATTCATGGAACTGTACCCCATTAAGGAATGGTTGCCTTCAGGAAGGCAGGAGAAGAAAAAGTATATATTTTTTGAGCTATGTTTATGTTCCCAATGTAGGGAACTGATGTCTGAATGAGGACAGTAAAGAACATCCTTGTCTCCAGAAAATCATATTCCTTAGGTTCCCATACTATTTAGCACAGTTAAGATTCTAATTAAAATCATCTCTGCTGGGTGACTCAACACATTCGGGTGGTCTGCTAAAACTCAACACCACCCCTACTCCCTTGAAATGAATGGGATAAAGAGTGGAACCATGTGTGACTGTGGTTCTTACTATTTTCAGTGTCTGCTGAAAATGCTTTTTGATATGAAGGGAAGTCAAAGTGCATCATTCTATAACATCACAGCAGGAAAGCATTAAGCCTTTGGTACTCAATAGTTTTTCTTGATTTGTTGACACATCTCTTTTGAAGGCATTGATTTGAGTACAAATCCCAAGCTGGTCCTCAGGTCAGTGCTGATAGAATGCTGTATTGTCAGAAGATAAAATATCTTTGGATTGCTAAGTCAGGAACTTGTTTACCCATTTAAGCAATTTAAAAGATCCCAACATGATGAAGGGCAGGGCACATTCCCTATATCCTGATCAACATTCTTCCCTAAATTTGTGTATAATTCTAGTTTCCATATTACAAAAGGATACAGAGTTACTAGGGAGGTCTTGTGAAGCAGTGGCAGTGATCAGAAGTTCTGGGTTTATTTCAGGGCTTGATGGCCATAACGTTTTAAGTATAAGTTTATTTATTAGTATCATAAGTAGGCTTACATTAACACTACAGTGAAGTTACTGTGAAAATCACTTAGTCACTACACCCTGGCACTTGTTTGGGTATACTGAAGGAGAATTTAGCATGACCAATACACCTAAACAGCAGGAAACTGGAACACCCTGCAGAAATCCACATAGACACGAGGAGAATGTGCAGACTTGCACAGACAGTGACCCAAGCTGGGAATTGAATTCAGTTCTCTGGCACTGTGAAGCAGCACTGATAACCACTGTGTCACAGATGCATTTGTTAGATTGTCAGTCTCCTGGAAAGTCTAGTGATCAGCCAGAACCTGTAAAAGGCAATGACAAACAACTGCAGTGCTTGGCCAAGCATAACTGTGGGCCCAACTCATGGAAGTCCATGGTCCCACCATCAGACTCTGAGGTTATGATACCTGAGGAGGGATAAAGACACTGGAGAAAGGGTGCACAAATGATTTACATGAATCATATTAAAACTTTAAAGTTATAACTCTTGGGAAAAGGATCAGCAACTTTCTCTTGGAAAGCAAAGATTGAGGGGTGACAGATGTCTTTAGGATTATGAATTAGTTCATAATAGGTGAGAAATACAGATGCTTCCATTTGTGAGGGAATTAACACTAGAAATCATAAATATAAGATACTCAGTAAAAACAGGGAATTCAAGTGGAACCCCTTCAGCCAAAGAGTGGTGAGAATGTGTAAATGGCATAGATACATTTAAGGAGAAGCTAAATGTATGAGTGAGAAAGGAACATATGGAAATGATGATATGGTGAGTTGAAGTGGGAGGGGAAAAAATGCTGGAAATTCTCAGCACGCCAACAGCATCTGTGGAGAGAGAAACAGGGTTTTAGGTTGATGAGCTTTCCTCAGAAGTAGGGTGGTGGAGGGGGCATCTCATGTGAAGCATTATTGCTGTCATAGATCTAATGGTCTGTTTCTGTGCTGAAAATACCCTCTATGCAGAGAAAACCACCAAGAAGTGACTAACTGGTCTTTCACTGGGATATAGCTGACTCTCTTTTCAAATCTGAAGTACAGATGGGGCCGTGGGTGACATAAACAGTGAGGGGAAATCATGTTCATTACTCTTCCCTGGAAAGTGCCTCAAGAATCTCATGACTGGAATTGGAACTGGCCCTGATACAGAACACGATAGACTTCAAAAAATATATAAATAACAAAACTCACTCCATTGATGCTCATTTCTCCTGACCTCTAATTGACTTGAGGGCTTGCCTATAATTATGCTCTGTGGATAATATACATTTTGTGATATAATATTCTTATAAAATGAAGTATTCCCACACACAGCCCACATGAGATCCCCTAGATGGTCTAAAAGTTATTGGATGGTATTTAACTGGAGCATTGCTTTACAGTGGCATTTGACAGTGATCCAAAATGTTCAAAGCCTACAGGCTGACCTGATGCCCAGTTTTGTTGGAGTCTATAAATGATATTTATAGATGTCTCTGTAATTTGTAGGTCTGAATCTCTGTGTAGGTTGAGCTTATCTCTCTGTAGAATCATAAAATCGCTACTGTGCAGAAGGAGGACAAGTGGCCCATCAAGTCTGCACCGACAATAATTCCACCCTGGCCTTGTCCACGTCCCCCTACACAAAGGGACAGTTTTGCATAACTAATCAACCTAACCTGCACATCGTCAGGCTGTGGGAGGAAACTGGAGCACCCAAAGGAAACCCAAGCAGACACAGGGAGAATGACACAGACAGTGAGCTGAGACTGGAATTGAACCCACATCCCCGGTGCTGTGAGGCAGCAGAAATAACCACTATGCCATCCTTAACACCCTACCACTCCCTTCATCTCTCTTTAAAATCTCTTTGCTTCTGTAATTCTGGATTTTATGTGTGCTCAGTAAGAGTCTGGCAACACCAATTTTAAGTCCAACCGATTTATTTGATAGTAAATCTGCAAGTTTTCGACTTTCGTCTTCGTCAGGCAAATGCAGTGATCTGGTCTGCAATAGCACACATATCAGCACAGACAGTCACAGATTGCTGATTAGAATGCGAATCCTTACACTTAACCTGCTATTCAAGTCTTAAAGTGGCTAACAATGTGGGTGAAGGGAACCCTGAGCATTGGTTCGAGAGATGTGTATTGTCTCCAGACAGCATAGTGAGTGAGGTTTTTTGTTAACCCAGGCAAGTCATGGGGGTTACAGATAGTGTGACATGAAGCCAAGATCCCTGTTAAGACTGTCCTCATGTGTGCGGAACTTGGCTATCAGTCTCTGCTCAGTGGCTCTGCACCGTCGTGTGTCGTGAAGGCCACCTTGAAGAACGTTTACCTGAAGGTCGGAGGCCGAATGCCCGTGACTGCTGAAGTGTTCACCCACAGGAAGACTTCTTACTGCGTTTACTTCATGTCACACTATCTGTAACCCCCATGACTTGCCTGGGTTAGCAAAAAACCTCACTCACTATGCTGTCTGGAGACAAGACACATCTCTCGAACCAATGCTCAGGGTTTCCTTCACCCACATTGTTAGCCACTTTAAGACTTGAATAGCAGGTTAGGTGTAAGGATTCGCATTCTAATCAGCAATCTGTGACTGTCTGTGCTGATATGTGTGCTATTGCAGACCAGATCACTGCATTTGCCTGACGAAGGTGAAAGTCAAAAGCTTGCAGATTTACTATCAAATAAATTGGTTGGATTTAAAATTGGTGTTGCCAGACTCTTACTGAGTTTACCCCAGTCCAACGCCGGCATCTCTACATCATGACTTTTATGTGTGCCACATTTCCATTTCTTCACATTGATGGCTGTGTTTTCAGTTGCTTTGGTTCTGAAATCCTGCTTCTATCTCATGCTTTAAGATGCTCCTTATAAGCTGCTTCTTTGCACAAGCTTTTGATCACCTGTCTTAGTCTTGTCTTTTATGGCACAATATCAAATTTCATTGGCTTTTGCTCCTGTGAAACACTTCAGAATATTCTTCTAGGTTCAAAGTGTTGCTTAAGTAGTTGTCATCTCTCTTCTCCAGAAGAAAAACATCCAACTGTGTCCATTTGTGGGATGTGTTATCTTGTTTATGGTGTTAAATTGGACACTGATTTATTTATTTAATACTGGAAAATTAGTGAAAGGATTTTTCCCCAATTTACAACAGCTCCAGGCAACCTGCAGTCTGGGGGTCACATGCGATCTATTTGGGTTATGAGTATGGCCCATGAGACATTGTGTTGGCCATTGCCCACATGCATGGTTGCACAGTCATGGATTTCCATCCTTATACTTTTTTCTGATTGCTATGAATGAACTGATATGCATATAAAGCAAGGGCAAGTAAGGGTGGTACAGTGGCACAGTGGTTAGCACTGCTGTTTCACAGCACTAGGAACCTGGATTTGATTCCTGCTTGGGTCACTGTCTGTGTGGAGTTTGTACGTTCTGCCTGTGTCTGCTGTGTTTCCTCTGGTTTCCTTCCAAGTTCCAAAGATGTGCAGGTTAGGTGGATTGGCCATGCTAAATTGCCCCTTAATGTCAGGGGGACTAGCTGGGTAAATACATAGGGTTATGGGGGTAGGACCTGGGAGGAATTGTCGTTGGTGTGACTTGATGGGCTGAATAGCCTCCTTTTGCGCTGTAGGATTCTACGTCTCAGTGAAGTGAGATGGGTGCTGATTGCACACAACATGGGCCATGCGCTCCCTCTATGTCTAAAGTATAATATTTCAATTTTTTCACCCTTTTGAACTTGATGATAGTTCTATTATTACGGTGCTGGAGCAAGGCAACTTCTTGTGCGCTGTGCTCAGGATACCCTCTAATTCTGTCTTTTACTCTCATTTTATGCTTTTAAAACCCTTCTCTACACTGCATTATGCACCTTCTCCTTTCCTTCTCTATGAACAGTATGCTTTGTCTGTATAGTGCGTAAGGAACAAAACTTTTCACTGTATATCAATACATCCTTAGGGACAGGATGTATGAGCATCTGGAGCGCTGCGATCTGATCAGGGATACGCAGCATGGCTTCGTCAAGGGGAAGTCTTGTCTTACAAATCTAGTGGAATTTTTTGAAGAAGTGACAAAAACAGTTGATGAAGGACATGCTGTTGATGTTGTCTACATGGATTTCAGTAAGGCGTTTGACAAGGTTCCCCATGGTAGACTGATAGAGAAGGTGAAGGCACATGGGATACAGGGTCGGGTATGTAGATGGGTCGAGAACTGGCTCGGGAGGAGGAGACAGAGGGTAGTAGTGGAAGGCTCTTTTTCCGTCTGGAAGCCTGTCACTAGTGGAGTGCCACAAGGCTCAGTACTAGGTCCTCTTCTATTTGTGGTCTACATAAACGACTTGGAAGTAGGGGTAGGTGGTGAGATCAGCAAATTTGCTGATGACAACAAGATGCTTGGATTGGCGGGTACAGAAGAGCAGTGTCAGGCAATACAACAGGACATAGACAGGTTGGTAGATTGGGCAGATAGATGGCAAATGGAATTTAATCCGGAAAAATGCGAGGTGATGCATTTTGGCCGGAAAAATGTAGAAGAGAATTATAGGATAAAAGGTAAAACTATAAGGAGCATAGAGATGCAGAGAGACTTGGGGGTGCAGGTTCACAAGTCTCTGAAGGTGTCCTCACAGGTGGAGAAGGTGATAAAGAAGGCGTATAGTATGTTAGCTTTCATAGAAAAGGGTATAGAATACAAGAGTAGGAGTTTGATGTTGCAATTGTATAGAACGTTGTTTAGGCCTCACTTGGAATACTGCGTCCAGTTCTGGTCGCCGTACTATCGGAAGGATGTGGAGTCCTTGGAGAGAGTGCAGAGGAGGTTTACCAGGATGCTGCCTGGTATGGAAGGACTGTCTTATGAGGAACGATTAAATAGACTTGGGTTGTTTTCCCTTGAAAGACGTCGGCTTAGAGGGGATCTAATAGAGGTGTATAAGATTATAAGGGGTATAGATAGAGTAAATGATGGTAAACTTTTTCCACCTTCAGAAATGGATAGGACGAGGGGTCATGGCCTTAGGGTGAGGGGGCTATGTATAAGACGAATATTAGAGGGCAGTTTTTCACACAAAGGGTAGTGGGGGTGTGGAATGCACTGCTGAGTAAGGTGGTGGGAGCAGGCACGCTGGGGCTGTTTAAGGGTCTCTTGGACAGCCACATGAGCGGTATGCAGATAGAGGGATATAGTAGGACTGTTTAACTACGCCTTTTTTTCCCCACAGGTAATTCGGTCCATACTTGACCAACACTGAGCATGCATTCGGCAGGTGGTGCGAGGACAGCTCTTGGATGTTGATTCATGGGTTGCCTGGTACTTCATGTCGTAAATGAGTGCTTTATCTGGACCATCTGAAGGGCACCATGACAGCTCAGTGACTATCGCTGTAGCTGTGCAGACACTTGGAATTGGCCGGTGTCTGCGGGAGTTTGCGCGTTCTCTCCGTGGTTGCGTGGGTTTTCTCCGGGCGCTCCGGTTTCCTCCCACAACCCAAAAATTCGCTCTTGGGCTGATTGGGAAACAAATTGTCCCTATAGTGAGAGTCTTCCATATTAGGAATAACCTAATTTTATATTATGATAATGGAATTGCTACTATATAGTTATGACGGTGGCGCGGGCTCGTTGGGCCGAAGGGCCCGTTTCCCGTGCTGTGTTGCTCTAAACAAAATGTGACATTCATAAAAAACCAAGAACAATACAGCACAGGAACAGGCCCTGCACCGATCACGTGTTCCTAACTAGACCATCCCTTTGTATCCCTCTATTCCCAGTATGCTCATATGGCTATCTAAGTAAGTCTTAAATGATCCTAGCATGTCTGCTTCAACCACTTTGCTTGGTAGTGCATTCCAGGTCTCCACTACCCTCTGTGTAAAATACACCCCCCCGCACATCCATATTGAACCTTGTCCCACTTACCTTGAATTTGTGACCCCTTGAATTTGTCATTTCTGACCTGGGGAAAAGCTTCCAACTGCTCACCCTATCCATGCCCTTCATAATTTTATAAACTTCCATTAGGTAGCCCTTCAACCTCCGTCTTCCCTGGGAGAACAATCCTACTTTACTCAATCTCAGCTCATGATGGTGCATTTTCGGTAACACGATATGAAATATTTAGTGTGTATTAAATGCATTTAATCTTATTCATGGGGTCATAGTGAATGAACTCTGATTTCAGTCTTGCAACCCACTTAGATGAGGGCGGGCTACTGATGCGGCTCATTCACTAGCCTAGATTGCCTATCACTGATTGACACAGTTAAGAGATCTGAACGTAAATTGCAGCAGCGAATAATTGCCACAATACTGGGAAGATTTGACCACAGTGCTACGAATAAGTAACCAACAGGGTGTGCTATGGGACCAGTTCTGTACTTAACTTCAAAAGCCCTGCCTTCGAAACTATGCATCCAAGGGGAAACACCCTTCTCTCAATCCTTTTTCTGTGTGGGGGTTGTTCAGGGATTTCTTAACTTAGGTCACTCCCCCCCCCCTCCGCCCCACATGTTTTTGAAACAATGACGTTCGCCGATCAGGCGCGCTTACTCAGAAACTTTGAGCGGATGATGTTAACTGAGAACAAGTTAGGGCGGAGTAACAAGTCTGAGAGCACCAGGGCTTTTGTCAGTTTCAGGTGAGAATTCTGTCAATTTCAGGTGCATTTGAGGAAGGAAGGTCGCCGTTCGCCTCACCTCTGGTGAAAGGATGGGTTCGAGCGGCTGTGGATCAGAGCTGCTCCTGCCACTCAGCGAGATACTCCGTTTACCCATAGAACAGGTACCAACTTTTATCTATTTTTTTTTGCATGCTCAAACTAATGGGGACTACTCTGATTTAAACACCTGCATTGAATTAAACTTCTGATCTCAATTCTGTCTCCTCGTCCTTAACGTGGTAACGGCTAGCTATTACTGTGGCTTTAGTGTGTCTCTTGACTCTGAGTAAAAAAGCTGGGTTCAAACAACGGTTTGGAGACCAACAAAATCTGGACTGCTGTTTCAGAGTAATACAAAAGGGACTGATGCATTGTCAGTGTGCTGTTTTTCAGCTCAAGATAAACTTTACTGAATCATGTCTGCTTGATTGGGTGGATGTAAAAGATCCCTTGGGACTGTTTCAAAGGAAAGTAGTGGACTTTTCCTAAAGTTTTACTTATTAGTGTCACAAATAGGCTTATATCAACATTGGAATGAAGTTTACTAGGAAAATCCCCTACTCGCTACACCCTGGCATCTATTCAAGTACACTGAGGGAGAGTGTTTTGTTTTAACCATGGTTAGCACATCTAACCAGCACGTCTTTTGACTATGGGAGGAATCTCTCACAGACATGGGGAGAATGTGTAGATTCCATACCCAAGCTGGGACTTGAACCCAGATCTCTGGTACTGTGAGGTAGCAGTGCTAACCACTGTGCCACCATGCTACCTTAGTGTTCTGCCCAATGTTAACCCCTCAGCCATAACTTAAAGACCAGATTATCCAGTCATGGCCTCATTGCTATGTGAAAGCAAAATATTAGGGATGCTGGAGTGCATTGCAACATTTTTCTGTGTCTCTTACCTCATTGCTGTAGAAACTTGCATGTGAATTGACTGCTATAGTTCCAATATCATAACAGTGGCTGTACTTTAATTCATCAGCTGTAAAGCACTTTGGGATGTTTTGAAATTGTAGAAGATGCTAAATAAATGCAGACCTTTCTTTTCTTTTGCTTTTCCTTTTTAAGTTAGAAGATTGCAGATTAAAGTTCCATTTCAGCTCAGGATCTAGGCTGATGCTTCAGTGTTGCACTGATGGTGTACTTGGATGTCAGGACTCTGGTTTCAGAGGAGCTGTCAAACCAAGGCCTCTCTTTGCTAGAAGAAAGATCTTTTGGCATTATTCCACAAAGGTCAAGGAGCTATCTTAGTGCCAGACAGAATTAATATTTTAAACAGCACCATTGAAAATAAGGGGGTCAGTGACTATTTATGGGATCTTGCTGTGCACAAACTGGCTGCTGTCCATCTTCATGGGAAAACAGTGACTGCGTTTTATCAATAATTCATTGGCTGTAATAGGTTTCTGTATGTAGTGGAAGTATAATATAAATACTGTTAATGTATTGCCCAGCTATGTGACATACAGTTGGAATGTGATTTGTTAACATGATTAGAATGCCAAATTTAGTTTTATTTTTACGCACAAGTTTCTAAAAGAATTGAAATTGTGTGATTTAAAGACCAATGGCCAATCTACCCTGACAATCAAAAACACTTTCCCCTTCAAAATGTTAAATTAAGCAGTTCGAATGTTATTAAGTGGCACAGAATTATTTTTTTTCCTTTTTTAATAGAATATTTTGAAATTGAATAGATTATTATAACTACTGGAGCAATACCTTTTGGTAAGGAAAGGCTGGTCTTTACAATCTATAATTTGGTGAAGGTGTGACCAAACCCTAAGTGTTCATGCTGGTACATTCAATTGTTTTATTTATTCAATGTATCCAAAGATTCAGATTCTTTCAGTAAGGAGTGGCTCCAGGCAGCCCCAGTTGAATCACTTCAATTTGTGATGCTGCTGAGACAGTACAGTGGAGCCTAGGCAAATGATTGAAGCTGTATTCAATCTCTGGTGAAAATCCACAGATACTGGAGTGTGCTCTTTGTAGACCAGCCTGCAGTCTGGTTTAAATCTACCACTCCTTAAAATTTTCATTCATGAGATGTGGGCATTCCTGACTGGGCCAGCATTTATTATGTGGAGATGCTGGTGTTGGACTGGGGTAAACTCAGTAAGAAATCTCACGAGGTTAAAGTCCAACAATTTTATTTGATAGTAAACCCACAAGCTTTCAGGGTTTGCCCCTTTCGTCAAGTGAGTGGAGAGTTCTGCTCTCAAACAGAGCATATAAAGGCACACACAGTTTACAGAATACTGATTAGAATTGAGTCTTTACAGCTAATCAATTCTTAAAGGTGCAGACAATATGAGTGGAGATAATCTTTGCTTAATACTAAAGAGATATGTATTATCCCAGACAGGACAGTAAGTGAGATTTTGCAAGCCCAGACAAATCATAGGGGTTATAGATAGTGTAACATGAACCCAAGATCCTGGTTGAGACTGTCCTCATATGTACAGAACTTGGCTTTCAGTTTCTGCTTGGTGACTCTGCACTGTCGTATGTCATACGACCTGAGGATCAGAGGCCGAAAGCCTAAGACCACTGAAGTGCTTGCCAACAGGAAGGGAACAGTCTTGCCTGGTGATTGTCGAGTGGTGGTCATCTGTTTTCGTAGTGTCTGCATGGTCTCCCCAATGTACCATGCCTCAGGACGTCCTTTCTTGTAGTGTATCAGGTTGATAATGTTGGCCGAGTTGCACGAATATGTACCATGTACCCAGTAGATGGCGTTATCACATGAGATGGCATCTGTGTCAATGAGCTGGCATGTCTTCCAGAGACTGTTGCGGCAGGGCTTTGTGGTGTCGTGGTCACTGTTCTCGTGAAGATTGCATAGTTTGCTGCGGACAATGGTCTGTTTGAGGTTGTCCAGTTGTTTGAAGGCTAGGTGTGGGGATGTCCTTAGCGAGATGTTCATCTTCATCAATGACATGTTGAAGACTCTGATGTCGTAGCTTCCCTGTTCAGGTACTCTGCCCACTGTCCCGTGTTCCTCTTCTGAGGAGGTCAATGTGGTTTTTCACTGTGGCATGTCGGAACTGTCGATAAGTCAAGTGCCATATCCTGTTCTTAGGGCAACCTTCAGCGTCTGGAGGTGTCTGTTGCGATCCTTCTTATCTGAGCAGATCCTGTATATACGGAGGGCTTGTCCGGAGGGGATTGTTTCTTTAAAGTGTTTAGGGTGGAAGCTGGAGAAGTGGAGCATCATGAGGATATCTATGGGCTTGCAGTACAGTGAGATGAGGAGGTGACCGTCCTTGATGGAGTGTGTGTGTCCAAGAATGTAACCGATTCTGGAGAATAATCCATGGGCGACAATGGCATTGCTGCAACTGCCAGTTTCCAAATGTAATTTTACAACTCATCCGCTTCATCCTAGACTATAATGTCTTCACCTTCAACAACTGGTTCTTCATCCAGACACATGAAAAAGCCATGGGAACCAAATTAGCACCTCCAATATGTTAACATCTTCATCACACAGGACCTTCAACTGATGCTCTACAGTAGATATCTTGATAACATTTTCTTCCTTTTTGGACTCATGGTGAACAACAACTATATGATGACATCAAGTTCCACCCCACCATCAGAATCACCATGGACTATTCTCTGGATTCAGTTACATTCTTGGACGCATACATCTCCATCAAGGATGGTTACTTCAGCACCTCACTGTACCACAAACCCATAGATAACTTCACGATGCCACTTCTTCAGCTTTCACCCTAAACACCTTTAAAGAAACAAGCCCCGAGCAAGGATCTGCTCAGATGAGGAGAATCACAAACGGACACCTCCCAGAAGCTGAAAGACGCCCTCATGAGAACAGGATATGGAGCTTGACTCAATGATCAACAGTTCTGACATGCCACAGCAAAAAAAAAATGCACCTACCTCCTCAGAAGACATGGGACACCAGTGGACAGGGTACCCTTCATCGTCCAGTACTTCGCTGGAGCAGAGAAGCTACAACATCTTCAGAGTCTTCAACATGGCGAGATGTTCATCTTCAATGACAAAGCCATCTCCACACCCCCACTTCTTGCCTTCAAACAACTGCTCAAACAGACCATTGTCTGTAGCAAACTACCCAGCCTTCAGGAGAACAGTGACCACGACACCACACAATCCTGCCGTAGTAACCTCTTCAAGGAATGCCATCTCGTGAGAACACCACCCACCAGATGCACGGCACATATTCTTGCAACTCGGCCAACATTGTCTACCTGATATGCTACAAGAAAGGATGCCCCAAGGCATAGTACATTGGGGAGACCATGCAGATGCTACAACAACAGATGAATGAACTCCGCTCTACAATCACCAGGCAAGACTGTTTCCTTCCTGAAGGCGAGCACTCTAGTCCTCATGGGCATTTGGCCTGTGATCTTCAGTTAAACGTTCTCCAAGGCAGCCTGCATGATATACAACAGTCAGAGTCGCTCAGCAGAAACTGATAGCCAAGTTCCGCACACATGAGGATGGCCTTAAACAGGATCTTGGGTTCATGTCAAACTATGTGAAACCTCCCATGACTTGCCTGGCTTGCAACATTTCACTTACTGTCCTATCTGGAGACAATACACATCTCTCTAATCCTATGCTAAATGCTATCTCCGCTCACATTATCTGTCTGCAACTTTTTAAGAATTGGTTAGCTGTAAAGACTCGCATTCTAATAAATATTCTGTGGGCCTCTTTTATATGCTCTGTCTGAGACCAGAACTCTCCACTCACCTGACAAACCAGCCCATCCCAAATTGTTCTTGGGGTAGCATTTAAGAGTCAACCAAGTTGCTGTGACTCTTGAGTCATATTAAGCCAGATCAGGTAAAGACGTGAGGTTTCCTTCCCTAAAGGACATCACTGGAACAGATGGATTTTTATGGCAATCAATAATGGTTTCATGATCATCATTAGACTTTTAATTCCACATTTTTGTTCAAAAATCTCATTTGTCTGCCATGGTGGGATTACAAACTAGGTCCGCCAGAGCATTACCCTGAGTCTCTGAATTTCTAGTTCAATGACAATAACACTACACCACTGCCTCCCGTCACCAAGCCTTGTTAATGGGATATTGTCACAAACTGCATGAAGTGATCTCCTGATGCCTTAACCCAGACTGGTCATGTGCACGAGAGTGCTCTGCATGTTTATATATCTTGATGTGGAGATGCCAGTGTTGGACTGGAGTGAACACAGTAAAAAGTCTCACAACAGAGGTTAAAGTCCAATAGGTTTATTTGGTAGCAAACGCCACTAGCTTTCAGGACTTTTTGGGAAAAGCTCCGAAAGCTAGTGGTGTTTGCTACCAAATAAACTTATTGGACTTTAACCTGCTGCTGTGAGACTTCTTACAGTATTACATATCTTCCCAGTATCCATCCCATCAAGTTCTTCAAGAATTGTATATGTTTCACTGAGGTCACTTGTTCTTCCAAACGCTAGGGAATATAGTCCTAAGTAATCTTTTCACATATGTCAATCTCCCAGGAATTAGTCAAATTAATCTACATCACATTCCATCTTGGGCAGGTATATCTTTCCTTTATATATGAGACCAAAATTGGATACAGTATTTCATATGTGGTCTTACCAATGTGATATAACATTGAGTCAAAGCACCTTTTTATGATCTTGGTGTCGTAAAACACCTTGAAGCCAATTAAATTCTGTCCTGTTGTATTCTAGGAAACATGACTATTTTTTTAAAAAATGTCAATAATGATAAGATTATCTATTTTAGTGATGTTGGTTAGCAGGAATATAAGAGCAGTAGCTCATTTAACCCACTGTGCCTGCTCTGTCATTTAGTAAGATTGTGGCCTCAACTCCACTTGCCTGTCTGCTTCCCAAAACTTTTGGCTCCCTTTGGTCAAGAATCTATCTAACTTAGCCTTGAATAAGGGATAAATATTAGCCATGATATTGGGCTGATCTTTTTATAGGGAATGGGATCCGTTTATATAAAGTGGTCACACAGACCTCCGTTCAATACCTCATGTTAAAAGGTGGCAGCTTCAACAGTGTGGCACACCCCTCATACTGCAGTGGCAGTGTCAGACTATATGCTCACATGTTTGGATTGAACCTGTACCCATGCTCTGCTGGCTGAGAAACAAGGATCCAAGTCACTGATCTACAGCTGACACCCATCTATTTATAGGTGGCTTAAGTGCTTCAGTGCTAAGAAGGGGCAAATTGGTGAGATAACACGTAATCTTTATAATTTCCTCCTCTTGTGAGGGAGTTGTGTGGGCATCTCAACAATTGAACAACTTGCCAACTTTCACAGCCTTAATTGGCACAGTCACTTGAATGAGGTATGGAAAGAGCAACTGATGTGATTGAAAATGAACTCTTGTGGATTCAGAGGCTTTAATTAGAATGGAGCTCAAACAGAATGTCAGTATAGAGTGGAGAGAGAATGATCCAGACCATGCCCTGTTTTATTTTTGCCAGCTTTGGTTGGATATATTCCTGAAGGGTGGATCACGTCCTGTCCTATTGCCACACACTCTACTGGTCACTTGACTTATCCATTCTCATGTTGACCTTTCCTTCTCATGCCACACATAAAATGGACTGTCTCTTATGTTACTTTGCATCTGTCTTTGCCAAGAAAGTTGATGCTACCCTGCCGTGATGGTGAAGGATGGAACACTGTTTCTAGAAGGGCTCATTGGTTAAGGGGGAACTATTAAATAAACTACGCAAAGTTGACAAGGCACTGGGATTGAATAAGTGCATCCAAAGATGTTGAAGGAAGTATGTGTGGAAACTGTAGAATGCTGACTGTAATCTTTCAGTCTGCCCTTGACTCGGGAGTTGCCAGAGAACAAGAGAATTGCAAATATACCACCCTAATTCAAAAAAGATTGTAAGGATAAGCCTAGCAATTACAGACCAGTCAGTTTAACATCAGTAGTGGACAAGCTTCTAGAACCAATTATTCGGGATAGAATTAGTAGTAATGTGGGTTGATTCAGGGGAATCCAATATGGATTTCTAAAGGGAAAATGATGTTTGGCAAACTTGAAGTCCATTTTGAGCAGGTAACAGAAGGGGTTGATGACGGTAATGCTGTTGTGGGGCACAGGGACTTTCAGAAGGCATTTGGTACAATGTGACACAACAGACCTGTGAGAAATGTTATAGCTCATAGAGTAAAATGGACAATAGCAATGTGTATATGTAAAATTGGTTGAGTAATGGAAACAGAGCTTTCCCAATTATCTGCATGTTAGCTTTCTGTGACTTGTGTACAAGAATCAACCATCTGAATACCAACATTTCCTAGTTTCTCCCTACTTAACAGAAATTCTGCTTTTCTATTTTCCTGCCAAAGTGGATGATTCCTCATGTCTCTACATTTTTATTCCATCTGCCATATTTCTGCCCCCTCCATTAACCTATGGCCCTTTTGTAGCTTCTTCGTGTCCTCCTCTAAAGCCTACTTTCCCATTTGTCTTTGTATCATCACCTTGAACACTTGGTTCTCTCATCTTGATCATTGATATAGATTGGGTCTCAGCTTTTTACAATCGCTAGTCCTTGTGGTCCTAGTTACAGCCTGTAAACGTGAAATTGACCTGTTTATTCCTAGCCTGTGTTCTGTCCATTTACCAATCTTCAATCTGCACGAAGATATTACTCCTATCCCACGGGCCCTAATTTTGGGTAATAATCCGTTTTGTGGCACCAACTGAATACTTTTTGAAATCCAGAGTTATCCATTGGATGGTTCTTGCTGATTTGCTCTGCTAATTACAACCTCAAACTCTTAACAGATGTGTCAAATATGACTTCCCTTTCTATAAATCCCTGTTGATTCTGCCTAAAAGTCTTGATTTTTTTTTTTGTGCCCTGTTATCATAATTCTAATAATAATTCCTACCACTGATGCCAGGTTAACTGGCCTGTAGTGCCCTATTTTATTGCTCTCTCATTTCTGTAATAGTAGGACAATGTTTGTTACTTCCCAATTTACTGGAACTGTTCTAGGATCTAGAAAATGTGCAAGATTAAAACTGATACATCACTATATCTGTAACAAAAATGTAAACCAGGTGCAGTGGATTTGTTGAACTTTCCCTATCCATTTTTTCTAGTGTTAGTCTTCTTACTGATTCAAATATTTAAGTTCTTCACTCTCATTAGATGCTTGGCTCTTCATTATTTCCAGAATATGTTTTGTGTCCTCTACCATGAATTAGAGTCTGAGACTCAGAGTACAGGAGGAGGCCATTCAGCCCATTTACTTTTTGTTGTTTAAGAAATAGTGAAAGCTTAAATAATTTATATTTGTGTTTATGCATATTGTGAATAAGATACAAGTTTAAGGAAGTTTAATTTGTATTTTTGCACTTGCGTGCTAAGAAATAGTTAAAACTTCAGTTTGGCTTCATTTCAACCAGGGGTGCCTACGAGTCTAAGTTTTAGTTTCACTTTAAACTTTGTCTGCATTGTAATTGAGGTTTAATGATGTAAAAGCAAATACAGACTTTGAAAAAACAAAGCTGTTGTTTAGCAGCCAAAGACTCGTACTGAACAGCAGAAGTATTTGAATCAAGTTGAAGGTAATTCAGAAGCAAGAAGACTTGCACAGAAATTGACAATACAGGCAAGACAATTGAGAGGGACAGGAAGTAATTTAAAGTCGGGAATGAAAGTTCCAGAAAGTAAAAGGAACAAAGAACAGAAATCTGAAAAAGGCTCTGCTCGCTGAAATTAGGAGCAGAGGGAGAAGCTCCCAGTAAAAGACGAGGTTGCAATATGTGGACTGGCGATGTTAGCAAGAAGCCAGATGTTCAAGGTGACACCTGAATGCAGCTTGTGAAGCAGTGGCATTCTGTTGGTATGGCTGGGAACCTAAGAGATTGTGTGAAAGCTTGAATGTTCCAGGGCTGAAAGGACAAGTTGAAATTTTGGATGTGGACGCTTGGTGAAGGTATCTGAAAGGAAACCTGTGTGGGAGAAGATTCACAAATGTTCTTTAGGGTTTTCCAAACTCTACTGTTAATGTGAAAGTCAGTGTTCTAGTGAGACCCGTTGCCTCAGTGTGACAAGCGTCTGGGGGATGAGGGTTTGAAAAAAATCCACATGTTATATTGGGTGATATATGTCTCTTGCATTCAAAGTGTGGTGTGTCTGACATTGATTTATTGGGATTGTGTACTTATCGAGAACATTAGAATATAAGATAAATTGTTGAACTTGTGTAATCCTTACAAATTAGTATATATCTGTAAAGCTATAGCTGAGGTGACAGAGTAGTGTATTATAGTTCACCTTTTCTTTTTAGTGAATGTTTTATTAGAGCAGCACAGTGGCACCGTGTTTAGCACTACTTCTTCTCAGCTCCAGGTACCCAGGTTTGATTTCTGGCTTGGGTCACTGCTTGTGCAGAGTCCCGAATCTGTGGATTTCTCCTCACAGTCAAAAAGATGTTAGTTAGGTGCAGTGGCCATGCTAAATTCTCCCTTAATGTTCCAGAACAGGCAATGGAGTGCAGCGACTAGGGGATTTTCACAGTAACTTTATTGCAGTGTTAATGTAAGCTTATTTGTGGCACTAATAAATAAACTTAAAAATTAATCAGTAGTCCTGTGACTCAGTTCCTCCATGAAGTTAGGATCTGTTGAGCTAGGGTCCCATTCTGTGACCTGGCCTGTCCAGTACAGATATCAGCTGGGATTGACACATTATGCTGGATCTTTGAAAGAGTTATTCAATTTTTAGTCTCACATCCCAGCGTTTCCCCAGAACCCTTAGAATAGTTCTATTCCAGTGCATGTCCAGTTGCCTTCTGAGAGTTCCCATGAAATCTAATTACATGATCTTTCAGGTATTGTGTTCCAGATCATTATAAATAAAATATTTATTTTCCTTTCCCTCGGGTTATATTTTGTCAATTTGTTTAAATATATAATCTCTACCTATCAATGCACTTGCCTGGAGAAGCAAGTCTCTCCTGACTGGCTCTATCATACTGAATACCTCTATTATTCTACCTCACCCACCCCTCCCATCCCCTCCCCCACATTTCTCACTTCTAAGGTATTGAGGAAGGATGACAAAGCTTGGGAAGGATAAAAAGGAATCAATTCTTTTGTGTTTTTATTTGATTTTTGGGGTGAGGCTGTAATGACCAAAAACATGTATCACACAGCTTGCGTCCAACATGACTGCGTTGGGTATTTGAGATTCAAGTTACAATCAGATCGAGGGGAAATTGCACAATTTGCGTTCGGATTTCAAGGATTGCATGATGAGGGCATGAGAGGTTTCACAATGTCATGTGAGCCTTAAAAATTACGTTTTTTATAGTAGAAATATATATTGAAGGATGCCATTTGGTCCATCCTGTCTCTGTCAGCTCTTTGAAAGGACTATCCAAGTTGTCCAAAATCCTTTGAACTTTCACCACAGCTCTGCAGATATTTCTTATTTAGGGACAGATCCAATTTTGGAAGCTACAATTATTTCTGAATATATCAAATGAAATAGTTTTATAAAATAGGAGTGAGAAGATTTCTGAGCAGGAGCCTCTCTTGTTATCTAATCTCTCCAGCATTGGTAACTGTGCCTTCTCTGCTGAAGCCCAGAGTTCTGAAATCTCCTTACTAAACCTCTCTGCCTCTTCACCCCTGACTCATCCTTAAAACGTACATCTGTCACAATATCTGTGACTTAATGTCAAACTTCATTTGATAATGTTACTGTGAGGCACCTTGGGACTTTTTTTTTTTTACTGTGCTAAAAGAATTAAATAATTCCAACTTTTTGAACACATCCGTCGCAATTCATTGGTCTGGTAGAGGAGGGTGTGGGGGAGTGGAAAGGGAGAGAGAGAATACAAATAAGGCAATGTTCTGTGTTGGTTGCTGTAAGAGATAATGCAACACATCAATATATGCATTTTCTGACATTCACACAGCTTGTTTCCTTTTAAGAAGAAAAGGTATTGTAGCCTATTAAGAGAGGGAATACCATTATGCATCACATATTTTCCTTTTCTATAAGGATATGGTGCAGACAGGCCAGAATTTTATCGGTCCAGCTGTCACAGGAGTTGGAGAGGACGAGGGACAGACCATTGAAAGGCCTGTTGACCTCGGGTGGGATTTTACAGTTTTGGGATGGGTGAGGCCATGAAATCCCACCCTGGATATCTGAAATAAAAACAGAAAATGCTGGAAACACTCAGCACTTACGACACCATCTGTGAGAAGAGAAACAGAATTAACATAGATCAATTATCTTCATCAGGACCAAGGGAAAAGTTAGAAAATATATTGGTTTTAAGCAGGTCAAATAATGGAAGGTAAAAAAGTTTAAAGTTTTATTTATTAATCATAAGTAGGCTTTCATTGACATTGCAATGAAGTTACTGTGAAAATCCCCTAGTCGCCACACTCTAGCGCCTGTTTGGTTACACTGGCCATGCTAAATTCATCCTCAATGTGCCTAACCAGCACATCTTTTGGACTGTGGGAGGAAACCATGCAGTCACAAGGAGAATGTGCAGATTGCCCAAAAAAGAACAAAAAGGAAGTTCTTTGGGGTGTAAGATGGGAGGCATTAAATGACAAGAGTTGATGGTGCAGGAATGATACAAGACCAAGCGGCGAAACGAGAAATGGCTCCAGTGGTGGTGTGAATAATGAACTGCTGCCATCCAAAAACAAAAAAGAGAGCAACAGTATGAAGACTGAAATATGAAAAGAAAAACAAAGAGAAGGACAGAGATTATGGTCTGAAATTGTTAACTCAATGTTGAGTCCCAAAGGCTGTAAAATGCCTAACTGAAAGATAAGGCACTGTTTCTCCAGCTTGTTGAGATTCGTGGGAACACTGCCATGGCCGAGGGCATAGAGGTCATTTGAGAGCAAGCTAGAGAATTGAAATTAGTTTATTGGAAGCTCGAGGCTGTTTGTGAAATGGATGGAGTTGTTCCACAAAGTGATCACCCAATCTGTGTTTGGTTTCCCAGTGTGTGGATGACACTATATTATGAGCAGCAAATACAGTGGCTGGAATTTTACTGCCTTGCCCGCGCTGGAACCAGGGTGGGCGAAGCTCCAGAACGGAATTCTCCATTGATCTCAGGTGGGATTTTGAGCTCTCCCTGAGTGAGGTTGTAAAATAGCGTCAGTGTAGTAACTTGTAAGAAGTGCATCAAAGTTGCTGCTTACCCTGGAAGGATGATTGGAACCCTTGGTAGGTAAGAAGAGAGGAGATTTTTTAAAAAAAAAAGAGCAGGTGTCATACCTCACAGATATGGCAGGTTACATCATTAGAACAAGTACGATGAAAACAGAGAAATTAGGAGAATGAAACGGAGCTCTAACAGGAGGCTTGGTGTGGGTGTTGCAACGTGAAAGCAAAATAGGTAGGATGTATACGTACATACTTAAGATAGTAATTGGAAATAAAAACACAAAATGATGGTAAAACTGAGGAGGTCAGGCAGCACCTCTGGAGAGAAACAGAGTTCATGGCCCAGACCTTTCCAGTGCTGCCAGGTGCCAATGGATTTCCTCCCCCTCCCCCCCCCCCTCCCCCTCCCCCTCCCCCAGTCTTGCCACAGCATGGTCATAAAATCCCAACCAACACTCTCCAGGTTGATGATCCTTCATTACAACTCATTGACTTGAAATGTTGACTCTCCTCTGAATTATTGATGCTGATTGACTTGTGGAGTATTGCAAGCATTTCTTCCTTTTATGGAAGGAAATGTAATTGAGGTGGTTGAGAGTCATTGGGCTTATGGTGAATATTTAAGGAAAGCCTATTCCCAAAAGTGGATACTGAAGAATTGAGGAAAGGAATGGAAAAGTTAGACCACATGAGGTTTATATATATAATGTATACAGTTACCTCCTTTAGTAGAATTAATATATATCATGTAGAAAGTACATCTATATTTCTGTTGCTCAATCTTTTGAGCTAACCCCATGAAAGTTCCTATTGCATAAGCAGTCGGAGTGAATGAATCACAACATTGTGACAACTGACTTGTATTGTGATAAGTACCTGACACAGATTATTGGGAAACTATTCATGTTACATAACACTTAAATGAATGAGTAACCTTTTTTCCAGCTGTCTTCCAAAAAATGCAAATTGAATGTGATTGTTGTAAAGACCATTGCAACATCTTGCATGTCTTATGGTCTATTGTATGCCTTAAGGTCTTATTAAGGAAATCAAGCATTATGTTGATAAGGCAGGAAAATGGCGTTGTGCATTATCATATCAGATCAGCCATGATCTCGCTGAATGGTGGAACAGAACTCAATGGGTGAATAGCCTATTTTTGCTCCTATATGTTTAGGTCTTGCATCTGTTTAGCACCACTAACATGGTATATATAATTGGCCGAAAGGCTTTTCATAGGAATGTTATTAGATAAATATTCGACGTGCTGCCCTGATGCGACGGTCTTGCATTGGATAACACTGCTGCCTTACAGCGCCAAGGACCTAGCTTTGGGTAACTTTCCATGTAGAGTTTGCACATTCTCCTTGTGTTGCATGTATTTCTTCTGGGTGCTCTTGTTTCCTCCCACAGTGCAAAAATGTGCAAATTAAGTTAATTGGCCATGTTAAATTGCCCTTTTGTGTCAGGGGATTATCGGGGTAAATACATGGTGTTACAGGGAAAGGTCTGGGGTGAATTGATGTTGGTGCAGGCTTGATGGGGCCCAGTGGCCTCTTTCTGCACTGTAAGGATTCTATGCTGTTATTAGAATATGTGACCAAATTCAATCCCTGGGCTGGAAGTTGTCAGATGGTCTCAAAAGAGAGTGTCACTGCCATTTTGCTGGTTCAGACCCAAAACTTCCTTTATTCACTGATCTATAATGTCTGCTGGCCTGTAAATTACTGAATTTAAGACATTTCTCATAGAACATAGAACATAACAGCACAGAACAGGCCCTTCGGCCTTCGATGTTGCGCCGACCAATATAAAAAGCAATGCCCCTCCAAACTAAACCATTCCCTTCTCTTCCATATACCTATCAACTAACCTCTTAAACGCCACCAAACTTGGCGCATCTACAACTGCTGCAGGCAGGGCATTCCACTCCCGAACCACCCTTTGGGTAAAGAACCTACCTCTGATATCCGTCCTATAACTATCACCCCTTAATTTAAAGCTGTGTCCCCTCGTGCTAGCTTTCTCCATCCTAGGAAAAAGGCTATCACTGTCCACCCTATCTAAACCTCTAATCATCTTATATGTTTCGATAAGGTCCCCTCTTAGCCGCCTCCTTTCTAACGAAAACAACCTCAAATCCCTCAGCCTCTCTTCATAAGACCTGCCCTCCATACCAGGCAACATCCTGGTAAACCTCCTCTGTACCCTCTCCAATGCCTCCACATCTTTCTTATAATGTGGGGACCAGAACTGCACACAATACTCCAAGTGCGGCCGCACTAGAGTTTTGTACAGTTGCAACATGACGTTGCGGCTCCGAAATTCAATCCCCCTACCAATAAAAGCTAAGACTCCATATGCCTTCTTAACAACCTTCTCGACTTGACTGCCTACTTTCAGGGATCTATGCACATACACACCAAGATCCCTCTGTTCATCTAGACTACTAAGAATCCTACCATTAGCCCTATACTCTACACATTTATTATTTCTGCCATAGTGCATTACCTCACACTTTTCCACATTAAACTCCATTTGCCACCTCTCGGCTCAGCTCTTCTCGTTCTTGTTTTCAAATATCTTCCAGGCTTCACTCTTCTGTCTCTGTAATCTTCAGCTATTCAGCCCTCTAAGATCACTGCATTCCTCCAGTTCTGGTCTCCTGCATGCCACTGAGTTTTACCATTCCACCTGTCGGTGACCTCACCTTCAGCTGCCTGGGCTCTGAACACTGGAATTTCCCTCATTACTGATCTCTGCCTTGCATCTTTTTTTCTTTCTCTTTTTAAAATGTACCAATGCTTTGGTCACATGTCCCAATCTATCATCACCCAGTGCCATATCTTGTCTGATAATACTCCTGTCTTTGCCTTGGGATGTTTTATTACAGTAAAGACACGGGGGGGGGGGGGGGGGGGGGTATGATTTTTCCAGCCATGCTCTCTCCAGGACCAGAAAACCCTATGTGAGTTCAATGGACCTTTTTGCATGGTCCACCTTCTGCCTGCCATGATATCAGTGGTGGGTGGAATGGGAAAATTTCCACCATAGAGTTAAATATAAGCTGTTATTCAAACCAGTTTGCAATCTGCAACACCCTAGAATTAAAGTATTTTGTTTGTAATTTTCCATTCACAGGTAAACTTTGCAATGTGCCAACTATTTGGATTATTCACAGCTTTTTTATTCC
The DNA here is from genome assembly GCA_024679065.1 of Sphyrna mokarran. Classification (NCBI taxonomy): domain Eukaryota; kingdom Metazoa; phylum Chordata; class Chondrichthyes; order Carcharhiniformes; family Carcharhinidae; genus Sphyrna; species Sphyrna mokarran. The sequence continues at coordinate 18,120,658 of JAGIQG010000024.1, read as the reverse complement.
GGAACTACCTCCACCCGAGCAAGACCAACCATGCCGTCAGGCACGTGATAGTCACCCTCTTGGGTCTTCACTTTGCCTTCTTCTGCTTTGGCAGGTGAGTGATTCTGAGACTTGCACTGGCAAACCAAACTCTTCCATTAACAGTGTCCTGGCTGAAATCAGGAGCTTTCTATAGCTAAAGGCAAGAGACCTGCCTTCACTGAACCTGCCTTCAAGGTTTGCACTGCTCAAGCACTTAATTGATAAGCTCGAGTTTCAATTCATGCCACGCACACTAAGTGTGGAAATCAAATATGGACAAGGTGTAGAGGAGTTTTATCAGAATGGGTTCAGGGATGAAGAACATCCGTTACATAGAAGGATTATAGAAACGTAGATTGTTTTCCTTAGAGCAGAATAAGGAAGATTCAGCAGACATGTTTAAAATGATGAAAAGTTTTGATAAAGTAAATGAATAGAAATGTTTCTGCTGGTTGGTAGTTGGTAACCAAAGGGTACAGATTTGATATCTATGAAAGAACCAGAAGGGGAAAATGGTTGATTTTTGTTATAAACAGAAAATGGGTTTAATCCGAAATGCTTTGCCTGTGTGGAAGCAAATTTTGATTGTAATTTTCAAAAAGGAAATTTGAATGGAAAATGTTCCAGCATTAACGGGAAAGAGTGGAACTCTGGTAGTTTCAAAGAGCTGGCATTGTTACAAGGGGCTGAAAAGTCTCCATCTGGCCAGTATAATCTTCTGTTCATCCTGTCAAATCATGCCACAATCCTCAGAGACAGCAACTTGTTATACTAACATCTCCGGCATAGTTTTCAGTGCTTGGAAAGGATTCATGAAAAAATATCAAGCAACTTGTGACCATTGCTGAGAAGTAAGGTGTGTACGCACCATATGCATGTATGGCAGCACAGTGGTTAGCTCTGCTGCCTCACACAGCCAGGGACCTGGGTTCGATTCTTGGCTTGGGCCACTGTCTGTATGGAGTCTGCATGTTCTCTGCTTGGGTTTCCTCCCACAGTCCAAAGATGTGCGGGTTAGGTGGATTGGTTGTGCTAAAGTTGCTCACTCGTGTCGGGGGACTAGCTAGGGTAAATGGGGATAGGGTCTAGATGAAATGTGATCAGTGTGGGCTCGAAAGGCCAAATGGCCTTCTGCACTGTAAGATTCTGCATGTGTCTGAGATCAGAACTCTCCATCACCTGATGAAGAATCAGAGGCCCAAAAGCTAGTGGCTTTTGCTATCAAATAAACCTCTTGAACTTTAACCTCGTGTTGTGAGATATCTTTCTGTGTATGCACAATGGATTCAGCAATGTATTGGAAAGTAACTGACACCCACGAGATTTCCTAAGAGACTAGAGATAAAAATTAGTATGAATTATATAGAATGTGGATTCCAGGCACTTCCCCTGAATTTTCCAGTAACAACCCTGAATGCCGATCAAAACTATTTTGGAATTAAGTTAGTAACACAGTCCTGTAAATGTGAAGAGAAATGAGTCAGACGTCTTAAACAGGAAGCAGTCTTTGAATGGATTTGCTAAGCACAAAGCTTCTCAGACAGACTTCTGAAAAATATTTAGTTTCCTCAGTTTCTCCAAACTCAGTTCAGGATTCCATTGAGTATTTTGAACTTCCATTTGCCTGAAGCCTGTGGTTGCTGAGTTTATATCTCTTTTTTTTTTGAACAGGGATGTAACTATACTTCCATCTCTGGCACTTATCTAGGAAGGTTGTAAGATTGTGGCCAGAGTTTTGCTATTTCCACCTTCGCCTCCCTTGGTAAATTTGAGCTATCTCCCATTGGGATCAGTGACTTTTTTTGTTTTGACTGCCGCCAATATTTTAAATATCTCTCATTTATCTATTTTCATGATTCCAAATTCTCTACGAGTTTTTCTTTTTACTGTGAACTTGGTATCAACTTTGTCTCAAATGAAGACAGCTGCAAAGTACTTTGCCATATTCTCTGCCTCCGCAAACAGATCTCCTTTTTGGTTCCTAACTATCCTCCATTTTCCAAAGACTAATTATTTAATAATATATGTTTCAGTACAGTTTCAACACTGACATCTACTTGGCAAGTTGCCCAGGTATCTCCTCTACGCAGACAGCAGGACAGATTAGAGTCAGGTTTACAGCATGAAAACAGGCTTTTCAGCCCAACTTGTCCATTCCACCCTTTTTTTTTTAAACCCTAAACTAATCCCAATTGCTACGTTTGGCCCACATCCCTCTATACCCATCTTACCCTTAAGCGTCTAAATGCTTTTAAAAAGACAAAATCGCCTCTACTACTACTTCTGGCAGCTTGTTCCAGACACTCACCACCTTCTGTGTGGGGGAAAAAATTGCCCCTCTGGACACTTTTGTATCTCTCCCCTCTTCCCTTAAATCTATGCCCTCTAGTTTTAGACTCCCCTACCTTTTTGAGAAAAGATATTGACTATATAACTGATCTGTACCCTTCATTATAAGATCACCACCGCCTCTCAGCCTTTACGCTCCAGGTTTTAAAAAAAGTCTCTCTATCTTGCATCTATTCATCCTGACCAAATATTGTCCATCAGTCTGCTCTCAATTATCTGTGAAGTGATGGAAAGGGTCATTAACAGTGCTATCAAGTAGCACTTATTCAGCAATAATTTGCTCACTGGTACTCAGTTTGGGTATTGCCAAGGCCACTCAGATCCTAGCTTCATTAAAGGCCACACTTGACTGATCATGGCATTGAGGAGCCCTAGTGAAACTGGAATTAGTGAGAATCAGGGAAGAACCCTCCATCAGTTGGAGTCATACCTGGGACAAAGGAACATCGTTGTGATTGTTGGAGGTCAGTCATATCTCCAGGACATCACAGCAGGAGTTCCTCAGGGAAGTGAACTAGGCCAAGAATCTTCAGCTGCTTCATCAATGAACTTCCTTACATCCCAAAGTCATAAGTGGGTACGTTAACTGATGACTGGATAATGTTCAGCACATTCACATTCCTCAGATACTGAAGCAGTCCATGTCCAAATGCAGTAAGACCCATTCAATATCCAGGCTTGGGCTGACAAGTGGCAAGTAACATTTTTGCCACATGCATGCAGGCAATAACTATCTGTAATAAGAATGAGAATCTAACCATTACTCCTTGGCATTACCATCGCTTTATCCCCCAATATCACCATCCTGTGGGTCAGCATTAACCAGAAACTCATCTGGACTGGCCATTTAAATACTGCGATGACAAAAGCAGCTCAGAGACTCGGAAATAATTCACCTCCTCACTCCACAAACCTGTCTACAATTTACAGGGCACAAGTCAGGATTGTGATGGCATATTCTCCAGTCGCCTGGATGAGTGCAGCCCTAACAAAGGAGCCCATTTGATTGGCATCCCTTCCACAAACGTTCATTCTCTCCGCCACCAAACCACAGTAGCAAGTGTATGTATCACCTCCTTAGACAGCATCTTCCAAACAAAAAACAATTACCATCTAGAAGGGCAAGAGTAGCAAATACTTGGAAACACCACCACCTGGAAGTTCCCCTCCAAACCACTCACCATCATTGTTCCTTCCCTGTCACTGGGTCAACCTCTTGGAACTCCCACCCTATCAGCACTGTGAATGTACATATGCTTCAGGGACAGTAGCAGTTCAAAATGGCAGCTCATTAACACTTTCTCAAGGCAATTAGGGATGGACAATGAATGCTGGCCTAGCCAGCATTGAAAGAATTACAAATAGAGACTCGTTAATACTCTCCACAAATATGCTGTCTAGAATTGAGTTTAAAAATCCAGTTGAGGGCTAACCAGGAACTTAAAGATTTAGCTTAACGCTCCTTGCTTCTGTACTGTAACTGTTCAGATGTCATGGTAACTAGGGATGAGTAATAAATCAAACATCCCAGCACTTCCTAAATTCTTCAGAACAATTTTTACTTGGAAAGATACTTCAGCCAAGACTTTTCTTCTAAGCTACCAACATGATTTTGGCACACGTCCGATGGAATTTTCCGGAGCTGCTCCCAGGGTGAGCCAGTCTTTTGACCTGTAGTGTTCTTGGCGGCAATGAAATATGGGCACTTCCTGAGTGCAGTAGCTGGTGGTGTGTATCCAGGAAAAGTACACTGCCCTTGTCTTGATGCTTGCAAAGCCTGGCTCAGTTATAGCATTCTCCCTTCTGATTAAGAAGGCTGTGGGTTCAAATGTCACTCCACAGACTTGAATCTAAAATTTGGGCTTATACTCTTAGTGCAGGGCTGAGGGAGTGCAGTGTTGTCAGAGGCACCATCCATTGTCACTTCTCAAGTGGTTGGAAAAGATTGCTTGACATTATTTTGAAGAAGAGAGGATTGCCCAGCCAGACATCCTGGCCAATATTTATCCCTTAAACAACATCATAAAAACATACAATCTGGAACTTTCTTGTGTGCAGATTGACTTCCATATTTCCTGCATGACAGTATTCACTGCATTTCAAAAATACTTCACTAACTGTAAGACATATTAGGATCTCCTGAAATTAATGATTTTGGTTTGAAAACAGTTGAATAGAGTTAATGTTCTAAATGAAAATAAACATTAGAGATCATTTGGCATTTTTTTTTTATTCTTTCATTGGATATGGGTGTTGCTGGCTGAACCAACATTTGTTGTCCAAGCCTAATTGCCCTTGAGACTGAGTGGCTTGTGGTGGTTCACATGTAGGCCAAACTAAGTAAGGATGGCAGACTTCCTTCTCTAAAGGATATCCAATGAACCAGATAGGTTTTTAATGAGGGGGTCATCGTGTATGTACTGATCAGTCGGTGCTGAGATTGGTGATTGCACAATAGTTCCTGTGTGCCAGCCTCCCAATCATTAACCGACTCTGCAATGCTGACTCTGTCACCCACACCACCCCCTTCCGTTGCTGGACCCTCAAACATGCTGTGGCCCAGCCCGTATCCTAGCCTGTCTCGATCACTCCATTCAACACCTATTCCCGCAATCCTGCTCTCCTGGTCAGCCTCCCCAACTCTGCCCCATCTACCCAGCAGCCCTGGCCCATCCTGAATCCCTGGGCAGGCCAAGCCTACCCCACACCCCAGTGTCCCACCCCAATCACTAGCCTCCCTTCCTCTGTCGTGATCCCAAATGTAGAGTTGCAGCAAGATCGCTCATGGCCACCAATCACAAACCTTCCTCCCCACCCCCCACCTTGCTCAAGGCCCTTCCCATCAGGTCTAGCCCCATCATGCCCTGCACCCCATGCCTCTGCTGCCTTGGCACTGCCCCATGCCTGATGGACAGTATCAAGATGCCCCTGGATGGGGGAGAGGGGCTAATGGAGACTTCAGTTCCGGGCTCACTTATCACATTTAAAATATCAATTTAAATTGACGCGCATACCAGATGTGGGCTCCATGCTTATTTGTGGCACAGAGCTGCCAGCACTGGGAGATGAGCTTGGGGTGGTCTGCCCAGCTTGGATTGTGCTAATCTGGCTCTGGTGAAATCTCCTGGCTCGCTGCGCTAAAACAAAATCAGCACAGCGGGGTGGCAGAAATCGTCTTTTAATGACAGAATTTACTCTATGAATCAACTGGATTATTAATTATTCCATCAGCTGCCAAGATGGGGTATGAAGACATGCCTGCCAGTGTAGAAACCTGGGCTTCAGGATTACCAGTTTCCCTAAACTTCAACTGAAGGTCAAAGGAAAATACAACCAAAATATAACTTTTTTAATTGTGAAATCTTACTTTTGTAGAAGATCCTTCCAGAAGTTCCCTCCATTTAATTTCCTTACTGTTCTTGCTTTTCTGATACACGTGGGTCCACAGAAATAGGAGGTAAAACCACCTTAAAAGTAATCAGAACAAAAGAGACAGCAATGGGTCATTTCACTTGCATCTGTGTACATTAGTGTTTGTGTCTGTATATATGGCTGTGTGTATATGCATTAGTACACATGCTGGGGTATGTGTGTGTAGCAGGACAAAAAGATGTTTCATCACTGATTTATATTATAGGCTTTAAAGTTTGGCGTGGTTGCTCACTGCTTATTTGCTTCGTTGCTTGGCTACATATTTTTAGCTGACATCATCATTTGGGTCTGGCAGTGGTTCCTGACATCTGTCACACTGCTCACTGAAGCAGCTGCTGAAGCAGTTTCCTTTTGAAACCGCTAGAAATATATTTTTTCATTCCTGGTCTTTATCCCTCCAGTCTCTCTGCACCCATCCCCACTGCCGTTGCCTGATTTCATGCAACATCTTCCCCTCAAAATAATGAGCCGTAAAACACACTCCATGAAGGTCTGAGGTTGTGAAACCGGCTATGTAAATGCAAGTTCTTTCTTTCAAATAGTTCCATGGTGTCCTAATCAAGATCTCCCTGGGAGACTGCAGAGACAAAACCACTTCTTCCATTCTCTGGCATAGGCTATTAGTGTGTGGTATCATCGTAATAACTTTAGGATCTCCCCAGACTTGCATTCTCTTTCCTCCACCACCCCTCTCTTCCCTCTTCCTGGGGTTGCCAACTTTCTAGGATTTCCAGGAATGAAGCATTAGTTTCATGGACAGAGCCTTTTTTAAGGTTTATTTATTAGAATCACAAGTAGACTTACATTAGCACTGCAGTGAAGATACTGTGAAAATCCTATAGTTGCTGCACTCTGGCGCCTGCTCAAGAGGAAGAGGGAATTTTTCAGCATGATCAGTGCACCTAACTAGCATGTCTTTTGGACTGTGGGAGGAAACTGGAGTATCTAGAGGAAACCCATACAGACTCCGCACAGATATGACGCAAGTCAGGGTCCCTGATGCTGTGAGGTAAAAGAGCTAACCACTAGACCAGGAGAAACATCAAACCAGTATTAAAAGAGAATTGTGTTTGTTTGTTTCTTTCTAGTGATGATTGGGTAATGTCATATCCTGTGAAGGCATAACTTCAAATATGGATGGTGTTCATGTGGAAGATTTTGGAACTAACTTTGACTTTTATGAATGGGCACTTACAAGGTGGCTAAGATGGTCAGGTGACCTTTGCAACTTCAATACAGATGTTCTGTAATATCTAATTGAAACACCCTGGGTAGGGGATTTCCCCTTTAACGGATATGCTCAGATAGTACCCCTCTGTGGAATTCACACTTTGTTCATAGTTTACTCGAAGTTCTGAATCAACCCTGTGTCTCCAGACACAATTTTACAGCCTTGTTTAGGTGAGTTTGGAAATTCCCACTCAAGGTTGATGGAGATTTCCATTGTTGGACCCACTCCGATTCTATGGTGGGCAAAGTGGCAAAATTCCAGCCTCGAAGTTTGCCATTTAACAAAAAGAAAGCTGAAGAGACCAGTTACCCACAAATGAGTGTGAAAGGCCACCATCTGTTGCCGAGTGTATAGTAATGACTTCAGACTTCCTAGCCATTCTTGCTCGTAATACCAGTGTTGATCATGTGACCAAAATCCCAGCTTGAGTTAACACATTCTATTCTCCGAAGATCTACGTATTCTGCAAAGAGCACCACTACAGAAAATCAACCTCAAATCAAGGCCGTAACACTGAAGTCTCTGTAAACTTGGATTTTTTTAAAGTCTCCCTCTTTAAAGACCTGGGTTCAATTCCCAGCTTGATTCCTCAACCCATAATTGAAGAAATTTGCCCTCTTGATGTAAAAACCACAAGTGTCTAACTTTGTGACGCGTAGATCAAAGGCAGTGAGGGAAAGGGTACAAGGGCTGTGGTTTACTATTGACCTTGTCTGTAACAGTAAGTAAAACATTGGAAGATGGAGGTCACATGGAAGAATACATGAAACCAAAGTCAGCAATGCTACGTTGTCTGTCTATTTCTCACCCTTATCCCACCAGCCCCAAGAAATTAATGACTGACCTTTACTTTTTCTATTTGTCTCTTCATTAGTTGATAGCTTGGGGTAGAATGATGGAGTGCATAATTTTCAGACTGATCCCTCAGTGAGTTTGAAATACTGATGAAAAGACTACCCTTCCCACTGTGATTTCATCACTATTCTAACAAGATGTTCAAAATGCATCCAGATGTTTCTTCCTGTTGGAAAGCAATTGGTACAATCTTCCATTTGGCTGACTGTACTTAGAGATACTGTAATATGCTGAGCAAAACGTTTGTTCCTTGGATGAATTGAAAGGCTATTCTGTTTCACTATGATGCCATGGTGTGTCATGTGTTTGACTTTCAGCCAGCAACAAAATAACCAAATCATATTTAATAGGGGCCATCTCCCTTTACTAACAGAGAAGAATTTGATAGCTGTGAAGAGAGCAGTTATTTTTATTCATTCATGGGGTGTGGGTATCACTGACAAGTTTTATTGCCCATCCCTAATGTTCCTGGAGAAAGTGATGGTGAGACACTTTCTGGACAATTGAATGACTTGCTAAGCAAGATCAGAGAGCAGTTAATAGTCAACCACATTGGCTGTAGATATGGAGTCACATATAGACCAGATTAGGCAAAGAATGCAAGTTTCTTTCCCTAAGGGGATGGCATAGTGGTTAGTACTGTTGCTTCACAGCACCAGAGACTGGGATTCAATTCCAGCCTTGGGTTACTATCTGTGTGGAGTTTGCACATTCTTCCTGTGTCTGTGTGACTGTCCCTCGGGTGCTCCAGTTTCCTCCCACAGTTCAAAGATGTGTGGGTTAGGTTGATTGGCCATGATTAAATTGCCCTTTAGCGTCAGGGTAATTACATGGGGTTAAGGGTATAGGGCCTAGGTGGGATTATTGTCGGTGTAGGCTCGATAGGCTGAATGGCCTCTTTCTGCATTGTAGGGATTCTATAGTTCTGAAAGGTAATAGCAAACCTGATTGTTTTACAACAATACACTAGTTTCATTGCTGTTTTAATTTTAGATTTATTTAATTAACTGAATTTAAATTCTCCATTTGCTCCAATGGGATTTAAGCCCTTGGTCGGAATTGTCTGGCTGTTCTTGCTGATGAGATCTCCTAGAGTCAACGACGGTAAACCCAAGCCAGAGGTTCCCTGGCAGCAAAGGGTGTATACAACAGGAAATCCCATTGGTAGTGGCGGGACCACAAGATCCTGCCGCTTGTCTCTGAATTATTAGTCTATGTCTCTGGTTTGCCAGCTGACTAACATTGTTACCATACAATATGTGTTTAGGGAATTGTGTGAGGAGTGGGTTACGGTTAACTCACTGGTTAGTAGATGGGTCAGGTTCACATTGCCATTTGGCATGTGACATGATGTCCCTTGGCTTATTAGGTGCCAATGTCAGCCCAGTGGGCAAAACTCTCAGCCCAGACTGACATCATATCCCACTCCAGAGACTTGTACACAAACAGTAGGCTCCCAGTGCAATACTGAGGGAGTGCTGCATGATTGGAAGTGCTGCCTTTCAGATGAACTGTTAAATCAAGATCCCACCTCACCTGTCATGTGGATGTCAAACATTGCATGTACTATTTCAGTGGGCAGCTTCCTCTAGGACAATATTTTAACCTCAATCAGCATCACCTACAAAAACAGATTACCCTGCTATTTTCACGCTGCTGCTTCCGAGGGCTTTGCAAATTGGCCCCTGCAAGTCCTATGTTAGAACAAGGACAATATTTAAAAACCTTCAGTGGCTGTAAAACACTTTGGGACATCCTGCAGACATCAAAGGTGCTATATAAATGCAAATTCCTTGTTGCTTGCTATTGGAAAGTTGACCCAGCATGAACCCGGTGCTGGGATTTTTATTAAAGACAATCTGGATGATTTCATTGCTAATGTAAACCAGACCATGGAAAATCTGCTCTCTCCAGAGTGTTTTTCCTGTCCAGTTTTAATGCGGATTCCCCTTTTTTGTTTGTTTGGCTCCAGTAAACTGAGGTTGAGACAGATTATTCCATTGATTGAAAACACATTGGGGTCTTGATATGAAGTTTAGTCATTAACAGCAACAAGCTTCCAAAAAGAAATGTATAAATCCAGGGAGCGAGGAAGAATCCAAACAATACCTTATGCTGGGGGACAACTCCCAACTGGATATACAGCAACAACTTACAGTTACATAGACCAGAATTCTTCGATCTCATACACCCCACCATCATTACCAACAAGAATGGAGAATTTGCCAACCAGCCAAATCTCCATTCGCTGCAGCAGGATTGGAGAATCCCAGTTGTTGGCAAGGTTGGGAAAATTCCAGTAATAGTGCCTACTTCCTGAAACACTATGGGTGGCGTGGTAGCACAGTGGATAACACTGCTGCCTCACAGCATTTGGGACCTGGGTTCGACTCTCAGCTTGGATCATTGCCTGTGCAGAGTTTGCACATTCTCCCCATGACTGCCTGGGTTTCCTCCAGTTTCCTCCCACGTTCCAAAAGACATGCTAGTTAAGTGCGTTGGCTGTGCTAAATTCTCCCTCAGTGTACCCAAACAGCTGCCATAGTGTGGCAACTAAGGTATTTTCACAATAAGTTCATTGCAGTGTTAATGTAAGTCTACTTGTGACACCAATAAATAAACTTCTTAAATTAAACAAAATTATATGGGATCATGAATTTTCCACCCATTTGGCTCTCTCAGCGGACCTCGAAGTAGGAGTGAAACATGTTCCCGGCCATGGTCGACCCCTGAGCACAATTTCACCATGGCTGGCAAATTAATAACTGACAGTGTGAAATATGGGCTATGAAAAGTTTAGTGCCGGGGAGGGTGGGATCTGTGAGAAGGGGAGGGGTGTAGACTAGCATCTTCAATGTGCTCCCTCAGACAGCTGCTATGGAGCTGTTTCAGTAAGATACCAACCCCTGAAAAATAAATATCGACAGAAGAACTATGCCACCAACTGTCTCGGCACCACAGTGATACACAGACCTCTACCCGGACACATCTGATTTTTTTGTTTTTTTTGAGTCCCGACCTTTCTTCCCACCCAGATTGAGATTGCAATTTAAAGGCTAGGTGGCCAGTTGGCACACCTGCCAACCGTAAAAGTAAAAGGCCAGTATGACATTGTGGTTAGAGCAAAATCTCAGCAGGTTTGGCAGCATCTGTGGGGAGAGAATAGAGGTTTTTCAAGTTTAGATGACTCTTTAGCTCTGACGCTATCTCCATAGCATCAAGATCTCCGTATTATGATGAAGGATAATTTTGTGATGTACGTGTAGAAAGATGATAAGAGAACTGAAAAGTTATAACTATTGGGAAAAAATTGAAAAGGCAGGAACCCTTTTTCCCAGAAAAAAAATAATGTTGATTGGTGCCCTAATAGAGGTCTTTAAACAATTCAATTCAACTGAGGTAGAGAAAATGTTCCTGTGTGGGTGAGATCGAAACTTGGTAGGGTCATAAATATGAGAGTCACAAATGAATTCAGGAGAAATGTCTTCACCCAACGAGTGGTGCAAATGTGGAACCTGTTACACAGGAAGTATTAAGGCGAATTGCATAGATGTTTTCAACAATAACCTTGATACATACATGCAAACAAAAGGTATAGAAAGTGATGTTGATACAAAGAGAATAGAGCCAATGTTTCAAGTCTAGTTGTCAGAGCTGTTAGGAAGGGTCATCTAGATTTGAAATGTTGGCTCTATTCTGTCTACCAAATGCTATCAGTCAGACTGGCTGCAATTTTCCAGCATTTTTCTGTTTTTGTTTCAGATTCCAGCATCCGTGGTATTTTGCTTTTATCGTGATATTGATAGAATTAGATAAAAAGTAGAGGGAAGGGGGAGTTAAGAGTCTTGCATTGAGCATAAATACCAGCAGAGTGATCTGTTTCTATGTATGTACTTAACATTATCAGCAACAGATTAACAGGCCTTTCACCCTATAGGCTACTTGCATGCAATTGGCTGTCAACTTTGCCTAAATAGGTTTATTTATTAGTGTTACAAGTGGGCTTACATTAACACTCCAATGGAGTTACATTGAAAATCCCTTTGTCACCATATTCCAGTGCCTGTTTTGGAGAATTTAGCATGGCCAATGCACCTAACCAGCATGTCTTTCAGACTGTGGATGGAAACCCACACAGACATGGAGAGAATGTGCAAACTCCACACAGACAGTGACCCAAGTTAGGAATTGAACCCGGGTCCCTGGCGCTGTGAGTCAGCAGTGCTAACCACTGTGTCACCATCTTGCCCAAACAATGATTGTGCTTCAGAAGTAATTGGTTGGCTGTGAAGTGTGCAGAGATGTCCTAATAAGATGCTGTTTGAATGCAAATTTTGGTATTTTTGGCTCATGTGGGGAATAAATACCAGTAGAGACTCCTTGGGCTGAATGGCATTTTTCTGTTTTGGATGTAATTTACCTTGTTTGAATGCATTACTCAGTGTGACTCAATGTCCTTTATTGATTGTGATTTTTCTGTTTCAGATATGCTATTCACTTTTTGGGAGAGGTAATCCTACTGTATTGCATTATGGTGACTGTACATGTCAAGAACATTCACAAGTGAGTAATTAAAGAAATGCTAGTAATAGATCATTTTGGGTGTTGCTGTTTGAATTCAATTCATGCTGTAAAGTCAGAATTTGTAGTTATTTTATCACTGATGCATCTGTCTCTTGAAGGTCTTGCCGTTCACTGGGGTTTAGATCTTTTGTTGCCAATAGATCAGCTTAATTGGCTGTTGTTCATATCTGAACCTTAGTCTGGAGTGTCAGCAGGTCATTCAGCTGAGAGATGATGCAGGGAGGGATTGTCATCAGAATTAAGCTCAGTCCTATCCAAACACGAACAGTTCCAGGAGGTATCAGTGTATAACGATCAAATCTTTCTTCATGATCTACCCTTTCCATCTCTCTTCCTTAACCACAAGTATTGAGTCAGTAACACCCCTCCCAGTTCAATGGCTCTGAAAGAGGAAGTTGTCTTACCCTCTCCCCCAAATGACAGGAACACAAAATCCAAGCTGACACTTCCAGTGCAGTACTAAGCTGTTGAAAGTGTTGTCTTTTGGATGACACTTTCAACCAAGAAGAATTGTTTGGATTCAAAACTGTTTCTTGCTCCACAGATGCTACCAGATCTGTTGAGTTTCTCTAGCATTGTACTTTAAACAAGGCCCTCTCTACTCTCCCAGGTGAAAGTGTCTTTGTTTATTAATTCAGTAAAGTCTGGCAACTCCAATTTTAAATCCAACAGATTTATTTGATAGTAAATCTGCGAGCTTTTGACCTTTGTGGCCTTCGTCAGGCAAATTTTGTTTATGAATCGCAGAAAGTCAATGTGCAAGTACAGCATGTAATAAAAATGGCAAATGGAATGTTGGCATTGATTACAAGAAGACTGGAGTATGAGTAGAGAGGTGTTGTTGCAATTGTGTAGGCTGTGGCAGATTAACTATCACCTGGACCACTAGGCTAACCTTTAATAAGGTCCCCTGACCTTGCCCCCTGCCCCTTGCCTCACATTCGTTGAATAGAATAAAGTAATGTTAAGTGGCGTTAGATAACTTACATTGTTGTACTATGTATAATGCACTACATGTATATTCACCCACAGAGTATGGTTATGAAAATTTATTCACCGTTAAAAGGGTTAAACCAATTTTTTTTTTTTGCTTTTGAGCCCCCTCCCTTCTGGGCCCCTAGGCTTAAGCCTACTCAGCCTAATGGTTAATCTGCCACTGAGTATAGGGGGTTGGTGAGACCCACGACTAGAGTATTGTGTCCAGTTTTGGTCTCCTTTATTTGAGGAAGTGTAAGGAACAAAGCACAAAACAGCATGGGAAACAGGCCCTTCAGCCCAATGAGCCCACGCCGCCACCCCCAATGTTCCCACCTCTACTTGTGATCCCTGTCTATGTTTATAGATTTATGGATTGAAACCAAATTTGAGACAAATTAGGGAGAATTTGTTCTGCCAATTAGCCTAAGAGCACATCTTTGGGATGTGGGAGGAAACCGGAGCACCCGGAGAAAACCCACGCAAGCACAGGGAAAATGTGCAAACTCCCACAGACACAGGCCCAAATGCATAGCACAGCGATAGTCACTGAGCTGTCATGTTGCCCATCTAATGGTCCAGGTCAAGCGTACACTAACGACGTGAAGCACTAGGATACTCTTGGAAAAAAATCCAAGAGCAGCCCTCTCACGACCCATCACATGTATGCCCTTTGTTAGACAACAAGACCAAAGTACCTGTAGGATAGAAACAAATACATCAATATCATCGACTATTTACACTTCCCAGGGACTCCCAAGGCTCATGATCCCTATTTTAAATCAGTTTTCTAAATCCCTCCATTCCCAATCTGTTCATGTGCCCATCTAAGTATTTCTTAAATAACTCCAGAGTACCTGCCTCCACCACTTTACTTGGCAGCGTGTTCCATACTCTCACCACTCTGTGTGAAAAAACTCCCTCTAGCATCCAAATTATACCTTACCCCCTCCACCCTAAGCCCATGACCCCTTGTGCTATTTGAGTCCATCCTAGGAAAAAGCTTAACCCTGTTTCTTCTATCTATATCCCTCATAATTTTGTACACCTCTAGATCTCCTCTAAGTCTGTCTTTCTAAGGAAAACAGCCTCAATTTGCCTAACCTCTCCTCGTAACTCAGACCCTCCATACCAGGCAGTATCCTGGTAAACCTCCTCTGCACTCTCTCCAGAATCTCCACGTCCTTCCAGTAGTAAGGCGACCAGAACTGGATGCAGTATTCCAAAAGATGTGGTAACATTGGAGGCAGTTCGGAGGAGGTTCACTAGGTTGATTCTGGGAGTGAACAGATTGACGTATGGGAGATTAAACAGTTTGGGCTTATATTCGCTGGAGTTTAGAAGATTGAGAAGGGATCTGATCGAGGTGTAAAATATAAAAGGGATTGGTAAAGTAAATGGAGACCAAATGTTTCCCCTGGTGAGGTAATCTAGAACAGGAGGTCACAGGTATAGGTTGAGAGGTGGTAAATTTAAAATGGTAAAGTTGTAATTTATCAATTCGTTAAGTTATCAAAATTTGCTGGACTCTGGGCAAATGCCAGCTGATTGGAAAACAGCTAATGTGACCCCATTGTTTATAAAAGGAGGTAGACAAAAGGCGAGTAACTACAGGCTGGTTAATTTAACGTCCATAGTTGGGGAAAATGCTGGAATCCATCATTAAAGAAAAATTAGCAGGACACCTGGAAAAGAGTGGTTCAATCAAGCAGATGCTGCATGGATTCATGAAGGGAAAGTCGTGTGTGACAAATTTTCTGGATTTTTATGAAGATGTAACGAGTGCGATTGACAGAGGGAAACCGATGGATGTGGTGTTTTTAGATTTCCAAAAGGTGTTCGATAAGTGCCTCACAAAAGTTCCTGCAAAAGATTAAGGTACACAGAGTTGGGGATAAAGTGTTAGCGAGGATTGAGGATTGGCTAACTAACAGGAAGCAGAGACTTGAAATAAATGGGTGCTTTTCCAGTTGGCATTTGATAACTAATGGTGTGCCGCAGGATCGGTGCTGGGGCCTTGACTGTTTACCATAGACATACACGATCTAGAGGAGGGGACTGAGTGTAGGATAGTAAAGTTTGCTGATGACACAAAGATGAGTGGGAGAGTGAATTGCACAGAGGACACGGAAAGTCTGCAGAGAGATTTGGCTGGGCTAAGTGAGTGGACGAAGATCTGGAAGTTGGAGTATAACATTTGGCAAATGTGAGGTTATCCACTTTGGAAGGAATAATAGTAAAATGGACTATTTAAATGGTGAAAAATTACAACATGCTACTGTGCAGAGAGACCGGGAGTCCTTGTGCATGAATCGCAAAAAGTCAGTTTGCAGGTGATCAAGAAGACAAATGGAATGTTGGCCTTTATCATGAGGGGGACGGAGTATAAAAGCAGGGAGGTCTTGCTGCAATTGTACAAGGCACTGGTGAGGCCGCAACTGGAGTACTGTGCAATTTTGGTCCCCTTATTTGCAAAAGGATATATTGGCTTTGGAGGGAGTACAGAGGAGGTTTGCCAGGTTGATACTGGAGATGAGGGGGTTAGCTTGTGAGGAGAGGTTGAGTAGATTGGGCCTGTACTCGTTGGAATTTAGAAAGCTGAGGGGGGGGATCTTATGGAGACATAAGATAATGAAGGGGCTAGATAGGGTAGAGGCAAAGAGATTATTTCCACTTAGAAAGGAAACAAAAACTAGAGGGCACACGTCAAAATAAGGGGGAGTCAATTTAGAACTGACTTTGAGGAGGAACTTCTTCTCTTAGAGGGTAGTGAATCTTTGGAATTCTTTGCCCATTGAAGCAGTGGAGGCTACCTCATCAAATGTGTTTAAGTTGCAGGTAGATTTCTGATCGATAAGAGAATTAAGGGTTATGGGAAGCAGGTGGTTAAGTGGAACTGAACCACTTTCGTATCAGCCATGATTTTATTGAATGGTGGGACAGGCTCCAGGGGCTAGATGGCCTACTCCTGCTCCTATTACTTATGTTCTTATGAGGAGGAACTACTCCTTGCAGAAGGTGAATTTGTGGAACTCACTGCCCCATTGTGCGATGGAGAATCATTAAATGGTTTCAAGAAGGAAATAGATATGTTTCTGATTTTTAAAAAAGTGAGTTAAAGGGATATGGGGATAGACAGGAAGGTGGATTTGAGACCAGGGAGATATCAGCCATGATTTAATTGAATAGCAAAGCAGTATCAAAGGGTTCAATTGCCTACTTCGGCTTCTAATTCTGATGTTCCTCTGTAAAAGATCCCATGGCAATATTTCAAAAAAAGGACAGAAGAATTCTCCTGGTCTATTTTGAGCCTTCAACCAAACATCACTGAAATAAATTAGCAACATGACAATAATTGAATAAGTTTTGGGAGCTTGTTGTATACAAGTTTGTTGATATATTTCCATACTTTACCACAGTGACTATACTTCAAAAAGTATTTCATTGGCTGTACAGGGCCTTAGGATGTCCTGAGATCATTTAAAAAAAAAAAAGAACCATTTAAATGCAAGTCCTTTTTCTTTCTTGATCCCACTGCAGATGAGGTAGGCTATGACCACAGAGGTCATGGGTCAATCTTGGAAACTCATGTGCCTGTTCATGTTGTCTTTAGCCAAGTGATCATGTCCTATGTTTCACTGGTAGTCTTGACAGATATTGTACCTTCTCTTCCCAGGATGGATTTAGTTTGAGAGACTAATGCTAGGTGGCAGAGCAGATATTCTGAGAAATCCATCTTTATTGAATGTGGTGTTAAACAGGTGAACATCCATTTACTAAATTAGGCAGCAGAAGATATTCTGATGGATCACAATTGTTTTATTGTGATATGATTCAGTATAAATGCTTGTTCCCACTGAGTAAGGAGTCACACATTAAGGACAGATGTGGGTGGTGTGGTGGCACAGTGATTAGCCTTGCTGTGCCAGCCTTGGGTGACTGTGTGGCGTTTGCACATTTTCCCTGTGTCTACATGGGTTCCTTCCAAGTTGGCCCCACAGTCCAAAGATGTGCAAACTAAGTGCATTGGCCGTGACAAATTGCCCCTTTATGTCCCAAGATGTGTAAACTACAGAAATTAGCCATGATAGATGTTAAAAAAGGGTTCTGGGGATAGGGCAGGGGAGAGAGCCTGGGTAAGATACTGTCATCGAGTCAGTGCAGACTTGATGGGCTGAAAGGCTTCCTTCTGCACTGTAAGAGTTAAATGATCTGATGATTCTATCAGGAATTTCTTCTCCTCGAGAATAATGAATCTGTGGAATTCTTTACTGCAGAGGGTTATAGTGGCTGGACTGTTAAGCAAGTTCAAGGCTGAGAAAGACAGATTTTTAACCAGAAAGGGAATCAAGGGTTATGGGGATAAGGCAGGAAAATGGAGCTGAGGATTATTAATCAGGTCAGTCACAATCTCATTGAATAGTAAAGCAGACACAATGGGCTGAAGGGTCTACGCCTGCTCTTATGTCTCATCATCTTCTGGAACCTCTCCTTGTCCAGAAGCACACACCCACCTGGGGAGAAATCCCAGCTCTTAAAGACAAGCTTCAAGTAAAATCATCCATTCTCAATGCACACTGAAGCAAGACCTGGTTTAGTCTTAAAGTACCCTACATTTCTAACCTTGTCACATGGCCAGCTAGGATACTGCATGTAGTTTGTGCAAGTTCCAGAATACTGAATGGAAAACTGTTGAGGAATATGCTCTGCTGCTTCATTTAGGAAGTGGAATCAGTGAGCGATAAGACCAGCAGACATTCTTGAGAAACCACAGGCATGTTTCCACTGGCTAGATACTAATAGTGAGAATTAAATATAAATAAAGCATCAGGTTTGTTTTTTGAATGGCCAAGATCTCTTCTTTTGTGAAGAAGAATCCTTATTAGACTTCTTTTCTTCAATGCTTTCCTTGCCATTCTGCTCCTTCCATAAGTCCCTCCATGACCTTACCGTTATTTCAGCCTCTGCCCTGGTCATGCTGTTTAAATCCGCAGCCCTCACTCTTCCGTGCCGTTCCTTCCTCCCTCCAAGATCAGGTCTCTCCCTGTGACCCTTAGAACCCATGAAGATGCGCCTCTGATCACGAGCACCTTTTATTCATTTCACAGACTGCTCAAGAGTCTCATCAAGGTTAAACCTCGAGGCCATAAGTCACCTTTCCCTATTATGAAACATTTGTACAAAACAGATATTGTATAAATTGAATATTAGGGATTGTGAAACCACCAATGGCACTTTTACGATGCAGCTTGGATTATGGGAACAAGGTGTCAGAGAACCACTTTTTCCCCATCTTGTTATGAACCCTGGCAATTCTTTGGCATATGTGCAAACTGGCCATGATAGTGCATGAGGTACTGGTGTCAGCTGAAACTTTTGCTGTGCTGGGTGTCACAAACTGTGCAGGTGCTGATTTCGCTGTGTCACTGGCAGAAGTATTCACATTGAAAGTAGTTTATCACTTTCTTATGACTCAATATCTGAGTCAACAAGCATTTCCTCTTTACTTCAAAAGTACTTAAAACATGCACTGATGATACCCATACCTAGCAGGCTTGCCTATAACCCTCAATTCTATTAAGTTCCATATACTCATCCAGAAGTCTCTTGAAAGACCCTATTGAATTTGCCTCCACCACCACTGCCGGCAGCCAGTTCCATTCACCCACCACCCTCTGAATGAAAAATTTACCCCTGATATCTCTTCTGTATCTACTCCCCAGCACCTTAAACCTGTGTCCTCTCGTAGCAACCATTCCAGCCCTTGGGGGGAAAAAACCTTTTATAAATCTGGTGGATTCTCACCTCTCAACATCATATACGCTTCTATCAGATCACCTCTCGTCCTTTGTCTCTCTAAGGAAAAAAGACCAAGCTCCCTCAACCTATCCTCATAAATTATGCCACCCAATCCAGGCAACATCCTTGTAAATCTCTTCTGCACCCTTTTAATAGCTTCCACATCCTTCCAGTAATGAGGCGACCAGAACTGAGCACAGTAGTCCAAGAGAGGTCTGATTAGTGTCTTATAAAGCTGCAACATTATCTCCCGACTGCTAAACTCCATCCTTGGATTGATGAAGGCCAGTAAACCACACACCTTCTTAACCACGTCCTCTACCTGATAGTACTTGTTTTGGATTGGGCAGAATTGAAGGATGCTGACTTAATTGAAGTGATCAGTTCAGTTTTGCTTGTAGAGATGCCCCAAAATGGCAGATACTGGGGCGGGGGGGGGAATTAATGAAATGATATGCACATAAGGTAAGTGCAAGCAAGGGTGGCACACTGTTTAGTACTGCTGCCTTATAGTGCCAGGGACCTGGTTCTATTCCAACCTTGGTGGGGGGGGGTCACTGTTGGTGTGGAGTTTGCATATTCTCCCCATGTCTGCATGGATTTCCTCCAGTGCTCTGGTTTCCTTCCACAATCCAAAGATGTGTAGGTTAAGTTGATTGGCAAGGTTAAATTGATGCTAATGTTTGGGAATTAACAGGGTAAATATGGAATAGGACTTTGGTGGGATTGTAGTCGGGGCAGACTTGATGGGCTGAATGGTCTCCTCCTGCACTGTAGGGCTTCTATTATTGAGTCCATGGAGGTATATCCAGGCAATGAAAGTAAGTAATGGTTCCACCCCAGGGTATGGATTTTGGAAGTTTATACCTTTTTAAGTCATGATTTTCAGTGACTGGATTTGATTCACGCATTGGGTTAGAGATTAGTGTGAGAATAATAAATTGTATTTACATCATGCCTTTAATGTACTAACATGTTTCAAGGTGTTTCATACATGAGCCTTGAAAATGAGCCATGAGGAGGTATTAGGATAGGTGGCCAAAAGATTGGTTAAAGCAGTAAGTTTTATTGAGAGTTTTAGTACAGAGTGTTGGAGAGGTTTAAGCAGGTAATTCCAAAGCTTGGGGCCCTGGCAATGGAAATGGAAATGCACATCCACAAAGATGGTTCAGTGTAAATTGGGAACGTGGAAGAGACTAGAATTGGTGTAGCACAGTGACCTTGGAAGTTAGAGGTAGGGAGGTGTGATGACTTCAGCCAAGCTAATGAGATTGGCTTGCAAGCGTATGAACCACCTGATGAGTTGTAATTGGTTAAATCAGGGAGCCTCATGCTCTCTATTTTTAAAGCAGGTATGTCAGACTGCCAGCCTGCATTCAGCAGGGAGCAACTGGAGAGCTGGCTGTGTACCGATGTACGGTGTAACTAAAGTGACGGCACTTTCACCTCCATGAATTATTACAGGAGGGAAAGGCCATGTTGAGCTTGAAAATGATAAGAATTTTAACATTGTGTGCTGAGTCTTATTGTCGCTCAGCAAGTACAGTGATGATGGGTGAACTTAACTTGGTGCAAGTTTGAATATGAATAGCAGAGCACATGGATAAGTCAAACATATTGGCCACCTCTAGACATAAATGACATGATTTGGAACACTCATCTCTGATCTAATGCACGTTAGCAGTCAAACTATCCTTGAGCCACCAAAACTATTTGCGTATGTCCATACATACCATGCTTTGTACAAAAAGAGACTTGAAAACTATAATCTACTAATGAAAGGCACTTGCCTACTAAATACAAAGATGTTATACAAATATACTTTGAGGGTAGAATAATATTGGCACAATGCCGTGGAAGCCATGTTATGGGAAGCATGTTGACTCCATTGTGACCTACGCTGTGGAACCAATGGTGGGTAGAATTCCCAATTGATTGGCGGCGCTCTCAGTCCGGCGTTGCCATGACGGCATCTCTGGCAGTTGCCAGATTGACAGGGAAAGAGGAAAATCGAGACCAGTGATGTGCGGGAACAGGTAGGTCTGGGATCTTGGGCCTAGAGGCCTGGGTAGGTAGTGGATGGGGGGGAAGATGGAGTGGTTAACGAAGCGAGTGAGTAAGAAGGAAGGGCAGTGCATGCACATTAGTCCCTGCCTAGGATAACAGTTCAGCAGGCCCAGTCTTTGATCTGCCTTATCAAAGGCTCAGGTAAGAGTTCCAGCTGGGCAGGCCAAAAGGAATGGGGGAAGGGAGGGAACTGCCCCCTGATCAGCTGAGGGCAATGCCTGAAGAGCAACCGTTCCCTTCCTTCCCGATCTTGAAATATTTAAATTTCTAAATTTCTGCTCCTGCTCTTGCGCAGCTGCTCATGTCAAACATTTTATGGTTCGGGCAGCATATTATCACCAGAGTCAACTGGCTTAAAAATATGCCTATTGACTCTTAATTATTCATTGAAATATAGTGGGTGCGTTGCTGATTTTGGTCTGCTCTTTTCTCCTGGCTATTTGCTTGCAGCAGTATCCTGGAGATTATCTTTCAATTCTTGGAGTATTCCACCCGGCCCCCCCACTCCCATTCAGTCAAACATCCTGTGGTAATGTGGCCTCATTAAGGATCTTTTATGGACCAGAGAGTTGGGCCAGAGTTTATGGAATGGAAGCATGGGAAGCTGGGCTATTGGGATTGAGAGCATGTATCCCGGGGACTGAGAGGAATTCAGTTTTTTTGAGACATGGCTATTGCTGGCTGGCCAAACTTTATTGCCCATCCCTAGCTGCCCTTGAGAAGGTGGTAGTGAGCTACTTTCTTAAGATGTTGCAGTCCATGTGCTGCTAAGCAATCAACTGGCCAGCAAAGTGCAATCTGACAGTTTGGGGCCTCTGTGCATGCAGATTTTGGTGTGACTAGACCCCATCCCCTGAGCTTTTAATAATATTCACAGTTGTGTCCTTTGCAGTGCATAGTGTGAGACATTCGAGTGTGAACTCCTACTGAAAATACAATCATGCTTTACAACATTTTTCCTGCCAATTCAGCACTTAAAGTCTCTTGGAGAAGATAAAACTACAACTCCACAAAATGTGTCAGTAATACATTGCAGGCATTCCATAAAATAAGAGGTCAATTGTTAATTTTGGTGTGTGCGCTGACTGTCCCACTCCAGGAATGGACAATCCTGGTTTTGGTTGAAAGGAATGCTAGATAAAAACCCAAATATAATGCAGTTTTCTTCCACAGTGCAGCTCATGTTTAGCAAATAAGACTGTAGATTTACAGTAAGCATAAATTTGTTACAGCAGATAATAAATATTTACCTAAGAAAGCTCCTGGAATGATATCATTGGTGCAGAACTATAGAAAGGGTTAATTTGTGGAGAGTTGGAATTGAGAAATTCTGTGAAACTTGTCAAGAACAGTGTCGTTCAATCTTTGATCTGTGAGGGAATGAGGCAAGGCCTTGGTTTAACTTCCCATTGGAAAGATAATACCCCTGACAGACCAGTCCTACGTGAGTGTGACAATTGGGGCAGACTTTTACACTCCCCTGCTGGCAGATGTAGATCGGGAGGGGTGACGGTTTGCAAAATAAGGGTGAGATCTATTGGGGTGGTGCCTACAGATGATTGGTGGGGTTGGGGGGGGGTCCCATTGCCACTCTGGATTGAGAGCAATTGTGGCTGGAGAGAGGCCAGTGATCAGGGCAGGCTGGGGGACTTGTTTGCCGGGGTCTCTGCCTCCTGTGCAAAGGGCGAGGAGGGTCAATGGCAGAATGGGTCTGTTCCACTGACCTCCTACTTAAAATTGCAGACACTTTGCAACTATGTGGGGCAGATGAGACCTGGGATGGTCTGCCTGCTCTCATTCCAGTTAGTTGTGGACTGCTTCCTGCCTGGCCACAGGCAGGGGGACCCCATCCCTCAATGAGACCCTTGAGTGAGACTCCCGTCTTAACACATTGGGCTCTCCCATCTACTCTTGTATGTCTGGAAAAATGAACCAAGTTAAGGGATGGATAGAATTGCAATGCTCTCCACGGTCAAGGAGCCTAACAAACACTGCTGAGTCTCGAGCATGAAGAGAGGCCAATTTGGGAAATAGTAATGAAGGATGGCCAATCCCAATGGAACAAAACTTCAGTAAGAATCATTCCTTCAGCAGAGGTGAGCACGTGGGAATGGGTGAGGCAATATCTAGAACGGCACAACTCTGTTCATCACAGCACATGACCTCCACTGACAGCATATGTCATCTGACCCACAACTTAATGTCGTTTCAGATGCAGTTTCCTGGTAGCAATGGCATATCTGACCATTTGTCAGATTATCCGAGTCTACGTCTTCGATGGTGAGGAGCGATCTGCTGACTTCTCAGGGTAAGCACAAGGGAAGGGCACTTTCATGTCAGTGATGTGAAATAGTTATTGCAGATTGGCACCATGATGTTTCTATTATGATCTTTACCTTGTGGTCTCTATGCAGAAAGCTGTAATGCAAACCAATGTCTTTAAAAAGTTAACAAGGCTCACGGAAATCGACACTGGAGTTTTTCCCCCATCAGTTATGGATAGAAATTTAAAAGAAAGATTCTGGGGACCAGGCTGGCCTCATATTATTTACCGTATGATATGGTGGTAGTTTTTTGTCTTAAATCACTGATGAGTTGATGGGCTGGTCGTGTACAACTTGAAGAGGAACCTAGTGATGATGGTGATATTCCCTTGCACCTTCTGCCCTTGCCCTTCCAGATAGATTAGATTTTCATTTGATTTATTATTGTCACATGTATTAACATACAATGAAAAGTATTGTTTCTTGCACACTATACAGACAAAATATGCCATTCATAGCGAAGGAAATGAGAGAGTGCAGAATATAGTGTTATAGTCATAGCTAGGGTGTAGAGAAAGATCAAATTAATACAAGGTAAGTCTGTTCAAAAGTCTGACAACAGCGGGGAAGAAGCTGTTCTTGAGTTGGTTGGTATGTGACCTCAGAATTTTGTGTCTTTTTTCCAACATAAGGTGGAAGAGAGAATGTTCAGGGCACGCAGGGTCTGAATTGTGCTCGCTGCTTTGCCAAGGCAGCAGGCAGTATAGACAGTCAGTGGATGGGAGGCTGGTTTGCGTGATGGATTGGGCTACATTCATGACCTTTTGTAGTCCCTTTTGGTCTTGGGCAGAGTAGGGTAGATGCTGCCTATTGATTGTTTCTTGAATGTTATACAACAAGAAACAATACTTTCCACTGAATACTAATACAAGTGACAATAATAAATCAAATCAAAGAAGCATCGGCAAGTGATGGCACAGTGGTGTTATCGCTAGACTATTAATCCAGAAACTCATCTAATATTCCAGGGCCTTGAGTTCGAATCCCATTACTGCAGATGACGGAATGTGAATTCAATTAAAAAAAAAATCTGGAATGATTTTCTGATGACTATGAAATCATTATCAATTGTCGGAAAAGCCCATCTGATCCACTAATGCCTTTTAGGGAATGAAATCTGCTCGTCTGGCCTACGTGTGACTCCAGAACCACAGCAATGTGGTTGACTCTCAGCCGCCCTCTGAAATGGCCTAGCGAGCCATTCTGTTACACCACCAGCTTCTCAAGGAAACTAGGATTGGGCAATAAATGCCAGTGATACCCATGTCCCACGAATGAATAAAAAAATGCTGTAAAAGAAAAGAAGCCAATATCAAGGGAATTCCTTTGGCCACTATGTAATCTGTTTTATGACCAAACTTTTTTTGGAAAAGTAAATGATGATGATATCAGCAGGTTCCAACTGGAGGTTAAGTTTGATCTATTTCACCCACCAGGAAACTGACAGGATCAGTTACAACACCGGTTTTACACTTCACCTGATTATGCATTCCACTAGAATTAACTACACCACTTAACATAGTTACATTATGTTCTAACCTAATAAAACCTTCTGAGTAATATTGAGCGAGGCGTAAAAGCAGTATTCCAACCAATCCGATCTGCTTTCGACACGTGGATGAATTTAAAATTAACCCCTTGCATTCCCCCCTTAAAATTGAGTGATTGTCTTGTTAATTTTATGATGAGGAGATGCTGGCGTTGGACTGGGACGGGCATAGTAAGAGGTCTTGCAACAACGGGATAAACTCCAACAGGTTTATTTGCCATCGTAAGCTTTTGGACTGCCGTTCCTTACGGTTAGAGTTAGGGTTAAGTGACTCATCTGATGAAGGAGCAGCATTCCGAAAGCTTGTGATTCCAAATAAAACTTTAAACTGGTGTTGAGACTTCATTTTGATCGGTTAGTGACCGACAATTCCTGTTCTTTTAATTCTCCCCCCAACCTCTACTCTCACTGACAGTATGATATAGAAAATTGGAATGTTTAAACAGGTTATTATCCAACAAAATGATGACTGAAAAGTGAACTTTTTAAGTATGAGCTGGTAAATGATATGGAAAGTCAAGATTCAGAGAGTTATCTCACTGTACAATTACTTGGGTTCAAACTAATAATGACTGGTGCTAGGAAACCCTTCAAACAAAAAGTTGAAATAAGTTGAATGGACTTTTTTTTAAAAAAAAAAATTATTTATGTTGCAAGTAGGCTTAAATTAACACATCAATGAAGTTACTATGAAAATACCTTTGTCACCGCGTTCTGGCACCTGATCAGGTACACTGAGGGAGAATTTAGCATGGCCAATGCACTTAACCAGAATGTCTTTTGGACTGTGGGAAGAAACTGGAGCATTCAGAGGATACCCACTTAGACATGGGGAGAACATGCAAACTCCAGACAGATAGTGACCCAAGCTGGGAATTGAACGCAGATCTGTGGTCCTGTGAGGCAGCAGTGCTGACCACTGTGTCACCATGTTGCCCTCTTAATAGAGCAGCGGAAGATCAATAGTCTTGGAATCACTTAATAAGATTTCTTAAGTTGTTGTCATGTGGACCTTGCCCCTTTCTATCTCTTGTAGCCTCTTACTGCCCTTCAACCCATCATGATCTACACCCTTTGTGCAGCCTCATTTTCATCATTCTGCCTTTAATGGCAGTGCCTTCAGTTACTCACCTTTTTAAATCTGGAATTCCTGCCGTCAGTCTCTGTCAAGCTTCATTGTGCATTCTGTGGCTGAGATCCAGAGTACCAGAGCAGCTGAGCTCCAAAGAAGACATTGCTTGATAGACAAGATCTTTGAATCAGAGTTGTCAATCAATTTCATGATGTTTATTTATGGAAGATAGAGGTTTAAAGTGCTTACAATTTCTACTATCAATACTTTAAAACATCTGAATGATTGACACTCTTATTGGGCTATAGTATAAGCACTTTTTATGAATGAATGACAATATCTTAAAGTTTTTGACGCATCCTTTTTTCACTATAGGGCTCATTAGTTCTAAACTGAGTGTTTAGTGGCTGAAAGGGCATGAAGTGCAATAGCTTGGCATGGCAATAGGTAACTTAGCATGGTATGAGAAGCCAGGTTAGAATTACAAGTTGTAGGCTCGCTGCCCAATCTGTACTCTTAAATAGTACAGCTGAAAATTCGAAATATTGGGAATGGGGCCAAGAATTCCAGATTAAGGTACTGGTTGCTGTTTCCATGCCACCGTAAAGGCTCTGAGTCTTTGAACGTCTAACTAAATTAGTCTGGATTGTCCATGTATCAGAGGTCATTGAGAATTGTAACAGAGCGGGTGGGAAGATGCAGGACAGATGATTAGTTTGGATCCCAAGGCGGATAAAAGATAAGAGAATGAATTGGAATGAAAAGATTAATGAGTAAACGTAGATTAGAGATTGGACTGGAAATATACGTTTGTTTCATAGATTTAGAAAAAACATTTGGTTGAATCAAGAGTTGCTGCTACTCTTGATCCTATAAATATTTGTCCAGTGAGATGAACATGTATGATTAGTGAAGTGAACACATTAGTGAGGCTAATGGTTTGTTCTCACTGGAATGATGGAGATTGAGGGGTGACCTGAAATGATAGTCAGAAGCTTTTTCCCCAGTGTGGAAGAATCAATTACTAGGGGGCATAGAGTTAAAGTGCAAGATTTAAAGTGAATGTACGAGTCAAGTTTTTTACACAAAGGGTGGTGGGTGCCTGAAGCTAGCTGCTGGGGAAGTTAGTGGAAGCAAATATGGTAGTGGCTTTTAAAGGGTGTCTTGACAAATACATGAATAGGATGGGAATAGAGAGATTTGGTCCCTGGAAGGGGAGGGGGTTTTAGTTCAGACAGGCAGCATGGTCAGTGCAGGTTTGGAGGGTCGAAGGGCCTGTTCCTGTGCTGTAAATTTTCTTTGCCCTTTGTTCTTGTCTAATGCATGTATGATTAGTGAGGCTAACTCCATATGTGATTAGTGAAGCAAACAGGTATGATTTTTGTATGATTAGTGAGGCGAATGTGCATATGATTAGTGAGTTTACATAGATGTGATTTGTGAAGCTAACGCATCACACATTAGTGAAACGAACATGTGTATGACTAGTGAGACTAATTCATTGGTTAGTCTTGTTTTGTCCTGAACATTTTGAGTTGTGTTGGCCAATTGGTTGAATGGTTTTACAAAGCTCTTTGCATGTCACTGGTGTTTATTACTCATCAAATTATGGAACAATAGCTAGGTCCAAACATCTGGTCTACATGTCAATCTGGAGAAACTCCAGGATTTGGTGCTATCCTCTGTTCATTAAGTTTAGCAATTGGTTTCCAAAATCTGTCATCACCATAAGAGTACTAGCAACTGTTTCCTGTCAAACTGATCTGCAAGCTTGTTTGTGAATTGGTAATTAAAAAGGGTATTGCAGCAGGAATTCCAGAGGGCAATGTCCCAGAGCAAAGCATCTTCAGCTGCTTCATCAATGGCCTTCCCTCCATCCTGAGGTCAGGACTCAGAGATTCCCTGATGATTGCACAATGTTCAGCATTATGCAAATAAACAAAATAATCCGTTCGCATGTTGCAAGACCTAGACACATCTTGGCCTGGACTGATAAGTTGCAAG
This sequence comes from Sphyrna mokarran, assembly GCA_024679065.1. NCBI lineage: Eukaryota > Metazoa > Chordata > Chondrichthyes > Carcharhiniformes > Carcharhinidae > Sphyrna > Sphyrna mokarran. Next base: position 18,092,396 of record JAGIQG010000024.1, on the reverse strand, counting down.
TAACACTGCATCACACAAATACCAGGCAATTACCATTCCATGGAAAAGATGATTCAATTACCCCACTTTGCCATTCAATGGCATTACTATTGCTAACCCCCTCAACTATCCAAAGGATCATCATTTATCAGAAATCTAGGACCAAGCTACATAAATACTCTAGCTAAAAGATCCTGGATGAGTGCAACCCCAACAAGATTTAGGAAGATCAAAGTAACCCAGATGATCATCTGTCAATCAAGCCCATTAATTGTCTATTTCCTCTAGCAGCAGTGCACCACAGCTGCAATACGTACCATCTACAAGATGTATTGCAGCAACACTTATTGCAATTTCTTAAAAAGCACCTTCCAAATCCATTCTCTCTATCTTCTACAAGGACACGGGAGCATCCTCACAACCAAGCTCTTCTATAAGTTATACATAGAACTGACTTGGACATACATTGACCATTCCTTCTTTGCTCTTGGGTCAAATCCAGAAACTTGGCTCACCACCATCTTCTCAAGGGCAGTTAGGGATGGGCAATAAATGCTTCGCTAGCCAACAATGCGCCTGTAAATGAATGAAAAAGTCATATACCAGTCATCAGTAAATAACCGTCTGACACCATATGGCGATGTCTAGCAAAGTAACCATAACATCAAAAAAAAAGTAACCATGGCATCAAATAAAAGTAACCACAACATGAAGATTAACTGAGGGCAAATAGATAATCTATGTAAATGGTCCATGGAATATGTGTTGCCTTGTGTGCTGGGGACAAAAGAGAAATGGTTTTTCACATTCAGGCCAATAGCGATCCATACAACCTTGCATAAACAGGACGCCATTCAACTTTCTGCATTTATGCCAGTTCTTTGAGCTATACAATCAGTCCCAACTCATTTTCCCCACACCCATTAATTTTTGTGCCCAGAAGTTTTCAAATTCTTTTTTGACAAACTGCTGTAAATTCTTCTCCCACTGTCACTTCTGACTGAAATCTGCATCCTAATAGCCTAGAGGTGTGGGTGTGTCAAAAATGTATGTTTTAAACCCTCTCTTTGCTCTTTAGTTGAACCGTGCCCCCTCATATCTAACTCACTGATCAGTAGAAATAGTTAACTTATTAAAACTCCTCATTAACTTGTATGCCTCATAACTACTTCTGTTCTCATTGTAAAAGACCACCACTGTTGTTAATTTCATGTGGCGATTATGTTAAACATCACTGGACAGCAAATCGTTTGAAAGAACTTTGATTTCAAATCAACAAGTGCCTTTTTAATTCAGTTTATTTTTGGTTTGACCTTTAGACATCCTCTCCAAGTCATGACTGGTGATATCATCTAGGTATGAGGTTCAGCAAGTTACTAACACTGGAGGAAGGGTGTGTCAAATTCAGGTGTGTGTCCTAGATCGAAGATTAATCATCCATTAACGTCTGTCATTTCATAGATGTTTCCTGTCTAAAGAAAATACGGCAGAAGGACTTTGAGTAAATCCCTCATTGCTCTTGACCAACTCAAGCAATAGATGCATGATGGCACAGTGGTTAGCACTGCTGCCTCACAACTCCTGGAACCTGGGTCACTGTGCAGAGTTTGCTCATTCTCCCCATGCTGGGTTTGATCTGGGTGCTCCAGTTTCCTCCCATGTTCCAACAATTTGTGGGTTAGATTGATAAGCCATGCTAAATTGCCCCTTAGTGTCTTAGGATATGTTGATTAGAGGGATTAGTAGATAAAATATGTGGTATGATGGTTATAGAGTCTGGGTGGGAATGTCAGTGCAGACTCAATGGGCTGAATGGTCTCCTTCTGCACTTTAAGGTTTTTGTATGCTATCATGCTATGAGACTAAAGAGTTTTCTCTCTGTTTGTTTGTAGGCCATTGATGGTGATCACACAGAAAATAACAAAGCTGGCGTTTGAGCTTCATGATGGTAAGAAGCTTGAACTAAGAGAAAATTATCGAATTGCTCAGTGACAACGAAATGGAATCATAGATCAGACTTGAGAGGCTGAAAGACTTAGCCCTGTTTACTACTTTAATTATTTAGCCACTTGGCCCAATGTAAACATGCCAGTGATTTTATTCCGTTGGAACCATTTCTGACCTCTCTATTTAACTCTAACAACATTCCCCACTATCCCTTTTCCCCCTTGTTGAATAACTCTCTCTTGACTGCATCTATTGGTTGTGTTACTCCCTGTGATGGCAAACATAGGGAAGGCAATGACCCAGTGGTATTATCGCTAGACTATTAATCCAGAAACTCAACTAATGTTTTGTGGATCTGAGTTCAAATCCCGCCACAGCAGATAGTGGAATTTGAATTCAATAACAAAAATATCTGGGATTAAGAATTTACTGATGACCCTGAAACCATTGTTGGAAAAAACCCACCAGCTTTGCTAATGTCCTTTTAGGGAAGGAATTTGTCCTTACCTGGTCTGGCCTACATGGGACTCCAAAGCCACATCCCTTAGGCAACTAAGGATGGGCAATAAATGCTGGCCCAGCCAGCAATGCCTATGTCCCATGAATGAATAAACAAAAAGTTTCACATTCTTATGAATTGTTAAAAGAAGTGAGATTTGCCTTTATATTGTGCTTTACAAACCCAGCATGGCCCAAGGTGCTCTGTAGTCAATGAAGAATTTTGAAGAGCAGTCAATATGTAGGAAACACAGCAGACAGTTTGGGCAGAGTAAATTCCCAATATATTAACAATTGGATAATATATCAGTAGAAATAGTTAACTTATTAAAACTCCTCATTAACTTGTATGCCTCATAACTTCTTCTGTTCTCATTGTAAAAGACAAACACTGTTGTTAATTTCATGTGGCGATTATGTTAAACATCACTGGACAGCAAATCACTTAAATTCTGTTGATTGAGGGATGAATTTTGTCTGCAAAACACTGAGGATAAATTACAACACAATACTATAGAGACATGGAGATCCTTGATTTGACTTTTTTGGTTCAGGGTTAATCTGCCTCTGCTGAGGTAGAATTAGGCAAACACTATGATTGATGTTGAAGCATTTTAGGCCTGAGTTGGATAGAATGAGCTAACATTCAGGGTTGCTGCTGCACTGTTGATTGTGTTCTCTACTGACCTCTGCTGGAGGCTTTCAATGGCTGTCAGTCCACCAATCCCTCTACCCTCCTGCCCTGCCGCCCCACTGAGGGAACAAAGTACAACAACAGCAACAATAACAATGTAGCAAACACATCACACAGCACTTCATAAGAGTGGTTATCACAAAGCTTGCCATTTGACTACTTACAACGTCATAGGACAGAGAGTCTTTAAACTAACAGATTTTAATGCGTAGGGACTGGGAGATTTAGGGAGGGAATTCCAGAGCTTGAGACTTCAGTGGGAGGGCACAGCCACCAACACTACAGTGGAGGAATCAGGGATGTGTAAGAACCCAAAATGGAGTCCATGTGCAGACACAAAACACTTTGATGCTTGTGGTCCCTACTAATTTAGTCACTGAATATCACTAGATGCTCAACACACAGCTGTGGCTCAGTTAGTAATTTGTCCTTTACTTCTGGGATTGATAGTTCAAGCATTGGAATTCCAGCCTTTTTTTTAATCCAGTGGAGTACCCGGACAGTCAGATGCTTTCCTTCAGCTGTGGAAAGGCCTAATAAGAGACTTGAATTTATATAGTGCCTTTTAGAACCTCAGGATGCTCCAAAGCACTTTACAGTGAATGAACGTCTCTGGAAATGTGGTCGCTGTTGTAAGGTAGGAAATGCAGCAGCCAATTTGTGCACAGCTAGATCCCACAAACAGCAATATAGTAAATAACTGGACGTTCTATTTTAGCGACTTTCGTTGAGGAATGGATGCTGGGGGAAACTCCCCTGCTTTTCCCCAAAATTGTGTCATGGAATCTTTTACAGGTAGCTTGATGGCACAGTGGTTAACACTGCTGCCTCACAGTGCCAGACCTGGGTTTGATTCCCAGCTTGGTTCGCTGTCCGTGCGGAGTTTTCATGTCTGTGTGGGTTTCTTCTGTGTGCTCCAGTTTCCTCCCACAGTCCAAAAGATGTGCTGATTAGGGTACATTGACCACGCTAAATTCTCCTTTGGTGTTTCCGAACAGGCGCCGGAGTGTGGTGACTAGGGGATTTTCACAATAACCTCATTGCAGTGTTAACTTTAGCCTACTTGTGACACTAATGAATAAACTTTAAACAAGTACCTGAGAGGGCCCTGGTTTAACATCTCAGCTGAAAGGTGGGGCATTTGACATTGCCTCAGTGCTCATGCACTGGAGAGTCTGCCTTGGTTTTTATCCTCAGGTTTGCCAGCTGAGATGGATTTGAAGACAAGCATTGGAATCCTCCAGGTGATGGTCCCATTTCCTCATCAGGAATGGCAGCAATGCCGAGGAGATATCCCAGTCACTGTGGCTTAGCCAACATTCCTCCCCGCAACAAATCATGGGTTGGGAAAGGTTAATTGCAACTTGTGGGATCCTTCTGTGTACCCATTGACTGTGACACCTTACCAAATTGGCCACACTTCAGATTTGTTTGTTGTACTCTATGCATTTTGAGTTCTGATGAAGTGCAATAATTGATGCCAATTGGTTTCCTTCTCTGCTTTCACTATCTCCGGATTTATCAATGTGTTTGTTTCCTTTGTTGAAATGAAGCCAGATCTCTTCGTCTTAATTCCTTTCAGGTCTGGCCCGAGATGAAAATGAACTGAAACCATCGCAGAAACGTTTAGCAGTGAGGTAGGTGTAGAACGCATGTCAAAGAGTGGATGTTTTGGAATTGCAATGAGTGACCACTTCATAGTGGCACAGTGGTCTCACAGCGCTGGGGACCCAGGTTCGATTCCTGGTTTGGGTCTGTCTGTGTGGAATTTGAATATTCTCCCTGTGTCTGCGTGAGTTTCCTCTGGGTGCTCCAGTTTCATCCCACATTCTGAAAGACGAGCTGGTTCAATGCATTGACCCGAACAGTGCTGGAGTGTGGCAACTAGGGGAATTTCATAGTAACTTAAGTGCAATGTTAATGTAAATCTTACTTGTGATTAATAAATAGAAGTTTACTTTTTCTGAAAAAAAACACTAACTTTTAACACTACTGCCTCACAGTGCCAGGAACCCAAGTTTGATTCCCAGCTTGGGTGACTCTGTGGATTCTGCACATTCTCCGTGTCTGTTTGGGTGTCCTCCAATTGCTCTGGTTTCCTCCCACACTCTGAAAGACGTGCTGGTTAGGTGCACTAGTCATGTTTAATTCTCCCCCAGTATACCCAAAGAGGCACTGGAGTGTGGCGGCTAGGGGAATTTTACAGTAACTTCAGTGCAATGTTAAATGCAAAGTTAAAGTTTAAATTTTAAATAAATGTGTTTGTGTGCATAACCATTCATCTGATATTCATTGAAGTGTTAATCCAAACTAGTTGAGCTAAATTAGTAAATTCACCAAACTGGGGTTAAAGAAATTCTACATAATTTGGTTTCAATTCTAATACTGCATAATGTGATTTAAACACTGGTGATTGGAACTGTACTTGTTCACATGCAGTGATATTTTTTGCATTTATTGTTAACTTTAGTTAAGTAACAAAAAAGAATAACCTGCTTTTATATAGCACCTCCAACAAATTAAACTATCCTACAATGATTCACAGGAGCATTAGCAAAGAAGATTTGACACCAAGTTACATCATGAGATATTAGGTTAGATGTCCAAAGTTTGGTCAAATGAAGGTTAGGTTAGCAAGAGTGTCTTGAAGGAGGGGAGAGAGCTAGAGAGGTGGAAAGGTGTATAGGGAGGGAATTCCAGAGCTTAGGCCTTCAGTCAATGGATGATTCTGTGAATGGAAAGCAATTTCCATAATGTTCCACAGGACTCAGTATTGGGGGCCTTTGACCTAGTGGGGTGGCATGATGGCACAGTGGTTCAAACTGTTGCCTCAGGGTGCTCGGAACCTGGGTCCATGAGTCACTGTCTGCGTGGACCCTGCAGGTCTCTCCATGTCCATGGGTTTCCTCCCACAGTCTGAAAGATGTACTGGTTATGTGCATTGGCTAAATTCTCCCTCAGCGTATCCAAACAGGCACAGGAATGCAGTGACTAGGGAATCTTCACAGTAATGTCATTGCAGTGTTGATGTAAGTCTACTTGTGACACTAATAAATAAACTTTAAACTTTCACTATTTGCTGTATATATATTAATGATTTAGACTGAAATGCAAGACTTATGATTGGAAGATTTGCAGGTGATACAACAACTAGCCAGGTAGTTGATAATGAAGAGGATCACTGTTGACTCAACAATCAAATCGATGGTTTGTTTGAGTGGGCAGAGAAGTGACAAATGGAATTCCATCTGGAAAAATGTGAGATAAAGCAAGGAAATATTCAATAAACAAACACTTGTTTCCTCCAGCTGAGGGGTGAATCATAGATTTATGGTCATTGGTAGGAGGGTTAGAGGGGAATGAGGAAAAGCTTTGTCACCCAGAGTGTGTTGAGCTTCTGGGATTCACTGCCTAAGTTGGTGGTTGGGACAGATGGTTGGATCTGCAGGCGAGGAGAGATGGAGAGAGAGAGAGAATGAGGATGGTATGTAATATCATATATACACATCGCTCTCTCTATAACATTTTTGGACTGAGATGTGTTTATTTGGGCTTTCAGGCGAATCCCTACTTTCCTTGAGTATTTAAGCTACAACCTCAACTTCATGGGAATCCTGGCAGGACCTCTGATTTCATTCAACGATTACATCAGCTTCATTGAGGGCAAAACCTTTGAGGTGGGAGCGAAGTCTCTTGCTAATGGGAACAAGAGCAACAAGCGTCTCCTTGAAGAACCTTCATCCTTGGTAAGCTCTCAAACTGGCCATTGGTAAAAGCGCGTACGTACGTGCACTGTGACCCTAATGTAGGCTGGAATGTTACAGTCATTCATGCCACTGGGATTTTCCCATCCTGCTGCAGTGAGTGGAGATTTGGCTGGGCACCATATTCTCCAACCTCGGTGCAGTGAGAGGGTGGCATGAATGGCTGGTAAGATTACATCCTTTAATTTTATTCCAATTTTAAAGAGTGCAAGAACAGAGGGATCTGAATACAGCTGAGGATAAATCATCTGAAAATTGAAAGACAGGCTGAGAGAGTGGTTGATAAAATGTACCACATCCTAGACTTTAACAATAGAGCATAGTGCATAAAATCAAGGAAGTTGTATTAAACTTGTACGGAATACTGGTTCGGCCTCAACTGAAGTACTGTGTCCAGTTCTGTGCCTCACACTATAGAAAGATTGTGAAGGCTTTAGAGAATGGTTCTAGGGATGAGGAACTTGGATAGATTGGAGGAGCTGGGATTGTTTAAGTGAAGAAGAGCAGATTGAGAGGAGATCTGATAGAGGTATTCAAAATCGTGGGATAACTGGACAGAGTGGATAGGGATGGAAGGATTGAGAATGAAAGAGGCACAGATTTAAGGTAATTGGCAAAAACTAGCATTAGCAACACGAGAAAATACTTACTTGTGCAGTGAAAGGATCTGGAATGTATTGCCTGAGAACGTGGCAGAGATGGGATCAATTGAAACTTTTAAAAGAATATTAGATCATTATCTGGAAAAAATAGCAGGGCAATAGGGAACAGGCAGGGGAGTGGCTTGTGGTGAATTGTCCCTTCATAGAGCTGGACTATACGTGGTGGGCTGAATGGCCTCGTTCTGTGCTTAATCATTCCCTCATTCAGTTAATACTTTGCAGAATGAAATACAATAGTCCAGATGGGGTCTATCTAGATTTTCATATCACTGAAGCATAACTGCTGCATTTTTATATTGAAGCCCCCTTGAAACAGAAGCCACATTCTGTTCACATTTATTATTTTTTTTTGTAAAATTGAGGTGAGTTTTTAAAACTTCTCTCTGAAGCAATTTGATGGTTAAGACCACTGGTTATATTCAGTTGCTGATGTAGCTCTGGGGATCAATGGAGGAGGCAGCAGAGAACAGATATGTAAAATATGTATCATTTAGGAAGAAAACACCCAGAATTTAGTCTTAGCTCAGAACAAGATCATGAACCCAGTGGGCAGTCGCGATAGGATGGGGCTGAGAGGGTTTGGGGGGAGGTGGGGGAATCGGGGGACTGCCCTTTGATTTGTTCCTGTGAGATGATGCAAAGTTTCAAGGTGACATTATCCTCCTTCAGAATGGTTCGTGAGGTTTCCTGATGGGACAAATGTGTGATAATCTCAGGAATATGACCAAGTTGTGGGTTGCACAGTGGTTAGCACTGCTGCCTCACAGCACCAGGACCCGGGCTCAATTCCAGCTCAGGTGACTGTCTGTCTGTGTAGAGTTTGCACATTCTCCCCACGTCTGCGTAGGTTTCCTCAGGGTGCTCCGGTTTCGTCTGACTGTCCAAAGATGTGGAGGTTAGGTCGATTGTGCATACCTCTTAGTGCCAGGTGAATATTTGGGGTTACGGGAATTGGGCCTGGGTGGGATTGTTGTTGGTGCACGCTCAATGGGCCGAGTGACTCCTTCTGTGCTGTAGGGCCTCTATAATTCGAGGCCATGTGCTAATTGTTGTGGAGATGAGCACATCAGGAAGACAAACGTAGGAGGGAGGGAGTTCCATTTTGCAGAACTACGGTGCCCGGTGCTGGGCTAGGAAGGAAATGTGCCCCGTGACAGAGCTGACTCAACCTTGGAGCAGAGGCCTAATGAAAAAGGTAAATAGGCTATGGGAGAGATTTTGAACAAAAAATGTGGTGTGTTGGGGCAAAGCGGCAGCAGCTGTTGCTGGGTCAGAGTAATATGGTAGGAATAATGCAAGTTTAAATCTAAAAGCAAGAATTTTTGCAAGAAATAAAGGTAACATAAAGAATCAGGGAACATCTCCAGTTATAAAGGAGAACTAGAGTCTCATTGACCCTACAGCACAAAATAGTCCGTTCAGCTCAAAGGATCTATACTGGGACCTCTTCCATATGAGCCACCTAACTGAATCAACATATCACTTCTGTTCCTTTGGAACGAAAGAACTTGTCTTTTTATAACAGCTTTTTTGACTTCAGAGTGTCCCCAAAGAATTTTACAGCCAATGAAGCACTTTTTGTGAAGTTTAATTAAAGTTGTTATGTGGGCAGTGTGACAGGCGATTGGTGCACTCTGCAAAATCCTATAAACAAGCTGCAAGTTTATAAGTGGATCCTCTGGTTCAGTGTGTAGTTTTTGGAAGCAAATGCTCAACGGAATGAAGAAGATAAACCCGAAGCAAGGGACACCAGTTTGACAGGAGCATGCATAATCCATGACAGGCATGTTTAGAACACCAGGATGTGTTTTTAAAACACACTGATCCACAACTGCTTGACTCTGGATCTCTTTAAGAACCAGCCTTTGGCAATAATGAGGGAGGTGGTAAGGTTGGAATTAGACAAAAGACATTGTCAAACAGTCAGAATGTTCCTCGCCTAGAGGCAGCAAAGGTGATGGCCTAGTGCTATTATTGGGAGATTATTGATCACGAAACTAAACTGATGGAATTTGAATTCAATAGAAAGTATCTGGAATTAAGAGTCTACTGATGACCACGTAATGACCAAATCATTGTCGGTTGTCAGAAAAACCTAACTGGTTTGCTGATGTCTAGTAGGGAAGGAAATCTGCTGTCCTTGCCTAGTCTGGCCTACATTGACTCCAGATTCACAACTGGGAACCAATCTGAGGCAATACATTTAGTGGTATTGCTAGACTATTAATCCATAAACTCGGCTAATATTCCAGGGGTCATGGGTTTGAATCCTGCCACGGCAGATGATGGAATTTGAATTCAATTAAAAAAAAAAATCTGGAATTAAGAATCTACTGATGACCATGAAACCATTGTCGATTGTTGGAAAGACCAATCTGATTCAGAGTGCTTGCAGCTTTCAATTACCTGACGAAGGAGTAGTGCCCCAAAAGCTAGTGGCTTTTGCTACCAGTTAAACCTGTTGGACTTTAAGCTGGTTTTGTGAGACTTCTTACAATAAATGCTGACTAAGCCAGTGATGCCCGTATCGCACAAATGACTTTTTAATTGAGGAAAAATGCTTAATGTTCCCCCTTGTAGTTGTGTCAGAGTAGTGGGGTAGCTTTAATGTGCAGTGTGATATCTCTGAACACATTGTCTGTCTTCGTGCAGGATTACTGATTTCTGCTGCTGGAAACACCAGTTAGTCTGACCCTTTATCTTTGTAAAGTGCTCCCCATTGTGGCTGTGTTGGCTCACTGCAAGCTCTTGTACAAGTGCTGATGTATCACTGCTCAGTGACAGGAGGCATCCCGCAAGTTTAGGATTGAAGTTTAATAAATTGGTGTATCCGAGGTTAATTCCTCTTTTTTTTTAATTGGAGTGGTTTACGGTTTAGCTCTTAGCTCGGAGTCCCTTCAGAGTCAGAAGGTAGGTAGTTCCAATTCCACTCCAAAGATTTCCACGTTGAGGCTAAAACTCTAACGAGGGAATGCAGCACTGTTGGAGGTGCTGTCTTTTAGATCAGACATCAAACTGAGGCCCACCCTGTCCTCTGAGGTGGATACAACTAATCCCATGGTCACTATTTTAAAGAACAGCAGGGAAGTTTCCTCGACCAGTCTCTATCCTTCAACTAAAATCATTAAAACAATCCACGACAGGTTTGGTCATTATCACTGTTCGTTGGATGTTGTTGTGTGGGAGACTGACTGTCCTATTCCCTACAACGATGATCAGACCTTAAAGTATTTTCTCATCAGCAGATCCCAATAATCTGTCTCTGGTCGGTATTCCCACGTTAATCTGCCTTTAATCCATATTCATTGACACAAATCAAAAACTCTTGGGGTGGAATTTTCCTGTCCTATCCACATAGGATTCGAGCGGGTGGGGGGGACCATGCAAAAGTCTGCTGACCCCGGGCGGGAATTCTTAGCCTTGGGACGAGGATGGCTGGAAAATCCTGCCCTCAGTCTTCAAAAGTCTAGTCACTGTAACTCCAGGGACCCGTGGAGAATTGGTGTCACTAGCAATGGGCACAGTGGGTCCTCTCTAACCATGGCACAGTGGCCTTTCCCATTATCCTATAAATTTCCATTTTTCAGCATTTAGACAATTGTCTTCATTTCCGATCACAAATTGCCTTATGAAAAAGAAATTCTCCTCATCTCTCTGATCTTTAGTAAGATTGGGCTGTTCTCTATAAACAAGCCAAGCAGAGGTATGCGTTCTGGAGTATATACTTGGGGAAAGGTGATGAGGGGTAATTTGCTACCCTCCTGTACCCAGGACAATGCAAAGTTACAGGCGAATCTGTTGTTGCTGTGAAATCTCCTCAGTGACTGGAGTTTAATTGATTCTTTCTGCAGGGTGCTGTTGGATATAAGTTGCTGATTTGTGTTGTGTGTGCGTTCATGCATCTGTCGCTCCTAGAACTGTTTCCCGTCTCCTACAACACAGATGACACCTTTGTGGCCACAGCATCAATCCCCACTCGTTTGCTGTACCTCTACATTTCTCTCCTCGCCTGCAGGCCCAAGTATTATTTTGCGTGGACCATTGGTAAGAACAACATTGAACTATGCAGCAGATTTTTGAGCCTGTGTACAGAGCAGTGGCACAGTAATTAGCACTGTTGCCTCACAGCACCAGGGACTCGGGTTCGATTCCTAGCTTGGGGGTCACTGTCTGTTCGGCGTTTGCACGTTCTCCCCGTGTCTGCATAAATTTCCTTGAGGTGCTCTGATTTCCTCCCACAGCCTGAAAGATGTGCTAGTTAGGTGCATTGGCCATGCTAAATTCCCCTTCGGTGTACTTGAACAGGTGCCGGAGTATGGCGACTAAATTTTCATTGTAACTTCATTGCAGTGTTAATGTAAGCTGACTTGTGACTAATAAATAAATTTTATTTACTTTGGAGCTGGTGGACAGACAGGAAAAAGTAATTTAAAAAGTGAATATTGGCTTTCATTTCAAGAAGGCTTGAAGTTATGCTTCAGCTGGGCAGAGCTCTGTTCAGGCTCCATTTAGATTTCTGCATACAGTTTTGGGTATCGCATCTCATCAAGGAAATACGGGGTCTTTGAGGGGTAGAACTCAGCCACACCGGAATTGTATTGGGGATTAAAAAGCTTGTATTGTTGTGCGGGAAAACCAGCAATAAACTTATTACAGAAGTCATCGACAGCCCTTACACTGTGTGCTTGTAGCTACATGTAAGCAACTTCCAGTACCCTCTCCCACATCAATCAGCGCACAGCTCATTTGGCAGTATGCGAATGGTGACACATTCTATTATCATCCCTATTTTTAGTTGGGACAAACTGTAACTCCATGCAAAGAACAAGAACGAGATAGCAGTAACAAACAATGGAGAACGTGAATACACAGCGCAAACCTGAACTAAAAGCTGGTATAGACTGCAGACTGTGTCAGTCTCTGTCACTTTGTGGGACTGGTTACAGTATCCGAAGCAGACGCTGCCGGTTCCTGATATACACGTCACCATCTGAGGAGACCATGTAATTATTGGTTTAGGGAGCACGGCTGTGCCCTGCCGCCAATTTATCATAACACTGCATAGTTTGTATTTGAATTGTCTCTGGAGTTTGGCGGTTGGCATTTGGAGCTTAATGTTGAAAAGTTTAAAGTTTATTTATTAGTGACACGTGATGCTTACATTAACGCTGCAGTGAAGTTACTGTAAATGTTGCGGTCATGGCAGTTCTTTTCTCTTTGTTGTTGTTTCACAAGAGCTTCCTTCACGTTCATTTCCACTTTGGGCTGCAACAGGGTTTTGGCAACATGGTCCTGGTGATAATTTTAGTTAGGTTGTTCAGGAGTGATAGCAGGATATCACACACACGGCAGTGAAAATCTGAAACTCTCTGCCCCAAAATACTGTTATAGAATCTTTACACTACAGGGGGAGGCCATTCGGCCTATCAAGACTGCAGTCTGATAACAATCCTACCCAGGCCCTATCCCTGTAATCCCATGCATTTAACTTGCTGGTCTCCCTGACACTAGGATCAATATAGCATGGCCTATCAACCTAATTCGCACATTTTTGGACTGTGGGAGCAAGCCGGAGGATCCAGAGGAAACCCATGCAGACATGGGGAGAGTGCTTGAGGTAAATTGACAATTTCAAAATTACCATTGATCAGTTTTTTTTTGTTAGACCAAGGCATTAAAGGTTGCAAAACTGTGGTTGGTAAACTGACTTAAATAGGTCAGCCATGTTCTGATCAAATGGGTTCAAGTTTCTCAATGGCCTCCTCCTATTCTTTTATTCTGTACACAAATTGGTAATAAACTATCATTTTGCCTCTGGTTTCAAACCTCCCTGTGCCACCTCTGAGATTAATGGCCTAAGGGTTTGTTCCCCCTCTCACTCTGTCACAATTCATCATGGGTTTAACAATTTGTCTCAGCTCAGCCATAAGGAAAGAAATACAGCAGCTACATGGAGTGTCTGAAGCTCCTACAAATGAGCTATGAGGTATAAACAATGGCCAGGATACTGAGGAGAGCTTCACTGCGTTCTCCAAAATGGCACTGAATTGTTTTATCCCAAAAAATATACTTCATTGATAAAATTTGTTAAAGTGCAAGACTAACCAGTCCGGCACTGCTGCTTCACGGCGCCACGGATCTGGTTCAATTCCGATGCAGAATCTGCATGTTCTCCCTCCCCATGTCAGTGTGGGTTTCCTCTGGATGCTCCAGTTTCCTCCCACTGTCCAAAATTATGAGGGATAGGTGGATTGGCCATGCTAAATTGCCCCATAGTGGCTTGGGAATTAGCAGAGTGAATATGTGGGGCTACGGGGATATAGCTTGGGTGGAATTATTACCACTACGTCTTTATGGCTGAATGGTCTCCTTTTGCACCATAGAGATTCTATGGCTTGAAAATTGCAGAAAGTGTAATAATGGTCACCTTATCTCTGTACAACATGTTTCACTCCGAGGTGTCTCAATACAATTTCAGTACTCTTGATGTTCACATTGTATATTCAATATCTGACATATAGCCCACAAGGCTCTACAGAACTTCCAACCCCTCGCTGTACAATGGATAAAAGACCTTCACAGTTGCCTTTGTCCATTGTGCCTTGGCATTGGCTGGCCCAAGTTTGAATGCGTCACTCAGCACATGGCCCTGGACCTTGCCAGGGAATGTGCCAATCTGCAACAATTGGTTAAGGACAATTTCTTGCACTGGAAGACCAACAGGTTTTGGGCAGACCAAATGACATCTTTCACCGAGTTGATGATCTTCCAGCTGTAAATGATATTTGTCTCACTGTTTCCTAAGATTGTGACTGTGTTTATTTTGCATATAGCCGATGCTGTCAATAATGCAGCAGGGTTTGGATTCAGTGGATATGACAGTCATGGTAAACCTCGCTGGGACCTGGTCTCCAATCTTAACATCCTCAATGTAGAGGTAAGAACTGAAAATATGCACATTCTCAAATACATTCATGTACACACAAGGACACACATACACACAATGTATATGCACATAAACACACACACACACGTAACCACGCAATATTGCACACGACACACATGCATGCACATACTTACACATTTTTACACTAACATAATAAACCATGTACTAATACTCCTAGGTAAGTACCCATTTTTGCCCAACCTATACACACGTACACACCTTTACCACAAACTGGCAGAACTATAATTTATTGTTGTTTTTATTTTTCAGTTTGCACCTAGCATGAAGATATTCATTGACAATTGGAATATACAGACAGCACTGTGGCTCAAAGAGTAGGTAATTCTGTTCTGTCACACAGCACGAGTTCATTGTCTATTTTGGAACATTTTATTGTCTTAAGATGATGGGGGGGCTGGTATTTGGATGATTAATTTTTACACAATCGGGTATTGTGATCTGGTATGCAGACCCCTTCAAGTGTGGTGATAGCAGATTCTGTAACAATATCCAAAAGGAAATGGGTTTGTAACTGAAGGAAATATTTTGAGCCATGAGGAAAGGGTGGGGTATGGAATTAATTGAATAACTTTACTATAGAGTATACACAGGCATAATGGGCTGAATGGCCTCCTTGTGGGCTTTGACATTCTGATTTCCTGAATCTTAGTACCTATACATCAATATGACGTGTGTGTTTGTGTATAATTCTACATGTTAATATTAATTATATTAATAATAATAATGTTGCTGTTGTGTTCCGTTTAGAGTTTGCTATGATCGATGTCCTTTCAATCCTACCTTGATGACGTTCCTCCTGTCTGCAATATGGCATGGCGTTTACCCTGGTTACTACTTCACTTTCATGACAGGAATGCTCATGACACTGGCAGCAAGAACTGTAAGTGACATGGGACATCTTGGGCTGGTGTCCTGTAGCATAGTTATACCTAGCGTTGTAGGCACTCAGAGTTCTGGGGTCCGAATGCTCCACTACTGTGGGACCACTCATCCATCATACCCCCCCACTGGCCCCTCCACTCCCCAAACTGGATTGGGATAGAACACCTCCCCCCACCCCCCTCCTCTTCCCTCAGGGGACAGCATATTTGTCTGCAAGTTACTATCGTACCTCATATTCAGTCACCTTTAAATAAATCTGTTCTCAACCTCTGAAGGTCCCAGGGCTCGTTACAGTTAAATGAAGCATTTTTGTTTTTCTTTCACTCATTCATGGGATATGGGCCAGCATTTATTACCCATTCCTAGTTGCTCTTGTACAGGGGGCAGTTGAGAATCAACCATGTTGTTGTGACTCTGCAGTCACAGGTAAGTCAGACCAAGTAAGGACGGCAGATTTCCTTCCCCAAAGAACATTAGTGAACCAGATGAGTTTTTCCAACAATGGTTTTTGTGGTCATCAGTAGATTCTTAATTCCAGATTTTTTTTATTGAATTCAAATTTCACCCTCTGCCATGGTGGGATTCGAACCCAAGTCCCCAGAATATTAGCTGAATTTCTGCATTAATAGTCTAGTGATAATACCACTAGGCCTTTGCCTCCCTGATTGAAGTATAGGAAATGCTGCAGCCAGTTGGTACACAGTAAGCTCCCACAGTGATCTGCTAATGATTGGATGATCTGTCTCTCCTGACATTGGTTGAGGGATAAATATTGACCAGGACATTGGGGAGAACTCCAGAGCTCTTCTTCAAATCAGTGGCATCGGAAAGACTACCTCCAACAGCTCAGCTCTCCCTCAGTACTGTGGAGAATATCAATCTAGATTTTGCAATCAAGATTTTGGTTTGTGACTTAAGCATCCACTGGGCTGTCTGAAAGCCAAGAGCACTACCACCTGTTGGTTGTAGTCACTGCTATAATGTGCTGTTCATGGTTGGAGTATCTGCTCTATATTACTCACTGTCAATAATCCTGACAGGCCATTTTAAAAAAAAACACACATTAACCATAAGAAAAATGATGTGGAGCAGGATTGGAGGAATGGAACGAAAGAGGAGTAACAGAGGGAATCAGTTACAAAATTTAAACAATTTTCTGTTGATTTTTAAAATGAAGTCAATGAAATCAAAGCAGAGGGATATTGAGTCAGACCAGAGTGCTGGGAAGCGTGGGACTGGGAAGCAGGGATAAGACAAACTATGAAGGAATAATGTTGAATGGATGCCAAAGATAAAGAGAGCACTCGTGTGCTTACACCACAAGAACTTCAGCAGTTCAAGAAAGTAGCTCGTTACCACCTCCTTAAGGGCAATTAGGGATGGACAATGAATGCTGGCCTAGCCTGTGACGCCCACATCCCATAAATAAATTAAGAGAAATTGAAAGTTCAGAGTCAAATAGAAATACAATCGCTCTAAGCAGTGATTCCTTCAAAAGATTGCTTCTTGTGTTCAGCAGAACCTGTCAGCTGTCGGGTATTCTCCAATATAACCAAGATTTCCCAGCATCTAAAAGGCACAAGTCGGAGTGTGATGGAATGCTCTCTGCTTGCCTCAATGAATACAGATTCAACAACACTCAAACTTTGCCACATCCAGACAAATCAGCCCACTCGCTCAGATCCTAATGGCCACATTTAAACATTCACTCCCTTCGTCATCGGTGCACCCTGGCTGCAGTGTGTATCATCTGTGAGTTGCACTGTAGCATAGTGCCATGGCTTTCTCAGCAGCACATTCCAAACCTAAGACCTCTACTATGTAGAAAGATGAAGGGAGAAGGCACTTAGGACAACCAACACCTGCAAGTTTCCCTCCAAACCACACACCAATCTGACTCTCAAATATATCACTGTTTTTTCACTGTTACTGGATCAAAAAGTACAGTGGTTAGCACTACTGCCTACAACACCAGCAACCTGGGTTTGATTCCTGGCTTGGGCCACTATCTGTGTGGAGTTTGTACATTCTCCCTGTATCTGTGTGAGTATCCTCAGGTGCTCTGGATGCTGACCACCATCCAAAGATGTGCGGGTTAGGTGGATTGACCATGCTAAATTGCCCCTTAGTGTCAGATGGATTAGCTAGGTAAATCCACAGGGTTATGGGACTAGGATTGGGGTGAGATTGTTTTCAGTTCAGATTCGATGGGCTGACTGCTCTCCCTCAGCATTGTAGGGTGCTATGAAAAACCCCAAGCTCCTTTCCTAACAGCATTGTGGACGTACCTACCCCACATGGACTGGAGCAGTTCAAGAAAGCAGCTCACCATCACCTTCTCCAGGACAACCAATGGATGAGCAAAAGGTTCTGGAGAATGAAAATCTTCAAATAAACAACGTCTACAGGGCCACAAGAAAAGCAGTAACAACTTGTATTTGTGTAGCACCTTTAACATAATAAAATGCTTCCAGGCACTTCGCAGGAGCAATTACCAAACTAATTTTGACATTTAACTGCATGAGGGGATATTAGGCATTGAGCTAACAGCTTGGTTAAAAAGGTAAGATTCTAGGAAGCATCTTAAAGGACGAGAGGTTTCAGGTGGGAATTCTGAAGTTTAGCACCTAGGAAGGTGAAAGCCTAACCACCAGAGGATGAAAATGTGGGATATAGAAGAGGTCAGAATTGGAATAGGGAGGAAATCTTGGAACATAGAAAAATGGAATAGTTTAAACATTCTCATCTTGAACATTACAATTCGATTAGACCATTCCTGATCTGTATTCAAACTATTTATTCAAAAGATTTAATGGTTTTTTTTTTTGTGTGTTTGTTTTTATCCAGGTTAGGAATAATTTGAGGCCCTATTTCCTAGTCTCAGCAACACGCAAGACGTTCTATGATGTGGTGACATGGGCAACGACACAGCTAGTTGTGAGTTACACTGTGGCACCATTTGTCCTCCCATTTGTGGACACATCACTCAAGTTTTACAGGTAACTCAACGGGTCAAACTAACAAAATAATTTCAAGTGTTTTTTTTATTTGTCCCTCATCCTGTTATCATGGAAAGCAGAATTTGGTATAGGTAATTTAAGACCCAGTTATTCATAACAAATAAATAGCTGATAATGAGGGCACCTTTCAGGGACTAGAGAAGGAAGTTTAGACAGGCCAGAGAGAGAGGGGTTCTAGGAAGGCCCAAGGGGACCCAGTAATCTGAGGTGGAGGGGGGTTAGGATAGGCTTGAGGGTAATGGGGGTCCAGTCGGCCTGGTAAGGAGGAAGTTAGGATAGGTCTGAGGGGCACAGGTCCAGTAGGCCTGAGGGGGAAGAGTGTTGAGATATACCCAAGGGGGATAGGGGTCCAGTCGGCCCATTGTGAGGAGGGTTAAGTTAGGTCCAAGGGAAAGGAGGGTCTGGGTAGGACCAAGAGGGATGGAGGAGGGAGCAGTTGCTGACTGAGCTGGGATAAGAGAGTTTGGGGAAATAGTGTGCTGAGAATGTCTATTAGGACTGGGTCAGTTGGGCAGTCTTGTGTGTTTGCGTATTGAAGAGAAGCAAGGAACGTTTGCTGTGTCAAGCTTCAAAGGAATAGTATGCACAGCACAACAGGGTTGAGGAGGCCACCCAAGTAAAATATTTTATATGTAGAATATTGTGATGGGCATAGTTCTTTATCTGAGCAATTCATTTGAGCCTCCTTGACCCTGTTGATGCTGTAAACATTCTTCCCTCAAACCCCCCCACCAGGTCTTGTCTCTGGTCGCATCATCGCTCCTTCACTCCTGTTTTCTGGTCTCGCTGACATCCCCCCACCTTCTTGCTCTTTCCCTCATATTGGTCACCCTGACAATGTATCCTCTTGGAGTCCACACTTTTAAAGAGCTGACAGAGGCATAATAATAGGTTAAATGTCATGTTCGATGGAATTCAGTTGGTCTATTTTGTCCCTTCAGGACTTGGTACTTCAGTTTACATATTATTGCCATTGTTCTCCTCCTGGTGTTGCCAAAGAAACCAAGCTGTACATCAAAGGAACAACAGAAGCTTCAAGTGACTAAACAAACGGTGATGATGCACCATCGCAATGGGCAGCAGAATGGACGAGCACTTGTGGACAGCAACCAGAACCATCGACTGAGGGTTGACTAAAGGGGAAAGGGCCAGTTGGAACTTAACAAGGGAACAAGCGGAATATTTAATGGGACTACTTTATCCAAAAATAAGCAGCCAAAGAAATCTCATTTCTAATAACCTTAATGTTATTTGCAACACTATTGAAAGCTGCACCTCAATTCAGTATTAGCTGAAGAAAATGGTTTTGGTTGAGAGAGAAATTGTGCAATGATCAAACCTTTTGGAGGTTATTTTAACCTCCTCTGTGGCAATGACAGGTGGGAGAGAATTGAGGGGAGGAAAGGGATATAATTACCTCAATCGCAAAACCTGAACTAGATTTGTCACTCTCCACCCCTTTGTGTTTTGACCCACGTGAAGATCAAAGTGTCTGAGTAAGCCTCTCTGACATTGTAATATTTACATGAGGTTCCTGTCTTGATGTTCTGGCAGTGATTAGAGATCCTGCATGGGTTTCCCTGGGCTCAGTAGCTAAAAGGAAGTTGCAGTAGTCGGGCCCAGGACATAAGTGACTACTTTTGTGGGCTAGGGGAAGATTTCTTCCCCTCCTCCACCTCCTTTCCTCTAGCCTATCACACAAGCCTTTCCTTGAATTTGAACAATTTTAAGCCCCTATCACATGATTCCCCCTCCACCATGCCCCCAGCTGAATATTCATACCCCGAGCTGATGTGATGCGAAGTCAGGCGTAGTGAAAGCAGGTCCAAGATAACTTTTAAAAGGGAATTTAATATACAATTGAAAAAGGTAAAATTGGAAAGCTATGGGGAAAGGACAAGTGGTATAATTATAGCATAGACCCTTGAAAGATACAGTTCTGACTAGATGAGTCAAATGGCCACCTCCTTTTATCTAAGAGCCCTTTTAGTGGGATTCTCCAGCTGTGCTCACCTGAAAAGTGGAGAATCCCAACTGACTTCAATGGACCTTTGCATGGTCTGCCCCCCCCCACCTGCTAGGATTCCAGTGGGGGGGTAATTTGGGAGAATTCTGGCCTTTGACTTTGGCGAGGATGTGGGAGGTGTTGGGAGGGGTGCTAGTGGAGGTTGAATGAGGAGAGATATAAAAAGAGAGAGAGATAATTTTACACTAACATTTGTGTTAAATAATGTCAGCAATGATCACACTGCTAAACTGGGTGTTAGCTGCCTCTCCGGAACGGCGAAGGTAATCAGCAAAGGGGCAAGGGCAAATCCACAGGGCCGATTTCATAAATCACTGCTCTCCTCTGAGTTACTGGATGTGAGGTTGAGACGCAAAATGAACCTGTCAGATTCTACATGCAGACAAATGGATTTCCTTCACCTTGCATCATCCAACTCCATATCCTCATCAAACAAATCCTCATGTTTCTTAATGCCTCATAAGCCTACCTTGATTCTCATTCAATGTATCTCTCTCAGTCACTCCCCGCATTAGTGAATTCCACATTCACAGCAGTCTCAAGTTTCTCTAGAATTCCATATTGGATTGATGAATGATAATGTTAGGTATTTATTATATTTATGGTTTTTAGCTTTTGCGTTATCCATCAAGATTCCCTCTTCTCACCACTACCACCACCACAACCAACTGGAAACATCATCTGTGTCCACCTTCACGATGATCTTTCACAATTTTAAAGACTTTAATAGGCCATCTCCCAGCCTTTTATTTTCAGGAGAAAAGAGCCCTCTTTATTCAATCCTGTGGATATGCCTGGATTTTACATGATACTCTGTTTTTATCAGACTTGGAGTTGGAGTCACTAATGTTCACACCAGCTTTTACAGTTTGATCTGAACTGGAGATAAACCATTGGAATTGGATTTCAAAGATATCAAGGAAGGTGTGTTGTTGGGAATATCTTCACGTGAGAGTATTTAAAAGCTGTTTTCTATGATCTTGTTTTGTGAATGTAACTCTTAACCTACTGCGTGCTTACAATGTCAGTTTGATTTGATATGGTTCCTCGAAACTGGATTGGATTAGGAGAGAGCCAGATGGGAATTATTGCTGGTACATGAACATCAGTTGGGTAGAAAGACCAACTATATTATATCAAAAGACATTCACAATTTCCACTAAAGATAGTCGGTGATAGATTTTTTTAACAGGATTAGGTAGATGATGTGTAAACTTTATGGCAACCAATGTTGGAGGGAACGGAATGAGTGACTGCTTTTAAATTCACATCAGTAAACTACATGTCACCTCATTCATAACTTTTGGTAACAGTATTAATAAGAATTGTAAATATATGACATGTAAAGAAATATTTGCCACCATTATTATTTTGTTCACTATAATTTTGGCCTTTATCTGTTCATGGTATGAACAGGAACCTGAATATGCTAACTGACTATATATAGACTTCTGGCATCCATTCCAATTGGAAGCTTACTGTGCACCTCCCAACAATGCAGATCAGAGTTTGGTTCAATTCGCAACCTTAACTATGACTGATGTGCATTTTTTTCCCGCTTCATTGTGAACTCATTGTAAAGTTATTTATTTTGAGTCAGCTGGCTTGTGTCTTAACCATCATGGAGTGTGAATAAACTAGTTTAAGGTCCATATGAAGTAAATGTGAAAAACACAAATTAACTGAGGATAACACTCATAAACATTATTGAAAGGGGCAGATGATGGGGCACTTTGATTTCGGATGCTTCTAGGAATGTCAGTGTTATTCTTTACCCCAGCCTTGACCTTACTTGCGATTGATGGTGCAACCCAGCAGCCATTGTGTTCGCCACGGTTGCCCTGAGATCATTTGCAGTTCACTTCTTTTGAAACAGTTATATTTTTCAGGCCAAATGATTTTGTAGCTTTATCTGGAACCAGGTCAAAGGTAATCCTGCAGAAATGTAACAGTGAAATCAATGACCTAATGATGTATTGGAAGGGGCTGAAATTGTTTCCACTAATGCCTCATCATGATTTCTTGATGTTCCACCTAAAATTGGCAGCTGACAGATGTTTTCAAAGAGAAAATGTTCCTGAACTACTTCATTCAGTACAGCTATTACATTTTATTTAGACCTGAACCTGTTATTTTCTGATTCAGTGTGGCGCCCTTTCAACTTCCTGCATCTCGCAACCAATTACTGTCAAAATGGCGCCTGCACAGGCAAACGAGCCAATAAAGGAGTCTGACAATGTGTGACTGTTAACCCTTTACGTTCCGATCAATCTCTGAGATGAAAGTTGCTTTGAGTTATGTTACAAAGCAAATACTAAGGTCAACCTGAAGGCCCACTGAAATGGTTTTACAGTACATTATTGTATTTCATTCATTCTTTAAAAAAATTTTTAAATCACATAAATGGTGTGTTCTGTTTTTTATAATAATTTTGACATTTTAAACTGGTTGTTGCTTTTTTTTTTTGCTTTACTCTTTCTTTCTGGTTTGGCAATACCTCGATCTTCCCATGGCCTGTTCTGTGATCTCCTCCAGCTGCCCAATATAAAACCAGAAAACATAGGAGCAGAATTAGGCCACTCAGTCCATCAAATCTACTCTGCTATTCAATCATGGCTGATGTTTTTCTCATCTCCATTCTCCAGTCTTTTTCCCTCAAAACCTCGAACCCCTTATTAATCAAAAGCTTATCAATCTCTCCCTTAAAGACATTCAATGACCCGGCCTCCATAGCCCTCTGCGGCAAAGAGTTCCAGAGATTCACCACTCTCTGGCTGAAGAAAATCCTCCTCATCCCTGTTTTAAAGGATTGTCCCTTTAGCCTGAGGTTGTGCCCTCTGGTTCTAGTTTTTCCTACTAGTGGAAACATTCTCTCCACATCCACTCTATCCATGCCTCGCAGTATCTTATAAGTTTCCATAATACCCCCCTCATCCTTCTAAACTCCAACCAGTGCAGACCTGGAGTCCTCGACTTTTCCTCATATGACAAGCTCTTCCTTCCAGAGATCATTATTGAATCTCCTCTGGACCCTTTCCAAGGCCAGCACATCTTTTCCTAGATATGGTGCCCCAAACTGTTCACAATACTCCAAATGAGGTCTAACACATCCCAGTGTTCCTCTATTTCTGGTGCCTTGTGCTTCCCTGATTTTCATCACTCCACCACTGGCAGACATACTGTGATGATTATTCCTTCTTTGGGAAACACAGCAGAGTAAGGGGCACCTGGCTTGGGGAGCCAATTGGGACACACTGTGTGTGATTGAGGTCTGTAGGTTAGGAGGATTACAGTGAATGCGTGGAAGTCAGGAGTCTGGGTAGCCTGGGTATTAAAAATTTGATGTAGACACATAGAACACTACAGCACAACAGGCCCTTCGGCCCACAAGTTGTTCCGAACACATCAAAACCTACCCAGCCATAGACCTATCTATAACCCCCAATCCCATTGGATCCCATACACTCATCCAGAAGTCTTTTAAAAGACCCCAGTGAGTTCCCCTCGACCACCACCGACAGCAGCCAATTCCATTCACTCACCACCCTCTGAGTGAAAAACTTTCCTCTAGCATCCCCTCTGTACTTGCTTCCCTGCACCTTAAATCTGTGCCCTCTCGTCGCAACCATTTCAGCCCTGGGAAATAGTCTCTGAGAGTCCACCCTATCTATTCCTCTCAACATCTTGTAAACCTCTATCAGGTCGCCTCTCAACCTTCGTCTCTCCAGGGAGAACAGTCCCAGCTCCCTCAACCTGTCTTCAAAAGGCATGCCTCCCAATCCAGGCAACATCCTTGTAAATCTCCTCTGCACCCTTTCAATAGCTTCCACGTCCTTCCTATAGTGAGGCAACCAGAACTGCGCACAGTACTCCAAGTGTGGTCTGACAAGGGTCCTATAAAGCTGCAGCATTACCTCCTGACTCCTGAACTCAATCCCTCGATGAATGAAGGCCAGTACACCGAAAGCTTTCTTAACCATGTCCTCCACCTGGGAGGCTGATTTGAGAGTCTTGTGCACCCAGACCCCAAGATCCCTCTGCTCTTCCACACAGCTAAGACTCCTACCTTTGATAGTGTACTCATTCATCCCGTTGGATCTGCCAAAATGGACCACAACACATTTATCCGTGTTGAAGTCCATCTGCCACTTCTCCGCCCAGTCTTGCATTCTGTCAATGTCCTGCTGCAACTTTTGACATCCCTCCAGACCGTCCACAACACCACTGACCTTCGTGTCATCGGCGAACTTACTCACCCATCCCTCCACTTCCTCATCCAGGTCATTTATGAAAATGACAAACAGCAAGGGTCCTAGAACAGATCCCTGGGGCACTCCACTGGTGACCGACCTCCATGCAGAAAAAGAGCCATCCACAACCACCCTCTGCCTTCTGCAGGCAAGCCAGTTCTGGATCCACAAGACCAAAGCTCCTTGGATCCCATGGCCTCTCACCTTCTCAAGAAGTCTTGCATGGGGGACCTTGTCAAATGCCTTGCTGAAGTCCATGTACACCATGTCCACTGCTCTTCCTTCGTCAATGTGTTCAGTC